>CM055853.1:3779252-4979252 GCA_029490765.1 Euthynnus affinis | reverse complement strand
CGATGCTTACACATGAATACACACTCACGCATGTACATTTCTCTCTTCCCATCACTGTCTCTCTGACACACTGTACCACCCAGCGCTTGTTTCTATCACATCCCTCACACACCAGGAGGGATTTGCCTTCGGGTGTGTGTACGAGTGGGTGGAGAGGGATGCTAAAGACACAGAAAGAGAGAAAGGGAGTGGAGGAGGAGGAGGAAGGGGGGGAGGGGGGTGTTGTTGGTCCTTCATTTATGCTGAATAAAGCCATGATGGGGGGGATCGCCTGGGGACGACATCCCAGGCAGAAACGGGCCTGCTTCCCCTTTGTTCATGGAGAGGATCCCCTCAGGAGGGAGGGAAGAGAGGGGAGGGAAGGGAAAGATGGGAGTCTCAACAATCTGCCTTTCCAAGGGAGAAAAGTATACAGGAGCGAGAGGATATGTTTGTGCGGCGTAATATGTGTCGGTATGTGTGTTTTTTTTTTGCGTGGAGCCGGGGAGACATAATAAACAGACGGGGCGGGGTGGGCCCCAGTCTGTCCCCGCTACCTCTTTTGTCTTCACAAACAAACCCCCTTAAACCAACTCTGCCGCGCTGCGAAAGACAGAAAACAACAACAAGAGTAAACAAAGAACCTCCCTCCTGTCTCCAAATGGATTCAAATCCTCTCTCCCCGTGGTGACTGCAGATGAGAGAATAATTAAACATAGGAACGTGTTGACTGAGAGGAGTCATACAGGCATTCATTCACTACACCACAGTGTGTTTATTCATAGCCTGCAGTTGAACCAGAACAATACTAATTTCATTTACTAACAGCGTAGACTTGTAGCATTCAGTAAAAAAAAAAAAAACAGGAGCTATTTCCTAAAGCTTCACAATAACACTCTCACGGAGGTTTATAAAAAGCCTGAGTCTTCTAAACATCCAGCGATGGAGGCCTGTTTCCTAGAAGGATGCCATAGCGAAACAAAACAGGACGCGACGGTGCCTTCTGTCAGCTGAGGAGGCGGCGCTGGGATCTCTGGTGGTCGCTTCACATGAGCGGCGTCTGTCAGTCACTTCCTGCCAAGCTCTGATAGCCTGGAGCTGATGAGGATTTTAGGGATTTTTTTCTTTTTTTTTTCTCTTCCACCTTTTGTCCAGCAGGGGTCAGTGTGGCTGGCTGGAAGAAGCTCGGTGTACATATGATGCTGGTGGAAGCAAGAGAGGTGTGGGCGGATGGAGGGAGGAGGAGGAGAGGAGAGGAGAGGAGAGGAGGGAGAGGAAAGGGAGAGTGGTTGAAGATGCAGTTCTGACCTGTCCCCGCTGAGGAAGAGGAGCAGGCAGAGAGAGAAAGAAAGAAAGAGAGAGACAGAGAGAGAAGAGGAGGAAGAGTACAGGGTAGAAAGGGGGGAGTCGGGGCTCTTGTGACGGTGTCTTCCTGCTCTGGCGGAGGCCCGGCAGGGAGTGAGGTGTGCGATGGAATGTGTAAGACGCTGGCTGGGACAGGATGCTGACTGGGTGTGGTGAGGAGGAAGACTGACCTTGCTGGGCCAAAGGCTGAGGTGATAAGACAGCTGTTGTACAGTAGAGAGCTTTTACAGTAAATTACTTCGAGGGTTTGAGCATTAACAATTTATATTTGAGATACTGTGTGTTTGTGTGAAAGCAGAGTCTCCGCTTGTTTAGCTACTTATGTATCATTTCAGTTTGTTGTTTAGATATTTATAGGTATTTACTCATGTATTTATCAATTAATGCATTTTTGAGCATTTGTCGCTTTGTGATTATTTTTCTTTGTTTTCTATCTACTGTATGTGTATCTGTTGATCTGGGTTGTCAGCTGCTGCATACAACCGCCCGTACAGAGACAAATAAAGTGGTCCTGAGCTTAGCTGAATCGAATTGGATAATAAAAACACAAGTGCTGCTAGTATTAGCGATGTTTTGACTGATATTATACTAATATTAGTAGCACGTGCATGAACCCGTTGACGCACGGCAAGGGTGTGATCTCCACTAGGGACAAGGGGGGGGGGATCAGAGGCTTCATGTGCTTTTTTTTCTCCTGGCTTCCACGTCTCAGGCTACATTCAGGCTGCCTCACAGTGACTGGGACAATAGCAAGGATTTTTAGTAATGCTGAGGTTATGAGTCCGTGTTCGGAAACATTTGATTTGACAGGTTTGTAACTTCCTAAAAACTGCCAGGTTTGTCTTCTGAAAAGAAGTTAAAAATATAAATTGCATTTCCACAGCTTCCCTTTTCAGCTGAAGAAACAAAAAAATGAAACCAAATCTATGCCATTACATTTAGGTATCCAGAATCCACTGAGCTAACGGACCGCTTTTAAAACAATGTCCACTTCTTGAAGTCACATCCCAGCTGTGTACGTACCTATTGGTACAGATATGAGAGATCTAGCAGCGTAGCAAAGGCTTCATACAGATAATCAGCTCAATTACAAAATAATACCATCAGAGTTAACCTGCTGTCCCTCTGCAGCCTAATTACAATAAAAATCCAAAGGAGAATAGGGTCAGAGCACAGTCCCAGCGGTCTCCCCGCCCCCTCGAATGTCACTGCATCACTGCAGAAACCCAAACAAACAGAGAGGCAGCTGAGGATCACGCCAGTAGGCTGAGACGCAGCCTCGTGTAGACAGAAAGAAAATGAAAACCATCCGCAAGCTGAGGCCAGGATGGTTAAATAGCTGGCAGTTAATCACGCCTCTCTATCCATACACGCACACACACACACACACACACACACACACACACACACACACACACACACTGGTCTTGTGCAGTTCTGCTGACTGGAGGAAAGACTAGCCAACATCACTGTGGGTGTAACAGGGCACTTCCTGTTCGAGTTCAGAGGGAAGTCTTGAAGGAACACCACACTCATCACTGCCGGCTGGACACCATGCTCCACCCTGACTAAACCTTAAATAAACTGTGTTTACTGCTGATTGTCATATTGCATATTCAAACCACCACTTTTACCTCATTTTGAAATGCTTTGCACCCTCTAATATAGTGTCCTATATAAAGTCGCTGCCAATTCTGACTTTCTTAACAATTTTCATTATATTTAAGCCTCTTTTCATGAGTAAAACAATTCAGTTTGCAGTGTTGCGGTTGCAACGGTTGAACATGGTTTTTATAGTTTTATAGTTCCACAAACTGAAAAGTAAAGCAGATTTATTTTAGGATTTAGCTCACTCCAGATTATGAAACCAAAACATTTGTTTTCTGTGTACGAGCTGCCACTTTTACCTCAGCTAAAAATGCTCTGTCTGCTCTACTCCCAGCAGCTAGCGCCATGCCCTTTAAGACAGTGATAAATAGAAACTCGCATTCCTCCCGAGTGCAGACGGGCCAGATAAGCAGCTGTAGCGACTTACGTGCTGTTGATAATCTGGAACCTTTCTCCTTTCCTGAAGCTGAGGTCGTCTTCTGTCCGCGCCTCATAGTCATAAAGTGCCACAAAGAGGGTGACTCCTGCAAGAGGGTTGAAAACACAGCGTCAGCACCCAGCAGATTAGCGAGAGAAAATGAAGTTTGAGGTTCACACGCTGAACTCGCGGTGCACTGGAAGCTCTGGTACACTGAGTAAAGTAGGACCCATCTCTGGTTTGAGTAGAAGTCAGTCATCTTGAATTTAATGGAAGTTTTTTACAGGTGATAATTGATGATCAAGGTGAGTGTGAAACAGGCCACCCAGGAAGCAAAGGACGTTTCAGAGGCATTTCCCCACAATCAAACTTTAGTTCTGCGAATTTGGATTAGTCATGTTTCTTGCATTGAACACATGCTCTAGTGGTTTCCCTTATTTTTAGCCACGCTAGTGACCGGGCCAAGGGATGGCAATTTCCACTACTTTGGTTTAGACTGAAATATCTCAGCTACTATTGCATGGATGACCATGAAACTTTGTACAAACATTAATGGTCCCCACAGGATTAATCATAATAACTTTTGGGATCCCCCTACTTTTTTATCTGGCATCACCAGAAGGTCAATTTTGTTACATCTACTCAAATGGATTGGCAGATAATTTGCTACAGATACTCATGCCTCCCAGAGGATGTATCTTAATGACTTTAATGATCCCCTGAACTTTTGCTCTAGTGCTACCAGCAGTTTTTTAAAAAATATTTGAGTGAAATGTTTCAACAACTATTGGATGGATTAACTAGCATTGCTGAGGCCTAAAAATGCATAAAACAAAGTGCTTGTTGGATTGCCTAAGAGCGTTGGAAATTCCTAATGTCCAAATATGGGGGGCCTGCTTCTGACAAACTTTCTTAGACAGACAATAAGACAAACAAGACAGTAACTGGCAAGGAAGTGTTTGGAAGTAGGTGTGGTTTGAATCTCCATCACTTTTTGTGTGTACAACAGTGAAAAAACATGAACGCCTAAGACTACAAAGACCTCCAAAGGGCATAGAATTCTTGGAGAGAGATTGGGGGGGGGGTAGCGGGATGCAGCCTGGAGGAGGCTATGAAAGCAGGCTTTTTGTAACACTATAAATAATTCTGACTTTAGACGTGGTCAGACGACATGTCATACAAGCTTGTTAGTGTCACGACTACTGAACCGTTAAGTGCTGTTAACTTTTGCTCACAGTAATCTGTTGCCATCGCAGCCTTCCTGTGGTAGAACTGGCTTCATAAGGGCAGAATAACCTTTGTAGAATCAAACTTCTTTTCACAAAGTACCTGAAGTCACCTTTCCCCACTGACTCGTACCCCCCCCACCTACATCTCCCTCCACTAATGCTACTAATTTTACTCTCAACACAAAGTAACAAAGAACAGTATCAGTACAGTAGCTCTTATTTTAATTCCTCCAATTCTCTCAAAGGAATATTTTCTCACCCTTCCACTCCTTCTTATTGCTTACTTGTGGCAAATTTGAAAAGGATTGTAGGATGTGTTAACAGATAAAATCAGGAGGAGGTAAACAATAGAAATGAAATTGAGAGGTAGAGAAAAACTCAAGCTGATTAACTATCCTAGTTGAGGTGGGTAGAACATGAATATTACTGTATAAAACACTCAATAGTGTGAGGATATAATAATAGAGGAACAAAATTTCGTAACAAAATGAGCACATAGGTGTGGGATCTCAGGAGCCAAGCTAAAACAGTGCATCCAGATTTCATCTCGGTACTGCTTCTATGCCATTTAAAAATGTAAAATCATATTCTGAAGAGATGGAGCATTCATTCTCACTTACTTTGATTGAGGTGACAAGTTTATATGATAGTTTGACAACTCTTTCTGTGATTGAATCCACTTGCTAAATCACTCTAACCACTGTCCATCAATAAGACACCGAGTTCTTTACTGGTTGACTTGTGTGTTTCTCTTAATCAGAGAAAAAAAAACCCTAAATCCCTACAGAACCATTTCAGTGGAAAGGTGCAACATTGCCTCTTTCTACCGAGTGTTTTTGCTTGTCTGAAGCAAATCCAGCCCTTGAACTGACAGTAATGTGAACCCAGCTTTGCAGGGCAGTCAGAGGGTGCTTCAGAAGTGTAACAATCCAGTGAAGCTGGGATTTGGCCTGCCTAAATCCAGTTTGACCTGTCAGTTTCCAACAGACAGGCTAAAACTTCTCTAGATAAAAAGTCATTCCGGTATTATCTAACCAACCGCTGCCTTCACTGACAAGACAGGGAGGAGTATAGTGAGGGAAATAAAGCAAAGAGTTGTTTTGCAAATAGACTTTTCATATCCAAAATCCCCAATACAACTTCAATGCACAATTTACTTAAAGCAGAAATAATTCACTTTCCTTAACTGAAATTATTTTAATACAGCAATGAGTATTTACAAAAAATATATAGCAATAAATGAGAAGGAACAGGAACCGCACGCACATGACAAATGATACTGATGTGGACATCCTCTTTCCTCAGAAAGATGTACATT
Organism: Euthynnus affinis; assembly: GCA_029490765.1. Classification (NCBI taxonomy): domain Eukaryota; kingdom Metazoa; phylum Chordata; class Actinopteri; order Scombriformes; family Scombridae; genus Euthynnus; species Euthynnus affinis. The sequence continues at coordinate 4,973,335 of CM055853.1, read as the reverse complement.
TGCCTGAAAGAGGTGACTCAGTTTACTTGGAAAATTTAGATTCGGGTACAGCCCTACTTATATTTAGGATTCATGTTCATTGCAATCATGTCATCTACTAAGAAGATTCTAATTTGGATGGGGGCATGGGCGTCGCAGCCGTGGGTGTTATGGATGTTGCGACACCCGCACTTTAACATAATTCCACCCCCCCCCCCACACACACACTTTTTCCTGTGGTCATTGATGAAACATTGAGTTTCCCATACATAAAAAAACTTATCGGTCAAGTTAGATTAATTAAACAGCCATCCAGCCAATCACAGCCATTTGACCAACCCACCAGGTCAGGGAGGAGTAAACAGTTGAAGTACAGTAAAGTTATGTTTATTCATTCAGCAACGGTGCTTCTGTTACTCGCTGCTGGCTATGTTAGGGAGTAATGTGTGTTTTGCATTTAATATAAGTTAGAATGAGTTATAGTTTGTATTGTGTATTAAAGCTAGAGCACAGTAATATAACTATTTATTTTAACAATTTTATTTTAATTAAGCTTAAAAAGAGTTCAGATGGTTGTAGCTGTGGCCTGTGAGAGCCAGTTGTTCACTCTCTGCACTCACTAGCCTCAAATCAGCTGCTTATGTGATTTTCTCCTGTTAGCTTGGAGGAACACTTAAGATGAAGAGGGACAGCTTGTTCCCTGTGGCTGTTGGAGAGGAAGCGACACCTGCTGATACACAACCTCCTGGACAACTTTTGGTATTTCATTTCCCAATTTAAGACAATTAAAGGTCATCTTTGAATTCCTACTAAAAGAGACACTTGGGAATGGAAAACTCCATCCCTCCTCCTTTTCAAGTTTGGGTTGTACTAGTCCATGGACTCAGAAGTGACTCTTTACTGATTTGTTACCAGGGTTCAGTTTGTTATGCATCGATAACCATCCATTTCATTTTAATGAGAGTTCAAGTTTCCTTTAATTTTAAGGTATGTAAGGAAGTAGGATAAAGATACTCTGTGATGCTCTAGTACAAGAATTCATAAAAATAACTGGAGTACACTGTAGTAGTAAACTGCTACCAGACACTAAATAAATTATCCATAGTTGTAAAGATCATACGGTCTAATTAAGTAATTATTTATGGTAAGCTGAAGCAGTGGTTACAACTACAGTAAGAAGCCATTGAAGCCATCAAGCTCAAAACGGCAGTTCTTTCACTACAACATATATTAGAATAAATGAATCTATTAGGCCCTTGTGTTTTGTAGAAAACATGTATCGACTGTATTTCTAGAAAGAGTTTGTGGATTTTCCAAAACTTTTGGACTTTTCTTGGGTCAGCGGGATCCATTGGGAGAACTGAATCTTGAAATACGTCCACACTGCTTTCACCACTCAGTTATGGTACTTGCTGCTTAGGCATGAATCACATCCCATTATCACACTGACTCATGAATCAAAGCTCGGCTTATCTGAGAGTTTGTTTACAACCTGGCTGATTGTGTGAGCATTTTTTATTTCTTGTCTCATTTGTAGCAATGTTGCTGTATTCCCAGCAATTAACTCAGTAATTAACTTGGTTAATTGGGGAACAATGACCAAAACTACTAAACTACGAACTTATAATAAACTCAAATGGTCCTTTAAGAGGTTTTGAACTTCTGAGTTATTCGGACATCAGACAAGGAAATTCAAGCGGACCCATCAGCATTGAGATAAGACAGAAAGCAGCACTCAAAGTGTTTCATGGCTCTCAGTGTTTGACAAATGGGAGTTGAATGGGCACTTCTTCAAAGTCCACTTAAACGCTCTTGATCACATTTATTCAAGTCATTTCACTTCAGACACTCTCACCAGGCGAAAGCTTTCTGGGAAACAGTGTTGATATGAAGAGGGCCAGTCAGGCTCTTGCTGATAGGACTGCAGATAGGAGGGACTTGCAGCTATTGATGTGATAACAAACAGAATGTTCAAAAAACAATGACTGATTGAAACACTTTAGGTTTCTAACCTTCGCAACAGTAACCCTGAGTGAATTACAGCTGAAGTTTGCAATGTTCCAATGTTCCATTGGGTCAGTAGAGGTGGGTGCTAGGTAGAAACTGGTTCATTGATTCATTTTGGAGTTGTTTGCTGGGATCCTACTCAATTAGTTACATAAGGTCATGGGACTAGCTGTGAATTTCCATTTGGGGAAATGACATGAGGAAAAGATCAACTGATAATCAATAAGATGTGCGATGCCAACTGCAATTTGTGTTCGTCTGTGATGTGACTGAAGTGGGGGTGGACTGTGCAGCAAACGAGCTGGGCAGCTGTGTTATAACAGAGGTTGAGAGGGAAGGGCGGCTTATGTCCAAATTTCTCCACCAGGAGAAAATTAAAAAGCTAAACCCCTCTCTGCTCCTCTGCCACTGTGTGGATTTGGATTATACAGCGCAGAAAATAATCCACACTTTGAGGGAGAGGACTCCTGCTAAGTTGAGTGGAAACGCTGAGTTCCTCTGCAGAGCGGCCTGGGCTCAGTCAAACATAAAGGAAATCCTGAGTAGGAATATTCCCATCCTAAACAATGAGCCCGGCGCACAAAGCCCTGTGCTAATGCCAGCCGGACGTTCCTGACAGGGCCGGGCTGGGCTGGGGTCGAGAGTGGGGCTGTAGCAGGGGCTGCGAGGTGAGGATTGTCAGGATTTCGGGATGCTTTAGGAAGTCTTTAGCTGCACAAAGAAGCCCTCTGAGTCTGTGCTTTTGCAGACGGAGGTGTATGTGTGTGTGGGCGGCTGTGTGCAAGTGTACTCATACAACTATCACTAGGTGCATAGAACAGTATCTGTGTTGAAATGAATTCAAGAGAAATGACCTTCACTCTTACTTTTTCTATTCTGTCCATCAATAGAGACTAATTTCTTTAGGATGTACCTGCAAATGAATGACTTCCTGTCCACGACATAAGCTCAGAGCAACGCGTGATAGATGAAAAGCTTATTCTCTCCGTGTCTCCAGAACTGATCAGACACTAAACAATGACCTTCTCATGTTACATGCTCCATATTTGAGGGCGTTGTACCTATAAACAACGGAAATGAGTTTCCTTCACAGGTTGTCTGGCTAATATGTGCTGTATTATGCTGTGTGATAAATATGTATGTCTTTTTTTAAATCACTCTTTATTTTCACATTGATCGGTGTGAGTGTATCTGGATAAGACAAAGTTAGTGCTGTCCTTAATCCATCGAGAGGAAGATGATTGGCATTGATATTACCACAAAGTTCATTCGAAGAGAAACAAACAGGGTTAAAACCACGCTTACCTGTCCCACCACGAGTCCTCAGGGTTCCAGTGTGAGAGGAAGTGTTGACCCCTCCGAAGACGGTCATCCCCTGTCCGACGGGGGCGTGGAAGTTGTTGTAGTTCGGGATGGCGGTGACCCCGAAGTTGGGGTAGTGCTGCGGCGTGGGGTCGGCCCCATAGCGGTAGCCCGCTCCCTGGGAGATGCTGGTGTCTCGGTCGTCTGTGAGTTTGGTTGCTTCCTTATCCTTGCATTGCACACAGCCCATTATCTATAATCTGCAGACCACAGGAGAAAGAAAAACAGACATTTAGGTTAGTTTAGCGGAGTCTGGTTGACTTCAGCGATAAATAGTTGAAAGAAAGTGATAAGGGTAATCAAAATACATTTCATAAAAAGAGAATGACTGTGCAGCTGAGATAAAAAAAAAAAAAACCCTCCAGAGACTTATAAAAGACAGCAGGTTAAGGATCGTCAAAGACTCATTTGGATCATAACTCTTAACAGAGCATGACAGTGGAAGATTACATCAACAATAAAGAAATAAAATGAGATAATAGGCAGGAGACAAAACACAAACAGGCTTTAAGAGTCTGAATGCAGAAAAGGCATTCAACTTATATACTATAAGCCTGACTGCTGGATCAATAAGATGAAACATGCTGTCTGGAAGAAGATCGAGCTGACAGGAAAAGCATTCGACCACACAGCAAAGCACAGAACAGCACAGCAAAGCACAGCAAACAGAACTGAACTCATCGCTCCGTTCAAGGTTTTCACTTCACATTGCTTTCTCTACAGATGACATCCTTCTACTGATTAGCACTCTGGTCTGGGAAGCAGGGACCTTTTTTTATTGCCTGACACACAGCTTGGTCTCCGGATGACTCACACAAACAGTGTGTCTCTTTCATGGTCAGGAGGAATAACGACTCCTATCACACTGATGTCAGAGAGGCTGGCTGGAGAGAAGGGGAGATGTGGAGGCACTGCTCTGTGCTGTCAACATCACCCTGTTGATCTTAATGGAGAACGGTGGGAGGACAGTGTCGGCGACTAGACCGGTTTTATCACAGCGCTCAGCAATCAAACAGCCATGCAGGCAGTAAAGCTCTTCACCTGCCTTCCACATGTCTGGATTGCCTTTTTTTTTTTTAACTCAGCAGTCTACCTATAATTTTTTAATTCTTTAAATGGAGACAAATAATCTATACAACATAAAACACTGTACATACCTACATACATGTACACATGTTTCTGGAAGTCATACTTGATATGGCCAAAACCAACTCCTGGTCTCTAGTCTAAACACAACATAGCATGATATGGGATTGACATGTCATGACCAAAAGAACCAATGTAATACACCAAATACCACACACATGGGGAAGAGGGTGGGGGACGGGGAAGAAAGGGCTGAAATTTCAAGTTTCACATGCAGTTACGACTACACACTCTGTGAGCGTGACAGAGATTGTGCAAAAACATGGACATGAAGTTGGTGATGTAGCCAACAGGTTACTTAAAGTGGCACTCCAACGATGTAGTTGCAATTCCATAGAGTAAGGAGATTCACAAGAGAATGGCACAAAATCAAAGCAGCAAAGGTTGAGATATCCTGTCTTAGTCCATTGGAAGCACCAAGCTTCAAGAATGCCGAATCCTACAATTCCCATAATGCAACTAATAGCATTTTTTTCCTTCCCCGATTGGTATTCCAACTCCAATTGAGTGTGAAAGTTCATTCTTGACCTTGTAAATTGTAATTGACAAGACAATCTAAACTCAAGGTGCACTAACTAGCTTTTAGCAGAGCTCTTCAACCGATAATGAGGCCATGATGTGTGGTTGAAAGCTCTAGAAAAAAGCTATTAAGTGGATCTTGAGTTACATAAAAATAATTTTGTTAATCATGCGCATGCTCCAGTTTTCCTACAGGCTCACACTGAGAAGACCCATAATGACATCATAGAGTTTTGGTTGTCCGTCGTCCATTGAGAGAGAGATTGATTATCGACATTGATGTCAACACAAAATGAGAATAAGTATGAAGGATGGAGATGAGTAAATAATTCATAAAAACAGATTTGATAAAAGTTTCATTGAACTGAAAATGTGTTCTTGGATTCTAAGAAAATATCATGAATGATTTGATTAAAAAAAAAACATTTAATGCATTAAAGTCAGAACCACCATGTAATGAAAACAGCCTTGACAGCCATTTATCATTCAAGTTTGCACAAGGGTGAGTATGTAATACATGTCAAAGAGTTTATTATTTGATTAGTACATCCAATTACCGGTACTGATAATGATGCATGAAATCATTGGAATTTCCCTTAAAACAGTTTGCAAAGGTTTGAAGCTTGGATTTGGATGCACTTTGAGGTGAGGTCATGGAGGTAAAGCAAACACACTCCTGAACATACTTCTTTTAAATCCTTAGTTTTACATGTCAAAGTCAATTTACTCGTCTTGGGGAGTACTACACAGGCCGTGAGAAACAGATGTATAATGTCCTCTGTGGCTCTGGAAGAGTTTTGTCCAAATGGGGGCATGGAGTTTGAAAGTTATGGGTGTTTACCATGCTGGAATGGTCTAACTGCCATGGAGTTGCATTGTGGGAACTGTAGCATATTATCTGCACAAAACTATTAATCAGGTGATTTCTACAAAGAACTGTGGTTCTGTATTAAATCTATACCTGCTTTTGTAATAATCAGGCATTGTAAAGTTGCAACTGGATGAGGAATCTATCCACTGTAGACAGCCCTGTTGCGTAGAATGATGAATGTTTCTGCTGTACACATGTTTGTGGGTAATAATGTAGATACAGCTCCAGACTGCAGACTAGAAAACATCTTGAAATACTTTCTGAATAGCTTATTTATGACTAAGCTATGACGGTCTTTCCCTCGGCAAAATTAAATGCTGAGATTTTTTTTTAAAAAAACGACTTGAGCGCCACCGCAGCAGGGCACAAGATTACCCTTGGACAATTTTCCCAGATTCCAAGAGAAATTAATGCCATCTAATTGTTTCTCTGCAAAACAACTATGAAAATACCAGTGTGTCAGCATGGTATATCAGTGCAGACACAACGGGTGATAAATCCAGGCTCTCCTTGGAAGACAGAGTACCGGTCTGGCCTTCAGTTCCAGTCTGTCCCCAAATGTGTCACTTGAGAATATATTTCACTCTCTGCTCTTTCTTTCCCTCCCCTTCTTTCCTTCTGTCTTCTCGGTTGCCTCATCTCTGACTGAGGCGAGAGGAAAGAAATTTATTCGCTTGTGACACTCTGTGAGGACAGAGAGAAGGATAATGAAGGAGAGGTGTGGGTTTCCCCCCCCATCTTAGCAGCAGTGATAAACAAGTGGGGGATCATGGGAAGGAACATCACTCTTCTACTGATCAACACCTTGACTGACAAACAATAAGCACTCTAAACTAAGATAATCACAAACTAATCTAAAGACAAGCTGAAGACAAGAGGCTCAAAAGATGAAAGACTCCAATCAACCAAACAGCAACATAATGACACAATATCAGTCTTCTGGATAAATATCACCATGAAATCCACTGTGGACATTAATATCCCCCAATGGATGATTCCTAATAGTTTCACAAGAAATAATCTGATCTAATCTGACGGGCATGCTGGCGACACAGCTCAAAGGATAGCGATGCTGATCCACCACTTTGGTCCAGAGTGAAATATCTCAACAACTGTTGGATGGGTTGCTATGAAACTGTACAAGCATTCATTGTCCCCAGAGAATGAGGACTCTTGACTTTGGTGATTCGTTGACTTTTCCTCTGATGCCACCATGAGGACAACATTTTTGGCTTTTAGTGGACTGTTAACCATACAACTGATGTATGGTTAACAGATATTCATGGTTCCCAGATGATGAATCCAACTGAAGGCGGGAAACTCTTCTCTCCATCATTTTTCAGGCCGATCAAGTCAGGTCAATTTCAGGAGAACCTCCATGTAAAACTTCATGGAATAATGCTGAATCAGGACGTGTAGCAACAGGACCATATAGTCTTAATTTTAAGTGTCAGATACTGTACATTTAATCAACAGTTTTCCTATCTAATAAAAAATGGTTGGAGGTTAACATTAATTAAGCTGGCACTCAAAACTGCAGTGTTTTTGCCTTCCTAGTCAATGAAAGGTGATTATAGATGTCAACTGAATATTTGAGTTGTAGAGTGTTTCAAATCTATAATTTGTTTGCGCTGGTCTGAGTCGGTAGATGAGTTGGTAAGCTCTCATTTTCCTTGGTTTGGTTTCTTTGGAGAAAAATTCAAGCAATGCAAAAATGCATCACTAAAAGCCATGTGAGAATGTCCACAATCCACTCAGATGTGTCTGGGACAGGAACGTAAATAGAGGAAAAAGGAAAAGAGGAAAAAGGTCCTGAAGGCCAAATAGGATGTTGTCGGACATTGCCAGTCTGGGTCAGACCTTGATTCATTCTCCAGCTAGCTTCAAGCAACTGTTGTTATCCTGGTCAGTGAACCATTCCAACAACCAAAGCAAGCCCTACTAGTCACAACCTTAAAATGAGCACTGCCTATTTTGGTTGTTTGATGAACTGATCAAGTGCAACCCTTCACCAGAGCACATAGAGAACTAATCGCTGTGCATGCAGAGTCTGTGTGTCATTTGCTTGTAAGCATGCACGCAACGGGGCTACTGTCACAGATAATGTTGACTGGATGCTCGAGGCAGGCATTCAGTTACGTGAGGCAGCTTTTGACCGCATATATTCCTGTTATCAGCGGCCCCTCACCCCTGGTGCTGGTTAAAAAAAAAAAAAAAAACAGTTACTGTCACGGGGCTGTTTCGTGCCCGGATGTAAGAAACATTTAACACACATACACAGTATCCAGATCTATCTGTACTTACATCTTGCGGGCATATAGATAAATCTGTTGCTTGAGTTTGAGAGTTTTATCATCATCAGCCGTGCTGGGAGGCCTGTTTATCTTCCACCATACAGATTAAACATACATTTAAAAATCATTAGAAATGGTAGATTACAAGTGATCACATCCACTACGTGTTCTCTCTCCACTTGTCCATATATGAAATCAAAACCAAAGGAGTCGGAGCTGATAAAGACTTTTTAAAAAATGTATTTAAAACATAAATATTGTGGCATCTAGGGGTCTCTGGCAGCTCTTTAACCTTGTAGTCTTGTTGTTGAAATTTCATGCAGATTTTTTTGTGCTCAGATTACAGTGTTCACAAAGTTATCAAGCACTACCCTAGTTTAAGCTCGGGTATTTATTGATGCCAGTGCAACCGCAGAAAAAAAAACCAAAACCCTCTTCTCTACCAATTAGAACAGCAGCCCCATACTGACTGACACACCGTGACCACTCTCTTTCAACATAATTACAGACTGATCCCTCAGATGGCACGCTGGAGCAGACAGAGGCCAAAATGCCCGTCAGCACAATCAGAGGTTGTCACAGGAAGTGGGGGTGTTAGAAAGAGAGAAATCTTACTGTATGAGTTTTTTTTTTGTGTGTGTGTGTGTGGTTTTTTTTTTTTTTAAACTAAACAAGTCTGTGCCAAGAGTGAGCTTTTAAAACTGACTGTCTTGTATTCTTCTCTTTATGTAAAGTGATACATTCTTTGTCTTGCTTAAGTGCTTTAAATGGCCTGATACGGGTACTTAAATGTAAACGGAATTGAATTATAAGAGAGAAGAAAATGTTTGTGTGTCCCCCAATTTTCATCTGCTACATTCTAAAGAGTGGCAGTGATTCAGGAGCAGAGCAGAGTTCTGGGGTTAAGCGTCACATAAACCAACACACGTCACACAAGGTTAAAACGTACAACTCTGCAGACAGGTGCATGATCAAGGTGATATCACCTCAGTGCTCCTTGTAATCGAGTCGGTGTGAACTGTGTCAACGACCTGGCATCAAATCCGTGGGGCAAGAGCGAAATGGCCGGCTCACGCGTGTGCAAGCGGCACACAAACACGGCGACTCTGTCAACGGGTGCTGTAATCCAGCGTGACAGGACGTGGGGCAGGCAGGGGGCCAGGAAACAACAGCAGTGCAATGCTACGCTCAGTGCAAGACTGCAGAGCATCTCTAATCATATGTGCTCGCAGCTACTGACTGAGACCACAAACTGCTCTGCATTTTGACTTTTTACGTAACCCGTCACTGGCAGAGGCAGACTGAATCGGCTTTAGGAAGGGAAACAAATGTATTGATCCCTCCCGAGTCGGATGCAAAAGCTGTTCTTGTGCCATTCTTAAATGATAATCTTCGGAGGAAGGATGACAATCCGGTCTAGACATAGTCATTTGTAGCTACACGTAGGTGGTTTTGAAGGATTTTAGATTCTGATTTGGGGCACACACACACACATGCACAGAGTATCTATCACCACTGCAATATGTACAGCACTGTGGAGGCACTGTTGTCACCTAGAGTGACATTACACATCAAGCATTCAGTAATGAATGTATTTGCTGCGACCAGAGGCCCAGTTGGAGCATTGTTATTCTAGTCTGCTTCTGGCAGAGACAGACGCAGCCCCAAGAGCCAGAAAACCCCCAGACGAAGAAGGTTACTTTCAGGAGTTCGATATTACTTTCCAACGTTGCAGGCCTAATTAGTCAAATGACACATTAAGCTATTACAGTGATGTTAGGGTAGCTTCTGTATTCATTCAGCGTTCTGAATCGAACATATCGTGTGCTCACTGAGGACTGTTTACCCTGACTGGAGAAATTATCGAGCAATTATCAACCGATCGGCTGTGTAGGTGGGAATAAGAATAGTGATGTTATCTTACCTACACAGCTGTCTAGCTACATCCATAGCTAGCTAAATCTAAAACGGTAAGTGTGGAAAGGCTGTTCTCACTCAGCATATTTCTGGTAAAGCAACGCCCCCGCAGCTTCCATGTCAACTGAAAATGTTGAAGGCAGAACATCTACATCAACTTATTGGTGAAAGCAAAACAGCAAAGTCTCAGTCTGATTATTAGTCTACACACGGTATCGTTTGAAATTTTTCAAAAGTAGTGCTGATATGACGCCTGAATTTCTGTACTGATACAAAAACAGAACTTTCTTTGATACCTTTGAGAAAAAAAAAGTGCCAAGCCTTTTTCTGCCAAATCGAACTAACCGTTTACTGTAAACGTTCAGTTCCTTGATGTAAGTGACTCCAAATTTAGGTTGAAGTTGGGAACTATCTGACATTTGATGTCAACTTAAGGTACTTGACAATTTTTGATGAAGCACCTGCATTTGTTGTGTTTGCCCACTCATTTACTTGTGTTTCTCCTTTAAATTTCTAACCCTTCTCTATTAGTATTAGTCAACATTCATCATCAAACATATGAAACCACTTCACAAGCTTTCTTCTTTTCTCCACATCAATCCCACAAATACCACATTTTGTAATTCAATTACTTACTAACTCCAATCAATTAGAACAATCGTTTAAGCAATCAGATTACCGGATTCAGGTTAAATGCAATCTGCTTTTCTCCAAACACAGCCGTGACAGACCTAAGCCCTGTTTGTCCGATTCTCTCGTCTACAGCCTTCTGCATGCCCAGAAAGAGCCGAGCTCATCACTGGCTGTTCTCTTTGAACTGAAGGGTCTTTCATCTCTTTATTTCCCTCTTCCTTCCCTCCCTTTTCATGCAGCCTCTCTACTGATTAATTATTCCTCCTTCGCAGAAAAAGCTGCCACCTGCTTGCCGTAGGGGCTGTTTTGCTGTTTACTCCCCCGGTCTTTCACTCCTCTTCCCGGAGGGCTGTAGGAAACAGTTCGAGAGGCGAATAAAGAAGCGACCGAAATTTTTGCAGCGTCATTTCACTAGAGTTAAATGTTCCAGAGAGTCTCTAAAATATACATACATATTCAACATCATAAAAGATTCTGCTTGTGTCAAAATAAAAAAAATAAAAACTTGAGAAGGCGGCCTATACTATAAAGCTGTCCGTATCCTCTCATGATTCATATCAAACCAAGCATCTCCTCCCATGTTCCAGCCGCTTTCAACATGAAATCAATGAACCCTCGGGGAAAATCCAATTACAGAGCAGGACATGACCAGCAGTGGAGTCGGATCCATAATTAGTTAACGCAAAAGGCTATTCATATAGCACAGGATGGACAAAATTCATTAGGTTCTTTAATTGGAGCCAAAGACCTAAACCATCTGAAAATGTACAGAGCGTGATTAAAAGAGTTAATGGGGATGAAAATTGATTAACTCAACTTGAAATAAGGTTCTTTCCACCTGTGTTCCATGTCTAAGAAAAGAAGGGCTTGATAAAGAAGGGTGTGGGGGTTGTTCGTCCAGAGGCAGGCCAACGTCCACGTGCCCTTCTGGGTGAATAATTCATGGGGCAGTTGTGCAGGGCTGAAGGTATGCCATAGTGGTTGGGGGCTGCTGCTGAGAGAGAGATGGTCCCTGGCTGCATTTATATTTGATGGGGGAGGTGATGGGTGGGGTTCATTAGAAGGAGGCTCTGGGTGGTTGGTGAAGGAGCTGGTGGAGGGCACTATGACATATTATCTCCCATGGGAGGCTTTTTCCATCCCCTTGGTCATTGAAGGGATGGAGTCAACCCCGGTGGGATTTCGTCTGTCTGAATGAAAACACCTCTGACTCCAGGAGAGTGGAAACTGAGGGTGGGTAGAGGGCGGAGAGCTTGACTACTAATTAGTTTCACAGATTGGGACATACATGTGGGAGCACATATCCTTGACAAGGACACATGTAATAGACGACAGTTCTTTAGCGTTTTAGACTGTTGTGCTGCTGGTACAAGCTCACTTTACCCAGCAAATGCAATAAATGCATAGGAAATAGTCTTGGTGGGAATGTGGTACTTGAAAGCATCAAAAATGGACACATTAATGGCCGGGTTATGCTTGAAAAGAACTAGTTCATTTGAAAACATCCGAAAACGTTCAAAAACAGGTAGAAGTCTTTATAGTTGGGGGAATTTTCAGACAGTCTCTCCTGGAAGGCATTCATAGTGTTAGAGTTGAAATCCTTGATTAGTCAATCAATAGAAATATAATCATCAACTATTTTGATATTCAAATCATCATTTCATGCCATTTATCAAGCAAAAGTATTGAAAAAGGGACTGCTGGTTGGACACAATTTGAGAGTTGAAGATAACACCTTAAGACAACTGGAAAACTTTGATGGACATTTTTTCTCAATTTTTTGACATTTTATAGAAAAATTATTAATCGGTTAGGGAAAAATAAATCATTAAAAAAGGATTTAAACTTAGAAACCAACAATTCACCATTGCAAGAACTACAAGAATGGTAGTTCATATTAACACTATATATCAATCACCTACAGTATATACAGTATGTCCAGCATATCCTGAGTGGTTAGTTTAAAGCAGAATTAATCCATTTTTCATTTTTTGGGCCCCTTGGGACAAATCTCTACAACAAGCTGAACATCACCCAAATGTTTGACATATTATCACCTTCTAGGGTTGATATGGTGAACATTTTTAGCAAAAACGGCCCATTTACACATCCAGTAGACACAGAGCAACATTGGGATTCATTTAGAGTTGCATTTCTGGCCACCTGATGGACACAAGTCCAGTATTAACTCTCCTAAAAGGTCTGTCTTTAGTTTGTCTTTTTAGTTTTAGAAGAAAGGTTGATGTGAGCAGTCAGACTGAACCAAACAGTAAAGTTGTAGACCACAAAACGGTGATCTGAACGCTGCTTAAACGCATTAATAGAGTTGGGTGATCATTTTTTGGGACTTCATCACTGTGAGCAACCCCTTTTCATTTAACACTGTCATTGTTAGTATAAAACTATTGATCTGTGCAGCTTTTACATCTTGACTTCCGTCTGTCTTTGGTAATGTAGCTTTGGTTAGACACTTTTCAGCATTATTCATCTTGATGTGAAATTTTACAGCACTGATGATTTGCCCTGTTTGTAGCTCTGTTAGCTGTCTCATGTTGCTCTGAAAACTCACACATATCAAAGTGCTGACTACTAGACATTTTTCATATCTGACAGCTGCAATTCAACTTAGTGTGACCCAGTGTAGTAGTGTTTGGGTTTTTTTATGAGTTGGTATGCGGCTACAGTTAGGGCTCACTCACACCACCGTTTATTACCGTGACAGTTTAACAACATCAAAATCATCTCATTCCATTACGGAAAAAAATCTGCAAATTCATGCCATTGAAGAAGAACAGAACAAACTATCCTGACAGCGCTGACCTTCGAGGGAACAGAGAGAACCAGACAGCCCAAAATGGACGGAGCCATCATGACCGCTGCGTCACACCACCCACAAGTAGTCAGAATGTCACAAAGCTCCCAGAGCTACCTATCTCTACAACCAAACCTGCTGTTTCTCACCCTGTAGTAGTGCAGACAAGACATCATGAAATAATTATTCACTTTACACCGCCCTCGTGCTGTGCCCTTCATCAGGAGGAAAAGATGAAAACGCCAAAATAGACAGAGAGACACAGAGAGAGAGAGTGAGAGAGAGAGGAGGGAGGCCTGCATGGAGTAATAATGGGGGGAGAAAATGATTACAGGGGCAACTGAGTCAAGTCAAGTTAATTTTATTTATATAGCGCCAAATCATAACAGAAGTTATCTGAGCACTCAAATAGAGCAGGTTTAGACTCTCTCTCTTAGCGATATTATTTACAGAGACCCAACATTCCCCCACGAGCAGGCGCTTGGCAAAAGCGGTGAGGAAAAACTCCCCTTTAACGGGAAAAAGCCTCGAGCAGAACGGCCTCTAGGTGGGCGGCCATCTGCCCTGACCGGTTGGGTTGAGAGAGAGAGAAGAGGGAGGGAGGGAGGGAGGAAGGGCGAAAGAGAGAGAGAGAAAATAGCACAATGCAAGTTCCACGTAGAGATGTATAGTAATGCTAAGAATGGTAATAATACAATAATAATAATAATAATGATTGTAGCAGTGGGTGTTGAGCAGGATCACAGGGGGCAGTAGGTGGTTTGCAATCACAGATCCAGAGTCTGTAATACCTGCAGACAGGAAAGGGAGCAGAGAGGGTTCCACAGGAGAGGAGCCTGATAGCTCATATCTTTTTTTTTGAGACAGAATGTGCCTGATTTTCGCAACGTTACATAGTTGAAAAAAAAAAAAGGCAGAAAAGTGTTTTATGTGGGAGTTCAAGAACATATCCTGATCAAAGATAACTCTCAGATTCCTTACGGTGGTGCTGGAGGCCAGGGGGTAACGCCTTCTAGAGTATTGAGAGAGAGAGCTGCGGAGGAAGAACAGCGGTGGCTGATGGAGAGATAGACGAGGGAAGGTGGGGATGTAATGGATAGGCAGGGAGGATTAAAAGGGTGAGAGGAAAAGACGGGTGGACACAGGGGGAGGGCAGCTGCAGGGGAGGAGTGACTATCCAGACACTTGACAAAAGGGAGCCGGCTAATGATGGGCTCTGGGTGTCACATGCTGCGCCCCCATCTCTGCCAGGGAAATGCCTGGGCTCTGCACTCCCAGCACGCCGTCCTGCCAGTGTCATACGGCGCCCCGCAGAGGGAGGCAGCCTGTGCCAGTCAAGGTTGCTTACACACACACACACACGCACACAGGAAGGCATATACCCACACACACACACACACTTCAAATGTACATCATTTTCTCCTCCTTTTTTTTTTTTTGATTCATTTGCACAGAAGCTGGAAATATGCATGCAGCCAGCCAGCAGCCCACTCACTTATCAGCACAGCTGCGGGTGATGCATCAAGATCAGGCACAAAACAAAAAGGCAAGCAGCATCCTGACAGAGAGCCGTGTCACTACAGTTGACCCGCCGGTTCAACCAGAACCATTTATTCAACCTCCGAGTCCAATCAGCGGCGTGAACTGTGTCCTCTGCTGCCTCGACTCTCATCAGATCTCAAAGTGGATCATTAATCACTGTTGGCTGATGAGGAGACAGCATGAAAGAGAGAAAAAAAAAAAAAAGACGGAGAGCTGGAAAGATGAGAGGAAAGGATGAATTTGAGTCTTTTCAAATCCCTTATTGAAAAAAAGAAGAAGAAGAAGAGAAAAAAAAAAAGATAAACGATGCTGCCGTCAGTTTTAGAATTACAGTCGGACTGAACTTTAAATTACTTTTTTGCTGAGAAATCAATACACGCTTTGTGTTTGTTTTTGACGTGTAATTATTTTTGAGTGCTTACCTCAAATAAGCATCAGATGGGATCCTTAGATTATTCTACAACCCCCCTTTCAGATATTCACCCCTTCATGTTAATCTGACAGCAGTTTAACTCGTCAAGTCTGAACAAACACTCTGCTTATTTTTTTTAAGTAAAAGTCACGACTGTGGTCTTACTAGGTTGGACTCTATCCATATCTCTTTCAACACAACACACGTCTAAAGCGAAGGCCGTCACATTAACGTAAATTTAATATCTCAATCAAAATCTCTCATACACAAAATCAGTTTCATAAACTAGGAAACACCGTGAAAAAAACAAATTTTAGATGTTGAGGAGATTGATATTTTTTTACCTCTGTCTGTTGAAATGCTTTACATACATACGGCATGTGAGCTAACAGGAATCAAAGTAGACAACTTAACACCCTGTCATTCAATAATTGTGTATGTCAAACTTAATAAAACAGGCAGCAGCAGAATTTGCTCTCTAATAACCTCAAATCATTAAATTAATGAGTGTCCCTGGTGCTCCCAATGGTCATTAATTAAGACCTCAACGGCAAAATAACTTTTAAAATCCGTCAGTGATGGAAAAAACAGTCTCCTGCCTCTCTCTCTCTCTCTCTCTCTTTCTCTCTCACACATGCACCAGGTGCCAAATATCATGTCAGGATTATCTCTTACTATAAATGTGCTGTCATGTCTAAATAAAAAAAAAAAAAAAACGGCACATTAACGGAAAAGTCTATTTCTGCATGACAAAAAGCCGTCACTTTAACTTCCTGATCAACACAGACACGTATTCCACGTCTGAAAATGGCCCCGTTTGTTACTTCTTGTCAGGACTTGAAACAAGATACAGTTAAGAGAGTTATTTATTTCTTTTTTCCACTTATGAAACAGAGGGACAATTCTCCTACTCAACTGTTCTATCTTAGACCTCGTGAGGGTAAGTCCTTGTTTCAGACAGGCTTGGCTTAATGCCGCGGGGTCACCGAGGTCACCTGGCACATCACAGAGGAAACGCTCTGGACACAACACCACTGCCCAAGCAGCAGCAGCAGCTGTGATCTCTGCCTCCCACCAAAACACTCCTTGCCTGCCTGCAGCCTGCAGCCAGGGCAGCAGACCCGCCTGCCCGCAAACGAAGGGGAAAGCTGCCTCCCCTTTTCCAGTCTTAGCTGCGGAGAGCGAAAGCAAAATACACACAGCTGACCAGAGAGAGACGAAGAATCAGCCGGCTGGAATTGAAAAGGAAAACTTAGGGACTATTTTTAGCTGGCCTAAAAAAAAAAAAAAAAAAAGAAACTGGCAACAGCTCAGTTACAAGTGAAGGACGTGATTTATAACCTTGAGCTAATGTCAGTAAAGGAGGAAATGTTCGAATAAGTGGAAATAAAAGAAGAAAAAAAAAACAATTCTCTCGATTTAGGAGGATTGTTCTTTGAAAAACACTGTAAAGACTTCATAAAAGACAGACTTCACCAGACGTGAGCGGCCGCAGCCACCAGCACAGCCAAGGTCAAACATGTAAGAGTTTAGCTCCGTTTTAGCCTTTAAGTAAGCAACGTGAGCTCCTGCGATGTGAGGTTTTCTGGGGTTTATTTCAAAGAGGCTGGGTGGAGTAGAGTTTATAAAAGTGAAGGGATCTGGGCTAAATGATCTTGTTTTCACAGCTCTTCTTGAATTTTTTTTTTTTTTTTTTTTTTTTTTTTTACAGCACGTGTCTCTGCAGGAGGTCTGCCTGAGGATGCTCCAACCCCCTTCATTAAAAATCACAGAGTCTATCCTGCTTTTATCCCTCTCAGTGTGAGCTCCTCAGCACGTTCAGGTTGCCTCTCAGCGTGGAGATGATAAAGGCGCTACACCTCAGCCTCAAAAATCCTGCTTTTTTTTTTTTACATTTTTTTTTTTTACACACTTTCACACTTGGTTTATGGTTTATTTCAGTCAGAGGACTCCTCTCCTCTCCTCTCCTCTCCTCTCCTCTCCTCTCTTTTCCTCTCCTCTCCTCTCTCCTCTCCTCTCCCCTCTTTTCCTCTCCTCTCCTCTCTCCTCTCCTCTCCCCTCTTTTCCTCTCCTCTCCTCTCCTCTCCGGTCAGGATTATGAGCTGCGAGCTGTCATAACTGGAACAACCCTTCCTCCTGCCGCCCTGCTCGTCTGTGGTTCCGCTGGGGGAAGCTGAGAGGCCACATGCTTGTCTACATCTCTTCCTGCTGGCT
Organism: Euthynnus affinis; assembly: GCA_029490765.1. Lineage (NCBI taxonomy): Eukaryota > Metazoa > Chordata > Actinopteri > Scombriformes > Scombridae > Euthynnus > Euthynnus affinis. The sequence continues at coordinate 4,955,627 of CM055853.1, read as the reverse complement.
GAGCGCAGATCACAACAACACAGGCCTCAACTATTTCTGCTCCCATGATCCTCTCCTCTCTCTCTCTCTCTCACACACACACACACACACACAGCTCTCTCTGTCTCCATATTGCGTAGGGAGGCCTGCCTCTGTCCTCGCTGATCCTGTCAGTCAAAAGTGGAGCTAGGAGGGGCCAGCGGTGACACCATTGTGTCAGGGTGGCTCAGTGTCAGCGGCGGCGACTGAAACAGCAGGAATATTGGTAGGATGAAGAGCTGGAGGAGGAGGAGGGTGACATCGGACACCCGACGATCCTCCGAGGTGGAGATGGAGAAGGGGAAATGACGACTCAGGCTACGACCGCTGAGCCTGAGGCGTTAGCCTCTGTCAGCTGAAGACTATTTGACTTTTGACAGGAAACAAGCTAATGACAATTTTGACAACTGAATAACCATATGTCCAAGTTCATAAAAAGGACAAATAACTCATGTTGGGATGAAGGGATTACTCAACTTCTAATTATATACATATTTGTAGGAAACCAGAATAATTAGCTCCTATTTACATGACTAAGATGCTAAAAATGACCTAATAGTCATTACTTTACTTCATAGGCTTCCACCCACAATCATAACGCTGCTGTGTAACTCATGTTGGACAACTAAAGCTAAAGATATCATCTAAAGCCATCCCGCTGACAGCTCGCAGTCTCACTTCTGGATGAGCTAACTGGAGTACAGAGTGACAGAGACAATCTGCTGCTCCGCTCTGAGGTTCAGAGGTCCTGATAACACCATCAAATATTGATGCGTATGCACTTTAAGCTTTAACTGCAGGATTCAGACTATTGTTTGCCATCGGTCGGAGCGAGCTGTGGGTGAGTTTTTTTGACTGCTGTCGAGCTCAAGTGGTTCCCAAACTCCTTCATAGGGTTGATTTTTTCCCATTTTGATCTGTGAGAAAATGTATTTCTCGATTCTTTTGAGTAATAATTCACCTTTTGGCTGAGTGTACAGACACCTACTTGCGGCGCACGTTTACTAGACAGCCAGCACAGAAGAAGTTATTCAGGTCAATACAGTATGTGTAGGCTCTCGGTCAATATATATATCTTAAATATCTTTTTATTGCGAGGTAATAAAAAGTCCTTCCAGATGCTCTGCGCGTTATGTGTGCTCCTTGTGGTCTGACTGTTTTATTGGTATGAGAAAAAAAAAAAAAAATACATTAGACGAGAAGGCTTGTGAGCCTTCATTAAATGGCCCCGCAAGGTTACTAACATGTCAGCCGGAGGCACAAAATTGAGTGAGCTGCTTGATGTGAGCCCTGCAGACGTGTTGCTGACAGCTGACCTTCTGTTAATAATGCAGCTGTGTCCAGGACTTGACCTGACAGCCCCCCCCTCTCCCCCCACACACACACACACACACACTCATTCCTTTCCCCTGAGCTCTGGATGAATCAACACCAACACCAAGACGCTGCCTCTGCTCTGCTCATTGAAATATTCATCTCTTCCTCAAAAGGAATTACAGTCACGTGCATTTAAACTTCAAATTTAGTTATAGTTTCAAATTTGGTTGTGTATGTAATTTAATCACTTACGGTCAGTGCAAATGTGAAGCACTGTGTGACAGCTGGATAATAACACTCACCTGTCTGGCTGTGAAAAACCAACATTTTCATTATCGATTCATCTGCGGATCATTTTTTTTCAATTGATCAAAAAAAACAATTATACAGCATGAAACTGAGAAAAACAAAGCCTCACTTATGACTAATCGTTGTGCGTAAATAAGACACGGTGCATTTCCTGTATTAACACCTCCATTCTTCCTCTGTTGCACTTTTGAGCGTCCGTGTGTTGTCGTGGCGTGTCTGCAGCACAGAGGGTTTGGCTGAGGAACAAAGTAGCACATGAGCACAGAACAGAGAGGAGAGCACCTTCACACTCACTTTATAATCAGCCTTAGAGGGATAGCTTGACATTTTCAGGTGCTTATTTGTCTTCACCAGGCACTTGTCACACTGGGGGAACGAGGGGAGGTTTCACTTTTGTCCTTTAGATTTCCTCAAAATGCTTATAGGAGCGCTGGTTTTATAAGTAAAACTGACATAGTTGGAAACTTCTGTCTTTTGTACTTAAAAAATGCAAATGAACACCCTGTAAAACAGACCATACTAACAAATAACAAAAGTCTAAATGTAGGCTAAGGCTGCGGTCACCACAGCTGGACCAATGAAGCTAAAGCTAGTTAGCCCCTTGTCTAGTGGGAATCTGTGCTAATGTTATCAAGCTAGGCTGCCTAGCTTCTACTTGCTGTAGACTAGTTAGCTTAGCTTGCTAGATTCTACTTTCTAAATGAAGGCTAAGTACAGATATTTATAGTCTTATTAATAAAATTCCAACTTGTTATTCTGTATTGCTCAAAAGCGAGCGAAAAAACCTAAAATCAAGTGAAGTCATGTTGTAAGCTTCTGTGACTGAGTGACAGACTTCAGTGAAGGTTTTCAGCAGCAGCAGAAGCGCTTTGTTGAGCTCAGTCATCATGGCAGAACAAAGAAACGTTTCCATTTTCAAACTCTCTAAATCAACTAAACGTATCCGTCAGTTCATTTGAACTAAAAAAAAAAAAAATCTAAACATTATTTTGCTCAGTGTTGAACTGTGGAACTGTCAATCACAACCCAACCTTTGTTTCAGGACGGGCTGGTCTAGTTATGAAATTTCAAATGAAAGTGATGTTTCATTAAATTCTGAAGTGATTTTGTTGTATGAGCTGCAGTTGCAGCTGCAGGTCATGTGACTTTAAAAAAAAAAAAAAAAAAAAAAAAAAAAAAAAGATATTCCCCCAAAAGACATGAATCTACATGAATCTATTCCCACATGAGAATTGAGAGATGACAGTGTTTTTTGGAGGGTATCATTCCCAAACACATAGTTATAATCCACAGTTTTTTTTGGACTGTGAACAAGATAAATGTGTCACCACACTAGTTGTTTGAATCATACAAATCTGAACCATTATTTACACTTCTATATGAGCCACAGAGAGACAAATGACTGCACTGAGGAGCAGCTTGCAGATAAACACTTTAAGTGTCCCTTTCAACTTATTGTCATTATTATGGCTGAAATATGCAGGAAAGGCGCTACTGTCAAGACATCCTCGCGTTACTGCACATCTCCTGAGAGCGCTGCGATGTTGATTGCGTGCTCCACAGGAAACAGGAGGATGTTGAACCATTGTTAGAACGCATCGCTGTAATTTCCCCCCCTCCCTCCCCAAGTCTTCAACTTTCAGCTCAGCGAGACAAAGGACAATGTTGTCAGGGGTCACGCTCTGTATTCAAATAACATATTATTAGAAAAGAGGCCGGCTGTGGAGACGAGTGATGAGTGTGTGTCCGGGAACATACTTTCACTAATACTGCTGGAAATAGATGTAGCGGCGTGCTGCCTGCTGGAACAATCCACATTAAAAAAAAACAACCACACAGAGCAGCGTATTTACAAGACATGAACAGAACAGTCTACGATTCTGAAGAGGCCAAAACGCCCTGATGTGACAAAAACAAATCAAAAGGTCAGAGCTGACGAATAACTGAAGTCGTACCAACTCTTTGTGTTTCAGCTCGTGGGTGCTGCACACTCTGCAGATATGCCAAACGGAGAGAAGGAGATGCAACACTCTACACAAGCTCCCGGCTTAGAGGAGAACAAATTTCAGAGAAGCATCTTATCACTTAGTGTCTGTCTGCAGGATGTGGTTAAAGCCTCAAATACACCTTGATGGGTGTTAAGTTTCCATTCACTTCTCAGACAACAATGCTGTAAGACAGCTGTGTGATTTTATGGCTCGGCCCCCAAAACGCCGAAAATAACCTTCTCACTCCTTCCATTCGGAGGAAGGCAGTTTTGCTGATGAGGCGCCTCTCGCCGGTCCGCCGTTCAATTCTATAAATAGGCCTGTCCTGCTCCCACTTTCTGCATTTCGTCGTCGAGCGAAAAACGGGGCCGACCGGGGAGTCAAACAGGGCCACGGGTTTGACTCTGGTTCATGTTCCTTTTTGTCATCCTCCCTTCTTCTTCCTCATCTTCTTCATCCTCTCTGTACAGCCTCCAATAGCAGAAACAAAAACAGACAGCTCACTTTAAACCTACGCTGCCTGTCCCTCTCAGCAGATGCATGTTTCATTACCCAGCAGCCACATGCATTCTTCATCGTCTATGCAGACGGGATAAATGAGTTTGATGTCGTACTACTCTGCGTTTAGAGTAACTTCCTCCAGCTTACAGATGAAAAGAAAAGCATCAAGACGAGACAGCGCCGTGCTTCCTGCCGCCACAGCTGCATCTTTTACATTTAAAGTCCAATTCGAGCTCAGGTTTGCTTAAGAGATGCTTTTAGTTGGTGTCTGCTTTGACGCGTCACTAAATTAGTGAAAAAAAAATAAAAAATTACCAATTACCAAATAAAGAACAACCATTTTTGTTTTCTTTGTTTTTCTGCCTTCATTATTGTTCTCTAGGGTGTGAATTTAAGGCATAGGCACTGAAAACACCACTTCAATTCAGCTGGGGGGGCCGATGTTGTTAGTTATATAATAAATATATGTATAATAAATGCTGTATGTAATCAACAAGAAGGTGAAGTAGTTTTAAGGTATGATTGGAGGCAAAAAAAACCCGCCAAACTTTCAACAAAATTTGCAGAAGTTAAAATATAAATTCATGTAAAGTGTCATTAAGTATAAGTGCAGATTATGTGGCCAAATCAGTGTTCCTTTGTCTTTGGTAGAGAGAGTCTCTCAGTATATTAACTGCATATTTTTTTCTAAATGTCATCCTTGTCTTCCTCTATCGTTTTAAGCTCATCAGGTGTCACTTCCCGGTGCTGTTTTTTTTCTTTCTTCTCCATTTCTTTTCCTCCGCTGCGTCCCCATTCTTCAAAAACTTTATAACGAGTAAGCTTTGACAGCTGTGCTCTTTAACGTTGCTATGGTTACCGGTTTGGTACTAGATGAATTTAGAACAGTCATTAAACTTAAACCGAACTACGTGTGCGATACACGGATTTAAAAAAAAAAAAAAAAAAAAAAAAAAAAGGTACACATGCCGGCCAATCGGAAAAAAAGAGTATCCACCCAGACAGAATGGTATAAGTGCTGGTTGCAAAAGGGGGATAAAAGTGTAGCAGTGTGAGGTGCTGGAGTCAGTAGCACACAATGGAAGCTGACAGCGTGACTCCTACCAAAGCCAGCCCTCGAGGCTTGAAGCTTTAATACGGTTTCCACAAATATGTCCAAAAATGGTTTTTATCCTCTTGACACATTAAGTAAGGAGAATTCATATTTCAGTTTGCCATGAACCTAATGTTGACACTTCTAAAACCTTTATAGACTTGCTTTTATGAAAAAAAATGTTTTTCACATGTCACATTTTGACCTTTATGTTTTTTTTTTTTTATCTTTCTTCTTTTACTGCACGTAGATTCTTTGTATTGGTTTATCTGCTTCTTTTTTTTTTTTTAATCTCACTCTCAAAGTGCTACACAAATTAAGATGATGAGTTTTTCTTTTTTTATTGTGCTGCCATGAAGTAAACAACTGAAGAGCACCTTCGAAGGTGACATCGCGCGTGCCCTTCAGCGGCAGGGTTTACCTCCGAGCAAGACGAGGCACGGTCGCCCATCGCCGACCCCGACGTACGGTGATCTGCCTCTCCAGCCCCGTTGCTAGGTTACCACATTCCTGAGCACGTCGAGTACTATGGGTCCCTGCTCTGTCGTGCAGAGAGTCTGGGGAGCGGGGGAATGACGCAGGAGCCGTGACGACTGAAGAGCCGGAGTGAGTGAGTGAATGAAGGAGGATGAGGACGGGGACACGTTTTGAGAGATAGTGTAGGCAGTGTAACATCACTCCATCTGACAGAACTGCTTCACATACACTATGTGTCTGGAGAGGAAGAACTACATATAGTGTGTGTGTGTGTGTGTGTGTGTGTGTGTGTGACTGGCTGACTTGAGATATGACACTGTGCTGTGCCTCTGAAGAGACAGTGTGATCCAGCTGTGACTCCTTGTACTAGTGCACGCAGCTGCCGGGTTCAGTACAGCACGTTCCTCCACACTGAGCAGCAGCAGCATCATCAGCAGCAGCAGCAGCAGCAGCGTCTAGACAGTACCCAGACTCAGAAACGCCCCCACTGCCCAGCACCTCTAAAGAGGATTGTGTTCCGGCTGGGGATAATCTTTAAAGGCTCATCGTTCTTTGTCTTCACACGGTTTTATGTGCATGAGTACACACACACACACACACACACAGCCATAGATAAGAGCTGCAAACTCAACACCACAAACATCAACATTTCAGACTTACAGGTAGAATTTTAAAAAGAATTAAACCATCTAAAATGTTACTTTAAAATTGACTGATATCTGTCTGGACGATGAAATGCCAGGATGTAAGCCAGCATAGAAGCGGTGCTACAGGTGGAGTTTTAGAAACACTTGAGGTCATCAGTCCAAAGTCTCTCAAGAACAACCACCTAAAATATCACTGACAAGCTAACCACCTATTTATAAACCAAAAAAATCACCGAATCATCATTTAAAAAAGGTCCAAGGTTCAGTTTTATTGTCATTACACAACACAGGAAACACAATGAAAGAGGCTTGTTTCTTTTAAGGGTGTGTTATTCCCTTATAATTTCACTTCTAATTTGCCAGTAATTTGGTACAGTCAAACGGAGGACAGAGTGCTGAGACTGTTATTCTAGTTGGTTCTGTTGAGTTTAGAGCAGTTGTTCTAGGGGGAGCAGCTGACAAATTGCAGTTTTTTTTTGATATGACTGAAAATATTTTAGGTGATGCTATCTAAGCAAAGAACTGGAATAAAATTCTTGGAGGTGAACCGATCTTTATACTTTCTATGAACTTGGAATGATTTAAATGTTTCAAAACCTTCCTCACATTGTTACAGATAGAAATGTGGTGGAGAATATTAAATACTTTTGGTCCTTGCCTAAAAAAAAAGTAAAAAAACCCAAACCTGTGTCATGTTCATATAATGATGGAATCCAAACTTGTTTTCATGCCATTAATCCAAATTCACAGCAAGTTTAATCATTGGTTTTCAGATGAAATGTCAATGACAGTTTGCTGGAAAATGAATACTAATATAATCCCTAGAAGGTCATTGGGATTGAAATTCATCCGTCTTCCGTTGGACAGACGGATGGAACGACGGACGGGACAGAAACGACTTGAGACAACTGAGAAACTGCTCCATGCGGTGATCCTGTTGTGTGAGGGGCCTAACTGATGGGGGGGGGGGGCCGGTGTGGCTTCCTGTGTGATTGATCGACCGTCAATCATGGTTCAAATCACGTGAAAGCCGTGTGGAAACAAAACACAGCCTGTCAGTCCGGTGACGGCAGACCTCGCGCTCTCTGGGACGGCCCTCAGGTGGAGAGCGGCGTCCGGCGTAACCGACGCTAATCGATACATCTATAAATAGCTTCATGTATGAAAACACCTACACTGTAAACACTATAGATCACTGCGCCCCATTTTTGGAAGCAGGTTTCTGTCTCTCGGATGTCTTCTCTTCTGAATCAATGCTGCCTGTCTGTCTGATGGAAGCATTCGTCCTTCCACGCCGCAGACACTAAAAACTCCCGAGTCCATATTTTACACCTCTCAGACTGGGTTATGAACGAGGCAGACTTTCGGTCACCGCGGTAATGTTATATATGAGATAGAAGGGCCCTGATGTAATTCGCCACCCGTTGTCTTTTCTCGGTTTCTGTCGAGGCTACAGCTACCAACGCAGCGGGTGGGCTCCATCTAGATCAATCAATAAATAAATAAAGTGTGAAGAGGTTCTAGGATGCTGATGTAGCAGTAATGGCATGATGAGAGCATTTTCATATTCGCTCTGGACTAAACATACAGCACCAGTCAAAACGCACTTTCTTATTCGAACGAACGGGAAGGTGCGTCCGAACGTTTGCCTTCAGTTTCATACAATAAAAGAAAGGAGGAAGGATATGAAACGCGAAGCTACATATATGAGAGGTGACAGCTTTCAGACTGATGTTCTCATTTACTCATGACAGGCTCTCTGCCCCACATCCTGCTTCCTGTTTCCTTCATGTTGTTACATGTTTTCTCTATCATGGCTTTCATGCTACGCTGTAATCAGGTTGCACATTTTGGCTGAACTAGAAGATTTTTTTTTTTTTTTTTACATCTACAGCAGACAAGAAAGACATTGACTGCAGTTTCAACTTCTTCCCTGTGCCAGCTGACTGTGGATGACGTCTTCAGTACGATCTAGGACTGGTAACCAGTCACATTTTTTTCCCCTCCTACTAAACTTGGTAACAATAGCCAGCTGTGGAAATGTGATGGACGTGACTTGTCTCAGGTAGAGGAGGGGAAACGACTGTCTTCGAGTTAAGTGCTGTGTTAAAACTCCACTTTTAGCTTAAACCTGCGACGGTTCAGGAAGAAGTGGAGATGTTTTGGTCACAGACCGGATGGAGCCCCAGCCTCCTCCTTAGCTGCTCCTCCTCCTCCTCCTCCTCCTCCTCAACTCATCAGTGACTGTAAATCAGCTGAGCAGTGGGCCTCTTCCCAGCAGTCAAAACATTAAGGTTAAAGTAGCACTAATTCCTACGGGGCTGCTCATTAAGCTCATGGCTTTAGTCCCTTGGGGACCCGAGGCCGGCATATGGCCACAGCCAAACACCCCCCCCCCTCCCTTCTCATTATAATTAAAACCACGTCACCGCTAAACCTCCAACATGTGGAGCACTGATGGAAACTGTGGCCGATTATTGACAGGCCAGACTCGCCCCCGAGCAGAGGAAGCCAGAGCAACATCAAAAGTGCTCAGTTTCTCGGCGTCGGCACCATTTAAACGGCTCCGAAGCGCCCGACAACCCAGCAAGTCAGCCTTCCTGCCTTCAGTAAAAATTGGTAAATAACACATAATTGACAAGATTGAGCGGGAAACACTGCCAGCTTTGAGGATCGGAGAATCAAAGTACAGTCCATGTGGTGAATTTTTAGATAACCGAAGCTCAGTGAAGTGACCTCCAGACCCGATGGGATTTATGAGCTCCTTCGTTGGGATCGATTGGCCGTCTTGTCTGGGTTTGGGTTAAAGATTAAAGGCTGATTTGCTTAAAAAAAAAAAAAAAAAAAAAACCCACTAATTATTCTGCACCATGTTTTCAGGCCTGCCACAGCCGAGTGAAAGACTACATTGTTTAGCCTCTGTGTGTCGGTGTCTATAATAAAGCCATCCGAGTGTGAAGACATTAGAAGGACTGGTGCACCCGCAGGCCTCTTGTAGCTATACGGTGACAATATACCTGTCACACGGCTCTCAGCGGGCTGGCCGCTAAGACTATAGCTTGCCAATGAAGAGATACGGCTGCTGTTGTTCTGGCTGTCTATCCCCCCCCCCCCCGCTTTTGTTTTTTTTTTTTTAAACTGACCAATAAAAAATCTGCATTCATTCTCTTCTCCTGTGGCCATATGGCGGCCTAGCCACTTCATCTGCATGCACGCCGAGCTCACCTCGCCTGTAAAAGATGCATTTGTGCTACGTTAGAAGGCATTCAGCATAGATTAACAGGAGATATATATATATATATATATATATATATAAGTATAGTGACATAAACACCATCACACCTCCAGCCTTGTAAGTACACAGATTTTTGCAGGAAATAAAGAAGACGTAAATGATCTCACAGATCCAAAGCGAGTCATTAGCATAGCCGTAGCAGATGTGTCGAGGGTGGGCTCTTTAGCAACTTGGCGAGTCAGTGAAACAGGATGAGGTTAGGGTACCGTACCATCTGCACAGGAGGCTCTCTCTCTCTCTCTCGCTCTCTTACACACACACATAACCACCATGCACTTACACAAATGTGCAACCATGTTCCCCTTTCAGTATAAACAGACAACACGCTGAATAACATTCCGGTCCTTCTCCGAGACAAACTTCAGCGTCCCGCACGTGGCCTCCTCCCCCACCGGGCCGACCTCTATTACAGGGGTAACGCAGATGAGGGGGGGGGGGTTAAAGTGAGAGATCGTTAAAAATGCTGCGGTCCAAGCCCTTCAGCCGGTAAGTTTTCCCTCCGCCCATCACCAGCCCGTCTTTTTATGTGAAGTAAGACGGAGGGATGAGGGATGGGGAGGGAGAGAGAGGGTGTGAAACATCAAAAAAAGGCCTTTCTGTGTAGATTAAAACCACTAGCGAAGGTGGTGGTCAATCATCTCGCCTCTTCTCGCCCCCCCCCCCCCTCCCGCTCTGCCTCCTCTAGATTCTTCAGCTTTGTTTAGAGGAAACATTAATGGATGGAAAAATATTCCATCCAAAACTCAAACACAGAATATCAAGAACACACATAATTCTTCTCCGTGCAAGCTCAAGACTACTACGGAAAGATCCACTCTAAAAAAAAAAAAAAAAAAAAAAAAAAAAAAAAAAAAAGCAGCTACTGGCAAGCAAACCTGCATTTTTGGATTCCTTTTTGCTCTCTGGGTGTATGTTTTTACTATGTGATATTTCCAGCACATTGTTCTCCAGTCATATGGGAGGATAATGTGTCGTAAGGAGAGACAAACATACACATTTGACAGTAACTCAAACAGACCAGAATACAATGCAACCACAAAAGCTGCAAATCCCAACTGCATTTTGGGAAATGACTAACTGAAGTTGACCTATGGACGGCTGACAGATTCAAACGGAAAAAAAAATGTGTATAACATAAGCATAACGAGCAGATGCTTTCACATGTTCACTAGGGCTCACTGATTAGTTTAGAGCTGCGTTATCTTCATTATTGAATCATCTGTTGATTATGCGTGTTTTGCACTAACTGTCTGACGATCAGCTGAAGTCGGTCATCATAATGATATTTACATTCACACATCATGTCTGTGCGTGATCGTGTATAAGTCTTGGTTCCTGCGGGGCCCGGAGCGGGCGCTGGTGAGTCTACTCGGCGGGGCCTGGAGAGAACTGCCGCGGCTCATCATTCGCCGACGTCTTTCTCTGACACGGGCGACCTCGACGGGAGTAGTCACGGCCGAGGACGCCCTGACGTGAGTGGATGCGACGGTCGAGACGGAGCGCTCCTTCGAGAACGCGAGAATGGTTAAAAGGGCCGTCAAATGGCCAAAGCGAGACGAAGAGGGGTGGGTGGAGTGGGGGGGAGGAGGAGGGGAGGACAATGTGTGCTGAGAAGCTGCTGGTGACGGCTGCTGATGTGTCACATTGAGTAACAAGCACTTCCTGTATGAGCTGTCTGACGGGTACACTTTGCTTTTTTTGCAGCCCAGATCCCTGAACAGATCATTTAATTAGGCGGAGGAAGGAGAGAAGTACGGGGATGAGAAATGCCACCAGATGTGTCAACGTAACGGATTGAAAGCTTAACTAGGTTCATTAGCGGCAACACTCCTACCCACTGACTGTGTCTCCGTACCACCAGGCATACTGGGAACCCACAATGGAGCCACAGTTTGAGGGCAACGCTGACATTTTCAAGCGAATAGCTGAGCAGCCCACACTGGCACAGTCATTATTGTGGAGGGAACAAGCGAGGAGGAGAGGAGAGTGTGAACGGAGCTGTGAGGAGGCAAAAAAAAAAAAAGGGCGAACAGAAGTATGCGCTCGTCTCGTGGCTTGCGAACGATCCCAGCGATGAATATCAACGTCTTAGGATAATGTGAGGATAATTACCACCGCGCTTGTTTAGCTCCTCTCTCCGCACAATGCAGAGGCTCGAGAGAGGGAGGCAGAGAGAGAGAGAGAGAGAAGTGGAAGCATGAAAACATCATTGGAATCGGTGACTCATTTTTCTGTTTCTCACCAGCCTACAATACCACCCACCCAGCGAGAGCGACGAAGGAGTGCAAACACACACACACACATAGAGACGCATGCATGTGCTCCACGTTCCCTGCAGTAAAAAAAAAAAAAAAAAAAAAGGTGCTGTAAATGTGCTACATTTGCAGCTGCAGAGCATCTTCTGAGATACGTCTTCCATGTCAGTGACACCTCACACACTGAGGGACTCTTCTGATATAAGCTGAGTCACACGCAAAAAAAAAAAAAAAAAAACTGCTCTGTGAAGATCTCGCTCGCTCTGCCGGTTCCGTCAGCGTGCGGCGAGATGCGCAGAAGCACCTTAGGAGATATATATAAAAATAAAAAAAGGGAGCTATTAGCGCAGCCACGACTGAGCCTGCATCATGATTACACTTGCTATAAATGTTGGATGCTCAGCTGACTCCTGGTTTTCCTGGAAGAATCCCCTCGTTCAGCTTGTTTCCACCAAAAGCCATTGATGAAGAGTTTCTACCAAACAACCCTCCTCCTCCTCTCCATTTAGAGTTGTTTGTCACTTGCTCTGCAGGGGTTTTCATCACAATGCGTCTCCTTTACAAATCTGCCTGGGTTCTGATTTCTGGAAGCTCCCCTCGCTCTCAAAGACAGGAAGCTCCTGACTGAAAGGCCTCTGACCAGGCCAAGACGTGGGACATCCGAGCGAAGGCTAACAAATGGATGCTGTGTAGAACGGAACGTTCTCGACTGTACTTCATAGAAATCGTCCGGGGAAACTAAAAATACGACGGAGGCCTGGCTGCCAGTCTTTTGGCAGAAGCGGATTTTTTTGTTTCAATTTTAGTACAGATGGGTGACGAATGAAAGGAAGTTTCAACATGAAGTGACTTCGGTTTTTTTTTTTTTTTTTTACCGCAATATGTGTTCCCAACGTCAAGGACAAACATCCACATATGTTTCACTGAGTTGTCGTTTTGGTGTTTTGATGATGAATGTGGTGGAGAGCGCTGGATAACATGTTGCTCCACAATCTCCCTTTGGTGTTCAACTGGGTTGACAGTGAAGGCCTGTAGCATATGACATCACTTTTTAATCAAACCATCCAGTGAGTCTTCATGGCCTGTATGGAAGCATCTGTGATTATTATGCTTTTAATAAACGACAAAAATATTCTCTCCTGCATTTCTTTTGTTTTGTTCCTGCTGTACCAAAAATATACCAAACCATGATCCTCATACCGAGATCACCATGGATTTGTGCACCATTACATCCCTAAACATGAGATGTCAGATGAAAACAAAGGTGCATGCTCACCTTTTCCTGCATTATTTCTATCCCTAACTCTTCCCTTATTTACTGTCAGGCCTCTAAACAAATGATCCGTGTATGGTGACAAAGTGGATTTCTGTTCCAGCTTCACAAACACCGAGCTCATCTTACAGCATTTGTACAAGAAGTCCTTAGAAGCAGGTACATTGTGGACCTCGTGAAAAGCTAACCGTAGTGGTCCAGCGGTGACGCCGCACTTGGAGGAGGCAAAGGAGGCGCGCTCCTGCTAGCTAGTCGATAACTAATCTGACATCATCAGTGCCTTCATGTTCCACTTTGGACCTCGCAGGAGGAACCCGGCACGCTAACGCCGGCATTAGGAAATCACTGCAAACATCTTTCATCTGCTGTAATTTCAGCCCGGAAATATGTTGTCAGCTTGCATGGGATGAGGAAAAAAGAACATACAGATCGGGGAGGATGGGAGGGGATGGAGGGGATGGAGGGAGGGGGGGGGGGTTACAGTACACGGTGACTGAGTGTGAGCTGAGGAGGGGTTTGCACAGTGTGTGTACCGACTGACCTCACATTAACCCCCGCAGCGATTTACGGGCCGACCTCACTGCTGCACTGCAGATTAAAGATGGCAGCGGCAGAAACAGACAGTTAGGTCAGGTCGCACACTGGATGATGATGATAGAAAAGGAACACAACACTTTTAGCTGGTTGCGTCTGCTGCTGCTGTTGCTCTGTGAGGTCAGCCTGGAACCACGACGTACTGCTCCGCTGATAGAAAAGGTGCACATGGTGTCATTCGCTATAGTTTCCTTTACACACGCTGCACAGAATAAATAGTTCACACTGACACACCACAGCTATGTTTATGTGCTGCAGGTTTGTAGCTCGCTTTTTTTTTTTTTTTGGCAAGTCAATCTCAGCTTGTGGTGACCAGCTGGTGGGTATCAGTGTGTGGTTTAATGTGTGTGTGTGTGTGTGTGTTTGCACTGCTGTATTTATGACCCACATGCTCTCTCATAGACAAGGAAACGTTTCGCCGCCAATCCATCTGCTGTCATCACCTACATGTGGTTGTTTCTCATGCGGTGATGTGTTCACATGTGCTTGAATTCATCTATGGTTGTGTGTGTTTGTTTGTTTGTAAGGTCACATGTCTCGTGTGTGTGTGTGTGTGAGAGTGTGTGTGTGTACGTGTCCGTCATACCTCTGGTTTTTCAGCGTTTCAGGATCTTTATTTCCTCCACATTGCTTTGTGCGCCACCAAAACAAGAGGCCCTGCAGGGGACACAGAGACGCTCAATTATTCATCGTCCCGTTCAATAAAACATGAATATCAACCGTGCGTGTGCCAGTCGCCGTCATTCACGCTTCTTTGCGAAAATGGGTCTTGCAAATCCCCCCCCCCCCCAGCTTTTTTTTTTTAACCTGTTATCATGAAACAAGTGATGAACGACAGAAGAAGAAGAAGAGCTCGATAAACACACAGCAGGGATAACCTACATGGATGATCTACATCCACTTACAGGGGGGAGGGAGGAAAAAAAAATCGTCACCTGATGGACAACAGAGTAGTGGAGTAAAAAGTACAATATTTTCTATCAAAAATGTAGTGGAATACATGCAGCACTTGAGTAAATGTATTTCCACCTCTGAGGTAGCCTGAAGAAAAGACTGCACTATTTCCATGTTGGCAGAACAGAGCCTGTGAATAGTTCTACAACAAGTGACAGCACACATTTTTTTTTTTAGCATTCAGCTCCAAACAGCCTTCAGTCACCGCTACAGTAAAATAAGCGCTTTATAAATCCCCAGAGCTGTGAGGGAACAAAAGTGCTGAATTAAACCATAAAGGACATTTTTTTTTTTTTTTTTGACGTGCTACATGGCAACTTTTATTTACAAGATAAATCTCCGCCAGGCGTGGATAAACTTTTACAGTCCTGCCAGCTCTTTTGACTGACGGCCCGGATGACACAGTGGACTCATTGTGTGGCAGGAGGGGCCGGGGTTAACTGCATGGCACGCCTCCTGACTGCCCTTTATTTACAAAAGACGCGCTTGTCGCCGCTGCCAAATATGTTCGAGCCCATTAGCTGCTGATTTGACTTTAAAAAGCTCAGTCCCGCTAATCTAATTTAATCTGTCTCTGTGGCCTTCGCCGATTGCTGGAGCGCGACGGTGATGACGCTGCAAGTAGGCATGTGGGGGCTTTTCGGCTGTGTGATGCAACTGTTTGCTCTGCAACGAGCAGCAGCAGCAGCAGCCACCCACATGGAAACTGCTGGTTTGTCTATATGGGGTCTATTACATGATAATTTCCTGTAATGGGTTGAATTAGGCCACGACGGGCTGAACGGTCCGTTTGATCAAGAAGTGAGTGGAGGATCAATACATACACATAAAAAAAAAAAAAAAACAACCTGCTAAATATACTATACATGAAGTCATATTCAGTGTTTTATTTGGACAATAAAAAAAAAAAATATTTAGACTGTCATTGCAAGATATTATAACACATGCACACACACATAGACCACCAACTATTTTTTTTTTAAAAAACCCAACTTTCTCATTTAAAAGTCCTACAGCCTGACAGCTGAATGACAAAAGGTGTGGATGTAGATAGTGAGGTGGTAGACTGAGTGTGCTACCGGAACTGAAGAAAAAAAAAAAAAAAAAAAAACAGTGAGGGAAAGGAGGTGAAGTAGAAGTAGGAGGAAACAGAGAGGAAATGACTGAGAATAAAAGCTCGACAAAAGAAAGACAGAGTAGAGATAACGAGGACAAGGAAGATGAAAAAGAGAAGTGAGAGAGTACCTTTAAGGAAGGGACTGCTGCTAGAGTAGGATGTGATTGCTCTACACCCCCTCCCCAAAAAAATGTGAATGTTTAGGCAGAAACAAAATAGTTGCAGGTTCCAGTGGCTCTATTCTGGGGGATCTGTGTGAAAGAATTGTCAGGGTGTCCCAAAAATACTGGCCGTGCCCTCAGTGTGTGAGTGAAACATGTGATTTAAGTCTTCTTTACCAGCAGAAAATTGCCATTTAGCTGCCCCGCATGTCTGTGTCCGCTCTCCTCCTCCTCCTCCTCCTCTCTCTCTCCCCGTTCGCTCTCTCCCTGTCGGCCGACGCAGTCATGGCGACAGGCTCCCAGCAGGCTTAGCTGTGAGTGTGTGGAGCTGCCCCCCCCCCCCCCCCCCCACCCGGAGGAGAGAGAGAGAGAGCTGACTCTCTCTTTTCATCAGCAGCCCCCTCCAATAAAACATAATGGCAGTGGGGGCTTGTGTGAGGGAGAGAGGGGTGAGGGGTTGAGGGGAGGGGAGGGGGGGGAGTCATTCAGCCAACACAGAGCCATCACATGACCCGCTGAGGCACAACGGGTTCAGTCATTCTGCTGCTGCCGCTTGGCTACCGGGACAGATGAGTGGGCTAGTGGACTGGCCGGACACACAGCGGGATCCATACAGAGAGGAGAGCGGACTCAATGTGCTTGAGCTGCCACCGGGGGGGGGGGGGGGGGGGGGGGGGCAGTGACAGTGGGCAGGAAGGGCTGGCGCAGCATGTGCTTTACTGTACAGCCAGAGTTCAAACTGGAAAAAAATAAATAAATAAAAAAATCAAGCTTTGTGCTGATTTTCTATTCTCTCCATCTCTTGTCTCTCCTGTCAGTGCCAGCCTCCCTCCCCCTTCTGTCACACCATGTGTCTACTCTAGCACACACATATATGTCCTGTTTATCCCATAAATGTCTCTCTTATCTCTTCTCCCTACGCTTTGTTTCCTCTGTGACCCGAACACACACACAGCTGTGTGGCTATTTCAGTGCAAACCGGCTATTCTCATACTGTAGGATAGAGGTTTTTAAACTGTCGGGTGTCAGGTCTCCCCACGAGGGCGCCGGCGAAGGGGGTGAGGGCGTGGAATAAGAGAGGGGAGACCTGAGCCGCATCTTGCATCAAAACTGGTCTGAACTGTCAAATCTGAACACACAGAAACAACACACATATGTTGAAATGAAGTGTAAGCTACACTTCCTGAGGATATCATGAATACATATCTATTTAGAGCTGCAACAATTAGTCGTTTAGTTGACTAGTGACCAACTATTAAATTAATCTGCAACTATTTTGATAATCATTTAATTGTTTTGAGTAATTTTTTTAAGAAAAAAAGGTCAAAGTTCTCTGATTCCAGCTTCTCAAATGTGAACATCTGCTGGTTTCTTTTAGTCCTCTGTGACAGTAAAGTGAATATATTTGGGTTGAAATGAAGTAATATATATCTTAATGACACAAGCATTAACAGCCATGCATGAACAAATAAAACTGTTCTTTAGATCTGAAGTGCTGTGCTACCTTCAGCGGAACTTTAAAGCTATAAAAAGGTGATACAACGTGTATGTGTTAGTAGCACATTGAGCTAAATGTGTCCTCTCAAACAATGACCGAGAGGTGAAATATACTGCGGTCAGAGGATTTTCTATTGTTGTTGTTTTGATGCTTTATTGTCATGAAACTGGGTTGCCATTGGAAACCATTGTATGTAAATGTAAGTGTCCAAACTGACTACAAGCCGCCGCCCTCTATGAAAGAGCCGGCAATCAACAATCTCTGGTTCCGACATCTTCAGCGTGAGAATCGCTGCTTTTCTCTGATTTATATCATTGTAAATATGTTGTCTTTGAGTTTGGGACTGTTTTCAGATAGAACAAGATATTTGGAGACGTCTCATCACATCCTTTAAGTTAACTTCCCGATAGAAGACGAGTGATGTTGCAGGAGTAGACAGCCGGCGTTTGACTGAAAGAAAGAACACGATCGAAGCTTCACACACTGTCTAGATTACCTCTTCTCCCTCCCTGAACAGGTGCTACAACAGACCGAGAGAGAAAGAAGTCACTATCTTCAGCGACAGGGACATGCTCCCTCACCGGCTTCCCACCCGTGAACACAGCCACACAGTCGTATTGTCCGTGGGCACGGGCCCAGTCAGAGGCGCCTCTGCTGGGAAACGACCCGGGTCTCTGCAGTGGCGGTGGTGGTGGTGGTGGTGGGCGACTGCTTTTCCTCTGTGCCGCTCTGACGCGCCATGCCTTGTAAAGAGTTTGAACATAAAACTTGCCGTCAGCCACCCACTTCTGGTTCATTTCAGGGCTAGTCTCTAAAGGGTAAGTAGGGCACTTTGCCATTTCAATAATAGCTGCATTTGCAAAGCTTACAGCTGCGGGCTACAGCCTTTACATGGGATTTAGAGCAACCTTGCAGACTGTGTGGTAGTTCAATAGTGATAATATATTCAGCTGCCTGTGGTTTTTTTTTTTTTTGTTTTTTTTTTTTTAAACCAACATTGTCGTGGAGTTCATGGTAAAGATATGACATGCTAGAACACTAATTAAATCCAAAATGTTTCATCCCCGTTCCCATGAGCCCTGACGGATGAGGTTTGATTGACAGGTCAGGCCTGCCAGTGGGCTGCCAGCCCTCACCGAGAGGCTGACTGACACACACCGCTGAGGAGGGGATTAAAACGGACAATTATCCTCACAGCACATTATGCCTCCTGGACTCCTATCTGCACTGGCTGTCTTGCAGCTACACTACATGAGCGAGGGGATTTACCAGGTGATTAAAGCGTTATTAAAAAAGGAGCAAAAAATGAGAGTGTTTCCACATCAAGAGCGAACACTTCAGAAGCTGAATAGCTTTTGTGTGTTCATAAGAAGACAGAATTAACAACTGATATTATTCCCACAGAGGCCACTGTGAACTAACCTGATGTGCCAGATGGTTTGTTACACAGAGCCATCTGAGGATTTGTCCTTGGACGTCGTTTTGAAAAGGGCAGGTACTTTTAAAAAAAAAAAAAACAACTTTTGGAAAGTGAAGGTGATTGGATTGAACCATCTGCCTATCATCGTCTTACTTCAAGATGGCGTGAGAATCCTCCTAGGACGCCGATTGGTCCGAACCACTGGTGGTTCAGACCCAAAGTTCATAACCCGAAGCCTGACAAGACGGATTTGCAATGAGATATTGAGATGTTACAATCTCATGAATCCAGCTGCTTTGCAAGACATAGTGTAAGCAGTGAGTGAGGAAACACAATGAATGAATCACTTTACATGGACATGATATGGTGGTATCAATATGTACCAGCATATATATAATAGTTACTGGGAAATCAATGAAGATAATTCATGACAAATCAAGACATTTAATTAAATTAAAAAAAGAAAAAATCTGTATTGTCATAGAGAAGTCCTGCCAAGTCCTGTGCTTACTGATTTGCAACAATGCCTACAATAACCTAATATATCCAGAGATATTAAGGTTTAGCTTCATGTTATCCATCTACAATATTTACATTTACAATATTTGCACTTTAAATTCATGACAGATAGCTGTAATCATTGCTACTGGCTGTGATCCTTTGATAACACATATCCACTGTCTAAAGTGTAGTTAAAGCTAATATGAGATGACTCAAAGTAAGTGCGTATCTTCAAAGTTGAAAGTCTTTTTTTAAGTATAAAATGTTCTCTTTGTGTTTCCATGGACAATGTTTTCTAGCTGATCCACAGCTGGAGGAAACGTCCTAGCAGATGTATGTAGGTTTGCTGTTGGAATACAACACTGGCATTAAACCCAGATGTGACTACCAGGATGAATATACTTAATTGATTTGGCTAACTCAGGACTGCTGAAGGCACATATTAGCTTCAGTAGAACTTTGGAACGCATGGATTTTGTCCCCTATTTCTTATAGCATAGTTGAATTAAAGAGTGTATCTCTGCACAACCGGTGTGGAGAGGAGGAAGGAACTCTTTCCAACTACATATGGCATGTGAGTGAGTATTGCATAAAGACTGACTTGAAAAAAAGAAATCAGAATCTTATGAAAGGATAGACCCTGAAGTGTAATGCTTGGCAAAATCTCTGGCTGTCGACAAATTGTATATCATCATGGTTAATAACGTCATATTAGTCAGCCCTGTTTGGCAGCTGTAATATATGGTGTTAATGCGCTTCAACAAATCAGTGAAGACTTTATGCAGACCCACCCATTGTCAAATTAGCTACAACTCTTAGGAACAACTCTAACGACTGCTTGGATTCAGCCCTTAAACTTAGCTAATTTGTTAGCTAACTACTCTGCAGCCTTCTCTTGGTTCATCAGTGCTGACATCACCGGCTCTTACAGAAGATGTGGTGCAAACGCCGCATCCGTGTCATATGGGATGGATGATAGAGATGGGAAAGAATCCCATGTTTACGACTTTGTTTCACATCACTGGACAACTAAAGACAGCTGTGTGATTACACAGTTGGTCATGTGATGGTTGAAGGCTTATTCAGCGTCAAACTCAGGAAAATGACTTTCTGACTCATGTTGAGTGTTGAAGAGATTAGGAGTGAGTTGTCGATCTGACTGTAAACGTACAGTACAGGCTACAGTATGTCAGGAATAGAGAACAGAGAAACGAGTGGCAGGCCAAAGCACTCATCCTAGTGGAAACACTGGTCAGCCATACTCTGTAGAAAAACATAACATTCATGACATCAGCTGCAGATCTCTGTGATGTTCATTGTCTTGGGTTTTAAGTTTACTGTTGTCACATACACACATAAGTCTCTCTGTGCATTCATGTCTTCCTATATGAAAACATAGATTTTCAAAAACCTGAGCGAGGAAGTGAAATCAACAAATTGAAAGTGATGTTGGAGAAAGAAAAAAAACCTGACTGCATAGAGAAAGAGAAGTTTAGACTTTATGAACAGATTCTGCAGTTGGAGAGTTTTTGGATTCTGGATCTAGGAGGGCTCTCAGATGAAGGTAATTCTGCTTTAGATTCATTATCCAGCTTTCAACCATGGCGGTGTCCACTTAGGACAAAGCTTTTCTACAAGTTTGTCACACTTTAAAATGAGATTCTAATTGTTTTCACTCCCCAACCCTGATCACAACATATATCCAGAATAACATCTCTAGCTTTAGAGACTCCTGAAGCATCCTGAAGCTTTGTGTCTCTTGACAACATGGTTTTATCTCTCAGTGACGTCACAGCCTTTTTTTTTTTTTTTTTTTTTTTTTTTAAAAATCGTTGTCCGTTGACAGTCCAGGTCCCGTGTGCCGACGTGTGACGCCACACAGAGCCGGGATGAGCAATCATCTCCTTTGTCAGCGGCATCTCACAGCTGCATCAGCAATGCAGAGAAATGACGCTGCATAGCCCGAACGGAGAACGGGTGCATAACACAGAGGGCAGACAGGCAGCAGAGTTCAGGAGACAGGAGTGCACTGCGGTGGAATCCGGCCATAACGCAACCTCTTGGCGAGGAGGAGTCTGACACATAAGTTACGATGTGAGATAAGATGCAGCTCTACATATATATATATATAAAAAAAACAGCTTCCACCGTGTGTATGAAGCCCAATCAGGAAGCCGGCGTACTGTATGTCCACATTGATATTCATAGAAAACATAAAAGAGCTTCTTTGCAATGCAGATTTTTTCTAACAAGCGTCATCCACGTGCAGCACAGGGAGGCTTTGTGGAGATAGAATATAGCCTTTGTCGCTCACACATGACTTTAGACACAGCTGGAAAATTCACAGCAAATTCATTATGTATGGAAAAAATCTCCAGGTCATTAACATATGTACAGAAAGCACTGTTGTTGCCCCCCCCTCCTCCTCCTCCTCCTCCTCCTAATACTTGTCATCAGTCTGCCTGCCACCATGGTAAACATATCATTCATAATAAAACGTAGTGAGACGTATTGTCCGCCCTCGCCTGTCGTTGGAGCGGGGAGAAGCCCACCCACATGATCCCTACGAGTGTCAGGCAGACAGGGAGCCTTCAGACGCTCACATGTTCACTGCACTTTTAAAAAGATACACGCCAGCGTTCACACACTGTTTGTCAATATAGAGCAGTTTGACCGAGATTTCAAATATCACAGTTTTTCACTTGTCTTCCGTATACATATATAGATTGATAGATATCTAAAGATGAAGAGGAGTAATAATAAAAGCAATTTAGTGATATTGAGAAGATATTGAGACCATCAAATATAATTCATCTGATCTGTGAGGTTTGATTCATTCTAAAAACACCTTGATCTCTTTTCCACCCGCCTGCACTGTTTGTGTCTGCTTGTTCAAAAAGAAAGAAAGAAAAGAAAAAAAAAAAAGAGTCCATTGAAGAAGGTTTTTCACTGTCGGTAAATCTATGTGAAAATCTACAAGCTGTGGCTGCAGAGCTGCTGGTCTATTGAGGACTCACTGTCAGCGGAAAGAACTTTGATGTGAAATGAGTGCAAAGATTTGCAATCGTTGCTCGTCAACCACACGGCGACTTCAAGCAAACAAACTGATGTTACTTGTTGAAGCGGTTGTAGACACTGTATAATCAGTGACAATTATATATATATGAAAAGATACAACAAAAATATAATCGTCTTGTGTTTTTTGTGGAGAGAAATCATGTTGTTCATGCTGCTTCTTTCTCTAACACGAACCAGACGGCTTCGTACCTCTCCGGAAGCGAAGTTAAAAAAAAACAGTGGGGGTCCCCACATGGACACGTCCACACACTGTTACACCTTCTGATGGTCGTATGGTCAATGACTTCAAACGAGGACATCCTTCCAATCCAGCTCAGTCTAAGGAACCTGATGATCCACACACTTTCTAAGGCAGTAGGCTTAAAGCAAAGATATCTGGGACTTGACTTCAACCCCTTAGTTTGAAAACATTTATCATATAGACATACATGAAATGATAGCTGCTATTTAAAATCTCTCTAACGTGAGTCAAAATCTATCAGTTGATGTTTTCAGACTGTCTAGAGGGGAAACATGTCAGTGTGGAATACAGTACAGCAAACCACCCAACATCTGCCACATCTGTGTTTTGCATTTACTACAAACCATTTATAATTTACATTGCTGCCAACTGTACAAACCCAAGCTGGAGTTTTTTTTCAGTGTGTTTTTCATTAGGTCATTTGTGTACAGTATGAAAATAAACCAGCAGAGACTTCAACCCTAACATATCATTATTGATTAATTTTTATTTCTTTTATTCATCCATGGTCTTATGAATTGTCAGTAAATGATGAAAAAAGTGTCTGTCACAGTTAAACCAACATCAACAAAGATAAAAAAAAAAGAGAGCTGGAAATATTCATATTTGAGTGGAAGCAGGGACTTTTTTTTGCGCAGGTAAGAGGCAGCTGCACTCCCACGCATTTCTTAATACTACAACCCATATTTGGTTAGAAGTTGTATATAAAAGTGTGTAAAAAATATTCTAAAACTGCTCGATACGAGTGCCGTCTTCATTCCGACGGGACGAAACACTGTCTGAGAGCATAACGCAGGAGTCAGTTAGAGAATCACTCTGCTCTCTCTCTCTGTGCTGCTCCCAGCTGTTTGTCCAACCACCACATGATGCCATGGATCTCTGACTAGCTGCTCACACACACACACACACACACGCACACACACACCCTGCATATGGCTGTAACCTGTTATAGGAACCTACTATTGCCATTCCGTTGCTTCAGTGGCAGTATAAACTTTCAGGCTGGGTGGTGGTTGGCAGAATTAAAAGATTTCTGCTCGATTTATTGAGCGGTAAGGTTTTCCATTTATATATATATATATAAATATATATATATAGACGACGCACTCCAGTGCACTATTGAACTCCTGAATAAAGGCTAAATGGACTTGAGAGCCAAATGGAATTGGAGAGATTTTAAAAAAAAAAAAAAGGAGATTAAAATGGAAAATGTAGAGCAGGATATGAGAGGAAGCTCATGCTTACTGGTGCTCTTCTGCCTCGCCTGCACTCCAGATGTAAATGAGCAACTCTGATTCTTTTTTCAGAGGAAATGAAGCCACACACACTCGACGGCCCGGCGACTTGACTTTTGCACGTTCAACCGCACACATAAGCAAACACACAAAGACGAGCTGTAAGCAGGTGGAAGTGGCGGGGGCTGATAGAGGAGGGGGGGTGGAGGGGGAGAGTTGTTGTCGTCGTGCGTGATGCAAGCTGCGTGATAGGATCTGTGTACCTCCGGCTCCTTGAAGCAAGACAAACAACTCCTGCTAATTGAAATCCTTTTGAAGAAACACACCCCTTCAGACGGACATCTCCACGGGCCTCGTATTTTTTTTTTTTTTTTGACAAGCTTTCATGCAAGTGTATCGCTTTCACACATCATTTCCTCCCTTGATATCGCTGGAACAATGACCCAGCGGCACGTGTCTGGCTCATAAACATTCCAGTGTTTTTTCTTTCTTTAAAAAAAAAAAAATTGTCCACATTAATGAAGCTGATGGATTGTGTAAAATGTTTAAAAAAAAAAAAAAAGGGGGCAGGAGTGAAACCTCTGGGTTTTTAATTAGCAGAGTGAAGAAGAAAACCAACAGCTGGAGGGATTGCAGGCCATCATATGATCCGTAGCTCTGCTCTCACATGTCAGCGTACGTCCCCACCGGCTATGTCATAGCCTGCATTCATCTGTGGTTCAACATTTACTTTTCTGTAACAATAACTTCGTTTGAGCCAGCGAGTACGTCACGACTCAGCCACCAACTGACTGCAGAAAAAAAAAAAAAAAAAATGGAAGAGTGACACAAAGAACGGCATTGTCGTGGTGTCTTTCTGACCTCTGATGCTCTGGTGTGACGCTGAGCTTAGCGGAGGAGCCGCCGACTGTGCTCTCAAGTCCCGGATGATGCATGAGCCCCGGGGCCCCATCTGACCCACTGCAGGCTCCATGTGATGACATCCATGCCTGGACTGGACTCTCTGGCTTTCTCCCTTAACTTTTACTAATGGGACCAGTGTTCTTGGTGGCTAAACAATATATGCAATGATGTCACTTGTATTGTATGGTTCTTGCCGCTCTATAATAACAAGAAAGTTCTTTTTTTTTTTGACCATCAGAGTAGTAATTTCACAATAAAACACTCTTAACTCCTCTCTGGGATCAACTTGTTATCTTTTACCTGAGCTTTCAACCGCATTGCGTCAGCGGCGGATTGAATCTTTCCCTCGTTGTCATGGAGATAGCTCGTTTGTTATGAAGCGATTAAGCCGTGAACTTTGGTTGATCACCTATTATCTGTGCTTAAAAGTTCCGGCTCCATGACGACTGAGAAACTGGTTGAAAGCACAAAAACAAACAAACAAAACAAAACAAATAAACAGGAAGTGAACCTTGGGTTTAGTTGTTTCTGTTAAATGGTAGGCTGATATGTTTGTCTGCTTGTCTCTGTTCACTTCGGTTGTTGGTATGTCAATATTTGTATCTTACTGTACACAGTCAATCCATCATACTGACTGGCTAAGTTCCTTGTACGTGTCAACATATGTGGACAGCAACACCGTCCTGATCAGTGCTATAACAATCATTTTCATTATTGATTCACCTACTTAGTTTATCAACTCTTTAAAGGCGGTATGAAGTGTTCCCAGAGTTTAGGGAGCAGTTCTTGAGTAACAGGGATTAGAGGTTACATAAAGATGCACTGATAAGGATTTGTAGCTTCTCCGCGGATGCTGCCAGCTCTCTGCGCTCGCTACACGTCTAAAACTGTTCAACAGGGCTGCAGTGTGACTGAGATGTGACCAAATAACACTGTGTAACCGCAGTGAACGCGTACTGTATCACACCTGCGTTTCACAGTAGATACTTGTTGCTTGTTTCTCACCGTGGGCACAGTGATACAGTACATCATCAACAGGCCAGCAGCAGCAGCAGCAATCAAAGCTGCGTTAAAGAGATGAATGAGGGTGACGAAGAAGTGGGTCTGAGCACAGTCTAAGACCAGGTGCTGTCCAGGTTGAGTCAAGACGTGGTCTAGAAGTGGGTCAAAGCCAAGGCCAGTTTATGAGTGGTTATCAGTCGAGGAGAAAATACCTGAAGCAAGACTGCAATCTGCCAAATGTGTTGCTATGATAACACAGAGAGGTTTCCAGCCAGCATCCACATCCAGGTCTGATGTTTCTGAGCTATCCAGCTGACCAGCGGTGTAGATCTGGATATGGACGACGGAGGCAATCATGTCTGTATCAATGCCATGGTGCTACTCAACCATCTCCAACAATCTTGTCATTTTTAACTCCACATAATGTCGACCACTCACTAAGATTTACTGAAGAGTTGCAAAGTTGCAAAGAGTATTTTATTAGAGAAAAGGTGGGCTATCTTAACAGAGAGTTAAAGAGTGGTATATGAAGGACACCTGACCATGTTGATGTGGTTACTCTCAGGCTGTGCGATGAAGGAACAGTGATGAATTTAAAGCGCTTGACATTTGATCTCTACTGGAAAATGGACTGTGTCTTTAAAACAGAAAATAACCCTTCCACAGTGGAGACCAGTGAATGAGAAAACAGTCCTAGTTAGGACCAGGATTCAAAACAGATATACAGTACAACAATATCTTTATAAACATTAATTATATACTTTATTCTTCAGACAGTAAAGTATGAACTCAGTATCTCATTAAAGCTCGAGGAACATTACAGAGCTGGTGAAGAAAAGTGAGACCAAAACTGCTGAGACCCAAAAAGTCAAGTGTCCCTGAAAGCTCCACACGTGTCACACACAGTTCCATCCTAACTGTGCACAGTATCAACACACCACACTGT
Source organism: Euthynnus affinis (assembly GCA_029490765.1). NCBI lineage: Eukaryota > Metazoa > Chordata > Actinopteri > Scombriformes > Scombridae > Euthynnus > Euthynnus affinis. The sequence goes on along the minus strand of CM055853.1, from coordinate 4,928,804 downwards.
TTCATACTAAACACACAACTCTGAATGAGTGTGTGTCGTATGGATTTGAGACACAGCCTGTGTGTTAACAGGTTCGTGCTGCTGGTTTAAAGGTGCAGCTTTTTAAGGTGGTTCCTGCTTTGTTTCCTCATCCTGAGGCGAGGTTTTGAAGAGGCTCCCCTCTATCAAAAGAGACTTTTATCGTTTCAGTCTTGTGTTTACATGTTGCATACTCCTAAATTCATTTGATTAGGTTAATCAGCAAACTTCAGGCCATTAGTTTACCGTCTTAACTATCTTACCTTGCTGTTAGATGGGCTGAACGGTCTTTAGAGACAGAGCACTATGACAGCGTTTCACTGTCATAGTAAAAGGACGTGAAGCTGTTTAAAAACCGTCTGCCTAAAAACAGACCGACACGCTAACAGCCGTGCATGCCTCACCCTATTGTATGGCACCCAGAATAAAAAAAAAAAAAAAAAAAGAACAGCGCTTAACTCATAACTCATCCTGACAGGAGCAGTTTTTATCTGCAAAAAAAAGCCACGAGTCAGTCGGGGACATCTGCAACACACAACCCGCACATGGAAACAAGGCTTTTTGTTTAACATCTGTACATTTCCCAATTAATCCTGACTTCCAACAGACAGCAAATGATCCAGATGTGGAGAACGTGATCACCTCTGTATGCGTATAAATATATATATGAAAAATATCACAGAGCACACTGGTCCCCGTGCTCGGTTTCCAAGACTACTACTATCTCACGACAGAGATTATCCCGGCAACCCCCGGGGATAGACAGATCCATCCACCCAGCCGTACGCTTCGCTTCCGTACACCTGAATCCAACGGAGCATCACCTGAGCTCAGCGGGCCGTGACATCACATGGTTTGTAAAAGCAAGCAGCTTTGTCTTCTCTCTCTCTCTCTCTCTGCAGAAATCTTACACTTTCTTCTTAGCGGAGTCAGCGAGCTGTCAAGCCAGCTGCTGGCGCCGCTCAAAACCCGAGGAAGTCGGAATTTCTGAAAATAGGGATAATAGCACTTCTATGGTGGGAGAGAAATTACAACTCTACATCACACTGTGTCGCCTCTAGTTTCTGTAAGCTTTCCCTTGAGTGCCACCTTAAAATAAAGTCATTACAAGTGGTGAGCCTTGTAGTAAAAAAAAAGAGGCTGCTTCATTAAGAAACACTTCATGGAGAGGGGGGAGGGAGGGAGGGAGGGAGGGAGGGAGGAAAGGGGGGGATGCTGATGTAAGAGAGAAGCTGTTGGGCAACTGATGGCAGCGGCCGATGATATAATCAATTACACTAATTTTTCGCAAACGCAACACGCTGGGAACAAATGGCAGCAGTTCAGAGCTGGCACAGTTTGATGCACTGAAGGAATGGATGGAGGGATGCCCGTCATTGTTTTAAAAAAAAAAACAAAAAAAACAAAAAACAGGAGACGGCAGTGATGAGAGCGAATAAACCCCAATAACAGAGAGGAGAGGAGTGCGTAACAGTTCCAGTCTCTGCACAGTGGATATAGGCCTCGATTCAAATGCAGGATTGTTCTGTGAAACTTGTTGAAAGGAAGTACAAGAGTTGAACTCTCAGTGTTATCCTCTAAGAAAGCAGCAGCTATTGGGTAGAGGGTGATATTCCAGTGATGCCAGCACACTCCGCTTGCATCACACGGCTTCCCTGTGTAGAGGAATGCAAGCTGCTCTTCAAAGTTAACTGAACACTACGGTTTCCCTGCTGTATGCAGAGGAACCTGAAAGCATCCCAGATAAGAGAGCCACTGCGAAAGCATGCGAGGTTGTGTCCTTCATATGACTCCACTAAGCATCAATAGGAGATGCTGCTGCTGCTGATGATGATGGTGATGGGGGAGAAGGAAGAGGAGGAGGAGGAGGAGAGGGGGGGGGGGGGCATGGTAAACAACCGAGCGGAGGCTCAAAAAACCAATGCGTCAAGATGCTTTGAGGGCTCGTGTGTGTTCATAAACACAGCGTATTCCTCCTTTTCTTTTTTTACCAATGACCGTGGATAACCTCCGTGTCTAATTACCGTACTGTTTCTTCCTTCCACTTCCACAGGCTACATGTACACTAGTGTGTGTAGCCTATATTTCACTCAATACACACACAGCTTTTAAAAGCAGCCGACGCCTCACCCACACAGCCTGTCCATACAGCGGAGGTATACAGAGAGATGAAGCTAGCTAACAGGCACGTTTACGTACAAGAAACGTCAATAATAATAATAATAACTGAGAGGGAAAAAATCAGTGTAATTCATTCGCTTTTTACAGATAGGAGTGAGCTGAATGGTGAGTAAAATGGAAACACAGTGTCTCTTACCTGTTCAAACGCGTCTAATAATCCGCAGCACTATATTCCATAGCCGTTTCTCGTGAAATGATTGAAGTGTAATAAAGACTGCGGTGTGGCGGCCCTGCTGTCGCCCTGCTGCTCGTCCGAGCCGCTGCGTGTGATGCGTGTGATGGCGTTAGCTCTGCAGGGCCACAACATCAACTACTGCTGCTGCCTTCAAGGGGCTGTGGGAAATATCAGAATGAGACAGGAGGACAAAAACACACGACTGAAAAAAAAGAGATAGGCTGCGTTCAAGAAGTACGTGGGAAGTAAAAACAGGAAAAGCTTGTATTAAAGCTTAAGTGGCGAATGTGATTATAAAAGGGAAGAGGGCGCAAAAGTCTAATTAGTAAGTTATTGTGTTTGTAGGTCCTTTTAAAAACGACAGCCCAGTGTTTTTGGCTTTTACTATTGTTGTGTGGTAATATACTTCCATTGGGTGGACAAAAACAAACGCCGCTACCACATATCCGCTTTTCTACTTCGTTGCTTTTATTTCATTCAGAAAACACTTGGATGTGCTTAACACTCAGTTTTTCAGAAGCAAGTGAAGCACACATAACGGACCCGGTCCATCGACTGACACTACACCCGTCCAATCAGGGCAGCGAAGGCAGGGTGGAGGGGTGGGTATATGTCTGTAAACAGATTCCTTCAATAAAATATCTAATCTGTGATACATTTCAATCGAGAAGCCTATTTATATACATATCGTACCAAAACTAGCAAGTCAAAGGCTTTTCATTAGCGTTTAGAAGCTTAATTACGTAGGCTATCAATAGCAATACAGACTAATGGGACTTCCATGAAAGCTATGAAGTATTTAAGTTTTTTTTTTTTTCAATTAAAAGTGACGTTTATGAAAGGTCTGTGTTTGTATCTTGAGACAGATGGTAGGTGACCCACAACATTTCTGTCAAGTGTTTGACTTCTACTGACTTTAATTACGTGATGAATCGCTGCAGCCCTGTTTGTTTGCTTTTTTAACTCGACGTTGGAGCGCCATCTTCCGTCTACACGTGGAACTGCACATCAGTGCTAAACAGTGCGAACAGTTTGGTTTGTTTGTTGATAAGTATGATCACGGCCCTTCATTTAAAGGGCTGTATACAAGCACACAGGTGTTTTCATTCAAAGCACTGCCCCTAATGACCTCACTTTGGTCATTTACAACCATCTTACATCACTTACATTGAAACATATTAGAAGTAACCAGTATGAACAGGAGGATTGATTACAGCCAGGAAAACCTCTTTCACTGTTTATATGGACACCTGACTGTTGTTTTAAGAAAGAATTGAAAAATTGTGAACCTGTTCTTTAATGTTATAAATGCCACCTGTGCTTCTCCTGCTATGACAAAATACCTGTTGTGAAGCAAATCCCCAACCGCCATTCATTCATTTATCCATTTTCATTCAATGTTGTTATTGTAGTTGGAAGTACTGTATGGTTCCTGGACTTTGATGAGTCAGCAGCAGGACTCCTAACTTTAACGGATGTATCATGATTCATGAATGACTGTTTTCCTCCTTTAAGAAATGACCGTGTGACTGTGAGTTTATGTGATTAGTTAAAAAATCCCCTCCACTCAAAAGTATGTTTTTCTTCTTGTTCCTACAGTTGGATGCTCGAGCTTCACTGTGCAGAATGACGTATGCGCAGTTTGACACTAAAAGGCTGTTTTCACATTCATCTGCTGAAGAAGTAAAGTAGGAGACATCTTGTTTGCAGCAGGAAAACTTTTAAAATGAGACATATTTGCATATTCACAAATTCTGAATTTTTAATGAGGGAGGATTGGATGCTGTTTTCAAGATGTTACTTTTTTTGTGGAAAAAACATGTCAAACCTTCATTATTGTTCCAAGCGAGTATTTCCTTACATCTTAATACATATGTGGAAGGGATATTTAATGCATAATAGATAATGAGTTCCACATCTAAATCTTTATATACCACCAAATCAGCTGGACTCCATTAACATAGAAAAGAGCGTTTTAGACTGATGCATTTGAACAGCCTCTCTGAATGGTGGACAGCACTTACTCTCACAAATACAAAGCAGACTTTGCAAACATCTGCATGCTGCTCGATAACCCAGCAACTGGAACTCATTATACATCCTGCATTAATTCATACATTAAATCATCATGAATGATGCATTAGTTATGCATTACTGAAGCATGCGTTTGTATATGGTTAGAGTGATGTATATTTGCTAATTGGGCATCTGGTTTGTGGAGGCTCTTCCCTAATTTACTACTACATAAACATATTTTAAAAATCCTGTCATTTTTTATTTATTTAGTTATTTTACATCTGATTAATGTTCTTCATTTGTCCATATTTTGTTACTAAATCCTTGTTCTGCAGCAGTAATATACCATATACCCCACACAACTGATAAACAATAACACAAAGGTTATCATGGCTTTAAAAAGCTGGTGATTCTACACAACCACTATGTCTGGCTCTCTGTGTTTCTTCACTGTTGTATTGACAAAGCTGGCTCCAGTTGTCTTTAAAACCTGTCAGAAATATTGAATATAAGACAACTAACAATCAAAAGAATCATTGGCTCATGGACATTTTGATCCATCACAGCGGGGAAAGCACAGGTGTATTTAATAACATTAGCTGCATTTCATTTTAGGCGAGCCAGTTCCAGGCTGTCAGTATTGTTTATGCTGGCTAACTGGAAGAACTCAGTGGGACAATTAATAGAACCGAGCCATCGTCAATGCTATTAGTTACACCTGTGCTTCTCCAGCTGTAAAGTCAAACGTCTGCTGTGAATCCTCTGCTAATTGAAGTGCCAGTTGCTGTCTGGTGTCTGTGGACTGACCAGACAGCGATGACAGTCACGTTGCTCTGTGCCAGTTTCCCACAGCTGTTCCTCTTTGGTATGACAGAGTCACACACTGGCTATTACTCACACACAAAGACGCAAACAGCCCTGATTCACTGGATGATGTGAAATAACGAAACTCTGCTTCATCATCACGTTGCATCTAGACTCGATATGGTAGGTTGGAACTGGGATAGAGCTATCAAGCACTACTTCTGCACATTTTGATTATAATTATATGGTTCAGGAGTATTCTGTATCCACTACAAGTTGTGTAATTTCTTTTTTGGTGGGTTTTTATAACACACCAAGTAATGCTCAACCTTTCACAGTGATGCCCTGCATCAACAATGTATTCAATAATGTAAGCATGTGTTGACAGTGTTTTTGTAATTACTCTCACTGCCTGAAGGGGGAGACAAAAGTCCCACACTCCAGCATAAACTTCTCTTGTCAGTATCTCCTAGTGCCAATGACTTGGGCCACTTCCCTCCAACCCAGTGCTTCTGTAACCTGATGGAAGAACTTCAAGTAGAATCTGCTAACAAAATTTTATTGTATAAATGAAGTCAATAAAAACATTTTTCACGTCACAAACTTCTGCAAAATCAGTATATACATGTACAATCATATAGAACACTGTAATTTCATTATAACATCAAAAAGACAGAATGTTTCAAGCATTTATTGATCAACTGTCAGAAAAGTTGCAATATCACTACACACCAGCAGGTGTCAGCGTTTCCTTTAAGACAGTTTCTGCTGTTGGTGCTGTAAACATGCTGCTTTAACTGAATGATGTTCCTGAGTGCAATGCAAACCATATACACGGTTCACCTCACACACCTTCCAACTCCCATTCTGGGAAGATGTGGACCATAGCAAACACTTTTGTATTTAGTGTCTGAACTCTATATATAGTACTGGGCTTGCATATCATTCTGGTTGTGATAACACTGGTAATGGGACATTTAGTTGAATCAGCTTTCACTGGCTGAACTGAGCTGACAGTAGACATCGCCTCAGCAAATTGGGAGGCGTTGGAATCAGCAATGTTCATCTGCTGTGCAGCACAGTTTTGTAAGAAATTATGTTAATAAATGTTACATGAAAGAAATATATGAGTAAAAAAAAATAAAATACAAAAATATACACAAATCATAATAGTTTGTCCCAGCTGGCCAGACTGTGTGCTCTGTGCTTTTGCATAGATTAACAAGACAAACATCCCAACTGAACAGTGTTTTCTTTGGGAGTGTATCATCTCAAAGTACACCTAAGACAGGTTGTGGAGGAGCATGTTTGCATAAGAGAGCTGCCCGGAGTGGATGTACTGTACATGCAGCACACTGACACGGTTACAACTTTCAAATCTTAGTTTAAGAAGGTGGAAAACAATACATTTGCCATGCTCGCTAGTATGAACCAGTGTTGTTGAATATTCCTATGATTTTACCAGAAGGCTGCTTCACAAATGGTTCTTGTATGTGTCCATCTTTACATGACCGTTCTGATAACATCACATGACTAAATATATGTGGACACATGACAGTTAAGCATGTCATTCCTAAACCATGTTCATCCATCTGTAGCTGTAACAGCCTCCACTCCTCTGGTTTCAGGTTTTCCACCAGATCCTGGCTGCAGGGATTAGCTCCCAGTCACAAAAGCATTCGTGTAGTCCAATACTGATGTTTGATGATGAGGGCTAAGGAACAGTGTCCATAAAAATGTCCATTCAACTGCAATGTCCATAAAAATATCAATTTTTATGGACATTGAAGACATTGTGATGTTGAAACAGGAAATGGCCTTCCACAATGTGTTGACGCAAAGTTGGAAACGCACCATCTAAAATACTTGATTGTTGTACTAAGTTTTGAACTAAGGGACCCAAACTTTCAAAAACAGCAACAGACCAAAAGTACACAGAAGTTTGTGGACGGGGGTATCATCATGGCAGTGTTCGATTTACAAAGTATTATAATTTCAAGTGTTGTCTAGGAAAGTGTATTACCTGATTTATTTATTTTTTTGATATGTGCAGAAGTATGAATTACTGTTTTGATTGTTGAAGCAAATAGGTGCTTCAACTGTTAAAACAGGATGAAACTGTCTCTTTTAATTCATTATTTCCATTAGGTCATATATGACATATCTGTCATGGCAGCCCAGTGTTTGTATTTGCTCCTTGAGGACTTATGTGTTTTACCTCCAGCAACACTTAACTAGACCTTGTCATTTGCATAAACATACCAACTAGGAGTATGCTTCATTTAACATCATAACATTAAAAATGAGTCATTTTATTCCATGCTCAAAGATCATAAGCCGAGGCTAATATTCAACTCACTGAAACAACAACAAGATGCCTTATAAAAACAAACGTGCAAAAAATTGTAGAAAAAAAAAAAATACTTACACACATTGTTGTATAAATGTTGAGAATCTGGGTATCTTGCAAAGATCCAGAAAAAAGTCTAATCTTGACTTCCACTGGAAGCAAAGACTTTTGCCTTTGGAATAGTCCTAAAAACACTGGAGACCACCTCCTGACATGTGGCAGCTTACACTGGTGCTACGGGTGTTCATCAGTCCATCCTGGTGCTGGCGACCACGTCTATGTTCCTCAGAGAAGCGTCAAAGATAATTGTCTTCACGCCGTCCTCCTCCTCACTGACAAAAGACAGAGCATTTTATTCCAAATCACTTTAATACAGCTACCTGTACAACTGCAAAGTTTGGATGACCAATAGTACTCAAACTTAAAGTTCAACTTTTTTTTAGATGATGCCAGATGATTCCACCCGGCTAAAAATCAACATATTTAAAGAATCTTGTTGCTACTGACAAGACTCTACAGAAATGTTACTGGTTCAGTATGTACTCAATCAGCAGATGTAGATGTTGGTTGACACAGTTTGAAATGAAACATGCTATGGAACTGTAAAAACAGTGGTCCAGAAACAGGAGTCAAACCTGAGGCTGGATCCCTCCACGTCTTCGAGGGTGTCAGGCAGAGGCTTATTGGCAGTTTCAGGCAGCAGCAGGGTGAGAGCAGAGCCCAGCAGGGGGCAAAGACCACAGACAACCATGGGAGCCTGCGGACTGATGCCCCTCAAGAGGTACATCATGGGAGCCAGGACACCCCCAGTCCGAGCGCACATGGATCCTATACCGATTCCATTTTGTCTGTAAGGTTGAGCAGTGAGAAGACCAAGAGACGTGAGTCAGAAGCTAAAGGAAGACCATCACAAATTCTGCTGAGTGGGGCAGGAGTCGCGGGGGTGGGGGGGTTAGCAGAGGAGAATACAACTAGCTTGGGAGAGGGAGGGGTTGGGGATTGATGATCAGTCCTTGAGGCCAGCTGTTTTTGAGGTTGATTCAGATATTGATGGTTGAGAAACTATGATCACAATGTATAAGCTGATATTTTTCTAACACTTATGTGAAACATAAACAAAATTAAGCTTTGGGACTGGCATCTTTGGTACAGCAAATTCTTGTATCTGCTGACATTAGATTTTTGGCCAAAGGGAGGCAATGCAACAAGCTGTAAACACTATATTGATTTATTGCCATCTTGTTCTATTGTTATGGTGAACATGTTAGCAAACAATTACATTCATTTTGAGGTGTTAATGAGTCCAATATTCACTCACCTAGCACATTGTCATTTATTTTAAGTCGTGTTTGTGTCCACCTGGTGAGTCTAAGTGCAATATTCACTCTCTTTTAGCTCTGTTTTGGTCTCCACCAACTCTTGAGAAAAAATATCTGGTTCTCTGACTGTTAAATGCTCCACTATGTTCCCCAGCTAGTCTCTAACTGTGTCTGCTGTTGTGCTGTGTGGTGCTGAGCATGTAGAGTGAGTGGGTTTATCAAAGCTTTTTTTTTTTTTTTTTTTACTGAAAACAGCTGACTGCCGTTGCAGATCAGGTAGATGAGACTGGTGAGAATGAACCAAAACTAAAGCTGAAAAACACTAAAAAGTTCTGTAGAGTTGAGACGAACTGCAGATTTGGATGATCATTCTTTGTAGAGATGTTAACATGAGTGACATCTTTCGCAAACAGCTAGTCATTTGATCCATTATTAATATCAAAATATTGATTATAGCAACTTTAAAAAATAAGTAATGCCGTCATTTGTATTAAACATGCACATTAATGCAATTGTCCTCTAGAAATGTGTGTGTGTATATTTCATTCTGAGAACAACAACATGAACACTTCTGCTCTAAGGTCCGATGTGCCAACATCTGGTTTGTATCCTTTGCTCTGGCAGACGACATATGTAATATATCAGTCAAAAAGGGACACAATTCAGAACTTTTCCCCTCACTTCTACTAAAGTTCCAACTGCCTCAAACTGCACGTTTAACAGCAGCTGTGTCCTTTTGTCTGAATATATTAAGAAGACAGATGTGAGTGTGAATGACAGACGCTCCATGATATATAGAGGGCTTTGAAAATAATAAGAGTAACAAGTTTCCAATAGTTATGTCTGCCACAAAGTCCATTTGGTAGATAATAAGTAATAGACTGCTGCTCGCTTTGAATCAAATAGCTTTTTTGGCATCGCAGCTCAATTACGACGTAATCACAGCTGGCTTTATTTCAAAATGAACACCACACAGGATCATAAAGTATCCACAGGTTGTTCAGGGACATCACCAGCCAGTGATTTGGTATAAGCGCCATCAAATCTGGCTCAGAGACTTTATTGGAACTCACCTGATAACAGTGGGGAACACCTCAGCTGAGTAGACATAAATAATAGACAGAGAGGCTGTGATGCCAAACTTCCCAATCATGGCCAGGACTGTTTTGATGATGGACAGCTCTAGAGGAGAGGTCAAAGATGGTCAGTGCACGGCTTCCAACACAGACTGAAAACACCGGGACGACAAGGAAGCTTAGTTTCCCTGTTTGGTTTATATTAACTGTCTATGGCATGCAGCAGAGGTAAGCGTGTGTTCATACCTTGGGGGATGAAGATGGTCAGCAGGCAGGCTGAGCCGCCCACAGCCAGGAAAGCTAGTTGGGAGATTTTGCGGGAACGGTTGAGGGTGAACAGGGTGATGGTGCGCGCAGGCATCTCTACTAGGCCGAAGATCATCTGTGTCAGGTAGATGTTCATGCCAAAGTCAGAAATGTTGAGCGACAGGCCATAGTACACGAGCACGTTGACGAACCTGAGACAGATGGGAAAAGAATGAAGATAAATTCATTTCAGAAGAAAAGTTGAATGTCTTCAAAGCAAACGTGTCTTAAAGTTACCATGTGTAGAATTTATATATGATTACAGCATCGCACAAATGATTCTGATGGAATAGGTTTGGTTTAAAAATAAAAAAATCTCAATTGAAGATGAAACAAAACATCATAAAAATTCAACCATTCCACTGACCCGTATAATTTAATATATAGTATTCATATTTTTAAATTATCCAATATCTGCTGTGGTGGGTCGTTTGCTATTCTGTTTTCCCCTGGTTGTGTAAACTGTGGTGTAAATACTTTTTCTTCAAGGAAAACTATTTTGTGTTGTTAATGTTTCCATAACCTCAGACTGATTTTTTATGACTACACTGGTGCGATGCAGCAGTGATTCAACTTTTACAGATGCCATGGCAGGAAAATTAGTTTTTCTGTAGACTAAAGTTTGAAGAATAAATCAAGATTCTTTCTTTCACTCTTTTGTGAGGTTTGCAGGGAAGACATATAGAAAGTCATATAGAAAGACACATTCAGGAATAAAAAAAAAAAATTAAATATCTGTCCCAATATTAATTAGAGCTTAAAATCATCTGGCAATGTTTTTTTTCCAACTGAAATGCCTTACCTAGCTTAAAAATCAGGAAAGAATTTCAGTTTGTCCAATACTTTGGTTTACAGTATTTTTGCATAGTGATAATTTGCACTTTAGCAAATGATAGCATGCTAATGGTAGCATACTTTGGTTTGGTCAATTGCCAAACAAAAACAACAACTTGTGAACACAAAATTGACACCTTTTAAGTTGAACTTGTAAACAGAGAGTTGCTTATTTCACCAATGTTACAGAGATACGGAGCAACACTATCATTCATTTGGAGTCGTGTTTCTGTCCAATATTCACTCTCTTTTAGCAGTTTTTGCTCTCCACCAACTCCTGAGGGAAATATCTGCTCTTTAGCTGCTAAATGCTTCGCTATGTTAACCAGCTAGTCTACAGCTAACTCTGTCTGTTTGCCGTTTGGTGCTGAGCAAGTAGTGTACAGTGGCTTTTTATAGCTTTCACTCTGGACACAGCTGCCTGCTACGGCTGTAAAACGACGCTATGATAACACTGAAGTTACAGCCAGACAGATAAACAATGAGCTGACACTCGCTATAAAGCTCCGTAAAGCTGAGAGGAACTGCAGAGTCGCTGATAATTCTCTGTAGATTCATCACTATGAGCATTCTGTAATTTTATACATTATTATAAAAAATATGGATATATATAGCTGCCTTAAAACAAGATGGTGAATGTGGGAATAATTACCTGCCAAACTTGCTAAATGTTAGCATGCTAACATTTTTACATGTATTGCACTTTGACTGCTAAGGATAAAAAAACAAACCTTGGACCTAAAAGTTGATCCATTTTATGGTTTGGTTTTCTTAATAATGAACATTACAGCACAACTGTAAAGCTGTAGAAAAGTCAAGTTGTTGGGTTGACACTTCACGGGTGATGAATCTAATCATCATCCTCATCACTACTTGCATCTCAGACACAGAACCCCTCACAATACTTCTACTCTCATTCTCAAATCATAGCTTTGCATTATAACTATCTCACAGAAGCAGCATAAATCTTGTCAGCATATCTAATATACATGTATTTCATTAACCAGCACCAAAAAAAAAGCTTACTGCACTGAACACACGACAAAAGTTACAATAGGCTAAACAAAATGTACAAAAGAGATGTTTGAGTTGAACTTCATTTTAACCTGTTCACAAAATCTGTTGTTTTCTTTGGTCAGGCTGTTCACATATCTTTTCAAAGTGGCCAATATCCCATATCAGCTGCTGGTTTGTCCATTAAATTTGATATGAGTGTTCCAGTTCAAGCTGCATTGCCACAAATTAAGTGAAAAATACTACATATCAAGTGCAGGAGCACATAAAACATGACCCAAATCTCTTTTACCTGCAGTCTGAATGCAGCCTTACTCCCTGCAAAAGCAAACCACACTCAAGTCTAAATCACATTTCTCTGCAAAGCATTAAGATCAGTGATCAGATTATGTTTGGATTCAATAACCTGGTGCATAATGTTACACTTAAATGTGAAGCAGCTTACATTGACTACCTCAAAACCTACGTTGTGATCATTAATTATAGGTCGTTTACTCATTTGAAATTCTATTTTTGTAGTCACACAGTATAACTAAGGCTTGGGTTGTGGTGGTGCATGTGACAAGAGGAGGGAAGTAACCATTTAAAGACCTGAGACCCACATTTTTTTGGTGGTTTCTGGGTGCCAGTAAAACAGTTTGGGAGTTTCGTTACATTCCTGCACTCCTGTTATTACGATACATTTAAAAGGTACAATCAACGCTATCAGACTGTCTCTTTGTACAAAACAGTTTATAAGTGGGGCTTTAATTCCACTTTGGTCCAGATCAGAATTTGCATTACAAAGTCTTACTTCTTTGCTTTAGATGATAACTAACAAAATACTTTGTACTCTCTCGATCAGCAAACCACAACAGTTCTTTGCAGAGTGTCTGTTTGAAGACAGACAAACTTATAAGTGAGATGTTCTTCTTTACATATTTTTCTATGTTTGTGGTCAGACAACTGAACAAGAACAAAACAGAACCTCCTGCACAGACGAGACGATGAACTGAATCAGTCAAATTATTATTTAGAGATTCTGAAGTCACGTGACAAAACAAACACAATGACAACACGTGCACTGCGGGGTGTTCTGTGGAAATTTTTCTTCCTGACATAACAGCCCAGCTGTGCCTACACGGGCTTAAGTCTTCATCTTTCAAAAGCTCAGTTTTCATTATCTACACTAAACCACAAGGCTGTTTTTTTCCATTTATTTTGCTATGAAGAACATTTTTGAAATGCTACATTTTTGGTATGTTAAAATACTGGTTTAGCATGAATGAAAGGCCAAAAAAACAAACAGGGAGACAACACTGTGGTAAGCTTAGTGTGCATGTACTCTTCAGGAAATCTTAAGCTGATATAAAGAGAGAGAGAGGGAGAATGTTCTGTTAATACTCACCACAGATAAAAAACAATCAAAGACTGCCTCCTCATGTTTGGGGTTCGAACAAGGTCTATGAATGAATGTTTTTCCTTCACTTTGGTTTTCTCTTCAATTTTATAGACCTAGTGAAACAGTGAGTGAAACAGTGAGTAAGAGACTTTGGAGTTAGGGCTATAAAGAGAACAAAACATAGTACTGTTTAAGTAGTTTGCATGTTTAAATGATAGTGACTGATCAAAACATTTATGCAAAGTAATAAAGGTGGCTTCGGCAGAGCCATGGTGGTGGAGTATCTGTCACACTCACTGCAGCTACTGTACAACAGTGGGAGTTATTCACTATATTGAGCAATGATAATCAATACAGTCATCTGCAAATCTATCTAATGTCTGATTCAAGAATTTGAGTCATTTATCAAATAAAATTGTTAAATATGATCCGGTTATATCTTCACAAATCCTAAGTTTGAAATATTTGTTGCGCGTCTACCTGACACATCTCCAGATCTTTGGTGAGGGGCTTCCCGTTCATCTGTGCTGCTTTCTGGATCAGTTCCCACGCTTCCTCCTTCCTGTCATTGGCCATCAACCAGCGGGCCGACTTTGGCAACACCCTGGAAATGTAAAGACAAATTGCTCAGGTGACCTACATACTAACAGCTGTACATGACTCTTGTGCTGCAGAGGGAAACTGTGACAGGACAGGTGTAACAAATGGCATTTGAGAACAGTGGAACATTCATGGAATACAGCCATTATGCACGCTATCAGTTATGTTTGACAAGTAAGAATGACTATTGATCTATAGCGAGAGACAAACGGATACATTCCTAAAAGTGGTCAAAAGCAGGTCAGTGTATTTTCTTGCACTGGTGCACTACGAAAGGAATTTAGCACCAATTATGCATGACACTGATAATCCGCTACAGATTTGTTTTCAATCATTGAGAGTGTAAATGGATCTCCTTTATCAAAAACTCACACAGTCTGTTTTCGAATTTTTACGATACTGGTAAAGTAATTTTAGAAACTCTTGGTACACGCTCCATCAGATTTGGGTCACTCCGCTGCCCACTCACCAGATGTAGAAGATGAAGAGGAAACCAGGGGCTGAGATAGCCAGCTGCAGTTTACGCCAGTCTCTTATGAGGTAAGCCACTCCAGCCAGCAGAATGTAGCCAAAACCAAAGAAGTAGTCAGTAATGATACCAGCCAGCATCCGCTGCTTAGACCCTGTCCATTCTGTGCCTGAATGAGACACACAGATTACACAGCATTATGAACAAATAACTATGTTAGAAAATAGATGTATAATATAGGGTATGTGATGAACACCTAATACACACATTTAGACATTATAGATAATTATAGACATAGACATTTAGATTTTAGTGTTGTAAAAGTGGTAATCATGATTATTTTGCTCAATATTAAAATCATGATTAGGATCTAAAGAGGGCTCCTAACATTCATACTTTTCTTAATAATAGTGCATATACATTTTTAAAGTATCAGTTAATCCAATTTAGAGAAAAATCCCCACTCATCCCTCCAGGTTTCTAGCCATGCAGATGCTTAAATTTTAAGATATTTGCTGCTGAGACTTCTCCTTAAACTCCAAAACAGTGGAGATGGACAGAGTTTTCTTCTTAATGTAAACTGTAATGGACTGTCCTGAGTATCTGAGCATTGTTTACATATAAGATATGTATTGAGTTTTTCACACTACTACTTGGACTGTGGTGGAAGTAAGTGTATGTGTGGTATGTGTAGTATGTAAGTATGTGATAGGTGGATTTCTCAAATCTTGTCACATAAAACTGAAATTATATTTTTTTCTTCATTTGGGTGAATTGACCCAATTAAAATTGGCAATAACATTAGGCCAGTTCTCTCAATGCACAACAGCAAGTTAAATGAATGTCAAGTTAAATAACTTTTGATTTTAAAAGTTGTGATCATATGATTATTATATGATAATATCATTGTGAAACCCTACAATGTCATTTAGGATCTGTATCTGTATATTTTTTTATTCATTTGTGTTTTCACATGGGATTTTTCTCTTATTGTTTCACAATCACTTGCACAAATATACATTATTTTCAATTCTATGTTTTATCATTGAACTGAAATTAACCTTTTGATAACTAATGCCAGCTGAAGATACAGAGACAAATATCACCCTGATTGACAATGGCGTTAACTTCTCTGATAGAGCACTGACCTAGAACAAAGGCATTCATGATGACACCAGAGATGGATGTTCCAACCATAAAGCGAAGAGCCGTGTAGATGTAGAAATTGGGGGCAAAAGCGGCACCAACCCCAAAGACTACCTGGATAGCCAAGCTAACGAGGATGATGATCCTGCGACCGTACCTGGAACGACAACAATACATTTACTGCTTATGCTTGTGCCATTGAAAATTACTACAGAGAACTGATTTGTGTTGTGAAGATATGAGCTGAAACAAAATGTGAAACAATGAGCTCACACTTAAAGAATAAAATTAGTTAAAACACTTCCATTGCTACTGCTAAGACTGAGATATAAAACATTCACAAAGAGCAAATTTAAACTGCAAAGATTATTTACACTGACACATGACACATTGAACATTTCTAGAGCTTAACTCAAGAGGACAAAGCAAGGGGTTATGTCATCCTTTCAACACTGCTGTGAAGACGAATTGATCTTATCACACTTACTTATCAGCTAAGCTGCCAAACACAACAGCCCCAACAAGGAGGCCAAACATGTAGATAGAGGAGCCCAAGTTGTTCAGGCCGGAATTGTCACAAACCAGGTCCCACTGAAAGCAATAGAAACAAGAACTTTAGGAGAAAACATTTCTACTTTAGTAAGTCTACCAGCTCTATGAGTGTGAGATTTCTAGTTAGTCCCACAGCTACTTTCTACCTAAAAATAGTTGAGCAAAATTTGCAAGACCCAAGGATGTCTGTTCAAGTGAGATAACTTTGCATCTACTGGCTAGAGGAATTTTGGCATGTATATTTATAGTCCCCAGAGGTTGACTGCTAATGATTTTTGTGACCCCATCTGAAATTTTCTTTAGTGCTAGGTCAGGCCCCAACTCTGCCTTGAGATACCTCGAGATATCTCAAAAAGACTTTTCTGGAACTTTTCTGTGGACAGTCATGGTCCCCAGAGGGTACATTGTAATATCTTTGGTGTCCACAACCTTTTCTGTCACACCACCAACAGGTCATCATTTCCATTTCTACATTACAGGTATCAAAATCTCAAAAACCAGAGGATGAACCATTTCCAATCTGGACAGGTTGACATGAAATTTAATGAGCACATTCGAGCACATAGAAGGAGATTAACCCTTATTATTGACCACACAGCCATTCTTCTAGTCCTCAAGACAAAATTTTACATTTCAAAGGAAAGTGATGGTTTATTTGAACCTGATGTATTTCCCATAAATGTAGCAGATGTGGCTCTATGTGTCCAAGTAACTTTGCTCTCTCAAGCTCTGTTATTGAGATTCTGGAGATTCAGATTCAGATTTGGGTGAACAACGCGTCGCATATTATGACGTTATCAGGACAATCGCCCTCAGCCTCCTACTGCTTTAGAAATAAACATAATTTTTATGTGAATCACTTCCAAAGTTGGTTTGTGAGTCTGAGCAAAAGAAAACACAGGAACTAGCCACCTGTAGCGGCATTAAGGCTAACTGAATATAGAACTATATCCAGGGCATATTCATGGAAGCAGAAGGGAAAAAGGACCATCAGGAAAGTCAATGGACAATAATGGTTGCCTCAGTGAAAGGTGTTCCTGTAGTCGCTGCTCTCCTGAAGAGTGAAGAGGAAAACTTTTGATGCAGTTGGATCTGTTGCCAGACTCGGAACATCTAGATTTGTCCACTGTCCACATATGAGAGTAATCCCTCTATGTGACAAACTTTTGAAGAGCTTCATGTAAAATTCATGTTTATTTCTAAAGCAGTAAGAGGCTGATGGAGGTTACTCCGATAACCATCATTACAATATAACCGCAAAGGCCTGAATCTCAATCTGAACCTTGGATCTCAATAACGGAGCTGGAGAGAGCAAATTTATCCTGACACATAAAGCCACAACTGCGCCATTTATGGGAAATTCATCAGGTTCACATAAACCTCAATTTTCCTCTAAGCTCAAGTATTGGTAAGGCTCTAGAAATAAAAAAAAATCATCGCTTTGTTCTTTCCACCACTTTCGTGTTTTGTGGTGTACGGAACATTGCAGCCTTCACTTCTCCTAGGCCTTTGGGCTTTTAGTATTGTTTTTTATAAAAGGCACATGTCATGGCTCCAGCCTTTGTCCTTGAGGTTTTGTTGTGTTGGAGATCCATCTACAGTATGTCTATGAGCCTTTCATATTCTCCACTGCTGGAATGTTACATAGCCCCAGGCATCTTCCCGTCAAGTTCCACAGTGGAGAACAGGACGATTTTAAGAGTTTTCTAAATCAACTGCAGATCTCCTGCCTGCTGCCAGGTTTCTGCGGTCACTGCAGCTGACCCATCACGTGTCACATGTGACATTGCTTTGTCTAATTACATCATCTCAGTCATGTAACTGCCCTTGCTGCCCTTAGTTTCATGTGTTACTAAACCTGGCAGCGTGGCAGGGCGTGGGGGAAGGCCTTGAAGATGCCTGCACCCCAGGAGTCCATCTCTCAACACTAACCCAGTGTAACCCTGTCTCAGATATCACCAGATTCCACTGTAATATAACTGCAAAGCCCCTCCACATTCCTGAGCTGCATGGAGTCCTCATGTTAAACACATCAGGTGAAAATGTAGATATTCACTACATTGAAAATCTGGACTGGGAGTCTGTCAGTGAGCCTGTTAGTTAACTTACCTCAGTTACTATGGTGCTTCGGAAGGTCTCTCTGCTGTACACCCAGCCCCCCTGGCAGCTCCCAGAGGGGTGTCCATCGCCATGGGCTACAGCACCGCTGTGGTTCAAGGAGGCCGTGCAGGACAGCTCAGGGACAGACACAAGGCTGAAGTTGAATGTTGAGGAGGCGCACGCTGAGGGCCTTGTGGAGCAGCATAAATGAGGAGGGACAGCCCCAGTAAAGATAGAGACCAGCATGTGGAATGCCAGAAAGATCTGTGGTAGGCAGATCCATACATACAAGATCTTCTGGAACTTCCCAAACCCTCCAATAAGACAGAGAATTTCATCAAAATTCATTTCTCTGGTTCTTTAAGGAGGCTGCCTAAAAATGTGCTGCTCTGTACTGTATCAGGTCTGATTCAGAAGGTCCAACAGTGTTGCCCAAGATGCACAAACTGATGAAGGTAAATGTCTTCAGATAGAAGACTGAAATGAGTGTCTGTGCCAGGCTGATGATTAACAGGTAGAGAAAGCGTCCTCATTCAGATGGAGTCACACCTGTCTTGTGCTCCGGTCTGAGAGCAACCTGTGTATCTGTAGTGAACTGTGGAGCTCTGTGAGGGTGATTTAACCTCGCTGTGATGGGAGTGAACTAAAGCAGGGAGGGAGGTGTTTGCTCCCAGTGGGAGGAGCTGATGTTAGATGATGTCTGAGCCGCTGCTTTTGTCTCTTTCCCCTCCTCCTCCTCCTCTCTCTCCAAAGTTTTATAACAAGCATTTATCTTAAGTAACACATTTTGACATTTTACCAAGAGTTTGTGGCTATATCTCACTTGAGACAAACAGGCGTCACTCAATGAAATTTTACGGACTGCAGTAAAAAGGGCGTGCCAAAAAACCCCTCACACTGACAGAAAGTTCTCATGTTTACATAGCTTTTGAGGAAATGCAAAAGGTATCATATGGCCTTTGTATTTTTCCTTGTATTTCCTTTGACAAACTTGTTCAATTGTTCTCAGTGGGACATTAACACCGCCTAAAAGACGTGCACATTCCAACTGGTATTAACTAATTCATCTACCATGGGATGCAATGTGGAGGAGGGACTGTCTAAGCTTGTAACACAAAAGAGGCAGCATGGAGGGATTAAGGCTGCTCTGGGTACTCCATATTCCCATCATCACCAGCTCCCATATCTCTGCCTTATCAAGTCATCTCTTGGCTTGTGTAAGCTGTCGCATACATACTTTAAACATGGGGAGTGATTCTTTTTCCAGACGAGCATCGCACTAATAGGCGGCTCCAACCAGACATCGCTATTAAAACCATTCACAAAACTGGAATAAGGCTCCTGGGGGTAATCTGAGAGGACTGACGTTTGGCATTCTTTGATGAGGTGTGGGGCTCCAGTTTTGTTCAAGTCTCACACTGTGAAGGGTCAGAACAACAGATCCCATTCAAGGGCTTAATGTATATTCTTAATGCAACAACACAACAGGAAAGACCTGTGTTGCTTGCAAAGAAGTTGCATAAGGACAAAAAGTATATTACAACATAGACCCCAACTGAAATATATTACAATGTTTAAAGGATAAGTCTGGTGATATTTTCCTTATTATCAACAAATCCCAAAAGACCATGGGAATTGCTAACAAGTATTGTCTGTGTATCAAAGCCTGATATATCTTATTCCCCTGTGCCACAGAGCTCCATTGTTGTCCATAAACTATTAAATTACACAACAATGAGTCACACTGTTGCACCAGGTGACAGGTTCCTCCATTATCATGAACACACACACTGTAGTTTATTGGCTGGACCAGCCACGGATCTGCCCTATAACCGCGGTTGTCCGGGAGTGAATGACTGAGTGATGAAGTTAAACCATTGGTCACCTGGCATGTGTTGAAGTTTCCCCATTGGCTGTCGCTCTTTCAAAATGAATCGGCGTGAGATGATGGAAGCGGAGGACAACAGTGCAACGCAGAGTGATTGTGTTTCCTGTTCCCTGATGCTCTCAGCTGCAGTGTTAAATGCAGTGAAGTTGTCTAAACTCCTGTTTAAACAGACACATATCAGCGTTTCCTCTACCGTCCAGTGTGATCCACTCTCCAGCAGCACCGTCAGCAGGAAAGATGTTCTATGGTGCGTTTTGCTTTTATAACTGAACTAATACCAGGACTCAAGCTTTTTATTTCTTTTGTTTTCACATCACAAACAATGAACAACAGCATTAAAAAAATGAGTCTTGCAGGTAAAACATGTGACTCATTCAGCTGTTATATCAGGTTACTGTTGGGTGACTGCTCTGCAGGTGCGCTTGATTTGACTGTAACTGTGGTAACTGGGTGGAGATAAACCTCCTGAATTTGCACCCAAAATGCCGTCAAACCTTTTATTTACAGTTTTTACTGCAGCCTCCATGATCACTGACTGGGAAGGAGGCAGAAAAAAGAGGCTTGAAGGAGAGCCCACAGTTAAAGCACCCAAATAACCATCACTCTGACAAAACACTCACTGCAGAGTGAAAGTGATGAAAGAGCAGGAGGAGTTAACAGATCATTAGAATAGTTATAATCAGCATTAAATCAAACATCCCAATATATGAGTATTGTTCTTTCAACTGCATTTTTTGACTCAAATGTAGCTGAACCATGTCATGTGATGCTACTTCAGTACACTTTAACAACAAATATTACTGGGATCACTACAGAATGAACATTTGATATCCAGGAATTCACATTACACACACTACCACTGACTATCCCTGTAGCTAACTGGCCACAATCTCACACATTGACCATACACGGTCCAGCCATACACTAGATTTTGATCAAGTCTTGTTTTGACTCAATCCCTCATACATGCTGTGCCAGAACTACTTCACCAATTCTGTCCCTACAAACAGCCATCAAATGCACCATTTCCTCCTGCTTGAGTAACATTTGCTAAAAACTACAGCGCCCACCATCCCAGTAGCCTGATGATTATGGCGCAAAGCACATTACTATCAACATCCTTAGTTAAACTGTGGCCATGAACCTCTGTTGCATGTCATACCCCGATTCTCTCTCCCCATATTTCCTGTCTCTCGTCACTGGGGACAGTCAAATAAAGGCAAAAGGCTAAATTAAAAAACAACAACAAAACTATGAACCCCAGCAGTGGGATGTACTGAATGTTTTTAAAAATGAAGCTATACATTTGCATTTTTAAGGATTTATGGGTCTTCAGCCTGGAATTAATGCTGGTGATGGTGCAATCCTGCTGCAGGACTTGTTTAGCAGCCTCAAAATCAAGGCATGGTCACATTACATATCCTTCTTATGAATATTCGCTCAGGTTTTAGTACGTTATAACACTTTCAGACGACAGACTGTAGCATCGTTTTCATACACTGTTTACAGTTTGTGATCACTTAGATCAATCTTTATTTATTACCCGCCTCACAAATATAACATCACATCCCTTTTCAGGGCAAATGCAGATAAATGTTGGTGAACAGAAACATAAAGTGATCATATCTTTAGACTCTTTTCTGCTTTTGTTTAAATCTCTGCTGAGTGACAGAGAAACCAATCATAATTATTGATCAGAAATACACATGAACCCTGTCTGAATCCTGTCGGTGGTGTATGAGATATATGAAGAGGCAAATTACTAATATTTCTTTATAATGTTAATGTATAGCTTAGTTTTATTTATTAAACTGTATCTTCAATGTGTGTTAGAGGAAACACACTGGGGGAACTCAGTCCAGTCAGGTCCGCTTACTGTACGGGCCTGATATCAGGCAAGAAACAATGTGAAACAGCTTTTCACAAGTCACAAATTCATATTGAGGCACATGTGTTATTTTTGGACACGTTACATGTGGTACAAATTTACATGGTTAAGGCACATCACAGAAGAAGGAGCACCCTTCTAGGGTTCATATGTGCTGGGCAGCGGAAGAAAAGAAACAGATGTCCAAAGACAAGGGGGAGAAGATTAATCCAGATTAATGTAAAAGCTTATCAGCAGTGATTCTCCTCTGAGGTGAGTCCAGCAGTTTGAGGAAACTGTAACACGATGATCAATCTTAAAGTTAAAAAACGTCATCAGGACTGTAGTTCAAGTGTAGTACAAGACTCTCCACCCCCACACATGAAGAAAAGTGAAGTTGTATATATAATATAATATGGATTTTTCATTTCATATTTCATTTATTCACTTAACTGTTTAGTTTATTTCCACACATGAAGGTCTAAATGTTATTTCACAGCCCTCACAATGCAAGTTTTGATCAGCCCTGTCAATCTTATATCACAGCAGTTTTAGCTACAACATGTCAAATATTGTTCCAATATTAACTTTTGAATCTAAAGACAGCTGACCAAAATTTCTGACATGCCAGAAATTCATTCTGGTAGTGTTAGTTGCATCGTTGATTTATTAGGCAATTAATCAGGTGTGGTGACTCCCCCTCAAACTAATTAGTCAGAGTCAACTAACTCAGGGTTAAAATCAGACTTAGTTATATTTAAATTTGACTTCTTTAATCTGGGCAGACACTGTACAGACTAAGTCTAAAAACAGTGTGATCACTATAAAATACCTAAAGTTGCTGCATTATAATCAAAATTTGAACATGGGACAAAAAACATTATATTTAACCTATAATGATTTCAAATTCAAAATCCTCAGTATATGAATATAAAATGTACTGGCAGTCTGACCCACTGCACAGCCCGCTGCCCTGTCAGTTAGCAAGGCTACTAGGCTATTGTTACTCACTGTGCTAACACAAAATGGAGAAAACTAGCAAGCAGCGCTCAACCAATAATCATAACGCCAAATCATCTGAGAAGTAATGTGTGAATGCATTTTGAATTTGACACCAGTGACGTAAAAATTGTGGATGAAGGTGAGGCTGTTTGTTGACTTTATTGCATGTAGCTGCTTTACAGTAGCGTTAGCTTACGTTACCAGTCCACGAGGCAGCAGAGGCACCTTGAATAACAGGAACAATGTTAATTATACAATGTGGTTTAGGATTTAGGTTATATGGGTTGTGGATTTTAGATTTAGTCCCAATTTTGCAAACTTTGTGTTTTGAAAAAAGTGACAGCTGTAATATCTACAATGTGTTTTTACTGCTTCCAAGTTAGTAAAAGAACATTTCTGAGTATTTAAGATCTTACACTGTGACATATTTTGGTTACTGACATCGCTGTAAGAACTTTCAACTGTCAATATTCATGAGATTTTACCACAATAAAAGTACGTGGAGCCCTTTCCCACAACTTCTTTAAACTGACTTTTACAACTTTATGGTCAGAATGATAGGCTCTATATCCTGGTAGAGGATATGTGAAGACGAAGCTGGAATGCTGGGGCACTTAAGGAGCACCATAATACACCGAGCAAGACACAGCCCCTAAGATCAAATGAAAGAACATAATCATGGTCTTTAAAAGTGAGATAAGGAGTTGGGACGCCTGCCCTCGAGCACAAGAGGAGACAATTAGTCCTCTGCCTACTGGCTCCAACTTCACACACAAAGCCATCACTGCAAGAGGACACTCTCATAATCTCACCCACCAGACAGGTTAGGGAAATTATGCTTTCTTTACTGGAAGTATTTTAATACACTACGCTCTGAGATTAGTTGATGGCGGCTGCCGACGTGCTATCTGCAAATCAATGAAACTGATCACAAAGACCAGCGACAAACTCCAGATGTGTATTGGCATTGTTACATGTAAGATATACCAGAGTGCATTCTTCAAATTCCCTGAGGGAGGTCATGTTGCCAACTGTCTGGTGAGTAGTTCACCCACCTGGAAGTCTGCGGTGCTAAATTTTCCAGGGACAAGGGATTGCTGACTATGTCCTCATCAATAATGTGCATTTTGGGGTTAGTTGGGATTATGTTCTCAATCCAGACCATCTGGAATAATTTGTGTCCACCACTTTGTTCATAGAAAACTAGACAATAATGTTACAATATGCAAATCAGTGCCATGGTACTGAATGCAAAGTGTGTGTGTGTGTGTTTGTTTTGGGGGGGTGGGGGGGTATGTAAATCCTTCTCTGTCACCTTTACAACTGTCGTTATCTTCACTTCCTATCTCTGGGTTTTAACACTGTCTCTCTGGAATTTCACCTTCTTTGTGGAGATCGCGAGAGTATCTGATGAGAAATGGCTAGAGTTCAGCTTTGCCCAAGAATATGATTTTTATAAATCAGTAAAAGTATAATTACATGTGTATTTTAACCTTAGAGACTCAGAGAGATTAGAGTGCGTCTTTTGAAGAAGGGTATTAAGGGAGGGGAAGCATTAAGAGAGATCTGAGATCACCAATCATTGCATTTACATGCAGTTAAGCACCTGGATTAAAGTCATTTTTCCTAATCCACCTTTCCAACATCAGTTATCTCACAATGCAAGATATCCTCTGTTATGGGCTTACGGTGATGGGGCAGTGACTGGAAGTTGGGAAATGGCTTGAGAGGGAAATTTTAATGGAACATCAAAAAAAAAAAAAAAAAGTACACTATTATGTTGCAACCTCAAAGTCATTCCAAAAATAGATAATCCTTCAATTCACTTCTTGTGAAACAGTAAAATACGTTCAGACATGTTTGAGCTTCACCATGATGCTCATTCTGGGAAGTGTTTTTGTTCATTGCAATGGCAAGAAACTGTGAAAAAAGGCGAATAAGCAGCATTGTGATATAGAAGAAGTGGTAAAGAACGAGAACACGGTCCCCTTTCATCAGTTAAAAAGGTACGGTACAGCTGGAAAGATTGAGACTTTCAAAATAAGATTTAAAATGAAAATATAAAATGTTCAATTTTCGAAGGGCCTAAAAATGAAACATTTCTAAGGGGTGAGTATATCTAGGCAGTGGGCATATCTAACATTTCACATTTCATATGTTGGAAAAAAAAAACCTGCTATATGCAAACAAGGACAACCTTGAGGTGTGACTGGGGCAAGCTGCTGTCAGCTGAGGTTCAGTGTCAGCAGTGTGTAGTGTTTTTACTTCTGCTGACTGCCACATGAAAACAAAAATACAGTGTGAATGTTACATGTGTACTCATCTCCTCAGCATCCCATAATGCTACAAAGCTATCACATGACAAATGACAAACTTTTACTAATTAAGGTAATACACAGAGCTTACATCACATAGTGTATACGGAAGAAAACTGACTGTATGATATCAAACATGCCGGTGTGGTTGTGATGAGGAGGGTACATTGATTCGCCTGTCGTGGCTCAGTGTCTCAGTGAGATTTTGGGCTGATGTATTTGAAAACCTTTGATGTATTAATATGAACATAACAATGTCCAATTGTTTGATTTCTTGGCTTAGAAATGTTCACAATAGATTCTGAAAGCTTACACTGGCTTCTTGGGCCGTATCTGTCCTCTAAGATTAGGATAATGGACTCATTGGACTCTTTGTACTTTATAAAGTCCTACTTAGAAAATAGTCACTTTATTGGTCATCATAAATTGTACTAATATGGATTTTAGTTTTATGTTGCTCAAATGATATTTGCAGCCCAAATAACTTCCTCTGTCAGCCTCTGTGTTTCAGCCAGTATGAAGATGTCAGGTGTTCAATGTGTCTGGTTAGCCATTTTTGAGACCGCTTCTCTTTGTGCTACCGGATTGCCGACAGCGAAACTCCACTGACCTCATTTTTATAATGCTGAGTTGTTTGAAGACGCCTTTAGCAAACATCAGATGCACCATATAGACAGAAGCGGTTGTTAAAAGCAATGTTTTGTTGACCCTGCATCCACCCTGACCTCCTCCCTATGTTGACTTTGTTACTAAAATATCAGTTGATGTCCTTCTTCACTCCCATCATAAGCACTAGCTGTCACTTCAACATAAACATCTGTCATGTTGCGGAACGTGTGCAGATGACTGATCCTGTATCCATTAGCCTCAAAAACCCAGTGATGGCTAGATCATTGTTAACAGTAGCAGCGATAGTAATATCAGGAAGTAGCCGGTGTTAAAAACATTACATATAAGCTTTTTTTTTCTAGTTTCTTGTGAATTCTCAAAGGGGCGTTGGCTTTTCGTGGATGGAGGTGGAGGGCCGGCTCTGAGAGGGACCTCTTTACTCAGTGTAAATAATAATGGAATGTGAACTCAAATGCATGCCAGTCCACATTAAGTGGGACCTTACAGCTAACACACCACATGAAACAAACAGCGTATAGTGAACGCATTTACTCGCTAGAATCCGACTCATGAATCCAGTTTTTGTCCCACCGCTTAAGTATAAAATAGACATTATTTCTAGAAACGTACTTCACAGAGTGTCGTGTAACAGCTTGTCACACATGGTTTTACACATTTAACTGTTAGTAGCACCCTGATAAATTTGAGTGAGGTCTGCAGACTGAGAATAAACAAGTGGGCAGGGATTTTTTTTTTTTTTTTTTTTTTTTTGAAGGCCTTGGAGCGAGCAGCCCAAGGCAGTTATGAAGACAAATATTTCCCCTCTGGATCAGCAAGGCGGGGGAAAGGTGTGTTTGGAGAGGAGACAGAGGGGAGCTTTGTCCCCTTCTCCGACAGGTCAGCTCTCCCAAATCTCCCCCCCCCACCCCCCCACACACCCCACCTCTCCCTGTTCCTCTCTCCTTCTCCCTTCGTCCCCCACCCTCAATTCCACCTTCCTGCTCCCTCGTCCCCCTGCGCTCTCCTGGAGCTCACACAAACCGACTTACTTAAGAGATGCTATCGCTTCTCTGCCGTTCCCTCCTGCTCATCCTTGCTCAACAGGTAAGAAGAGCTTATCTTTTTCCTATTCTGACACAACAGACTTGGATGTTAGTAGCAGAGAAACGGTTATTTGAAATGCTCTTTAAACAAAAATCACAGTACGTTAAGTTTAGGATTTTTTTTTTGTGTGGAAACTAGTGCATTTCTCAGAATTTGTCTTTTTTTATTAACCTACTATTATAATAGAATATTCTTATTTGTATACTGAGTGATTCGAAGAAGTGTTTTTTTTTTATTAGGCTCAAGATTAGTCTTTATTTCAGGAGTATGTGCTGGCAAAAGAGGAGCAAGGTTTTAGCTCTTTGTATTTAAAGCTTCTGTGGAGCCATTTTCACACCATGAAATGAGCTCATTCAGTAAACCTGGCAGACAGGCTTCAGATTTTTGGCATAACCCTCGGTGACCCTTGGAAGCACTGAGTAGTCGGGGGGGAATTGGAGCACAAGTGGCACCGTGCGTGTATTGCATCATAGCAAAAATACCAAGAAAAAAAAAAAGCACACCGAGAATTTGAGGTTTTACAAAGTTGAACACGGCGATATTAATAAGGTGTTGGGATGCCACCACTCTTAGTTACGGTATGAGCAGCTTTCACCTCAAAATAGAACACTTTATTTAGCCGTGGCTATCTAACCAGAGTTATACAATCAAATGAAACATGACATTATATTATGTATACATTGAGATTCTAACAGATTGGGCTTAATACTGCTGTCTGTGTCTTTCAGAGTATGTTTGCTCTATAATTTTTACTGTAGAGAAAGAAAAGATATGAATATGATAAATGTCCTCAGCAGATTTAAAACAGCAGTATCACACATGTAAAATACTCCGAGATAAAGTCAATTATTAATAACTCAAATATCCCTGGAAGAAAGCAAACCTCTGTGACTGTCTTATGCTCCGTGAATAGTTACTGCCATATTTCATCATGACTATATCATCATAAGCTGTCATAAATTGCGCCTACTGTCCCGAACAACCTGGTCTGAAAACTGCAGTGAAAAAAACAAACAAAAAACCACACGTCCACACGGGACACAAGACAAAAACTTGATTTTAGGACTGAGATAAACATCTGCGAGATACAAGGGAACACAATCACAACTGTAGGTCGACTGGTGATTTGTATCTGATTCTGTCTCTCTCATCATCAAGATCAAAACCAAACATGTGTACCCACGTCTGTCTCTCACTAGTTTGTGACTTCGCTACTCTGTCTCTGGCCTTCAGCCACCTGCGTCCTACAGAAGATGGAAATCTTCAAAAATGGGTCACTAATTCTTTTTTTTTTTTTATCTCTGCCCGGCGTAAGCCTGGAGGGGATCGTACATCTGGTCGCGTGTGTGTCCATGTGTGTATCTGTAGTTAATCTTACATGCTATTAGACCCATCTGCCTAATATTTTTGTGCACATTTATGACTGTATGCTCAAGGGCTTCTTGTGGTTTTTGGTAATTCATAATATTTGAAAAAACCTATTTTATATCACCACTGACTGCTGACTCCTCACTCCTCTTATCCGCCTGGTAGGAGCCACAAGTGATCAAGAAGTGCTTCAGTCTGGACTCTAGTTTCCAGTAGAGACAACCGATCATGCCTTGTTGACATGTTAGATCAATCGGTGACAAATTTTGGTACCTTGAGAGCGGGCTGTGTTGTGAATTCAAGTAAATATTGATAAGATTCCTTATGATCCTATTGTAAAGCTTCGACTTTTGTCTCATCAGCAGTTCTCACCATTTTATACGCTATGACTTAGCAGAAATCATTTCGGTAATCAGCTATTCTAAAAACAAGGCTTACCTGGTCTGTTGCAGGTCACATTTTGGCCTTCGTCATGGCAGAAAAAACTGACATCCACAGAAAGGTTTGGTCTCATCTTGAATCAGATCATCTGCTGATTAATTCCATACCTGATATGTTATGATCCACTAAAGTTATGCACAAGATGAATAATAAGAAGGAGCATGTCATAGTTTTTAGGCAACAATGGCGCTTTATAGCACAGAGGAATATCACCGGCCTTATCTTTGACCATTTGCTCCTTTGGATGCTAATTCATGTAAACAAAATCATACATTTAGCAAAGGTGGCAGAAGTGTGACTTGTCTGGAAACTTTGAAAGCGTTCGATAGTTGAGATGAATCTGATGCAGTGCAGTGTGTGTTTGCTGACAGAAGGCTTTTCTGTTGATGCTGATGAAAATTATAGATCTGTGTTTGTCATGAAAGGTTTAAAATTTGTGAAGTGAACCCAGCGCTAACACAAGTACTCTATTAACACACTTACCATGTTTGTTTGCTGCCTCAGTGAACAAGTAGGGTTTTTTTTTAACCCAATATGTGCTTCTGTTTATCAGATGAACATGAGAGTCAGGGGTTTACAGGACAGACTCAAATTTTGTATATATTAGGTCCTAGAATGTGTTGCCTTCCACGTTTCCTCTTTCCAGTTTTATCAAAAGAGACTTTTTTTGGCAACTGTCTTCTGCACAAATCCTTTTTATACAACTAACATGCTTAAACTGAATTAGGAGGAATTATATCAAATTCAGACAACTTAAAATCTTACATCGCCTTCTGGCAAACAGTTCCGTTAAGATCAAGATACGAGGGTACTTTTGCTCACTCACTTCTTGAATGAGAGGGTGTTTTTATTCTGTCATGTCCTCCTAAGGTTTCTTGCACACACACACACCAACAAACTACCTCATACGTGGCATGCTCTGACCGGCCAAGTCACACATTTTCCAAAGCAGCTAAACTTGGGAGGTGGAACAAGAAGCTGTCCATAATGAGTTGCCCATTCAACATTTTACGCTATGTACTGAGCACCGGCGCTACAGGTTTTAATTCAGAAAGGTGAGGTTGAGGTTTATGGAATATGCTGGGGAAAAAAAATAACTTGTTCCTGTCAAATTGTAGAGAAGTGACAGTGGAAGGTATTCGGTGTATAAAGAGCAGTGTAGAAGTCGACACAGTAGCAGCAGTAGCCTTCTCTAGAGATACTTGAAACCTCATTCTGACATCTAAGCACACCTAGGTGTGAAAACAACAGGTGGTAACAAGTGAAATGGAAATCAGCATGTTACTTTTTAGCATGTTTTATAGCTTTCTAAACTATCAAACATCCTCATTTGAAAGCAGGAAGCCTCACCTCCCAGTCCAATCCAACAGAAAAGTGGTGCTTACTAATTATTGGACTGAATACGACTGTCTGAATACAGCAGCAATAATTTTTTTTTTTTTTTTTTTTTTTTTACTGCAAATGTGTCCCAGTGCTTCAGCAGGGCTCAGAGCAATGGGCAGCTGCTGGCTCGTCGAGACGGGAGGGCCGCGGCTGAGAGGCGGCAGTTCTGCCAGTGGCCCTGCAAGTGTCGGGAGAGACCTCAGTGCGCGCCGGGGGTGAGCTCCGTCCTGGACGGGTGCGGCTGCTGCAAGAGCTGCGCCCGGCAGATCGGACAGTCGTGCAACGAGAGGGACGTCTGTGACCCGCACAAGGGCATGTACTGTGACTTCTCCGCCGACAAGCCAAAATACGAGGTCGGAGTATGCGCCTGTGAGTGGAGCTCATCCTTTTTTTCTGGAATTAGTCGGGGGTTAGGCCGGGTCAGACTGACAAGAGGTGCTCGTTCAGGATACGCGTTGTGTTGGTGATAAAGCAGTGTCAGCAAAATCACTGTCATTCATATGCAATATTAACTTCTGCTCATTTTCAAACTTTTCAAAAATTAATTTATAAATTTCCAGAATGGGATGGATCTGTTTGTTGATTTGTACTTTTTTTTCTATTAATTAAACAGTTGACTGACTAAAAAAATATTCCATGGAGATGATGAAATTTTCATTCTTGACCATGGAAATTGAAAAACGTGACAAAACACACATACACACAAAAATCCACTTGCTTTTTCAGGAGCTTTCAAACCCATAACATGGTCTTCATCAGATGGAGTTTATTCATCCTTGTATATGACAACCGAGCAAACTCTGTCTGCTGATGAAGACCTGAAGAAGAGAGCTCGCTAGAAAATGCTAATGGCCCTTTGGATTTTTCATTATTTTTAGTTTGCAGAGTTTAAATTCTGAACAGTTACACTATAAGAAATAAGATTATAGTAACTACAGTTATACTGGTTATATGTTGTAACATAATATGTAGAGTAAAATAATATTCTGACAATACCGTCAAGTTTGAATTTGCATCAACATGCATTAATCATTTATGTAAAAAACCCTGACTTGTTTTTAAGTTTCATATCCGCTGCACCGGTCACTACCAGCCCCCTCCTCCCCTCACATGTTTCCATCATTCTTTCAGACTTGATGGCAGTGGGCTGCGACCTGAATGGGGCCCACTATGAGAATGGAGAAGCCTTCCAGCCCAGCCCCCTCTATAAGTGTACGTGCATCGCCGGAGCCATCGGCTGTACCCCGGCTTTCGTCCAGAAGCCCGCGGGTCTCCTGGGCCCCGCGCCGCTGATGGGCAGCATGCCAGCCGGCCTCCGCAGCAGCCAGAGCCCAAAGAAGCACCAGCAAGATACTACCTACATGTCAGGTGTGTGTTTAGAGAGTAAACCTGTGGAGAAGGGACCGGGGGGCCCCTGGAATGCTAATTGCTTTCCAAGTGAGCTGGATTGGGAGGAGGGGGGAGGGCGTTTCATTACTCTGGCAGTGTGAGGTGTGGCTGACTGTGGTTACGCTGCTTCAGAGAGGAAAACAGAAAGATTGATGGTTCCAATTATAAACTGGAGGAGGAACAAGGAGGGACAGTTTTTTTTTATTAAAAACACCAAACTTTGATGTATTTCGACTAAAGTTCTCTTAGCAACTCTGAAGAAACAATGTATATCTTGATCTGTATGATCTTGGGGAAACACTGATTTCATTTGTCACAGTAGGAAAAACAGCACATCGTTTTGATTTCAAATTCAAGAACTGACCTCTGCACAAAGTCAATGAAAACATTTGTGAATGTCTAAATGATCATTTCACTTTTTGCAAGTCAGGAGATCTGATGCTGCACTGTGTGCTTTCACTGAGAAGCAAACGGTCCTGACTTGTGAAAGTGCAGCTCGAATGACACATTTAGGGATTTAGCAGTTTATACAACCGGTCGCAGAAAGATTAGCTCCCTCATGGTGGCTTTGACCAGGTATTTGGGGTCTTTCTGGTTGATTCAGAGCAGGATCTGTGCTCTGCTTGGCAGCACACAGGTAGGTTCTTTATGTAGGGTGTTGTTGACACAGTGCCCTTTAACTGTAATACTGAAAGCTTACAGGGATCCTCCTTTAGCCTGGAAGAAGAACTGTCTGATCCAGACCACCCCGTGGAGCCCCTGCTCCAAAACCTGCGGCCTGGGCATCTCTGTGCGTGTCAACAACGACAACAGCAAATGTGAGATGAGGAAGGACCGGCGCCTGTGTCTGCTGCGGCCGTGTGAGAAGAGCGTACTTAGGAGCATTAAGGTGACGAGCTAAAGCACATTCTATTAAGATACTGACATCATAAAAAAAAAAAAAAAAAGAAACAAATAAATAAATGTTTTCTTCTTTAGGTGCCAAAGGGAAAAACGTGTCGGCCTAAGTTCCAGGCGAAGAAAGCGGAGAAGCTGGCGCTCTCGGGCTGTACCAGCACCAAGAAGTTCAAGCCCACGTACTGCGGAGTCTGTACAGACAAGCGTTGCTGCGTGCCCAACAAGTCGCGCATGATCAAGGTCAACTTCAGCTGCAAAGGAGGCAGCAACACGCAGTGGAAGATGCAGTGGATCACATCCTGCGTGTGCCAGAGGAAGTGTAACGATCCGGGTGACATGTTTTCTGACCTGCGGTTACTCTAACACCCGTCCATCCGAGAAGCCCAGAGACACAGACACAGGGTACCAACGCCCTGCTGTGGTGGACTAAGGACTGAATATACTTTTGGTTGTTCGGTTCTCCTCAGCAGCAGTGATGTGCCTCAAGAAAGAAAAAAAACTCAAAAAAAGAACTTTACAAGTGAAACTGAAACTTACAAAACCTCCCTTTGTGAGGTAAAAATGGCTGGGATCATTAAATAAATGAAGAAATGTTGTTAGTTAGGAATTAACCTTATCTTCAAGATATGTATGTGCAATAACAACATGGATAATGGTCAGTGTAGCAGCTTTAACAGCGAATGTTGACTCATTAACAGTACCTCATAATACGATGCATGTCAGGGAGCCAAGAAACGGCAGACCAGGTCGTTCTACAGACTGACTTCAACTGTTTCTCTTTTTTTTTTTTGCATGTGCTTCCTGTTTATTTTTTCAGACAGGAAAAAAAAAACATCCAATCAAAGTCATAAATTAGACAATAATGATATATAACTTATAAAAATATATACAAAATATTTGGTTGTCTGAGGTCATTTTTGAAAAAACAGACTATACAAGCACACACAGACAGATTAACAGACGGCTAAAACACAGCGGACCTTCATTGGGCGATGCTGAGTCTGGGCGCGTCGGGTATCAGTCTCAACTTGGTGGCGTCCAGATGATGATACTCTTCGATCAGTGAGCCGAGAGAGGCGACGGCCTCTGAGAAGAAGCTCTGCTCCATCCCTTCTACGTTCAGGTAGTGATGTAAGTGAGCCTAGAAAAAAAAAAAATCACAGACAGAGGAGAAGAGAGAGCGTGAAGTGACTCAGTTTGGATGCAAACAAAAAGTATAAATATGTGTTTTCATTGCTGTGGAATAATACTTCTGGGATGTGGTCTGTTCTGGGCAAGCGGCAGAGCAAATACCAACGATATGACCCAACAGCAACACTGTAAAAACTCTGAGACTCTAGGGACTCAGGGGCGCACAGAAGGTAATGTCTTGTGGTGTCGTCATTGAAAAAGTGTGGTTACTGCTATATAACCTTTAGCCCCGTTTAAAAGTTCAAGTGTTGAATGATGAAAAAAAAAAGTGGAAAATATACACACTGCACAAAGACAGACAGAGGAACCATTGAACAGAGTGTCACGCTCACACTAGGACTCAACTTGATGTCTTCAGGTGTTTCATAAACTCAAATAAAAGAATCCTACAAACAAACAACCTGAGGAGTGATATCTCTGAATGTGGTAATGTGTCAACAACACTTCCTTCTATGCCTGTTCAGACAGTGGAAGAGAAACTGTAGCACAAAGTGAAAGAGGAAAGACTCGATACATGTTAAAGCTTTGGTGATTTATGGAGCGATGTTGGGTTCCAGCAGGTATTTTCCCAGAAGGGGAACGGAAACTGATTTTGGCGAGAATTCCTGGGAAACACTGGAATCTGAAATGATTAGCTGATTAACATAAAATGAATCAGCAATTATTGAAATCATTATTTTTGTTAAGTCTATTAAATGTCAAAAACAAAAGACAGTATGTAAACCTGTAAATCCACATTTGACAAAGTGCGACCAGGAAATATTTAGTGTTTCTATTCGATCAATGATTCCTATTGATAAAAAACACAGAATTACAGCAGATGCACCTTCTTCCTGTAGAGCTTGGTGAAGCGTTCTCTCAGCTCCATAAACGTGGGCTTCACACAGGTGTTGTTAGCCAGAGCTAACAGAGAGTGAGAGTGACCCACAGGAGGGACTGAACACAGACCCGTCTTCCAGCCCTCCTGATTCCATGAGACAAAGGGCAGCGAAGGCCTCAGCCTATAGGAGGGAGGGGGAAAAAGAGAATTAGAGGGAAAAAAAAAAGAATTGGGCTAAAAAATTTGAAGGGTTACATCATTTAGAAGACATCTAAGTATATCAGCAACTAAAACATCTATCTCTTATTTCTTCCTAAAGTGGAACAGAGCTATCTTGTGGGTAGAAGACATATTTTGTAAAATATTGGTCCTAGTAAAGAAATGAGAACGACAAATACAATAGTGGAAATCAAGAGACTGATGTTATGGGCTGCAATGAACAACTACTGATTGATAATTAATAAAATATCAGAACGTCTCCATCATAAGTTCCCACAGGTTAAAGTCAGGTCTTGTAACTGCTTCATTCATTCATTTGTTATCAGAATTGCTGGCTATCATCAATTTTTTGTCAACACTACTAAAAGTTACAGCACAATTATTGTACTGTAGATTAGATTTGATATGTTTTATGAAAAAAAACAGAGCAACAGTAAAGTAGTAGCAGTGATTAAATGTGGTGGGTGATATTTCTGAGCTTCCCCTCCCCCTCCTTGTTTACACCATGGTCACGCACGACTATGTGCTCTCACATCAGCTTCTGTTTTAGTTTCTCTTAACAATGTGCCACATGAAAACAAGGTCTGCAGGGAGAGCGGTGAAGGGAGGGGAGGGGTGTGGGTCAGAGGAGAGGTAGGCGCTGAATGGACCACTCATGAATCACTGCTGCCGGTACTGAATTGGACTACTATTTGGGGAGTCTGACTGTGAAGGTCGTCTTTGGGCCTTAGCAGGGTGGGTGTGCTGACTTCGTCGGCTGTTTTGGTGCGGATGGGGAGTCGCTCTGACCTCTCGATGTTCCTGCGGAGGTCGGACACCTGAACGTTGCCCCTGACCATGAGGGCGCAGGCCAGGTAGAGGCTGTGCTTGGGGTCTGCTCGGATGAGCTGGTGCTCTTTGCTGAAGGCGTCGCTGAACATCTGATCCAGTCTAGGTGAACACAGTGAAAAGGAGAGGGCTTGGTACAACTTGCATCGTGTTAACTGACGAGCACTTCATAAGACTTCTCTCTAGATGACACACTTTTTTGCATTGTCTTTGTTTACCGACTATAGTAACTGCAACGGTCTGGCAGAGATCGGGGTCCACGGGGGCAACATTTGAGAAAGAAGAATTTTTTTCAACCTTTATTTATCCAGGGAGGTTCTGCTGAGCGGGCAAGATATTTTTAAGCAACACCCTGCTCTACGTTCACACAGTCGCATACATTCATAATCACATGGGAGTACAACCACCGGTCCTGTTGACCAATGAGTTGCTCCGACTCTAGCAGATGAGGCCTACAGCATATGGCTCACACAAGGCCACTTTCATGGCAGTTGTTGTTGGGAAGGAGGTGGGTGGTAGGGTGGTAGGGTGGTGGGGTGGTGGGGTGGGTCAAATGGTGTTTTTCCTGTCGCGAGCCCTGCAGCACTAAACTTGAAGTCGCCACCGTCTTGATTAATAAAATGAAAGCTGGCTTTGTGGTGAAAATCTTAAAGCCTCTTGTTTAACTGATGATGGTGATAAGACCCAAAAATAATAAACATGTTTTAAAATAACAAAAGAAAATCATGTTCATGTCAATACATTTTTCAAAAATATTTGAAACATTATTTTGAAAGGACTGGACTATCTAGAGCTGAGCGATTGTTCGTTATTGACTTTCAGTGGAATCATAATCAGGATGATATGATCTTATGTTTTATTTTTCTGCAAAATGAATTTGTCTGAATGATTATAAACTACAAAGTATGAAGAGGTTAGTCTGATGTAGTGCACAACAAAAGAAATGTTGTTCACTGCATTGAGCATCAGTTTTATTGTGTAATATGTGGCGTTAGTTCATGCCATATAGTTGTCCCTATATAAATAAACATGAAATAAAATCCATGTAAGTTAATACATTTGCCGTATCATAATATGTAATGCTTTAGAACAAACATTATACTTACAGTGCCAGTTAAAAGTTTGGACACACTATTCCATTCACATGAAAGAGAAACTGTGTGCAAACATTGACTGCTGGTGTATACTGTTACACTACTTTTAACCATATGTCCAAACACCATCTATTATACACATGAACAGTGTTGAACATCGTCATGTTTCAAAAGGACAGTTTAAGTAACAGTGTAACTAAATTCTACACACTCGGAATCAGTGAGCTCATCGCTGAAAGGCTTTTCCTCATCTTTCACCACTAGTCATCGCTTGTCAACAGACACCGCGTGTGTGGAGGGGATGATGGACTTCGTGTAAGCTAAAATACCCCGAGCTCTGCGGGACTCAACAACTGGAAGATAAAAATAGCTGCCAGTGACAGCGAGACGACGAACCTTCTGGTGGGGACGCTGACGTCGGCCAGCGTGTAGAGGGGGGTGAGGCTGGGCACCAGGTAGTGTAAACGAGGGAAGGGGACCAGGTTCATGGCGATCTCGTTCAGATCCATGTTGAGGGAACCCTCAAAACGTGCTGAGCTGTAACACGATATTACAACACAACACAGGAAACTTAAGGTTATACAGGAGCAACTTCTACATGCATAGAAAATCTGATTTAT
This sequence comes from Euthynnus affinis, assembly GCA_029490765.1. Classification (NCBI taxonomy): domain Eukaryota; kingdom Metazoa; phylum Chordata; class Actinopteri; order Scombriformes; family Scombridae; genus Euthynnus; species Euthynnus affinis. Next base: position 4,891,428 of record CM055853.1, on the reverse strand, counting down.
GCTACTTTAGCACAAAAAAAGCATAAATTGTGTAACGAATTAATCATTTTATTTTCTTGTCTGGGCATTTACATGACCTGTCTCTCATAGAATTATTCAGACACATTAATCAAATAAAAATAGCAAACATATACCCACCAGCATCTTAACAAGAAAATATATTGACCCTATACCAATATAAATAGCCTATATTTGATGCTCCAGGAGATATCTAAAAGGTACGTGTGCATAATAACAAAGAAAATAGGGACCCTGACATAAAAACATTGTTCCATAGCACTACTAGTGGAGAAAAACTCCACAATGTATCTTTACTGCAAGTCACAGAGTTCGCTTATGTCAGACTGGAAACTGCAGATGGCTGACAAAAGAAGGAAAAAACCTAAAGAAATGAGTATGCATAACAAATGCTTAAAATGATATGAATCGTATGCCATGGCCTTCACACTCATAAGATCGTAATGCACCTTAAACACCTGTGGCAGATTTTGGATCTACGTCATCGAAACACCAAAGTGGCACCGAATCTTTAGGGAGTACGGAAACCGTCCCTCCAGTGGAGTTCAAGAGACTTACTGAATCTACGCCAAGGAGCACTGATGCTGCTCTATAACCTATTGAGACACTTTATGTCACCCATTTTATTCTGTCTAGCTGACAAATAAAAAGACAACAGTGCCAAAACCAATGTGTGCAGTGTCCAGTAGTAAAATAAACACTGTGAGACAGGCCACTTCCCTCCGCAGACAGGGGTTCTACTGTATTTGTGCAGACAGTAATACTATACCTGGTAATATTGAGCAACAGGTTGGCCACGATGTTATTCATGGCATCGAATGGCTTCTCTGCCCCGCCGAGCCCGCCCTGCCCGGAGATGACGGCGCTGTCTCTCTTGATCGCCGCCCCTGGCTTTCCACCGTGAGACATGTGTTTGATCTTATTTACGATCTCGACCAATGACTGCAGGAGGAGAGGTGAGGGAGAACATACGCCGTTGTGATTAATGATTGATGTACTGTACGTACGGCAGGACGTGGAGAGAGAGAGGGGAAATAGAGTGTTTACAGATGAACAGACCTGATTTTCTACAGGCAGGACGCAGTCGGCGTGCTCTGTGAGCTCTCGCATGGCCAGGACGCTGTTGTAGGGAGACGTGATGACATCGTCCTCCGCCGACGGGTAGACGGAGGTGACGATTCGACACACCTCGGGGAACTCCTCCTCCAGCAGGCTCAGCACTCTCGTCCCCAGGCCAGAGCCCGTACCTCAAATCCACATTAATGCATTTACTTTCTGCAGTAACCTTGTTTTCCTTCACGTCATGTATAAGACTGGAGAACCTGATTTTCCCAGTTCCATATCCTCTAAAGAAACCATATTTCTCAGGCATGTATACAGACAACTGGAGTCTGTGCAATATCATTTATTTAAGGCAAACGTTCTGTCTGGACTTTCTTCGTCATGCTTCCGTGCACGGGTGGTTGTCGTGTCTTACCTCCTCCCATCGAGTGGATGAGAAAGAAGCACTGCAGACAGTCACAGTGTTCTGCTGCCTTCCTCAGTTTATCCACTATCTGCTCCCTGTAGGCTGAGCCATACGTCATATGTCCAACCGCCCTGAAGAGGAAGAAGTATGTTAGTGAACGGTGAAGGATGTGCTGCTTTTTAGAACCATGGGTCGGAGTCAAAAAAAAAAAAAAAAAAAAGGGCCGTGAGTCTATTTCTGTTAAGTTTATAGAATAAGAGAAGTTTGAGTGAGAGATTGAAAAATATTTTCCATCTTTTGGTGGTGGGAAAAAAAAACTGAATCTTTGGTGGCAACAACAGAAACATCAAGAGACTGAGCTTTAAAAATCGTTTGTCATTACTTTCACTTATGTTTGGAGCTCCTCTGTGCAGAATGATGTGTGTGTGTGTGTGTGTGCGCGCAGAGCTTGTTTTCACATTCATCTGCTGAAGGAGGAAAGTTTCTCTGCGCTCACCTTAAATCTCACATTTGACACGTGTACTTTATGAGCATGATTTGGAAACTCGAAGCCTCCGGTGCACGTACTGTACACTGAGAAGGAACTTTCCAGTGAAAGTAGGAGACGTCTTGTGTCCAGCACTTCAACTTTAGGAATGAAAAGACATTTGCATATTCATATTCATAGATTCTGCTTTTTTTTTTCAATAAGGGTGATAGTAGAAGGGTAGATGTTATTTTAAGAATTTCTAACGAGGTAATTTAACCTTTTTGTGGGGAAAAAAAAACATATTGGGCATAAAATATTATTCAAAGCAAGAGTATTTTATATCTTAAAATATGTCTGGAGGGGATGTTTGAACGCTGCTGTGCAGTGTAGGGTTGCGAGACTTTAAGTGACAAGCTGTGTGAAAGAATGTTTTTGACAGAGAAAGCCAAAGTTTTCACACTCCTCCGGTTGGTGTGGTATGCGCAGGATTCACCGCAGGGCATCGGCTTGCTCGAGGATACAAAAATAATTGAAAGACGCTCCGCAGTGCGTGCTTAATAATAACAACATAAACAAAAACATTGTGCAAAAGGAGATATTAATGTAACTTGTTTGGGCTCACACTTGTACACTACGCAGGTGGCAGCAGCAGTGAAAAAAATAAAAGTGTCCGCATGTGACAGCAGACGCAGACGAAAAGATTATTATAAGAATCTAAAAACTCACGTTCCCCTCAACATTTTATAAGCTTCAGAATAAAAGGCTGAACAAAGGCCATTGTTGAAGGGGGAAATCTGTATGCTCCACTCTCTGTCTCATGTGAACCGCCCTTTAATATGCTGAATATTCCACTCCCGGTGTCTCACCCGCAAATTCCGCTAGACAAGCATGTCACTGCAGAGAGGCGCTGCTTCTTTTCACAATGGCTGTCAAGCTAAGGGAAGCTCAGAGGGAATATTCACACCAGCCCTGTCAAGAAACACCACTGACCTTTCCCACAAATGATACTATGTAGACTTGAGAAAGGGCAAATTGGAAAAAAAAACAAAAAACACCTAACTTTAAAAGCTACTAAGCCACTAGAGCTCCTTTGTTTCTTAGCTATGTTATATTCTTAGGAATGTGAAGGGTGTTGGCTGTGTTAAAAAAAAAGCAGGTTTTAATTCTTTCAGCCAAACAAAAATAACTAGTTCACTTTCTATACATTCTTTTTGGCATTTCAGTTCCTTTGATTTAACTGCTGAACACCGCACTACTACGGCTGTGTATAACGTAACGGCACGTGTGAATGATTGTGCAACAGGAACACTAAAAAATGATGATTTGCAGCAGTTGTTTTCGGGCCATGTGTGCCTGTGAGAAGACGTCCTGTGGCTAGCGTGTCTCTCACCAGTTGTTGCCTGAACCAGACACGTCTGTGAGGAGCTGAGTGCTGTCGAACACCTCTCTCAAAGGGCCCTGCAGGATCTCGTTGACGACACCCTCCTCCATGTCCACCAGCACCGCCTGTGGATCCAGATATGCGAGTATGAGGCCAGTATATATATATATATATATTTCAGTGCTACTATACACTGAGCACATGCCTGTCACCCCCCCTGCCATCATGCCATAACTCCTTTTTGTAACCCTAACCAATGGATGCCAAACCTTTCCTTTCACAGAATCCAAACTTGACCTTGACCCCTACTCTAAAATAAGCTGTTACCCGTGTGAAGACCAGGAGATAATATAAAAAAAAAAAGTCTTCTCAAGCTGTTTTCTAGGAATTGGCAGGACTTACCCTAGCCTTCAGATGTTGGATTCTCCCACCAACACCACAAGCTCTCCCATCACTTTTCCTGGAAAAAAACAAAAAAAAAACAGCAAATGTGAAAGGACTACATTTGAACCACTGTATGGAAGGCATATGTCTCAGTTACTGAATGAAAGCAGGTGTGACTACCTTGAGTCCACATTCCGGAAAAAGCTACTGAGGGCCTCGTCATACAATCCTTTCTGCATAAAAGAAAAAAAACATTAATGATGTTCTTAGAGGGCGTGATAGGTGATAAACATGTCTGTTTTTAAAGGATGAGATAACACAACAAGAATAGGCTTCCAAAGTAGGATAATTCTAAAGTATTACAATAAAGAGTTTTGTTTATTTTCTTATTTTTGGCCATCTGTAATTTTAACATTATGCTTACTAAGATAAGTGATGAGACCTGGGAATGAGGTAACATACTGCATTTCTAAAAAGATGTCTGAAACATGAGCAGTCAGATAATCAGACAAGTAAAAAAACGTCCAATAAGGGACGAGAGTGACACCATATTTGGTCCATAAACTGGAGAAATGCCACTAACTTTCTACTACTTGTACAGAAGAGGCCTTAAACCAGAATATGGCCATTTAATGTGGCATACTTTAAAAAACACATTCATTTAACAACTTTATATATTCATAGAAATAGTAGTAGAAGAAAAGCAGCAATATACATCATAAGAATCACTACAAAACAAGATATTTAAGAACCACAATAAAAACTCAGCAGAAACTCTGTTCTGTGTTCAGCAGCGGCTGAGATTGACACTAAAATGAGAATAGCTGGTCCATCTTAAAGGTCAGTCCACCTTAAGTGAGCCTTGCTGTAGCCTTTATTAACTGACACACTGTAGTCTGTGCTGTACATTTACTGGCAGATTGATAACTTACTGCTAACCTTTTCCTCTGCTCCGCTCACGTTCACCGTCACTTTTCTGCTGCTTTTTCCTCTCACACTCACTAAACCACACACTCTCTATGTACACACATTACACACTGTCCTATTCCTTACAGGAGCAACGCCACCAGTTTCCCAGGCAACGACACAGAGGTTGACTCACGTTTTGGAGCAGCGCTGCACAGAGGCTCCTAAACGCTACTGATTTCCAAATTAATTAATATCTGGAGTTATTTTAGGGGTTATGATTTTTTGGGTTGCAGGGGTTCTCATTGGCCTATGTTTTGTATAACCTCAATGAAATGGAATTCTTTTTAAGTAATACATTTTCTATTATGCCAAATCAATTAATTAATACTGAATACATTTTATATTGAATATGAAATTACTGAAAGCATGTAACTTAGAGGGATTTTTGTAGTTTTAGAGACGATATCCATTTGAACCTTTTCATTCTGGCTAGTAAAGGAGTGTGTGTGGGAGTGGGCACTGTATGAGTGAGGACAGCTGAGGTACATCACTAATCCCTTTTGTGTGGCTGACTTTATTTTAAAAGTTTAGTACAGAACACAACGTTCTTTGTTTGCAATGTAATGTAATAAGTTTTGTTCTTATCTATATTTTACAAATGTTTCACCACTGCAACTATATTCTCATGTCTTAAAGTCCAAACAAACAAACTAACTAACTAGCTAATGAAACCTTTAAATTCTGTCTCCTAATACTGGTGTTTAGGTCTTTTGCATGGCAGACATAGTGACTTGCCACAGGTGTAAGCAACAACCTTAATGACTGCTCTATTTCACTGAAGCATACAAATGTATGATAGCATGGTCCTGAAACTGGAACACCTGCAGCCATCATTAACTAACGTTATTACCCGCTTACACCTGTACTTTTCCTGGTTTGATATAATAAAATGCACATTGCAATTTAGACTAAACTTGCTATTCTTACATATTATATACAGTGTCCGAAATGAATTGCGTTTAAAAATCATTCAGTGTTACGATAGTCTTAAACAGAGTGTCTTTGCTGTAGTCTACTGGGTGTGTGTATTTGCACTTACTTTATTGACGTGGGCATGTTCTCGCAAAGCAAGATCCCAAAACCTGCAGCCGACCTGGTTACCACACTGTCCAACTGAAAAACACGACTTTAAAGTTTATTATCTAACGTTATCCATCACAAAACAGCGGCTGAGAGCTATCTTCCTGGCTAATTGCTAACGCTAGTTCAGTGTTTACTTACCCTGGACAACCACCGACTGTGTCATGGCAGCAGCAACACAGAGAGCCCTTGATAGTGTCGAACTAAGGCATAGTTAATGTTAACATTTAGCTAAATTTGTCAATTAAACTAACTTTTTCAACTTCGCGCCTCTGAACTGTTTGGTCGAGTGCTGATGACGTATTCCCATGGAAACGGCGTATGTATCGCTTTCCCACCATGTTTCCCACCCGTATTCCACGAAGACCCGCCCTACTCTGCCTCTGATTGGCTAGTATTCGTTGCTTTCGTTGGTTAGATTTAGGTATGGTAGGGTAGGGGCGGGTCTTTGCAGAACGCGAGTGGGTTAAGACCTATCTTTATACAGTCTATGGTTAAGACCTAAACTGCTGCAACAGTAATCACCGACAGTTTATATTGGTCACTTTTGTACTCAGCCTTAGTTATCTCTTTATCTACCCAAATGAATACAACGATGGTTACTGGTCATGACTTTAAAAAAGCGCGACGTTTTCCGAAATAATTTTTGTTAAGGCAGACATGTCGATTCTCACTTTTGGCTGTACTATTTTTAAATGAACTGCTGCTAAACAGCTATTACACAATTATTATGCGGGATATTTCCATGGACTTATTAAGAAGATATATCTGTGATATTTCAGGTCATACAACACACTGCATTAATATTGTACCGTTCATGTATTATTATCTAAGATTAAGCTTGGGCCAATGACTTTAACTGACTAGTCACTGAAAGCAATCCTGACTGAAGAGACCATTGGAGAGACGTGCTTATAGATACAGATAAAGATACAGATATGGAAAAAGTACTTACTTTCACGTTTCACATCAGAGGAACGTTATTTCCTTGCATCTTCCAGTATTCTGTTGGAAAAGTCAACTTAACATGCAGTAGAGGGCAGTGTTGCCCAATGTACTTCATACTGTTCTCTTTATATTTATATCCATGCTTCATACATACAAGAACAAGAAATAAAATACACTTTACAACAATATAATCAACAACTTCAATAAGCAGTTTCCAACTGGTCCCCCATTTCTTTTTCAACAGCTACACCATCCTTTTACATAAAACAGTTGTCTCATAGCAGATCATCTATTCACCACTGTATTTTGTATTTTTAATTTTTTTTAAAAACAAAACAAAATCCAGCCTTGCAAATAAACAATACAACCACAGATAACTAAACTCTTCACAACAAAGTCATCACAACTCACACATTAAAATTCAGCATTAGTTACATGTTATTCAAGACAGAAGTCCTTTGTCATTCACTAAAATACTGGCAGGGGTCAGACTTCAAGTAGATGAAAAGAAGAAAAAGCGAAAATAACATGGATGTGAAATATTATTTATTTATCAGAAATAAAACAGTAGAAAAAGAAGAACATGAAATACAAATGTATTTGCATATAAATGTACAAATGTACAAAAAATGTGCCATTGAGATTATAAAGTGAGGAGGTGGAACATAGAATTTATTAACACCAAAAGTGTTTTTAAAAATAAATGAAGCCTAAATGTATTCATGATTCATGATGGTTCTGGACCTCATATCTGCTCTCATTCTCTTATAAATGATAGATTTCAGATTTTCTTTTCAGGCTATATTTTTTCTATTTTTTAAATTTAGATATTTTGGTCGTATTCTCGGCAGGGGACATTTTCATCTAAAACAATAAAACAAGAGCCAACAAATTCAAGACAAAAACAAGAACAAACACCTGCCAAAGAGTGAACACAATGACAAATACTTCTCTTAAAGGTTATGTTTAACTGAAAGAGTTTTTTTTTTTTAATGTGTTTGGTCAGTGCTGTATTGGGAATAGTGGCGGTGTTCACAGAAGTGTTATGCGGCTGGACAGGTTCCGACACTGACTGCTCCACTGACCAGATCCGCTTTGCTGAAGCTCACTCGGCTGTTATTGATTGTCAGGTTCCTCATACAGCCCACGTAGGACTTCTTGGTGGCGATGCTCTCTGGGAGGAAAAGATCTGTGAGGAGGAGGAGGAGGAGTGCATGACATGGTGAGGAAGGTGTTGCGTTGGTATAAACAGGAGTAAATCTAGAGGATTTGTGTTGCTGGCTAACCTGGAGCTCCACCGATGAACACTGGTTTTTTGGTATCTGTGGAGCTGGGATTCAGAGGTCCCACCACATGGTTGACCTCAGAGTCCACATCCAACTGGACAACGTTGGCATCCCGGATCACTGTAATCAAACAAGACAAAATGCGTCAATTTAGTCCCTTATAATTTTTTTCAGTGATATATTACTGTATTGTGTAACGTTCTCTGGTATTGCTGTTGCATCATTGGAGCAACAACATCAGTCAATAACAACATCATTAGGTCTGAGCAACAAATCGAATTGTGTACTGGCTTGTGTAAGACTTGCCATGCATTGGTAATTATTGTCTCCCATTATTCCTTTAATGCACTTTTAATGGTAATTATTAAGATCCTCACCTGTGATCCTGTGCCAGTTGCCAGCACACAGACTCTGTTTCGGAGAAACCTTTGTGGAGAACTCACGTGTCCCGTCGTTCACAATAACCACCACCTGAAAAAACACAGTGATACGTAACCCTCTAGAATATATCCCAGCTTTTGAACAGCAGAAGCATTTTTTATTTTGTTCAAGATAAACTGACATAGATGTGTACAGTCCGTGAATAACTGTGCCATTGACTTACTGCCCCTTGATGAATGTACATGGTGAAGTAGCCCTCTGCCTTGCGCACATGTAGTAGCACGCCAGACGCCACACGGGGGCGCACCTCCATCACCAGCTCAAACCTCAGCCCCAGGCTAAATGTTTCATCTGAGGAAGGGAAGCAGAGAGAGAGAGAGCAAGATAGAGTGAGTTCTGACTACCTGATCCATTCTGGACCTCACCTTTTCTCTGTGGTGTGAACACATGTGAAATTACTCGACTGCAGCTCGGTTCCCAAGGCCTTGGGGCCCTCACCATCTTCTCCTACATTTTCCCCACCACCACAGAAACAACCTCACCACAGCTGCACCGAGGGTATCATGTTCCCTGGCCTAAACCAAAGTCTCTCCACGCACATAAAATTATGGAAGACCATGAGGGGGGCATTGTGCATATTCCAAAAGTAAATCTAATGAGCCATGTAATATATCAGATGCTCAGTTTGCAAACAGTTGCAGATGCTTGTGACTGTACAAAATCAACACTTGGCAAACTTTGGATTTATATCAAATGTGGAATTTCTTTGTTTCAGTTTGAAGCTGGAGGAAAAATATGTCTGTGCTTTTTTTTTTTCTTCCATCGACAAACTACATGAAACGTACCCAACACGACGTATCCTCCGTCCTCTGAGAAGTATGTTCCCGCCTCAGAGTGTCCCTCAAAGCATGGAGTGACTCCAAATGTCTCTGACACAGACGACAACCGCTGTCCATCGAGCTGTAGGTTCTTCACACAGCCGGTGAAGCTGTATGCAGAGTTTCTCTGAAGGGATGTGCAAGAAAAAGAACAGAAGTATAAATAAACAAGTATTGGCTCTGCGAGGGAGACATTAAAGCTGTACTAATCAATTGCATGGAGTCATGTGTGAATGGGAAAACTGTGGTGTGAATTTCCCACCTCAAGACCTAAAAACATTTCTGGGAAAACGCCAGAACAGCTGTGCTGGGACAAGCAGTAAAGCAGTAACATTGCAGGGACAAGCATGTGAAGGGTTACATCAGTCTGACGAAAGACGCTTTCATGTGGAGGCCAGAAAAAACAATCACAAGACCCCACATATGACATATTTGTAATATACTGTGTAATGGATCACTTATAGTAATGATCCCACAGAGATTTATCACCTGGCTTTGCAGTTCTGTGGAGCGTTTTAACACATTTCAGCTCACTGTTTTGGTTTTAAGGCCCACAATTTCACTGTTTTAGTTCAGAGTCACTATTCTCACCTCATTTCCAGCTTCAGTAGGCAGCTGTTTTTAGTGAGGAAGTTTTGATAAAGCCACTGTACACTACCTGCTCAGCATCAAACAACAGATGGACAAAGCTAGCAACTAGCTGGTGAACATAATGGAGCATTTAGCAGCTGAAGAGCTGTACGTTTCCCTCCTGAGTTGGTGTAGAGGAGGTTGAAACAGAATTAAAAGGAGAGTGAATATTGCACTTACACTCATCAGGTTGGTAAGAAACATGACTCCAAATGCTAATGTTGCTGTTTGTTGGCTGAGAGTGCAAATAGGCAAGCCGCCAAAAGAATAAATAAATCCAGCTTTAAAAAAAAATCAGATGCCTTCCTGTTGGGTTCATAGGGGAAAGGGTCACAATGGTGGTTTCCTGTTGTCTGTGGGAAGCAGTCTGAGCTAAGCCGAGCTGGAAGTCTGCTGGTGTGACCATATGTTCCAGGACACACCAAGGCTAGAGTAGAAGGTTTGCTCTCTCTTTGTAAGAGGTTACTGTTTTATTCAGAGTTACAGCCCAAGATGAATATTCATATGTTTCAAATGATCCCTGTTGTGCATGTTTTTTAATGTTAAATGTCTTCCACATATACACTGTACCCCATACCTGAATATTCTTTTGGGCTTTCCCTGGAGGAACTCCTCCGACATAGAGGGGACTGCTGACATGCCAGGAGACGTTGCTCCCTTGAGCCGTGTCTTCCAGCACTCTTAGCCCATCAATTATTAATCGCCCCATGTTGCCATCGCGGATAAAAATAACCTGAGAGGAGAAGAGAGGAGAGGTTGTCACTGTACAAATTGTTGGTACATAACTAAACACATGCATCCACCCATGCATACATGCGGTACTGACAGATCATGAACTTACGTTATGCCATGCACCATCGTTGTATTTCTCCTCGCTCCTAATTTTCACTCTTTGATCTGCAACGTTGAAGGTGTACACGAGCTTCCCGTGAGCGAGGAAGAGAGCCATGAAGTTGTCCTCTTGGTCATCAGATACATAAAAGATGAGCCCGAAGGATGACTGGGTCTTCAGGGACAGGGAGAAGTGGGACCTGGGAGGTAGATGTTGCATTTAGTCATGCGTGCACACACCAAGAAACCCTTGACGGAGAAGACTCTTGAACAGATTTGACCTTGACATACTTCTCAGAAAGTGACTCCGGGAGGACTGTGTAGTGCTGCCTGCTGTTGGCGATGCCTCCGTAGTGGTAGGCTTGGTGGGTTGCTCGGGGACGTAAGGAGAGGTGGCAGGGCACGACGTTCGACTCTGATGACTCCTGGTCATCACTTTTAAGCTCCATCAGTCCTAAAGGGAGGCTGGACTTATCCCTGCTAACCTGTAAGAGCATATTCAAGGTCAGGATGGCCAAAGAAAAAGTATAGATCCCCTAAAAGCCAGTGTCCATTGGAGTCTATTGAAGGCTGACTAGAGAATATATTCGTCTTTCTTACTTAACGTAAAGCCCCCTTTTTTTTACCTTCTGTGATTGGCTCTGTTTGGCTCTAGAAGCGTTATCCCTGTGCCTTGACAGCAGAGCAGCAGGGGGTTGCTGGACTGGACAGTCCTGAAGGGAGGTCTGGACCTTCTCTGGGTAGCGCTGAAAGTCCTCAGGCTCAATGTCCCGGTCATGTCTACAGACACAGAGATAGAAAGTGACAGAGTGCAACCAAACATTTAAAAGCTGTAGAGATACTCTCAACGTATTAATGAGTCTCCATGGCAACAAACTCTACATCCTCAACCACTCAGCTCACAGCTTTATTTACGTAAAGGGAGAGTGAAGCCAAATCTTTAATTAGAAAGCTCTGACAGCTGCAGTCTAGAGAGATACTAAAGAGACAGTTTGGCCTCGTACAGTCTGTTTGATAAACCAGTTGCATTTCCTCTTATCCTGAGCCGCAGTGATCGTTCGGTGGTCATTTACCTGTTGATATAGGCGTAGCTGATGCAGCCTGTGAAGTTCTTGACGCCGCTGCTTGGAGACCCTCCGTAGTAGAAGCTCTTTAAAGAAACCGGAGAGGGCTGCGAGGCTGATGACGGACGTTTCTTATCATGCCTGTCTTTGTCATCCACCAACAGTGAATACCTCAGGTGAACAATTCAAATAGTTAGTCACTCGTTTTGGACACTTTTGAGCTTTGAGCATGTATACCCACTACATGTCTGTGATACAAATAAAATCTTCAACCATGATGTATGTAATTTTGTATATAAGCTGCCCACATTGAACTAATACAACTAGAGATATTAAAGGAATAGATACCTCACCATAAACGTCATAGCATAATCAAAAGTGGTTGACATATTTCATATATAATGTCTGTCAGCAACTTATATCAAAAAGTTGCCTGTAGTTTTCAATGACATGACTGATCATGGACATTCCATTATGTAATGGTACTTATATGGATCTGGGCTTTCTGGGATGGGTTTTGGAACATATACACTAGATTACAAATTTAAAGGCCCTGAGTGTAGGATGATAAAACAATCTAACTTTAGTGACACCTAGTGGTAGCATCAAGAAAGCTACAATCTCACAACTTCCAGGCAGCAGAGCACATCGAGTGTACATCCAAATGGGCAGGTAGCAACACATAGCCTGTATACATTATACTTTTTCTTGTGGTAATCACATAGGGGATTCAAGAGTATGTATACAGCGTCAAGCAACCAACTAAACTTGAAATGTAAATCAAGACTATGACTATATTGAAGAAGAAATAACACACTCTTCCTGCTAAAAATGAAAAGTTGGATTCATATGCAAAAAAAACAAAAAACAAAAAAACCCCACATAACCTTGAACCTTAATCCAGAACACTTACTTAGTCTAGTATGACCAGTGAATGGTAGATGGTAGCTAATATTAGCAAAATTTAGCTAAACATTGTTGTGTAGTTGACATTACTGAGTCAGTTTGTTAACTATGACTTTTCTCAACTTCTGCAGCTGTTACACTATGCACTAGCATTTACAATTGTCCCATCATTATCATTTGTGGCACAGTGGCTACTGGTCAAGAAAATGTACATCATCCAAAAGTCACTTCTGGGTGCACCACCAAGTCGGACAATTGTTCCACTAAGATGAGTTTGTGTCTGATTTAAGTCTTTTATGGAATATTTGCTTTATTGTAATGTTTACAATTGAGAAGAAACAGGATGTAAAGATAGAAAAATCATAGATATGTACCAAATCTAGCTGCTTTCAGGACTACCAGCATGGTTGTGTTCATAGTATATATGTATATAGTTAAATGCTTACTTCGTGCTGTTAACTGAGGCCACTAAGAAGTGTGTCCGTCCATCATTGTATTGTTTCTTTTGTGATTTGACTTTTGTTCCTCTGATGTTCAGTACCACTGCTCCATTATCCAGGGAAATGCTGAACTCATCAGACTGAAGTGGGAGAAAAAGTAGAGAGACGACTTTACTTACAGATTACAAAAATACCCATTGATTAACAATGAACATAAACATAATACAAAAATGAACAAGGTTATAAGAGTAAAACAAATTCTTAATTTTTCCTGATTCGTGATGTATTTGAAAATTTGCAAACACAACCATCTATAAATGGACTTTTTCCAGGATGTAAAGATTTGTGTATACCCCTTCACTGTGGTAGAACAGGAGTCCATTGGGCTGCAGAGTTCTAAAGTTGAGGCCTCCTTCGAAGTTGTCGAAGAATGAAACCTTTGCTGTGGATCCCAGATAGCTCTCTCCATTGAAGTAGGCTTCACGGGACATCTGTCACAATAAAAACACATCTCACTTTCATCACTGATTACCTTTCAATCTCCTCTCGGCTTACAGTTAAGTGATCCTCTGATGAGGAGTATTGACTGTGAGGGATGTTCAGCTATAACAGCCAATTATTTTCTTGTGCTTAAGAGTGAAGGTTTGTGTGTGTGTGTGCAGATGTGTGTGAGATTATGTGTCTACTCTTCATCCATATTTGGTATTGATTCCACAAAGACATACGCAGTGCATTTTCACTGGCAGCGTGTGAAGTGATGCAGGGAACACTCACGAAAGACTCCTCAGGGCAGCCGCTGCTGATGCCAATGGTGCCAGACTGCTCCAGGAGGTTGAAGTCTTTTTTCTGGAACTGGAAACCTTTCACACAGCCTTTCAGGCCGACCACAGAAGACAGCTCAGGCCTGTGGTGATATGCATGCTGTCACTGTGTTATAGTGAAATTTTAAAGCTACTCTAAGCAAGATTTGTCTGTAAAAATGTACTCTTTTTCTACACCCACACTGCAGAGCTGCCTCGCCCATCATGAGACACTTGAAGTACTCAGTTGAAATAAAAATCCGCAAAGGTGCTGGTAGGCACATTTTCTAATTTTGGGGAGAGCCTTACTAGCTGTTTCTCCTGCTTTTTATGCTAAGCTAGGTTAACAGACTGTAGCACTGTAGCTAATGCACATACATGAAACTGGTATCTGGTATCTCCTCTAACTCCTCGAAAGTGTTTAAGCAAATTACCCAAGATTGAACTATTTCTTAAAACCTGACATCATAACCTGACACAGTTAGCTCTTGACATATCAGCAGACACAGCTAGCAACATTAGCATTCATTTGTGTGTTTACAGCTATATGATGACTGTAACTCCAGTATTCATTCCCCTTTTAGCTCTGCTTTGGTCTTCTGCAACTTTTGAGAAAATATCTGGCTCTTTAGCTGCTATTAGTTCATCCTGCACCCCACTTGCCATTGAAAGAAAGAGATGTTTGTTGTCATAAGGTTATATGATTTCACTGTACAACAACCTTTAAACCTTCAAAAATATCAGTTTAACTTTTCTGACACTCTGGTCTTCAAAATTTCCCACTTAAACTTTAAGTGCTTTTGCAGAAATGCAGTTCTTGGAAATCAGACTGTAGCTGTTGCACTTAGTGTGCTGTGTTTGGCTGCTGGAATATTTATCTTACCTGGATTTGAGAATCTGCGAGGGAGCCCCACCTATGTAGATATCTGAGAAGGGCAGTGGGATTCTCGGATTCTCCATAGATTTAACATGGCTCTTGTCCACCAGTAGGATAACCTTCTTTGACTGATGGTAAATCACTGACACCTGTGCAAACAGCCCAGCATCAACCGTTACAGCAACGTAACAAAAAGTTCAGGTTCATGTTCAACGAACTAAATAAGAAGAGAGAAACCTACCTCGTGATATTTTGCATCATTTATTTGCAGCTTTGGTGAATTACTCTCCATAAGTTTTGGTCCATCACTGAAGCCAAAGTCATACTTTAGGCGCAGGAAACCATTCTTTAATTCTAAAAGGAAGAATTTAGTCTGAAAAGAAGAGATTAAAATAGATTATTGTGAATGGGAAACTCTGTGGTAAAACATAAATTTTACACTAGACTTTTGCGAAATGTTACAAGACAAATAAATATTTAAAGATAGCCTGGGAAAAGCACTTTCAAAATTTCTACTTACCTCATTGACCATGAGGAAAAGAACACCATTGTTTGCGACTGTTCGCACTGAAATATCAAATCTTGTAACAACACCGAATCTCCCTCTCCGCTCAATATCATTGATGATTGCATAGCCCGTTCCATCGAACAGATAGCTGGCAATACGACTCTGGGAGAAAGCCAACTTGTACCTGAAAGCAGAAGGAGGAATGTAATTGGATATGAAACAGCGGTGTGATAAATTCAAAGTGCATGCAGTGTCATCATATCAGTTCAGACACATCTTGTCTGGGATCATACTTCAACACAAGAAAATGCAGCAAATGGGCGAGGCTGGATTACCAGGGACCCCCAAAGCCCCAGGTTTACTGCATGTCAGTTGGTGGTGGTAATGCAGTTAATGTCAAATTTGTTTGATTTGATAATTTGCGCTACTAAGCTGGGTACAGCCTGTGTGTTGTTGAGCGGACCAGTGTCAAGAACATTGTTTTGTTTATATTGTGTTCACATATGCATATTTCTCAATAAAGTTGTGTTTGATCATATCACCACAAGCTAGGGTTGGGGTGGTCAATGGGGGCCAACAGCAAATTTTTACCCTTGGGCCCCCTGTGTTTCCTGTTGTTTTATACTATTGCACTGTCAACTAGGCAAATATAACATATTTAAAAAAGACAAATAGGGTACCTGGGGCATGGCACTGATGCAGCAACATTCATTTTGTGAGTCTCTTTGAAATTGTATAGACTGATCACGTCGTTGTTCAGCGAGGCCAACTCAATGCAGCCCACAAAAGGAGCAAGACTCAGAGGAGGCGGGAGCTAGGTTGAAAATAAATTGTTACTTGTCAACATTTGGCAGCAAAAGCAAAACAGATGACTGAATAAGGTTTCACTTGTATTGTTAAGGATTATTTATAAAATATATTACCGTGACTTCTGGTGGGACACCGCCGACAAAGAACACTAAATCCTTGGGGTCGATGTCAAATAGTGAGTCGGTGCCCGGAGCCTCGCCTTTCTGGATGAACTTCTGCTCGTCTGTGGAGGTCTGGCTGGGGATGGTCAGGAAGACTTTTCCATGTCTGCCCAGCCTGATATCAGGGAACACAAAGAAGCATGAGCAACCAAAGTTATCTTACCACCATCTGGCTTTGAGAGACATAAGTAAAACAATGTTAACATCTGAAGCTCATGAACGGACAGTACCTCTCTACTTTGATGTAGTTGAAGACTGCAGGCCATTGGCTGACAGGCTTTGAACCCAGTGGGATCTCAACATCTTCGCCCCCGAGGTTGTACACATATACCAGGTTGTCATTCTTGATGGCCAGTCCCATGTAGTCCTTCCTACCCTGTAGGCAAAACAGCAGAAAGCACTGTAAAATGATGCGTCATGGTGAGTTAATACTGTCAATAACACTGATGAAACTGTTCATTTCTCTATAACGGACTTTTTTGTTGTTGTCATTTTACAATAGTTGATCACAGAAGTATTATTTCCTATAAGGAATAATAACATTTTATTCAATTTCACCTTGAAACATAGGGGTTGCAAACGCATAAACATTCATTTGTGACTACAAATGGTGCAAATGCCAAGTCTGTTATTCTGCTCCGAAAAGCTGCAGACAAACATCAATGCATAGATTATAGTGAAAGTGAAATCACCAAGGTGAAGTGCTGTTAGAGAGAACAGAGAGGCCTCACATTGGGCACACTGTTTCTGTGCCCTAATGGGTGGGGGCTAACGGTATTTATGTAAATGCACTCCAATTTGAAAGCACACACATGCACTGTTGTCACCGGCGTTTCTTGGAGACCCTTTGAAAGGGGCAACTGTGTGCCTCAAAGGCTGTCATTCCTACTCCCATGATTACAACAAACTATTCATGTCCACAAGCTGCTCCCTGCCTTTTATCTTTGCCCTCATCCTCTGGGTGCTAGTTTGTGAAGTTTCAGCAGCAGTTCTGGGCCTCATACCCACCCTGAACCCCCTGACTCCCAAGCATGTGTAAGAATGAAGGAGGAAGGGCCAAGTTGTACACAATTTTTTAGATTTGTGAGCTAATTGTACTTGTTTTGTGTTGCCCCCAAGTGCCCAGATTTATTGTATCTGATTTCTAATAAATAGTCCAGCAACCAATCCTGTTTCCCCTGGATTCCTCACATTTCTGTCTCCCAGGTATAAGATTAAGCGGTCCTCTATGGCATCCGTGTCGGGGTCCACTCTCATAAACAAGCTGATGGATGTCACTGTCTTCAGTTCTTCCAGGTCGGTGTGAGGATGAACCTCCACTGAGGATTGGCCGTTGAACTTCATGGACACTTGGACCTGGGGTAGAAAACAAACCAGAATGACTGTGAGCTTCTGTTGAGACAACTGCTTGTCACCTCCTTGTGAGTTCAAACTGAAGACAGCTCACACATTGCGTTGGTATGGCTGTTTAAACCCTGCATAGACAAAGTTTGTGTCTATGAGTGAAGCTATTTACACTGCAGGCATCTGAGTTTTTGCCCGAATGTAACACATCTGGAAAATATCTGGTGTCTGGTATTTGATGGTAAACAGCAGGAAGTTCATTCATGCTGACATACATGCTTTTGTGCTCTTCACGTGTGTAGGCGAAAAGCAGAAAATTCATACATACTAGAGTTACTTTTAAAAGGAAATACTAACATTACTTGTTCCTTCTGCTCTTAATCCATGCTGCCTGTTGATGGCCTGGTACTCACTCACAGTTTATTTCTCACTACCTGCTTGAGCGAACTTGTGTATAGTTCTTCATTAGCTAGCTTACTCCTAGTGGTGGCCATTTCATACTGGAATTCCATGTGTAATGTAAGCTAGCTATAACTGACAAATGTCTATTAAAGTGAGGTGTGCAGTAAAAAGATTTGGATATGCAAGGACAAGTGTCACATACAAATTCATCTCTAAAAAGTAATTTTACTGGTTTCCTTCATTTATAAATACAGAACATGTCCCTAATAAGGTATCATGACATTATGACGATGTGGTCTGAGTGCATCCTTAATGGTTTGTAAATGGGAAGTAATGAACTCACTTTCTTGGCCACACTCCTGGCCTGGGCTATGAGCTCCCTAATCCTCATGATGTTGGTGGTCACGTTGTTGACAGGCTTCTTGTCCTCAACCACTTTCAACTTGCCCAGCAGCTCAGGAACAAGAACATTTAGGTTGTCCACTGCAAATCACATGGGTCAACAGGAAAAGAGTCACTGTTATATGGTATTCAAAAATGTACTCTGATTTACCATTGAGGATCTTTAAAATATCCAAGATATGTAGATATTGTGGTGAATATTGCCGCAGATACGGTACCTGCTTCCCCGGCATTTACTATGGCCTGTTCATAGGCATCTGTGGAGTATTCGTTGTTTCTCATGTTTTTGGCCCACTCCTGCACCTTGTTGCTGATGGGGGTGATAGTCTGAAGCACTTCGGCTGAGCGGTTAAGAGTCCCCTCAGCTACCTCCAGGGTAAACTTCAGTCGCTGTGGTGTTCTGTCTGTAAATGGTTGCAGAGGGTAAGAAAAGAGAAAATTCTGGTTTGCCAGGTTTAGAGCATTAACCTGCTGGAGAACAGGGGACAGAGATATTTGGCCTACTGTCACTAAAACCCAATGCTTAAAGCTTAGTTCAACAAAATTACAAAAAAAAACATGCTACATCACCCTCCTCTGATGATATCCATACAAATAGTTTTGGATTTATAGTTTTGAGATATATGGGTACAATGGAGGTGAATAGAATTTATTTGTGGTGCTTAGAGCTTTGAAAATTGAAAAATTACAATCAACAAAATTCAACTGCAACATTTCTTCCTGGAAACATTTGTAATTTGAACAGTTTTATAGAATATACTGTATATATAAATACTCCAATTCTCAACAAAAAAACAAAGACCATTTTAAGGCCAAGGAATAAAAATGTGTTTTAAGACAGGGTTTAAAGCAGGCAGTGTAAGGGCCAGCCTAACATGCAGAGGTAACTCATTACAGAGTTTGTGGGATATAACTGCAAAGGCATGATCTCCCCTGTGCATCAACCTTGATCTAGGGGCAACCAAAGGCAACTGGTCAGCGGACCGCAGTGACCTTGATAGGAATTGTGGCTGTAAAAGGTCAGAGAGATAGGTTGGAGCTAGCCTATTAAATGATTTGTAGGCAAACAATAAAATCTTAATATCAATCCTAAAATGTACAGGGAGCCAGTGGAGAGAGGCTAGCATGGGGGCATTTTCTTGTTAAAAGACAAGCTGCAGCATTCTGGACCAACTGCAAGTGTGAGAGGTTAATAGCAATGTAAATTGCATTACAATTAAATAGGGCAATTACTGGAACTATGAAATAATTCTAGAAAAACAGTTTGCAGTAGTCTTTATTATTAAAAAAAAAAACAAACAATTTTTTTCCCATGATACTTCAAGATTTTGACAAGACCAAACTGACCTCATCAAATAACAACCGACTGAATCTTATAATGTTGTAATGTCCACCTGCTGTGCAATACTAACATTGCTAGAGCCTGGAGATAGTCATGCACTAGGCGGCTATAAAAAGCTCAGCCAAAGAGAACAATCACAAGAAAAGTGTTGGCAACAGCTGGACTTCATGGGAAAAGAATAGCCGACAACTGTGAGTGTGTAGAATTGTTGGTGTACAAGTTGTGTGGCTATTAAAATAGCTGGCAAGAACACTACAAACTCTGTAAGGCGCACCAAACAGAAATTGAGGTAACATTGTTGGTGAGGACATTGTACTGGGGTGAAGGCTAAACCAAAACAATCTACATTACTTGATGGCATTAGAGGTAAATGAAAAAATATGTTTTTTTATCATTTAGGAGAAGCAACCCTTTGATTCACACAACAGAACAGTCCAAAACTTTGAAAACTACGCTTGTTGAAAGGGGCAATACTAGCAAGTTCCACCTAGCTAGCAGTATCTGCCTGCTTCTAGTCTCTGTTTTAAGCTAGGTCCTCCCTCTGTACTGGACACACTGATACAGTATTTTCTTACCTGTTTGAATTCCTTCAATATCCTCCACTATTTCTGCAAGTTTTTGGGTGTTTTTATCCATCGTCTCTTTGGTCTCCTCAATGTATTTCGCCTTGTCAAGCACATCAGCTTCTACCTCTGTAACAGAGAGATAAAGTGAATACACGACGGTCATCTGAGATCGGACACATTAATGATGACCCTTCAAAAGAAATCTGATTCCGTTAAAGTACTCTACCAAATTGTTCTGAATGCAATGAAACAGACTCCTTGAAAACACTGTCGCTTCGCGTTACCAGGTCGTCAAGCTGCGTGTCGATCCCATTAATGGCCTAAAACAGAGAACACATAGGGACAAAGCTACAGAATGTTGACAGGAATTACAGTGGGTGTGTGCTGTATATTCCTGTGAGCTAACATACATCTTCAGCTCTTTGGGATAAGTCCATGGTGGTCAGTGAGGTGATATTGGCATCGTCGATGTACTTCACTATGTTGTTGTAGACGTTGGCAGCACTTATGGCCTTTTGCACAAAGCCATTTGCATCGCTCTTTTTCAGATCCCTGGAGGAGACAGGATGATAGAAGTTACAGCGTAGGTAAGGTGTTTCTATAATGCTCATAATTTGGTAGTCTCAATGGAAGACTTAAATCTGCACTATTCAATATTTCAATTGATCATGTATACCGTGAAAGTGGTCACTCATAATGAAAACCCCTCACTGTTTTGTTTTTTTATAGCCTACACCTTTATTGTTTGGTTTGCACATGGTTCTGATGTTGTTCTGTGTCTTCATCAGGCAATTGTTTGCTAACTCATTTGCCATAAAAACTTAATAGAGTGATAATATGTCAATGTTGTGTTTACAGCTTGTTCTACTGCCCCCAAGTGGTCATAAGAAGTAAATGCAGATTTAAATTTAAATTGACCTGTATTCTTCAAATTCACCAATGAGTTTTCAAAAATTTAAAGTGGAGTTATTTCCTCATCACGTGCATAATATTATATGCTATTGAAGAGCACATGAAAAATATTCTTGCTTTCTGCCGTTGCATCTTTTATATGCCATTCTGGTCTGCTGTTGTTATCCATATACAGCAGCTTTTAAAGATTTATGTCTCCAGTAGTAACCAATAAGCTTGGAGGTGGGTGCCATAGGCAAGTTAGGGAAATCAAAAAGAAGTGTGAGATGCACCGATGCACTCCTGTTTTTTCCTCTTTTCATGGGTTTGATTAATTAAGACATAATTAGTTATACAGAGAGGTGTCTCACTCCTCCAGTTCGTTGGCTTGTCTCTCCAGCTCCTCGGCGTGCTCGTCAGCCCTATCAATCAGGTCTGTGTCAGCCAATGAGAGATGCTCCGACTTCTCCGTCAGCTTTTGGCTGGCGCCATCGATTGCTGCGTGGTACTCGGTCACATTCTGTGCACACACACACACACACACACATACATACACATGACTTACAACTTGCAAAGACAATCATCTGACTTGCATTTATGTCATATCCTTAACAATCTTTGCTATTCCTAGTAACATCCCCAAAATTGTATTTCTCCTTGTGATTACTCAAAGTTTTAAGTATGAAAACACACACACACACACACACACACAAAATCACCCAAGTACACATCCAAGCTAACTTTGTTACCTTGGGATGATTGTAATTCCCCCCAGAGTAACTCAATAGAGAGCTACTTGACTAAAAAGGGAGAGCTGTTTGAGAACACTGCTTATTCAGTCTCCAGCAATCCACAAATTGCTTCTAAATCAAATTGGCCAGCTTTAGAGTTTGACACAGGCTGGGTCTCAGGAATCCATTTCATGAATAAATTCAATACATGCCCTTAGAAATCGCAACCCATATCACAGTCTATTAGATTATGATACATACTCCCTCATTCTGCGTGGATGCCTGAGCATCATTAGACAGCAGGGGCTCAAAGATTTTCCAGTCTCACCCTTGATCCGAGTTTCAGAAATATCAGTTCAGTTCTGACAATCATGGCTCCTCACAGTCATGCCTCACCTGCACCATAGCATCCACCCCATCCACGGTCCCCTCTGTTTCAGAGATTAGGTTACTGGCCATTTCCAGGGTATCGTTGACAGCGGCATATTCTTCCATCAGCCTCTGCTGCTTTGCCTGGGAGACATGGAAATAAACATGGTAAAATTGAGCCATAATTCAAGCTTCAGAACTTAAAGTCCAACACTATTATTTTGTTTGGGTGGGACATTTGTTTTCCTTTATTAGATTGGAGACAGTAGAATCAGATAGGAATGAAGGCGTTGCAACAAAGATCTCCAGCTGTACTCCAACCGAGGACATTGCAATTAAAACCCCTAGGCCACCAGGACACCCTCAAACACTGTCTTTAAAGAAATTGTATATTCTGGTAGACAGGCTTTTTCACTTTCCTGTCATGAGTTAGATGGGAGGATTGATACTACTCTAAAGTCTGTGTTAAGTATGGATATCCTACTTTTAGAGCGCACACACAGTGACGTGCAGACCAATGAGAGCTTCAATCCGAATCCATCAAAATTAAAACACATCGCACAGCTCCTCTCTGACATCCCAATGATTTATTCACCAAACGTTTTCAGCTATCTTCCCTTCAGCAGCGTAAGCGTCTGAAGCTGTTAGAAACAAATCACCTGATGAAGGCAAGATAGCCAAAAAATGTTTGGTGAATAAAACATGGCGTACAGGAGGAAAGCAGTGAGACATGTATAAAATTTGATGTGTGTCAAGTATGCAACCAGAGCCCAAAGTTGATC
The DNA here is from genome assembly GCA_029490765.1 of Euthynnus affinis. Taxonomy (NCBI): domain Eukaryota; kingdom Metazoa; phylum Chordata; class Actinopteri; order Scombriformes; family Scombridae; genus Euthynnus; species Euthynnus affinis. The sequence goes on along the minus strand of CM055853.1, from coordinate 4,868,310 downwards.
ACCAACCAAAACCACTAAAACTCACTAATTAACACACTGTATTGAGCTTGTAAACGATTTGTAATAATTTCTAATTTATGCACTTTAAACTTTTGGGATTTACATGCTGGAACTATTTCTTGGTGATCCATCTCAGCACTCCTCTCTGCTGGTTACCAGACTCCAGACAGTCACCTCTGCTGGCTGTTGTTTACCAAAATAAAATTCAAAGCATGTAACACCCCAAAAAGCCACAAATTGTCATGTCTACCTGCTCTCAGTCTTTATTTTAAGGACTTTGTTTCCAGCTCTGTAACCTTAACCCTAACAAAGAAAATAAGCGCATTTCCCAAAATGTCAAACTATTGCATTGCAGTAAAATGAGTTATCTTCAGATAGCTCTTTCAATCTGAGATTAAAAGTTTTAGTTGCACTTATACATACTGAATATTGAATGGTGTGACATAAATTTAGCTTGTATTTTATTCCAAAATTAACAAATTATGTGATAAAATGACTTTGTATGACTGTTCTTCACACTACATTTACTGGGGTGTCCTGGTGACCTGCCATGATACTAAAGTACTGACCAGCCATGTGCAGTAGCTTTTAAAATAACTTCCGGACAGCCCTTAATGTATAGAGGACTAATAGTGGTGAACACTGGTACAGTTGGGCAAGAAGAATGTAAAGCAATTTTCAGGAAGTTTTGTGACTGTGACTATAGGATATTTCACAGAAGTGCTCGTGGTGTTTAGCAAGCAGGGTCACCTAGATAGTACATGGATGTTGGAGATGAATGTTTACAGTACCAACACCATACCTCCAGTTTAACCACTGCATGACTGAGTTTGGCACAATGATGAGATCATTTGATTGGCTGTGGTAACCCAGCAGTGTGTGCACACTGTGGCTGCAGCTGGTGTCGGCCGGTCTGTGCTGAGGCTAGGAAGAGCCCCAGATTAGGAGAGGCACCGTGTTTGGTTAGTGCGCCATTCATGGCATTGATTTACAGCAGAGGGCCTGATCATGGAGATCTCCACTCCTGATAACACACATGCACACAACTACACACACACACACACACACACACACACAGACAGGCACATAGACCAACACAGAATTGAGCAGCAGCTGTTCTGCTGGACAGCAGACCCATAATGTCAAGTCGGGCATGACGATAAAGGCTAGATTACAACTTCCTGGATCCAAATTCCAACCACACATGATTTTACACAGTTGTAAATCAACAAATCCAAGGACATGATATTGAAAAAAAAAAAAATCACGTACACTCAAGGGCTGGAAGGACATTACTAGTTTTATATCTATATTTTTAGAAACCATTTTTCAAGGCAGCTGTTTGGATGTTTAAATGTTTTCCCTACCTGGCAGGCAGACACACTCTCTCATTTCACTGCAGTATAAACATGAAGTTACACAAGGTTGAAAGCTGCTACTTCAGCTAATCCATCAGAGTGAACATTGTCTGATTTTATTGTTGTCAGAGGGAGGTAAAACACCAAATAGGATTTGAATCGATCCATATTACCATGGCATAAAAACAGACACGATTCACCTTGATGAATTACCCATATGCACGTTTATTTTTATACCATATGGAGATTAATAGAAATTAATGGTTGCTTGGGAGGTCGGAAAACACATTAATCCTAAAATCTGAAAACTTCATGTTTTGGAAAATGGCCAGCAGTAGCATAAAGCAGATAAAAAGTACATGTGTACGTGTGTGTGTGTGGTACAAGATTTACACATCCAGCAGATGCAGAACAGCATAAGCATTCATATGGAAGAGTACTTCAGCTATTTTAGCTCTTAGCTTTATAATCTCCTGGGGAAACTGTCTGGCTCTTTAGCTGCTCCGCTATGTTCACCAGCTAGTCGCAAACTTTCTCTGCCTGTTGTTTGGTGCTCATCAGGTAGCCAACACTGGGTTTAACAGAGGTTTTTCACTAAAAAGAGCTGCTGCAATCAACAATGTTGGTGAGAGTAAACCAAAGCAATCTTTCACAAGCTACAAAGATTGTTTTGGACGTCTTTGCCATTATTTAATAGTTGACAGTGTAGAGATGGACAGAAAACCCGGGGAGTGAGAGAGGTGTATGACATGAAAAAAAGGTCCCAGGTTGGGATTGAATCAAGGCCTTTGGCACCATGGTACCCCATCTCATACCATAATACTCCTACTGTTTACAAAATCTGAGTATATGCACTACTACACCTCTCCTGTCTATCTGTCATATTGACTGAATAATGTTTGGTTGTCAGTGTTACCGTTTTCTCCCCAAATTTTGGGATAAGATGAATCTCCTCTGTACAGTAAAGATTCTGTGAATTGGCAGTGGGTACCATGGGAAAATAAAGTCATGTCTCTGTGTGCGAGTTATGGATATTTAGCGTGGGAAAAATATTTAGCACGCAGCATTGCCTCTACCCCTGTACAGGCCTCCTCCTAATGTAACAGTCCCAAGCTCCCACAGATGGTTTTGTGTTTCTGTTCTCGGCACTTAAATACCAAAGAGTAATAGACTTCTCTGACATGCCAAGAAAACAACAACCAGATCTCTCTCACACAGCCTTTAAGGAATCCACAACTGTGCAGCGGAGGCTAAGGATAGACTCTTCTTCTTGTGTGTTTAAAGGCTTGTTGCCTCCGTGTGATCGGACATAACTCAACATTGTTTGAAACACCGTGAGTGGAGATAAAGCAGACGGCACTTAGAGAAACAACTCAATGCCAGCACACTCCCTCACAGCAGGGAGGAAGGACTGCTCCCTTTTTTTTTTTTTAACAGCACTGTATACTATTGATTTCAGAAGAGAGGGGAGTGGCATTCAGCGGGAGCCCAGGGGGTCATGGGAAATCACCTCGTTCCTCTGGAATTTAAGGACACTGGCTCGGTTCCTGTCCTCAGTCTCCTGGACGGTGCTGACTACTTTCTGGAGGAAGCCCTGAGCGTCCGACAGCTTGGTGGTGAAGCGGGACATGACCTCCTTGATAGGCGGTAGACGGCCGTCGGTGTTCATCAACTTCTTCTCCAACTGACGGATGCGCCTCAGCACTAGGGACACAACCAGGAACAGTTGTTACTTTATCGTCATTAATGTCACATTTGAGTGACTCAGGATTGCCCATTGCTGTTACACTGTTGCTTAGTGAAAATCGCATATGGGTTTGTGATTGGTTCTCAACAGATGCTGTATCTAAAGCCTGCAAAATCAAACTAGCTTTACCAAAGTAATGACAAGTCTTTGCATTTCTTTTTCTTTTGCACACTTTCAGCAGTTGACTGGCATGCTTCACCATCAATGGCTCATCCATCTACTGATGAGCCACCAGTTGACTAGTAACATTCTATCACATTTATACAGGTGTACATTATAACTAAACATTTCCCACTATTACATCCCACTGATGCCGTTTACTGCTAGAACTCCATCCACCACCCCAACATCCAACTTCTTATGTGCTAAAGTTTTGGTATTGTCTTGACAGAATCATTGTCGCTGCTCAGAATACTCAAGAGGTCTCTCAAAGAGCAGAGCCTTAATTGAACTGTACAACCATTTACTATAAATGGTCAACTCTTTAACATGTCTCCAACTGGAAGACAGTTGAGAGTATCAGCTCTTTAACCAACAAGATTTATAGCACAACTTATCCAAAAGTAACGATTTTGGTTTGTTCGTTGTGTGCTCAGTTTACTTTGCTCAGCACAGAGATCACAGCTGGGTTTGGCTGGTATTGGACTTTGTTTCTGGTTTCTGCACTTTAAAAGAAAAAAATGTGGCAGCTGTTCTGGAAATTTTGACAAATTTTCTCCACACTATCCATCAAAATCAGTTTCCGACTAAATTTGAGGCACAAAACAGGCCACGCTGTGGAAGAATATGACTATTTAGATTTAATAGCTTTCGAAGCTTGAAACTCAACATTAATAATTTGCAGATTGAACAGGGCTTACTCACTTCAGTTCTCACAGGCTATTTTCAGGCTTGAAAGCTCAGAGCAAAGACCTGAGCTTGTAAGATGTTATCTGTTTATTTAGGTATTTAGGTAAATCCATTTAACCACCAACTCCTTAAGAGAGCATAAAGTTAATGCTATGTTGCTTAATCTTGGCTCTTCATCATGGTGGTAAATATGAGAATAGATCTAGATACATTGGTGAACTATACTATACTACTCCTCACAGTCATGGGCTTCAGTCGACTCATCAGTGGCAATGGGCTCTCGTGGGGACAGGTCCAGATTCCTCATCCAGGTCACCATCCCCTGGGCCATCTCAGTGTTCTGTCTGGCCACCTCTGGATCCACATCCTGATGAACACTGTACAGCTCCCAGTCATGGATCATCTCTGCACACAAAGACAAACACATATAGATGTGTTAAGAACCCAAACACATAAATGTCTAAGACTACAATTGTAGTCAAATGGTCTCATAATGTTCAGCACTATATATTTGTACTCAGGCTGTGCTTTAAAATGACTCTCACTGCTGCCAACTCCTGAAAGCTAGTCAGTAAAATAAGAGGTTGGAGGAGCGGAGAGGTCACTAAAATGAAAAACCTTTGATTGGGACTGACAACACAAGAGAGTTTAAGTTTTAATGCAGAGGTTTTTTACCTGACAATTTTTTTTTAATGCCAATTAAAGTCTTGAAATGTGAGCATTTTCAAATCTGGCAATATAAAGTAATAAAAAAAAAAAAAAAAAGACCACTAACATAAGTGACACACCTCATGTCTGGGAGTCCTGCTCTCTTTTTGCCTCACATACTGTCATACCTGGATTTATTCTCTCCGGTGAGACAACTTCATGACACTGATGGGACAAAAGAGTCAGTTGCACTTGAGCACAGCTGTCTGGTACCTTCAATGCGCACGTTGAGATCAGTGAGGTTTGTGCTGAGCTGCTCAGCCAGGGTGACGGTCTGCTGTGTTTCCTCATCCAGCCTCTTCCCCAGAGTCTTCACCACGCTTTCCTGGCGAACGTTACAAAAACTCATCAACGACACATCAATCAGTGGCTAACGTAACCTCGAAACGCTGAGTTGCAACTCCCAGGTGACTTATAGGGAGATCTTTGGGTCTAGATTCTGAGATCTATGGGTTGTATTATGTTGTTAAATCCCTGCAGTATAAAGCATCTGTAGAGTTTGATCAATTTACTGTAATGAAGCATATATATATATGCTGTAAAGCAGTTTTAAACAACTTAAGTGCAGTTTTGAGTATAGCAGATTTAATCTGATTGTAATTTGGATGCACATGGTAAGGTAGGCTGATGCATAATGTATTTCTAGGGAAAAACATTGGCTTAAATTTCTAAAGCAATTAGAATAGTTAACTAGGCTGACCGATTCTGCCAGCTGTACGATGTCTAACTCCACATCTTCGGTGTTGTCCTCCAGCTCCCCAGCCTGGGTCTTCATCACAGATGACTTGTTTCTCCAGCCTTGAAACTGAATCTGGGAACAAAGCAATTCATTTCAGTTAACAGTCCACAATGTAATGGATTACAAATGGCGCCATGTTTCCTCACCAGCTCCAGAGAAAAATATATGACTCTTTCAGTGCTAGCTGTTTGGCTAGCTGCTAAATTTATTTGTGTAGTGTTTGGTTCTGGGCAGGTAGTATACAGTTGGTTTATCAGAGCTTTTTCACTGAAAACAACTGCCTTCTCTTAGAAACTAGGTTGATGAAAGTGGTGAGACTGAACCAAAACAGTAAAATTGCTAGCCCTAAAACCAAAATTATAAGCTGAAGTATGATAAAACGCTCCATAGAGCTGAGGGGAACTGCAGAGCTAGCATTTATTCTCTGCGGGTCGACTCCTGTCACATTACAAAGTACAGTAATTTGACCCATGTTCATATAAAAATATTGATTAGTGCGGCTTTAAGTTTTCTTTCTGTACATACTGCATGATTTACTCTTCCATTTACACTGGAGTTATCCTTTTATGTGTGTATGTACCTGCAGGCGATGAGCAGTGTAATTGTAGTATTTGAGCCTGTCATTAGCAGCAGCCCCAGTCGAAATGTTCAAAACTCCGACTTTCAGCTGGTCCAGCGTCTTATTGGACAGCCGCAGGTCTCCAATTAGATGCCAAGTGCATTCATCACAACCTAAAACCAAGGTAGATAAGTGGATTACAGATGAGACAACCATTTGTCTTTTGTTCTTTTGAAAGTCTATGTTGCGAAGGAGTTTTCGCTCCACTCACTGGTGCACAGGTTGCCTGTTTGAGCCTCTGACAGACACTCTCCTGTATGCATGTCACAGTGGCCGCTCTCACAGTCACACTCTGTAAAAAAAAAAAACAGATGCAGATACACTTCATCATACATTGTAAGACAGAAAGCTTAACACATCAGCTTAAATTCCTGATCAGCTGGAAACGGCTCAGTGCAGTTTCAAGAGCCACAGATGGTATCTTGGCTTAAGGCCTGCACATCTGTCTTGTGGTCTCTATTGTGTGGGACTGATGGTTTTAGCAGCTGTGTGTGTATATAGTTTTTGGACTGGATGGTGATGTCATCCAGTTCTCCGTGGAGAGTCTCTGGCCACAGGGTCATAGCTCTCAGCAGATGCTTCTCTGACATCATGCGCACTACTGTGGTAGTGGGTGTGGGAACTTGAGTACTGAGCGCAACCTTTTCTTCTGGGAAAGCTTCATCTGCATTGACAACAAATGGTCTGGGGACATTTTTTTCAAGAGAGGCAAGAGAACATTTGACATGTGGTATGATGGACAGTTGACTTACTGCGGCAGCCGGAAGGGCTGTAGTCCCAGTGGCCCGGGAGGCAGCGCTGGCAGTAACGACCTCCAGCCCCTGGGCGGCACGGACAGCCTTGGGTAAGAGGATGGCAGGTGGAACGAAGAGAAGCTGGCGCGCATTCACATCTCCGACAACCCTCACAGCTCGAGAAACCCGAGTAACCCTCCTAGATTAGATGAATAAAAAAACACTTTGAGGTTTCAGTAACTGGCTGCTGCAGTTTCATTTTGAATCATACTGTTGCGCATCATATAAAGAACAATACGGTTTATTCAAGTTTAATCTTATTCTTGTGGTTTTTGCCATCATTTCTATCAGTTACAATATTGTTCTCTACAAAATTATTGCTGAGATCAAGAAACATTCTACAACAAAGAGAAAGAAAGACAAGCTTGTACGCAAGCCAAGAATTAAGCCAGATTATCCACACCTCTTCATCTAAAGTGAAAGCACCAAAAAATGTTGGTACTTCTCCCTCATTGCACAAGAAAATCATGTGTTCATGCAAGAAAGAGGGTAGGTCAAATTTCAGCTAGGAAGTCAGTCTGTAAACTTTGTTGGATGTTTACAGTTTAGTATAGACAGTGCGGGTAGTAAATTTACATCTTTGTTTCCTGCTCCGAAAAATATCACGCTTCAGGTGGCGTTTCAACTGCTTTCATTCTTTAACTGACGGTTGAACTAATTCCAACCTCAAATGAAATATCAGCTGCTGTTAATGCTTATGCATCAACTCTTACACTTTTAGTGCTCACGCTACAATTATCTCCAGTACTTCCACTTCAAATGACACCTCAACTGCTTTCGCCTGTTGTGTGTCAACTGAGATAAAAGCTCAAAGTTAAACGACATAATCTAGTACTCTTTATCTGAAACTTCAAATGCTTTGAGTGCATGCACTTCAACTTGTAGTTCAAATCCTTTCGCTGCTTAAACTGACACTTCAACTCCTACAAATGCTTCATCTTTAACTGTAACTCTCATACAGCATCTCACAAGCAAAGAGGTAAAATCTTAGCTTAAAATTTAACATGTTAATACACTGAAACAATTTAAAAGCAGCAAAGACATTTTGATTTTCCTCAAAATGTTTAGCTTTTTCTAGTTTTATTGTGCACTTGAGTTCTTGTGATTCTTGCTGTCTGACTTATTGTTGGTGTTGGTGGTGTTGTCACATTCCCAGACCTTAGCAATTAATTTGGTGAGTACAATGTTATTACCAAGGCTATGACCCAGGTTGTAATAAACCAGAATGATCCTTTAACCCTGCCTCACATGGAATCCCTGAGTCCTCCTGGAAGAAAAATACCACTTGGACTGAGCAGAGTCACGTGGTTTCTCTAACCTTGCAGTGGTCACAGTGTCTCCCGGTGACGCCTGGCTTGCAGTGACACAATCCAGTCCTGTCGTCGCATGAGGAGGTGCCGCATTTATTGCACTCGCACTCTGAGACAGACAGAAGACACATGCACATGTGATGAGAACGACAGAGGTCAGATGATGCCATGCACACGGTGGTTAGGGTTATTTCTGGACTTGCAGGGGCTCAAAAGGCATATGGTAATCCTCAAACCTCAATTGTGACCTTGTCCTGTTTTCTCACTGTACGGCTTCAGGAATACACAACAATAAAACACAAGCTAGTACAATAGTTGCATTAGTAAAAAAAAAATCCTCTAAACTATTCCTGTGCTGACTCTTAACACAATGTGGCACAATGACCTCAGGTCATCTTGTGGTGAGCTACACTAACCTGGAAGAATTCAGCAAGAATCTAGCAAGAATGTTCAGCAGTCAGCAGGAGCAACTGTGTCAACAAACTAAATTAACTTTCCTGCCTTCATCATATACCAGGCTTTGTGCGCGGCTTAAGATGCACAAGTGGAATCAAGGTTTCACAGAGAATTAAGCAACAACAATACCTTCACTCAAACATAATCTTTGAACATACTGGCTCTTCTTAAAACCCTAACCCTCATGGAGTATGGATCATTGCTTTTTCATCCCTCAGTATCAAATATTAACTTGTGGCCCCCCCACCTCTGCAATTCTTGGCACTGATGGCGTCGCCGTAGAAACCTGGGGCACACCTCTCACAGTTGGCTCCGGCAGTGTTTCCCCAGCAGTGCTGGCAGTGGCCCGTCACGTTGTGGCACTCGTTGAAGATCAGGTTGGGGTCAGAGTTGCCGTTACAGTCGCATCGCTTACAGGAATTACCGATCGCCATGGGGTTGCCATAATAACCTGGAGCACACCTGGATGGGGAAAAACTGCCGATGACTGACAATGTCTCTGCCTTTTATGAACAACTAAAGGAAAAATCCACCTTAGGATATCCTCTTTGATTTGTGATGTATGGCTTTTTGCGGTAAATGATCATTTCCATTTGGCCACACACATAAGTGACTGTTGAGTGGTAGCGATAGATTCCGGTTATCTGGTAATCTGTGCAGAAAAGGATAAGAAATGGAGGAAGACCACTACATTGTGATGACATAGCAGATCAAGGGATGAGGACAACACAGACTGTTAACCCTACAGAGAGAAGTGGAGGAACTTCTTTATCTAGTTTCTCATTTGCTCACTGTTTTCAGCCAGTTTAGTTTTGATTATTTTTTCTCCTGATTGCACATAAGTACAATCTCTGGTCTTTGCCTACCATTACAACTGTGATTATAGCCTACCTATTGTCCTGTCTGTTGACTGTTTATTTTCTCTGTCTCTCAGCATTTGCTCCTTTCTGACGGTGAAGACTAAAAAAAAACCTGTGTATGTTAGTGGAAACAGTTGATTGTGTACGCGGTGATGGAAGATACAGTTGATGCTGCACAGATACTTGTTGCAGCCATTCTACAGTGGCTGGCTAAAACCTGGTGTGAGATACCTTGAGAATATATAATATAAGCCCACTGATTGGCTGTTGAAAGCCATCTCATCACTGACCTCTCACAGATATGTCCAGCGTAGCCCTCTTGGCACTTGCAGCGCAGAATGGCACTTCCTCTGTCACAGTGCACTGCAAAGCTGGCCGGACACACAGGGGAAAGTATTTCAGAGATTACACACTGCTTGCCAACACGAAACCTTCTGGCTGGAGACACAAGAATATACCCGGCTTACTTGTTGGAGGGGACGGAGAGAGGGCAGGCGCAGGGTCGGCAGATGTGGCGTCCATCTGGGCTAGGAGCCAGCATGTAGCCATCTTTACACATTTCACAGAAATCACCTGTACTGTGGTCCTTGCAATTCTGAAAATGAAAACAGTGCAGCTGATTGCACTCTGCTTCTCACAATATTAAAAAAAAAACAGTGCCTGTGCTTATGGAAGTTAATAAAACTGATGTGTTTATTTGAATTAATTAATGAGTGATAGATAATCAGTATGGGAAACTTACTATACAAATGCCACTGATGTCTTCACAGTAGTCCGCATGGCCTTTGCAGTTACATGGTAAGCATATGTTTTGCTGACTGAGGAAAAATCCTTTTGCACACAGCTGCAGGGAACAGAAATGTATATTCTTACTTAAGTATAAAAGCTAAACAACAGTAAAAGTGCCCAAACAATAAAGTTTGCAACATCTGGAGCCACGTGCACTCTTTGGGCAAGACCAGTATCCCATTGGAGCCTTTGCATTTTTGTTAATTTTTCTGTCCCTCCTTAGCTTCCAACTATCTCAGTTAATATGCTAAGTACGATAGACCACCCATGCTCCAGCAATCTGCTCTGTACAAAGTTTCAATTTTGCCCTGAGGTTTGAACGAGAAAGCTTGTGGAGAGTAAAAACGGGAAATGCTTCGTCCTCTGGGGAGCCTGAATGTGTTCAGTAAATTTCGTGTTGTTGTTTCTTTTACACAAACAAAAGTCACGACTGGTCCGCCAGAAATGCCATGACAGTGATGTAGAGACTGTCTGCTTTTCACCTTGTTTGACTTGAGAATTATAAAGCCTTAACCAGAATGAATGTAGAGTCAAATATGTTACTGAAATCAACTAAAATAAAATTTTAAATGTACAATTAACATTTTGTTCATCATATCAGCGTGGCCATGGGGGAGTTAATTATACTCTTTATTTAAATCTCAAGAAAACGCGTTGACATGCTAACATTTGCACTAAACACATTGAAGAGCTGAGCATGGCAATCCATCCAATGGCTACCAAGATTTGTAAATTAAAAGCCAAAATGTGTCAATGTGCTGTTGGCTCAAGAGGAAGTCAGGGGATCACCAATGTTAACAGGCACCAGGAATGATGTACATAATTCCATAGCAATCAATCCAATAATTAAATATTTCATTCTGGATCTGGAAGTGGTAGACTGACAGACTGACTTATGTTGGAAAATGGAAAATCTCATTACAGAGGCATTTGAAAACACAGATCGCTTTCCTTCAGGCGGATTTGGATACAGGCAAACCAAGCATATTCATGATCAAAGTGAATATTCACACAGAAACTATTCATTCCTGCACTTCCAGTTTGAATGTGGTGTACTATTGCCAGTCAAGTGAATCAAAGAGAGGTTGCTCTGCTAGGCGTAGTAGTGGGCAGCAGTCAGTGAAGGAGCTTTGTTAGGGAGCATGTTCTGATAAGGTACTGGCTGTCCGGGCTACCATCATTGTTTATCTAAAGTAGTTCCATTAGTCTTACAAATGGCTGTTCATTACTAACCCCTCTGGCATCAAACATTTTCTGGTTCGATATTTTTGCAGTTTAGCTTTGACATCATTCATTTAAATTTAAGCAGGACCTACATTTTTCAGGCAAAAAAAAAGTTGATTTCTTAAAATGAAGTGAGTTTCCAGGGAACCCCACTGAACAGCAGTAGTTCCCTCCCATTTACAGAATGTCATTCTAACACCTGCATCCTGTCTGATGTTTGTTCACCAAGGGTTTCTCAGGATGGTGTGATGTCAGGGTTCAGGGCCATGCTCACCACCACCCCCACCCCTCCACACACACAAACACATCCCTTTGAACATGTCCAAACGTTTGAAGCGACGCGATTCAATGAGGCATATACAACTGCACTTTGTTTGCAGCAGTTTTAGAAGTCCATAGTCTGACCCCCTTGTCCCACCCAGTCAATGGGACATTGATGCTATGAATCCAGAACAGCCAGCAGATGGAACATTCCTCAGACATACAGTACTGTATGCCTACTTGTGATTCATATTTTCCTCTGATATATTCACAGATGGGCTGTGAGACAAAGACATGCTTTGTAGCTAGATAAAGTGAAACATCCTGTGAACAGCAGCACAGATTCCTTCTGCAGACCTATTTCCTGTGGTTTTCCCTGACCAACAGTGCACATACACTGATACCAGACCATTGGTCATTATCATATCAACACTCAATATGTCAACCTTCTAGGTAAACACATCCTAAACATGCAATTAATGATGCACAGTTTTGACCCCAAATGGTAGTCCAAGCAATAAGGAGTAATAAACAACACGTTTATGGGAAAACCACTGAGATCCTCTGCTATTTACCATTTGTAGAGCCACTTTAAAGAGTTTTGAATTGGTTTAGACCTATTAGCTGTGTGGCAATCTGTGATGGGTCAAACAGCTGCAGTGTGTATACACAGGAGAGCACAGGACAGGGGGTTGGAGGGTTGGGGGGAGATGCAGCAGATGGTCTGGAGGTAGGATATAGATCTTTTTAGGCTCCTCTAAAATGAGATGCACATTTGGATAATTGAGCGTTGTAATTATTTGCATTTGTAGTTCAAACACAAAACTTAGAAAGGATAGTTAAACATTTTGGGGAATACGCTGCCCTTTCTTTCCATAGTGATATGAAAATATTGGTATCAATCTTATGCCTTTACAGAGGTGGTGCTGGGTAGTGTTTAGCCTAGTTTAGTATAAAGACTGGAAGCAGGAGGAAAAAAAAGTGTCATAACAAATGAACAAAGGAGCCTAGCATCAACATGTGAACATGAACAACTGGCTATGTACTCTCAACATGTCTGCTGGGAGCCTTTTGTACAGCAAAAACAACTAGCCATTTAGAGTAATGGAAATTGCAACAAGGAACAAAAAAGATTTCACCCAGGGTTTGATCTTGATTCGCCTGATGTTTCAAAACCAGGCAACCTGACCATGAGGACAAGACTTTAGGATGTTACATTTTGTTTGCTAAGAAACAACTCTGAAAACCACAAACTTATATTTTTACATTGCTGTTCGTTGCCGGGTCAAAACAGCGGTTCTCAAAGTTTTTCAGCCATGGTGCTACCGGAAGCACAAAAGTGTCAATCCTCTGTAAAACAACTTAATATTTATCAACCATTAACAACTTGTATGAAATTATGAACAAAATGAGTAAAGTTGAATGTATATCATTGAAATAACATTCTAAAGAACATGACATGCATGTCTCTTTGCATCTTAACATTAGCATTAGTGTTAGCTAGCTAACTTGCTGACTGAGGTTTTTAACAAAAAAAAAAAAAAGACACAAATTGTCATATTTGGATTTTTACTGACATGTTTGCTAGATTATATATACCTGCTATTTGTTTACTCCCTGTCTGAAATGTACTTTACAGGTCATTTTTCCTGTATAACGGGTCATTAATAACTTGAATCTTGCTAGGTTTGCTGGTGTGAAAGTACTTTTACTGAACTTGTCTCACCATTAAAAATCCATTATCATACATTCTGCTCCACCCTGTCCCTCCCAGTCATGGTCCCTAGTTTGAGAACCACTGGGTGAAAGAAACAAGGTGGAATATACTCATTAGTTAGCTCATTAGTTAGCAGTTGGTAGGTGTATTTATTTAAAACGTCCGACAGAGCTATGCTTGTGTTTTCCACACTGCTTTCAGTATTTACACAAAGCTGGGCTAAACAAATCCTGACTTCGGCTCACTGCCAAAACATAAACATGAGGTTTGTATTGATTTTCTCATCGCAGTCTTGGAAAAGAAAGTGAGTGAGCGTAGTTCCCTACTATTCCTTTAAGATATTTCTGTTGGGGTAATACTGAAACTGAAAAATTGAATTAGATTACCCAACTGCATGGCGACTGTCGTTAATCCCTCTTGACTATCATGCAAATGAAAATAATTGACATCAGAAGCATTCCGCCAACTATGAACACACTCAGTAATGTGAACTATTTCTGTAGCCCTCCCACTGTGCCCACTACAGTGGAGAACAAAGATGACATTCAACATGTTATATAGCCTCTCTCTGTTTTCATGTCAAGCTGCTTTTTCCAATGACTCTGTCACATTTTACTTTGGCCTCTCAGTATTTATCAGTGTATTTCCTGTGTGTTGATCGAGTGCTTATGAGCAAGACCATGAAGCTCTATCATCATTCAGCTCTATCTCTGCGATACAGAGCTGAACAAATGCAGCTAGTATCAAGCATAAAAACAGGAGTTGGCTCCACAGATGAGCGTTATCCAAAGTCAACACCCCCACTGGTCATGTAGTTCCAAAACTCTGTGGCCATGTCCTCTCTGTGTAGTGTATGTGGGGGTGGGAAGCCTCCGTGACAGACAAATCTCTAGAATGCTGTTTTATAAAGATAATGCTTAAATGCGATGTGTTCAGTGTGTTGTTACGTATATCTGCCCGTTGACTGAGTTTCCCCAGAGTGGGAGAGTTAAGTGGATTAAATGTTAAAGCTTGAAGGTTGAATCTCATTTCCGCTTTGCCTCCCAACTGGAGCTGGTTGCTGTATTTATATTGACCTAGAGAGAAGGGTTCAGACACTGGATTTAGTCATGCTAACTCCTCCGAACATCCTCAGTATGGGACAGATCCAGGGTCATGAGAATCTCATCCTAACACAATAACTACACACGGACAATCTGTCTGCGGGGGTGAGGCCTCCTCTAGGGGGACCTTCAACTCAGACAACGCTAGAGATGAAGAAATAAACATGTACCACACAAAATAAATGGAGAGGAAATGTTGAAATTGCTCTGGTTTTGCATTGCCAAGTTTGGAAACTGAATCTCTCTACAACATCCTCGACATATTTGACCTAAAGCCCATTATCCCAGGATGTTTCTGCTACGATCAGTTCTGAGCAAAGTAGCCACTGAAATCTTGGTTGTCAAGAATCATGGGTCTCCAGTTCAGTTCTATGAGGCCCATGGGCAAAAATCAAACTCGAAAGCATCCAAAACAACAACATCCTGACACTCACAGAGCAGTGGAACATTTCTGTAAAAGGATGAACTTGGAGTTTATATATGGCCTGTCTTGTTCTATCTAACTGTAGCTACAGGCAGTTAGCCTATGTACACTAAAGGATGTGTTGTAGTGATGACCAAGATAGCATCAGAATGGTGCAAAGAAGGCTTTTAACCAGTAAATGTCATTATAGATCAAGACATGAAGACATAGTTCAGATTTTCTGTGAACACACATTGACATACAGTCATACATCCCAAGTAGCAAGATGTAATGAAGCATCTGGTATGGTTTTGCTCACATTGAATTGTTGTGATTGTTGTGAACCCTATCACCAGATAAGTACATCAACATTGGAGGATTCTACAAAACCCTAAGTCAATGTTTTGTTTTGTCCAATGCCAGCATTTTCAAATTTCTCATTTTCTTAGTGAAATGTTGTGGTCATGGCAAAACATATAACAAAATATGATAATGGAAGGGTTAGGCTACCAAAACACTCTGTTAAGGTTAGGGAAAGATTGCAGGTTTGGTTAATAAAAACCCAAACATCAATTGCAGGCCTGGGACTGGATGCAAAACTCCGGTCTCCTGAATGACAGACTGATGTGCTACACGCCCATCCACAACCCCAACCCAAGACCTCCACACCCTTACTTTCTGCATCGCTGCATAAAAGACACACTTACTTACAGCATTAGCACGGAACATTGGCATTAGTAAATCTGTGAGGAGCAGAATCGCTCAATATGGATGTCAATGTTAGGAATGCATGATAAATGACAGAAGAAACGGGCCCTTAATTGCTTATAATCTTTAAGATTTCAGTTTTGGCCGAATTTGGCAACACCTGGGGTTATGGCATGGTGGCAACAAGTGCATTTTAATAACACAGCTTCCATAGTTCCAATTGAAATGATACTTGTGTCAGCAACTGGAGGAAACAGACACACCTCGAATGGCTTTCTACCAGAAATCCAACAGAAGCTGTTTATAGCGCAGCCAAACAAACTGTGAATGCATCACATTCTTTAATCCTTAGAAGACTAAAGAAGACAGTATTTTATCACCCAACACTGTGATACCGAACTCATGATCAAATGTTTGTCCTCATGAACATCCACTACATGCTTGCATTGTTTCTGTGAATCCCCTGTACATGGTTACGCAATTCGAATACTGCAAGGGAAAGGCGGACTCCACCAGTAATAATGACTGAAATGTGAGTATATAGAGAGGCAATTACTGCCCTTGAGTACAGTGAGTGCAAGGCGACTGCTGAAAAATTGCTAGCCATGAATAGTGTCAAATATGGACTTATATATGAAATGATAAAAAAACATTCTATGGATTATAATTTTAAAGCAAAACAGAGAAACTCAGCATGACGACAGATTTCAATGTTAAAGAAGAACTGTTTGCTCAGTTGAAAGTTTGACTTATGAGCTTATGTCCATTTGGTTATATTAAGCCAAGGGAACACTGGTCTATGTGCCAGTAGTGGTCTAAGGCTTCTCATGCCCTTAATGTCTATTATGCTCTTTCTCCCTTCTGTTTCTCTCTCTGGGGTGTTGCTCAACATTTGGCAGCTGCTTTCCATTAGTGAACTGTCAGGGAGGGGCAGGAGCAGCATGACAGTAGTGGAGATAGTAACTCAAAGCCTTGAGGTACATCTAATGACACAAACACACACGTACATGAACACAAGGCAGGGCCATTGTGAAGTTTCAAAGTCCAGACAGAAACCTAGAAGTCCACAGAGAGCCCATCATACAGCCAGAGCTATTAATACACTCACAAAACCTAGTTCATCCTCAGTTTTCACATCAACATTTGTACACATGATGATAACATTTGTGCACATGATCATCAGTTTCAATACATACTGTACACACAGTATACTGTAGGTGGTAGAAGTCAGAAAACTAACATAACAGCATATCAGCCAAAAATGAGATAAAACCAAATCTGTCTTACTTTCACCAACCGCTGTTCCCCGAGTCTGGCAGCAGAAGCTGGATAGGCAATCCCTGAGAGGATGCCGAGAAGGCAGAGGCAGGACAGAGATTTAGCAGCCATATTTGTGTTTGCCTATTGGAGCACTGATCCCCTCTTTCTGTGTCTGTCTCTGTCAGTGTCTCCTGGCTGTAGGAAAGGTCTCTGGGCAGCTCCCCTTGCTCCGCTGCACCCGTTGGCTTCACTTTTCCACTGCTCCGACCTCCAGATGCGGCACTGCGCCTAGTCCCGGCCCGGGTTGAGTCCTGTAAAACAAACTTGTGTGGACTTCCTCCCTTTCTCTCCCTCCCTCCCTCCCTACCCTGATTCCTCTCCCCTAGCGGACTTGCCTCTCCCCTGAGCCTGTGTCTAAATCACATACAGATGGGAAGGCTGGAAACTGAGAGAAAGAGTGAGAGGGGGAGAGAGAAAGAGAGACAGAACTACAGACAGAGAGGCAAATGAGCAACAGAGGGCTTCTGTCTCTTGAGCGGGAGGCAGGCTTGAGGCAGACAGTGCGCCCATCCAAACTCGCATATCCCCCCCCCCCCCGCCCCCCAAGCCACCGGTAGAGTAAGATTGAGTGTTAGCTCCTCGTCTCCATTTGCAGGTCCGTGGCACCCTTTCACCTTGGGCTCAACAGGCAAGCACCCCTCCCTCTGCTCTCCCCTCCCCTTCCCCTTCCCCTCTGTTCGGCCAGGGTGGGCAGAGGGTCTAAAGCTTCAACACTCACTCTACACTCTACAGGCAGAAAAGAAACAGCTGCTCTGATATCCCAGCCCAGCTCCACCTCGCAACCCCAGACTGAGCTTCATGTTTGTTTTCCAAGGTGACACCATCAAACGCTGCTAAATTTATGGATATTGTGTGAGGCTCTTTACAGGAAGAGCCTGAGCATGATACTCCTAGCACAAAGGATGTATTGTTAGAGTCTAAAAACAGTAGTTCCCTTTGCAATCTGAATTGCTGGATACTGTTAAGGCCATTTAAACCTGATGATGCGTGTTGTTGCACGTGTTGAAACTCATGACTCTTAGCAGTACGTTACACAGGTCCAAAGACAGTTGTGACTTTTTTTTTCCCACCTCACAAAGACCATGCTGTAAGCAGTTCCAAATACGTCCAAGTTATGTCGTGCTGGCCCATTGGACCATGTGGAAGTTATATGTCTCAAGTGACTAATAAACAGGTTGTCACATTCCAGTTATGTATGGCAGAGATGTCATTTTAACTTCACACAAGAGGAGCAAAACAAGGCCTGAGGCAGCTCTATATTTACTACTGTAAACAGAACCAGGGTTGAAGTTGAAATTAAATTTGAATTCTCTTCACTCTGCGAAAGGACATATCTTTTAAAATATGATGATGCTGTGATGATGCATTTTTATCAATATTTTCCAACTATTTTCGGACATACAGTACCAGTAAAAATTTTGGACACAGCTTTGCATTTACTTGAATGAGAATGTCTGTCCAAACTTTTGACTGGTACTGTATATCTGTGGAAACTGTGGAAAGTTGTTTCCCCCTTTTCAGCATAGCTGACAACTGTAAGTTAAGCTGTCTGTTCCTTTACAATATGTCACATTTGAAAGGACCCATTGTGCTGATAAGTTTGTATTCAACTTGGAAAGTGGAGGCTAGCAAGCTGGGCTAACTAGCTTCCAGTTCCACTTTTGGGTGAAAGCTATTAGTTTGCTAACATTAGCACTGATTCTCACTAGATGTTACTTTTCGTGCAAGCTTTTTCAACAACTGCTGAGTCGTGAAGCACCTGCATACTCAGTATTTTGTTTGTCCAGCACCACAGGAAGGAGAAAAAGAGGCGGTCTAGCTAACATTAGCTCTCTCTCTCTCTCATGGGTCCAGTTGTGGTGACAGGAAATAATCAGACTGTCAAAACTCACAGTCTTGTACCCTCAGCACTCTGTATGCTGTGAATGTTGTGAAACCTGTGAACTGAATCCCGAAAAAGAATTTTCGTACAGTCACAGCAGCGCTGTCATCACAGATGCTACAAAGCAGCAGCTAACAACTAAAGCCCCCAGCTGGTTAGCTGTTAACTGATGTTAGAACTTAAAGTGATATTTAAAACTATTTTTAGTGGACAGCCACACAGATATTATGCGTTAAATTATTGATGTTAGTGTCGACAGTATCAGTCGGTACAACATATTCAAACCTGGTCAACACAAATGTAGGAAGCTTTACTGCAGAAAACTACATTTCTTCTTAATGACAAATTTGGAGAAACAAGGATATATCCTGATATAAAAATGAATGTTACCTTACTTATAGTTTCACTTTAAACACTAATAGCAAAATACAATAAAATAGCTCTGATAGAGCACTAAATTCAATATATATTTATATATATATATATATTTTTTTTTTTTTTGCACCCCAAAAATGATTGTTGAAACGCTGATTAAAAAACCTACCCCTTTTTAATTTTCTTACATGCCTTTATGAAAAGGTTGTGGTACTGTACCACAATAAGAGTTAACTGCTGTCTTGGGAGCAACAGTAGACTCCAGTTATGCGCATTTGAGTCCAATTTCAGCCTTTATAACACTTTCATGCAAAGTAAATGGCACAGGGGGGAGGCACTAACCACCAGAGAGCTGATGTTAGGCTTTACTGAACCGCAATCTGTTTATTTCACCAGCTCCCTGAGACTGAGAAGACTTTTCCCTCTCCTTGTTTGGCCCTCTGTGCATTGGTATTCTCAGCATGGGGACAGTATAAACACCACAGATCACTCACAGGGCCAGGGTCGTATTCAGTGATTGTGGAGGTTTTCACAGCAGCCCCACTGTATTCTTAACTTCTCCACAAAGGGATGAGTTTGTCCCCGGGGGTCTTTTTCGCCAACCTATTCAGCTAAGGCCATTCATGTGATCAAAGGCCAATGCTGGGTCTGGCAGATGAATGATACAGCAGGCATGGCACAGTGCATCATTGCCCTCTGAGCCAAAAACAACAGCAAGAAATCTATCCGCAGCACTGCAGTGTGAGTATCACAAGATCCTACTTAATACAGTTTCTATGGTTTTGCTACAACCCCAGGGTGTTTTACTTTCTGTAGTTTTCCTGCAAATAAGTTTCATATTAAAAGGGCCATAAGATTTTACAAGTCTTATTTTCCAAGTTTTAGTCATTACTATCAGAAATAATAACATTACATTTATCAAATATCTCTGCGGTGTGGGATTGTTTCAACATTGTAAAAAAAAAAAGTCTGAACAAAGTCCAAGGTTAGCCAAGAAGAGAAAACGAAGCTGAAAGGCAAAATGATTACCTTCCTGGGAAGTTACCCTTGAGTTACTTCTGTCCATATATGTTCAAACTGACTTTGAAAGGAGACTGCTCCTGACTCATGCATGCTATGGCTTGGGTTCATCTCCAGATCGGGGAAGAAGAGACGCACGGGCAGCCTCCCCCGAGAGCCGGGAGGTCAGAGGGTCCAGTAGGTCAGCCTTCTCCCCTCAGCCTACGGTGTCTCCTTACACTCTCCACACATACCAGAGAAAACTATAACCTCTATCACAACAAACACCTCCTCACTTTAATGCTACACACTCACTGGTGGTGCTAGAAGCTCCCTGGGCAGAGCACAAGCACACTACATAGATAGATAAATGTTCATCTTAGACATAAGATAGATTTTTTTTGATGTTGAGAAATGGCTTAATTTGATTCAACAGTCATGTTTTACAAATTTAGCCGACATGCTTAGGATTGTCTTGAGTGAGTGGAACAGTAGAGTTGAACGTCACAAAATAATAGCTGAGACCAGAGAACAAAAAGCAACACTGCTAAACAACGTCCAACAAATCAGCCAACAATATAGACAGATTATCTGAACCACTTTATTTGGAGGAGAAACCTAAAGTGAAACACCTGAAATGTTAATACGCTAAAATGTTGATGTTAATAAATGAAATGTTAATGCTAATAAACCCTCATTGCACAGAAAAACTGTGCACCCACACGACTTCAATGAGTACAGTAGGTCAAAGTTGAACAACTAAGTTAATGTGATGGATGTTTGCCTAAGCTGAGGTTGTATAAAAGCTGTCTGACTGCTCATGTTTATTGCCCTGTCTGACTTTTTTTTTTTTTTTTTGGCAGTGGAACAGCATTTCCAGATGTAAGTTGTATAAAACAGAATGATCCTTTAATGGCAAAGGATGTTAGATTGTAATGATGTTGGTATCATCCATTTGAGAACCATAAAAATCTATACAAAAAATTTCTGCCTGCCATCATGTCCTCCTCCTCACGCTACTTCCCGCTGCATCACCGATCTCCCTTTTCCTCGCCTTTGTAGTCTCGACACAATGAGTCATACACATCGGGGTCAACGGCGCCCACGTTCAGATACGGAGGTGGTCGAGTAAAGAATGAAAAAACGGGAGCTTGAGTTCAAAAAACCTGTTTATTTTCACACCTCTGCACACCTGGATGATCGCTTTTGTAAAGGGATCACGGTTGTCAGATCATGTCATGTCCGTTTCGGAAACTTACAAAATTGTCTGATGTAGCTTCATGATTTCTGCAGTTGGAAAAGTGGTTTCCAGATGCTGTTGGACGGAGTCTGTCAAGCACTTCGTTTGAAGTGGACTAAGACTTATAGACTCTGGTGTTTAATAAACTGCATTCCAGTGATGTGTGCCAATTCAGTCAAATGACTTATTGGACCACCAAAATGGGATGGAGCAATTGTTAATGTTATTAGTTTCACCTGTGCTATTCTGTTAATATCAGTGTTAAAGAATCTCTAATGAGTAGAATGTTTAGACATTGAAATATCTTTTTCCTGCGGAGCTAAGATAAATATATCTCTACGCATACAAAGAAGTAAACATTAGATACATATCTTGTGTAGAAGATCTCACTATCTACTGCCATGAGTGTTTTTTAAGTGCAAGCATTCCTGTGGGATCCTGTTCTTACTGTCCAGTTTACAGACTGCTTCGTAATTTCTCTCAGCTTGTGAGTTGACTCTTCAGGGGGAAGAATATCTCCGTCTTGGCAGTGAGTGTTGATGAGAAGCAGATGTAAGGAGGAGGGGGTGTGTGAAAGAGCGATTTCAAAAATGTAGAACAGAGGTCCGACTTAGTGGGAAAAGGAACGATCCAATCTCCACTCACGTAAGCTGGACTCGCCGAAAACTGAAACTAGCAGACAGACTGTGTACTACAAATTACATGTGTAAATGCTGGCAGCGATTTGCTGTGCATTTCACCCTCAATCTGCTCTGCTGACTCCAGGCTCTTCCCAAGACAACTGATGGGAAAATAGGGAACCGATTTCTGGATATGAAAAAGGGGGGAACCTCAGCTGCCTGGATTCCTCACATATCGAGGCAGCAGATCAGTTGAAATTAAAAGGAAATTAAAGTCTGACATTCAAATTGATTTTTAATTGAAGGCCTGAATTACTGGCCAACATTATTCATGCAGAAGTTTATTTTTTAAAGTTTAGTCATCAATCCAGGGATTTACAGAGATAGCAAATAGGTCAGAGTGAATTTAAGAGGTGTTTATCCATCTAGAGTATCAATGTAATAGTGCAGCTTCTTGGTTGAATATTTTACTCAGTCAGAGCATTATATAATGATGAACTGATGGAACAAACAAATGTCATATTGTCATAAATGGTGATTTTGTGACTAATGTTATAATACAGAACTTCAGAAACAGGAATCCCAGCTAGAAAATTCCCTATTGTGTAGAGTGGCTACATAATAGAGAACTATGGGTTTCACAAGTGCAGAACACTGCAATTATAAGAGGCAAGGCCTAAGTGACAGATAATATGCCATAAAGAGAGTGTGTAAAAGGACAATAAAGTCCAAGGAATGCTCGAAATGAACTAGTTCGTATGACATGTCCTCTGGCCGTGTCTGACAGCAAAAGTGTTTATAAGTGTGTTGAATGGTCACACTCAAAGATGGCAATGCAAGATATGTTTATTGTTTGAATAGCAATAACTGCACAGTCTTTTTTTTACGATCTTTCCTTGAGGCACTCAAGTTGTTGCACTCGTTTGTACACAAAAAAACGGATGGAGTAGTCACTAACCCAAGATAGACGGTTTCAGAAGGTCACAAAAAATTGTCGGACACAACCTGCCTCCCGATATGGGATGTTCCTTCAATCCTAAATCCTTCAGAAAGATCCAAGGATTGATCCTTGAGGAACTCCACAGATCAGAGGAGCAATATGAACCTTTGATTAGATAAATGTGAGGGAAACCTTTCAAGTGCTCCACCAAACCACTTCCTTAGATGAATTGATAAAGTAATATGGTCTAAGTGATCAAAAGCAGTGTTTAAATCTGCCATGATCACACTGCAATAAGAAATCATTTGAAGGAGAGCCCACTCTGTACTGTGCCACTAATAAAAACCAGGCTGTGATTTCACAATTAAGTTGTTGTTGTTCCTCCGCAGATTACAAAAGTTCTTTGCACACGGCGGCTCTGAAATCTTAGAAACAAGAGGTGAATTTGAGACCGAGTCTGTCGAGCAGGATCAAGATCAGGTTTTTGTCATAATTGAACAGAAGCAACCTTTAACGCAAGTCAAGCACACCTTGCTGTGATAGTATTTCATGGCACAGCTGTTGTGATGCAGTGATGAATGCTCACATTCACACAGCATTATCTAAACCCTCACAAGCTGGGTTACAACAAGCACAGACCGCACCTAGTACAGCTGCTGTGTGTCTCTACAGGATGTTACTGTTGCTGTGATATACATTACAGCCAGACATCCGTGTACAGCTGCTATGGGAACAGCTGCTATGTGAGATCACACTTAACACACTTAAAGCATAGCTCCATCTGTTTTGGACTTGGACACAGTTTCTCCGATATTTTCCACCTTACCGCCTTATTTACTTCAATATGGCAGCATCCGTTTTCAGTGCAACAGCGTGCTGATCACCAGGGCTGTGTAGTACGGTAGGGCCAAGAGACGGAAGCTCAGTTGATGATGAAATGAGACAGCAATTTATTTTCAATTCACCATATATCCGAAACCTGGGAACCCTCAATATTTATTGCACTGCTCTTTTCAGTGGTGCATGAAGATATGATGTACTAAACAGTCAGCAAATAACAAACAAGAAAAATACTAAAGGTGTAAATAAAGCTGTAGATGAATAGCTTGACTTTAATGCATTATCAATAATCTGTCAAGACCAAAACCTCATGCTACAAGGACCGTGTCTTCCCATCTGCAGCTGGCATCATCAA
Organism: Euthynnus affinis; assembly: GCA_029490765.1. Classification (NCBI taxonomy): domain Eukaryota; kingdom Metazoa; phylum Chordata; class Actinopteri; order Scombriformes; family Scombridae; genus Euthynnus; species Euthynnus affinis. The sequence goes on along the minus strand of CM055853.1, from coordinate 4,844,094 downwards.
CAAGGCCCGGGTGCCTCACTGACACTCTATTCCACCCACAGACATTACATGTTATATTAATGCAAAACACCATAATCTCTCCAAATACATGATCTATGCTACATTCATGCAAACTTGTATTATTATCATTATTATATTATTAATTGCACAATGCACATATTGCTTATACGTGGTCAACATTCTGTACATTTCATTCTCTTCAATTGAAAAACTAAACCTGTAGCAGCTCTTCTCACTTACATTTTTTTTTTTTTTTTATTATTGTAAAATATTTCTTTTCATTATTAAGGATGACCTCATTTCCACCCCTGAACACCATCAAACAGAAGTCAGTTGGAGCATGACACAATCCGAACCGCTTTATTTTGAAGGTGACTGACTGTAGGTAACAGTCTCTCATTGTCGATGATGACTACAACATTTCAGTTCAAATATGCAGATCTTTTTCGTGGCGGGTATTTTGAGTGGTCATAGCAGATAAAGTAACATTAGTGATGGATAATACCAATCCTAAAAGACTGTCAGAGAAGAATTTGAATGATTCTTATGTACAAATATCCTGCAGCCCTATAAGTGATCCCACATGGGTCCCAAACCCAAGGATTGAGAAAGCGTGTGTTAATTGTTCAGCGTTGTGGTGTTTTTCTCTGCGCATTATAAAGATAAGGGTTGAATGTTGGGAATTAAGATCTTAGTATTTACAAGGAATTCTTGCCAAAACCTGTTCTTTTTTTTCCACAGAAATATACTTGCGGAAACTTGGAAACGTGTCAGGGAGTGCTTGTATACTGAAGATCACTACACCTTGGTGATACGACCAACAGCTTCTTCCAATTACATTTCCTGTTGAAATCGCAGATTATAATCAGGCTGTGTGGAAAAATATTGTCTAATATTGCCCAATCACCTGAACGTTACTACTAACCATCCAAATGCAACCATGATTTTCCAACCACAGAAACAACAAAACAGAATGGCTGACATGGGAGGGATTTTCCTTTGTTGCCTCAGCACCTCAGCAAGACCTCCCTGAAAATGACACAGATATATTAAAACACATAAAATGTTAAATGGGACTAAGCAGTATGGTTGGCCACCTCAAATATTGCATATTTTTAATCTACTGAGTGAAAGTAAAAAAAATAAGAATGCCATTTTATGATGAATTCTCCACTGTTTTTAAAATCACATTTCATTCATAGCAAGAAATCCTTAGAATCCCGGGCAAACTGTAAATATTCCAGGAGGTGATAATTTGAGAATTATTGGAAATCCTTCAACTCAAATAAAATTCACTCAGCAATAAAATTGTGGTTAGTACGTGTTGTTATATCTTTTCCTCAGATTTCCTGTTGGAAGTTGGAATTTATGTATTTGACAAGTAGTTGCAACTTTTTCTTGCCAACTGTTATTTTTTTAAACAAACTGCTGTAGCTGCCGCTGGAAAGACCAGTTAAACTGTTTCCTGTGAGACAGAGCGTTTTATAGACCGACCTAACGTTGAGTTTTCAGAAAAGACCGTCCAAAATTTCAAACACTGTACTGCACCATCAGGCTCAGGGTTACATGACACGCGGCCGTGTGGATACTGAACAGACGTGTAAATGCTTAGAGGAACAGGAACCCCTCCTACCCCCTCAACACTGTGGGAACACGACAGCATCCTGTTATCAGAAGATACAATGCAAACTGACAGCGACACACTCATCCAGCCTGCATACACATGCAGACACACACAGAGTTACACAGTGATGGAAACACACTCTGGACTATGCGTGATCATAATCTCAAATACACACTACATTTGGGTGATTACAGTTTCTTATTAAATTAGATCTGGAAGTATGACACTGTCTGGCTTAATGTTATAATCCAATTAAACTGGAAATATGAGTGCACCCTACTGGTCAAAAAGTGCAAAGGCAACTCTTTTTATGGCTGCTTGTCGGCTAAATTTGAATACAAATCAAATCTTTCCTTTAACTAAGAAGTCTAGGCCAGACCATGAAAAACCAGCCACACCAAACACACATAAGTATGTAGACAAGCGTGTGCACATACTGTATCTATGGCAATAATGTGTATGTTCTCACCTTTCATTTTTAAATTGACATTACATTTCATGTTCATGTAAATGGTTTTGCAAACATGGCTTGAATGATTCTTGCTAAACGAACTTCGCTTGTTGGATTATTTTTTAGTCTGAACTAAGATTGAGAACGTCACAATGATCATGTCATATAGAGCTGCAAGAGACATGAGGGGTGGAATGAAAATGTATACAATATGTATCTGTGTATTTCACAAAAATATTCAGATTTACTCTGAAAGCAGGCAAAACCTACATTAGATATTGTTAGAAACCTTCAAGATTGCCTTAAATTTCAGTGTAAAATGTTTTCTACATCACATATGTATGACTCCAGCATCTTACAAAATGTACTACATAACAATATTTGAAGAATGAACCTCAATTACTAAATTAATTAATTAATCTCCATCTTCAAACAAAGAAAAAAAGTCAAATTTGAGCCCAAATAAAAGCTGTGTAGCTGTTAATGCTCCATGTGGCAAAGAATAATAGACCTATCACAGGAGGAGTACCTATAAACATCTGAAAACAAATATATATTGTATATTCAATATTTAATGCTTTTCTGTTGCTTATCTATTTGAAACTGATTATCTATGCATAACCAAACCATTCATATTGGTTACATCCCTAAAACAGATACAATGTGTGTGTAATTTTCTGCTTATGTCTTAACAACAGCTGCAATCGAGTGAACTTGCTCTTCCAATATTGCTCAAATATAGTGAGTATAATACAGTGAGAGAAACAGAGTGAGAGAGAGGCAGAGCAGCAGAGTTGGTGTCTCTCTGGCATAAAACCAAGAGGATTTGGTCACAGCGGAGTCTGACTCACTAACACCTCAGACATCAGAGAGCTGCGGTCTCCAGATGAAGCCGTCTACCTGCTGTCCTCTCGCTCCGCTCCGCCGCTGTGAACATAAGACAATCTTTTGAGTGTCTGACAGACAAATCTCCCTGTGAGACCGTTTAAACTGTCCATCAACCCGTCCATTCATTCACTTTGTGATGCTCTGTTTCTCTACCGAAAGCTTCATTCACATCTCCTCTTATGTTATATAAGAAGCCTGAGGGGATTTTAGTCTACAAATGCACTTTTCTAATTGAGTGCACACTCCAGTCCAGATGCTGTCAGAGTATAGTCTTACATAAGGAGTAAATTGCTTTCCATTTCTCTGAGACAGGAAGGACAGTCAGTCCGCGGAGTAAAAACACTTGTGGTTGAAGTTGAAGCCCCTCTGACATCTTCATTACTGTGTTTCAGACAGTCTGGGCATTTTAGAAGCTTTTCAGCTCTCAGAGGTGTGTGGAGGAAAGTCATTATTACACACTTCAAAAGGTATTCACTGGCTGAAGATGTAGACAGGAAGATATTACATAGACAAGGAGAGGACAAAGCAACAGAAGTGCAAAATAAATACACAGGCATCCTTGTTCCAAATTTTGGATGTCCAGGTGGCAAATGGGCCAACACTCTGAATTCCCTCCATGTTTTTATTGCATGAAGTAATGTTCTGATGACCCATGAGCGAGATGTGGAGACGGATGTCAATCTTATGTCTATACATTAAGTACAGAGACTTAGTTTAGCAGAAAGGCTGGAAACCAAGGGAAAGGCTATACACACTGAGTCTGTCCAAAATGAAAAAACCTCCTACACCTAAAGCTCATTAATTAGCATGTTGTATCTTGTTCGATCTGTACAGATGCAGAAATGTAAACGAGAATTTCTTGGCAAAGAAACAGTGGGGATGAGTGTTTATGTGCAGCTTTTCAGAGCCTTTTTGTCACAGTGAGGTTGCCATGTAAGCTGTCATGACCAAAACCAAAGTGTACAGACACTGACTGCATCTGGCAACCTATAGCAGGAGATACTGCACAGAAGTACTGGGTCGATTGATAAAATGTTTTGTCAAGAAATGGTTCCAAATATCAACTTGTCATTTTTTTTGTCAGTTCTGTTTGTGTACAGGTTCAACAAATGAGATACAACATGTTGCTTAGCGAGCTTTAGAGGTGAAGGTGGGAGTAGTTTTGAACTTTAGACAGAGGCAGGCTGACTGTTTCCCAGGCCTGTTGCTGGGGGGTTGAGGGATGGAGGGAACCCATCTATGCCATGCTATACCCTCTGAGCTATGCCTGCTCATTTGAACTCCTTGCCTGCTGGGTCGCTGACAGCTGCCCTGCCACACCCTCACATATAAACCTATTTGTGATTCATTTTCAGCCTGTTACAAAGAAACATTTTGGCTACGGTCATGGCAGCCTGTTATAGGCTGTGACAGACAGAGACAGAACTCCTAATGAATGCTAATGTTGCTCCATGACTGCTGGATGTGTGACAACTGTTTGCTAACACATTCCCTGCAACACCAAGGTGATAATATGTCACTGTTGTATTCAAAAGCTGTTCCAGTGAATCATTTTATTCTGTCTCTTCACTGAGGCTACATGATGTTTGCACTGAGTGATACATTCAAACCCATGACCATCTTTTATGGTTGCAGACATCCTATGCATCATTTAAAAAACACTTATATAGTGCCAGTTGAGAGAATGGGAATTTGTGTCCAAATGTCTATGTGTGTGCATGCGTATATAAACTTGTGACTGATATAATTATTGATGTCAGAAAAAAAAAAGTTTTGACCCATTTGTAATGAAGTGAAATGATAGTTGGCCACTATTGGCCTGAGTTAGTGTTCATTTCTGTGAAGGTAATCTTCAGAGTTGTTGCAGTGCTTGTATTATACATCAATAAGTCACTGTTGCCTGTGGAATATCGTATGTCAACATCATTTTTAGACATCTCCCTTTGCATCATGTTGCAGTGGTTGCGACTGATATTGAATCACTCGCTGATCCTTATGAGATGATATCTGCGTGACTACTGTACTATAAGCTGATTCTGTTTGTCCAATCCCCCTGTAGACAGAACTGAAGGTCAAGATCAGAGATTGTTATGAGATTACTGCCTGGAGCATGTCCCATTTCACTTAACCCTCGGTCATTCCTCTTGAGGACGTATCACAAATACAGAGGAGATCTTAAAAATGAACGCAGACATGAAAATGATACGTGAACTCTTTGAGACAATTCTAGAGAAAAGTGACAGAAACGGAGAAATACAAATGTGAGAGATTAGAGAGACAGAGGGGGGAAAAACAAACAATGAAAAGGGAGGTAGTGAGAGAAGAGATGAAAACATCATCCGGAAATGAGACGTGGCTCAAAACAAAGATAGGCATCAATTAAAATGGCCAAATATTTGCTCAAGAGTATCACACTTTACTTAGCATGGTTACAGTGTTTGGAGGATTAGGTGGTTTCTTCCAGGCATGAGACAAACTCATTATGTTGATTCATCTGCATTCAACACAGACTTCAGCTGATGTAGGCTGAGATGAAATTGGAAAAACAGAAAACAGAACTATTTCTCAATAGTTCTGTTTTCAGTTCTACAAAAATGAACCCCTTAATGCTTTCTATTCTATAAGTTGTTCAATATTTCTGAATACAGTGAAGAATTAACATTATGATAATGTACTTTTGAATCATTTTCAATGGAAACCTTTGCTAATTTGATACTTTGATCATTTTCAAATATATTAATATATATTTCTTAAAGGGGACTTATTATGTTTTTCCTGATTTTCAGTCATATATGCAATGTTACAATGTCATATGTGTGTGAGGCCAATGTGTCAAATAATGCGGTAAATGTATGTAGAAGTAATCCCTGTGAGTAAAAAGCACCAGCTTCAGACTGCTCTAAATGCTCGGTTTCCAATGTTTTTTTTCTTCTTTCAGCCTGAGATGATGTCAGCTCGTGACAGATTTCTTTATATGGTCATCTGCTCCATGTACAATGAGTTCACTGTTCCACTTCACTAACATCATAGTGTTTTTTCATTGTTTAGGGGGTAGTCACACCGAGCCATGACTGAGTCGAGCTGGCACACTGTGAGTGTTTTTCCATTACACAGCACAGCAAAATAAAATAAGTAGTTTACCTGTTGGAGGTGTGCTGGTTGTCTGTAGCTCTTCATCAAATATCATCATCAATGTGGGTGTTTCTGCTTGTATTATTCCTTCCTGCATTATTTCTAACTGATCCATTGAGAAAATAACTCTAAATATCATCACGTTGTTATATTGACTGTTTTTTAGTGCCGCTAATTAAGCTAATTTGGTGAGGAACGCATTTCATTTCCTGTAAATTCCTTGCAATAAAAGTCCTGTTATTTAGTCATTTAAAAGCTTTTAATATGAAGCAGTATAGCAGGAAAATATTGGGTTTGCATTGGTGGTGACATCACATGACCCTGATGTGGCTGCCCCTTGGCTATGGAATCATCATGAGCTTGTGAAATGGTTTGTGAATGTGTAATAAAGTTTTGCAGAAGTGTAAAAAGATTTTGTAGCTGTTGAAATATTTTGTGTATATGTGTGTGTGTATGTAAAAGGAATATTTTCAACAGTGAGGTTTCACGAAGAGACAGACACACAAATTTCCGACCTATGTATGTGACACTGAGGTAAAGTTATGTAACTCAAGTAACTCAAGTTATGTGTACAAATTTTGACCCTGTTTTTACAGCTGAATCTGATTGGTCAAAGGTAGAGTCAATCTGTCCAATCAGAGGCCAGGTAAACATTTCATGAGCTGTGTATTTAGCTTGCCATTAGTTTGCTGTTATTGTAAGGCTACACAGTTGTCCATATTTCTGAAGTCAGGAAGGCTGCTTCATGTACCCAGAATAGAACAGAGAGCAAATGTCCACTAACATTAACAAAGTAGCAGCATCAACACTGGCATAGAGCTGTTCAAACTGAAGGCAAACCAATCACTTGGCTGCATTCCATTCTGTTGCTCTGCTTTAGCATGTTTGATTAAATAATGTAGGCGTTGCAATGCTAATCATTAAAACATGCTTCTGAGAAGAACTGCCCTGAGCAAGTCGTATTCCCAGATGGCTCAGTAGTTGACTTTATTTTAGGACTTTAATGTGTTGCGCTGTCATTGTTGATATTGATGCTTTATTTCTAACATCTTTCTAATATATCCAGTTTTCCCTTGTGCCAGTAAATAAATAATGTACTTTGCGGGCAGTGGCTAAATACATCAGTGAGCAGACATATTGTTTGTGTGAACTGATAACAGCCGTTTGCTAGTAGACATGATTTGTCGTTCTCATATTTCAGATGCTGAAGGAAGCCAAAGACTACAACTCCAACCCAAAAGTTCAGAGGGTCATGGTAATAAAAATGAGAGTTATCAGGGCCTTGGATGCTACAACTTTTATCCAGAAGGCCAAATGATCCACATTAGTTTGGTTTGCAGTCTGCTGTACCAGCCTCAACCACTCAGGAGCCTTTGTAGACACAGATCAGCAGGAGGCATGACATTGCATAAAAATGTATTACTGACTTACTGCTGAGCAAGAGATGGTTGTTACACTTAAATCATACACACACAATATGAATATTGTTCATGTTCATCCAGTTAATTTATTTGGCATGAAAGAGGCTTATTTTTGGTTAATCAAGACTGGTGGTGAGTTTGTGTCTGCTGGGAAAAGGGAGGTTCTGTTTGCTTATGGCTTCAGAGACCAAGGTGCCGATTTACAGATTGTGTACACGTGGCTAAATATTTTCTCATTTTTCACTTACATCTCAAATTACCATCATTGAATACACATTCTATGTCATTTATTTTGTAGTGAAGCACTTTGAGCTATATTTCTTGTATGAAAGGTGCTATACAAATTAAGTTATTTTTATCATTACTATTATTTTTACTATTACTATCCAGTGTTTCCCCTAGGTTGACTGCTTTGGGGCGGCATGCTTTTTTTTTTTATATGGCGCTGACGCTGAATGGATACAAGGGAAAACAAACGCTGTCATTTCTGGTCAAACTGTCAGTGTTGCTGACAAAGTATTTCAAAACAACACAGGCCACATTTGCATCTTATTTATGTTTCCAAATAGTAACTTTTCTTTTTTTTTCTCTTCCATGTAAAGATTCAATATGTGGACTCTTTGAGATTTTAATTGTATTTTTTCCAAAGCCTGCATCAGATGAAGACCACCTGTGAAGTATCAGCAGTCACCTCACCACATCAAACCACGTATCCTCCAATTGCCCTCTATATAGCTGTTAATTTATATTTATGACTTGTAATCCAGCTGTATATATTTATTCTTGAGCAAAATATCATATCATGATTAACTTAATTGATTTGCTCATGCCATTAGTCTAAATGAAAGTGAGGGTCTAGTAAAAAATAATGAATGGTACAATGGTGTAACAAACGTGTTTGTTCAGAAACAATTCGCTGTAGTCGCTTTTTTGTAAAAGGAACAATAGCACAAGAAATATTACATGGCAAATAAAACATACATGTAACCTGAAGCACCTCATACTATTACCAACTGAAAGATTGAAATGGAAGCTACATCCTCATACAGATAACACTGTGCTATCTGCGGCACTCTGGATATCAGATTCTCCACAACAGTCATTTGGGATGACAGGTGTGTGACCTGAACCAAGAGTTCAACACCGCCATGCAAATACTGTGTCTGGCAAGTCAGCTATTACCTGCACATCAATCCTGATCCTGTGTGCTGTAGGTACCAACACACTGTATAAGATAAATAAGATAATAAGATAAATATCCGCTCTCATATTTTGGATTGGATTTCGGCTCAAACATGTACGGATGTATTTGAGATGTTGACACTTCTAGTAAAGAACGAGATTAAAATGAGTGAAATCCTGCTTCTATAGTTTATTTCATGGTTTGTTGGTGTAGGCCCCGGAGCCCGTGGAAGTCTCAAGGGTTCAGTTTCCAAGAGTTGGCCAATCAGAATAGAGTGGGCACATCAGGAGGTGGGGCCTTAAAGAGACAGGAGCTAAACCAACCTGTTTCAGACAGAGGCTGAAGTGAGGCGCTGCATAAAGAGCCAGTATTAGATAAATAAGGAGTTTTTTGAACTGTAAATCATGCACCATAAAGTTACCATTGCTCCATCAAAAACACATCAGAAAAAAGTAGAGCCTGCACTTTCAAATAATGGCATTATTTCACTCATACTGGCAGAACTTTTTTTTTTTTTTTTTTCCTATTTTAAGAAAAATAAGGCTGAATTTGCAACCTCATGTGTTGTTGAGACTGATGTTTTTGCCATGTGCGAGGAAAAAAATCTAGAAGTTGTCAACAAGAGAACTGAATCAGCTTAATGAGTCGACAGCTGTCATCCAATCAGAGGAAATCAGCTCGGGAAGCTGAGATTGAAACCCTTCGCACAGTTTGAGATTTATTTCACGGTGTGTCATCATATCTGTAATTAACAATTAACCTCAGAACTCAGATCTCTGCTAATGAGCATTTCAGCCACACATGAACTCTCAATCACACGGGATATCTCCAACACACACACACACACACCAAACACACACACACACTCAAAGACATGACTGCTGCTGCTTAGTCAACATCTGCACGGGTAAACAAAGCGCTATATTAGACCCAATGGGATAAACAATCTGATTTGTCATCACTAACAGCCACCACCAGCGTGACCCCCCCTTCCCCACTACCATCACCAGTCCCACCACAGCAGCGCAGAGCGGGAAGTTGTCTGCCATCTCCCCACCCCCTCTTTAAACCTGCAGCTGCAGCAGCAGACACTCTAGAGGGCAGTGTTGCTCTCAGATTGAAGCAGAGGAACCAGCTGCAGTGTCTTCCCATGGCCTCGCTTGGTAAGAGGAAGGAGGTTCTCTTCCTCTTTTGTTTCCCAGTTGCTGCAGGATGGGACCCCCGCCAGCCTCCCTCTGAAGCGCTGAATGAAAAAAAAACTGTGTGGCAGAGCAGACTGATCAAAAATCTGCAGATCTGGCACGGCTCACTTACTGAGTGTTATGGCTACAGCTATACAGCAATTACGGCCGGGGCCAGTCAACGGAGGAGCATTTTTATTTCCTCTCAGGGTGTCGTACGGGGTAAAGGCAAAGGCACACTAAGGTCTCACTATCATGTTGCTGCTTTACATAGAAATGAAAGATGAAGAAGAGAACCTGCTGTGTTCAGGCGCAGGGAGGCGAACTTTAAACATGTCCAGCCAGCTGAGTGTATTCAAACTATGAATTATGTATGGTGTATTCACTGAGATGTCCTTTTCCCCTGAGGTGCCTGTTTTTGTTACGGCATCAGAATAGATAACCTTATCTGTAGCAGATTGTGATGCCTGTACAGACTGCAAAAATGGTCACCAAACACATATGGATGGATTGTTGAGGTCTGCTCTGCTGCATTTTTGAAGAGAAAGAGAGAAAAAAAAAAATCTGGACCTCTGAGTACTGTGAAATATGAGGGCCATAAGGACATATTCTAGGTTTTGAGGGTCTTTAAGTGCGTATTCTGGATTCATGAGGACTATAAAGATCCTGCATGTGAAGGTTAATGTAAACATTTACTCTGGGTTTTAAAGTCCTATAAAAAGATTAAGTGTTTATTCACAAGGACCATAATGGTGTATTTTGGATCCTGCAGCAGAGGTTTGTTGCATTCATACAGATTTATGACAATTTGTAAATGTGCCTTCTAGATTTTGGACACAAAGCAAATGAATGTGGATTTTCTTTCCTGTAGAGGATTTTTAAAGGTCTTATATAGATTCGGGGGGTCTTAAAAAAAGGTGTATTAATCCACTAGAATCATTAAGTCGAACTTTGGATCCTAGATCCTGGGTTGCATTTCTCTAAACTCCTGACAAACATGTATTCTTGATTTATTTTCTTTCATTTCCTGGATTATTGGTTGAGGTGCATTTACCTGGATCCCATGAAATTGAAAAACAATCTTGATTTCTGGATTACTTTAGGATCCTAAAGTGTGTACAGGTGATATGCTTCTGGATTTCATCTGGATTGTTGACAATTTCTAAACATTTATTCCAGATTTTGTGAGATAATAAAACAATGAAGATGTTGGACTGTGTCAACGGATCTATTCTAAACTTTGGGGGCAAAAAGAGATGTATTGTTGTAAGTTTTGGATCCAGAAAGATGTATTTACAGGGGTGTATGGCTATCAGGATACTAGAAGTCTATAGGGAGATAAATCTGATGACCTCACTACAGCAATGCTCTTTATTGGCTTTGGAGCCTTCTACAGTTGTATGCTGGATCCATTAAATAAAGGTAAAGATGAGATGCATCAGTCGTGGATCTTAGACACATGTGCATATACTGCGTATCTGCATTCTTGAGGAATATATGGGTTTTTCCACTGAATGCAGAGTGATGTTGGGGGTGTAAGAGGGGTTTGGCTGGGGCTGGGCTACCCTCATGTGATGGCTCTGTAATTTACAATCAATCTTGTGCGTGACCTATCAGGCCTGTCACTCTCCAGATTCCGTGGGTTGTAAATCAAGTTTTGCCGGGTCTCAGATCTCACACTGAAAAAAATGTCGATGTTTGCATCTGAGCAAGTCATTTTTACTGGACAGTGAGTCTGAAACTCTGATTTATTGGGAAAACATTCAAAGAGTTTTGGATGGTGGACATTTTTTTTTTTACAGCATTCACTCCCTCTGACATATAATGACAAATACATCCCTCAGCGTCACTCCTGTCTAATCTGTATTCTAATAGTCCACAAGGAGAGGGAGAGAGGTCAAGGTTGACTTGAAAGCACGCACTATGAAATATTGACCGTGATAATAAAATATTCTAATTTGAAGCATCAGTCATGTTGGGCCAGATGTGCTGAAGACTGTGGGTGCACAAAACAACAAACATCAGCAAGAAGCGTTGTAAGTATAATCACTCACCGCTCACGCCCATAACAAACCGACTGCTGTGTGCGTTTGTGCTTCCTGCGTCGGACATGTGAGAGGAGATTTAATCTTTCTCCCTGGAGCGACCCCTCCCTCCCCTGTGACTGCTGAGGTCACGGGTGCAAAAATCAGACACACAACCACTGCCATCGGACCTATAAAAAAAAAAAAAAAAAAATACAAACCGCTGTCCTCGCAGAGTTCAAGAGGAAGAAAATCCCCCCCAAAAATGCAAACAAACATGGCGTTGGGATCAGAAGTCGTCTCTGGAGCTGGACCATAGCACAATATTTGTTGTAATAATTGGCCAAGTAGCTCCGTGTTACCCTAAAAAGTTGAAGTAACAACACTCAATCAAAAGTCTTCAAATAAACAGCCTTGTTTGCCAAGTACTGACCCTTGCTCTCCGTCTGGAACATTTCCAGGTCATTCTATCTACCGAGCTTATTATTCAAAGTGTGAGAAATGATTCGGTTTTCTCAAAGGGACTGAGGCGTTCCCTCTGCTTAGGGAGTTATGACCTTCTGCCACGGTGGATTCATTACAGTGTTATACAACTGCCAGCTCTTGTTAATGTGAGAATATGTATGGCTTAATTCCTGCGTGGCCGTGATACCCAACTCGCTAATGTTGTGACTCTATAGAAGAAGTGCTGAGGCTCTCTGTTTGGTGGGATGTTATGTTTGAGTGTCAAGTGGAGCTTCACCAGACTTTCACACCGCATGTGCAGCTTGACGTTTTACGCAAAAGCCAGGTCATTATTTCCGAAGGAGAGTGCGGCTACTCTCTCCTGAGCCAACCCCCATCACCAGACACCAACATCAATGTTGGATGATTCTGTAAACATTATGGATTACACTCAGTAACATATTTTGTGGACGTCCAATGCCAACATTTTTAAATCTCTCATTTTCAACAAAAAATAATTAATTAATTAATATTTAATCAAGTCTCTTGTATGAAATTCAAATCTCACAGGCGCATCCCACCACAAATGTCCACAACCTTACCTTCTGCTTTGCTATGTAAAGGACACTTCAGGACTACTTCCTGCATTTGCTGTGAAGGTTGATATGTTGATATCGTATGTAAAATGTGAGGTGTGGGACTGGACATAACTCATAGGGATACTGGGCTGCCTGAGCTGTTGTGAAGACCATATTTACCTGAATTCTTGCCAGGGTTTGCAGCCAAAGTTTGACTGAGGGGCTTCCAGAGACATGCCAGCATTGACAGGAGGCTGAATCTATGAACAGGCCGATGTTACTGTAGAGAAAATAGAGGAGAGGTTAATTATGTGCATGTCTGAATTCTCGTACTAACATAATTATACTCTTAGAACATACCAGGACCTCATGTATAGCAACTAAAATATGGGGAAACAACTGTTGTAAGCTGCTGTTAGGAAAGACAGTACTTGTTTTTCATGCACTCTACTGTACAACAGCCATGTGTTTTTGTGTGTTTGGTGTGAAAGACGGTTTTGGGAAAGTTTGGGAAAAAGGACAAAGTTGTCCCAACAACTACTGGCCAGACTGACATAAAACATATGAGGGTTCATGATCTCAAGAGGATGTTTCCTGATTATAGTGGGGCAGGGCCTCACCACATTGGTGGCCAGTACATTGTGTGTTTTGTCTCACACTCTTCCTAACCTCTAGGTGCTGCTGATGGGACTCAATGCTGTACCATCCTGAAAAACACTTTAACATTCACAAATAACATTTTATTGAAGAACCTTATGTCGAGAATTTTACTTTATTTTTAACGTCCATCAAATTCACTTCCTCAACCTTTCACGTGTAGCTCAAAGAACATACATGTTGACTACATGTGTGAACATGTCTGCCATGTAAACACCCAGTTTTCACAACAGGAGCCTTTCATAACCTGACCTTTAAAGAACCTGTAATGTTGGATTCACATGATTGAAAAACAGGTTGCACACCTCCTTTGTTATTGTGTATGTGATGTGCTGTGACAGTCTTGTGCCAATGTTTGCAACATGTAGTGCAGAGCAGGGCTATGCCAAGAGTTTGAATTTGTACAATGTTCATATTGTAGCCTAACAGGTCTTCTAGGAACTCACTTTGAGCTTTCTCCTGCACAGTCTCAAGAACCCTGTAGAGAGCAAAGTGACAGAGAGACTTCCCCGTAGTGTCAAAAATTGTACAGTTAAGAATATAGTGGAAACAAAAGCAGAACCACTGATAATGCTGCACATTCAGTTGAGGGTTGTTAAGTTGTTAAGAAAAGGCCAAAATGATGCTATGTTTGGTACCATGCATGTCTCAGAGTATCTCAGGACCTTTAGAATGAGGTCTAAAGTGTGTCTTTGCACTTTCCAAATCCAAATTCTTTCCAGAATGTGTACATTAATAATTTGAGGAATACACGCACATTTTACGGTTCTATAGGCAACAAAAAGTCAACAATAATGTTTAATTTATCACACACAATTTGTCACTTTTATACTCTTTAAACCTCTGTGCCAGCCAGGCAGTTTGTTTTGTCCCCCATGTGTGGATCTTCAGAGGAGACAGGCTGTAAAATATGGCTAGTCCAGTGCTGACATTATTATAGAATGCCCACAAAAGCACAATTTATGGAACCATTATTCAATTAATTATGTTTTGAAATGAGGCCAGTTTCCATCAACCTGCTGTGATGGGCCTGTCCACCTCTTGCTTCTCAGCTCTCACGCTTATTCGACACTGGTTTTGTGCACAAGCAGCACAAATTATGCTAAACTATAATTCATCAGTGATGGGACACATTTTTCCATTTGCTCTCAGTCCAAATGGAAAACCCATACACATTTAACTCATATTAATGTAAAAAAACATATCTATGTCAGACAAGGTCATGTGTAATAAATTCCAGCCTGGATGATTAAATGTGTTCAATACATCACGCACTCAAAGCTGTTTTTCAATTTCAAACATGGAGTTGGAAAAATGTCTTAATAGCAGAACTGTCTAATACTGAGCTAAACTCCAGCATTGATGATGTAGACAGATGAGACTTAAGGCATCCATACATATAATATGGAATAGTTCATCATTCATTACTTGAAACAATCTTTTCAAAATACACACTGCCGATCTAATGATTCACAGTACAGTACAGCCAGCTGATGTTTAGTAATGACCAGAGGCCCTTGCAGTTTATACACTAGGGCATGATCAACACATACACAGCTGTTTCTTGTTATAAGCCCTAAATCTCTGAACAAACATTAAGTCTGTTTCATGACATGATACTTAATAAAAAAAAAAAAGTTTCAAAATAAAGGTATCTCTCATTTGAAATAAATACCACTCGTCACCCCTGGATGTTGTCACCCTGATGGCATGTTACCCCCCCACTGACCCCTCTAACCCTAGGAGTAACCCATGTAGTAAAGTAGGTATGTTGTGTAGCTACTGTGATTAGATAGATAGATTTACCTGGAAACAGGGGGAAACGGCTGGCTTGGCTCTATCCAAAAGTAACGTAACAAATACCAACACCTTCAAAGCTCACAAATCAAAGCAAAATGGGCCATTTTTAGTTGTATTAGCTGCATGGCTCTAGGGATAGTAATGTTGGTTGGTTGGTCAGTGGATTTACCACTTTGGTCCAGACAAAAATACTGAACTACTGGATGTACTGCCATGTAATTCACCCTCTTCAGGATACATTGTAATCACTTGGGTGTTCCCCTGACTTTCCATTTAATGCCATCATCACAATTCCAAATTTGTCTAATTCTTTGATTTATGCAAAATCAATGAAATTCCTACCAGCCTTGGCTGTACTTTGTATAGCAGCAATTGTGTCATGCCAGCACACAAAACTAAGATGGTTGCCCTGGCAAACATTAGCTTTTGTAGCATGCTGATGTGAGCATTTAGCTAAATGCACAGTGGCTTGCATGGTGGTAGACTGTTTGTACAAATTAAACAGATGAGATATAACATGTTAACTAGTGAAATTTAGAGGTGTTGGTAGGCAAATCTGAGCTTCAGACTGAGTAAGGCACCCATTAGCAGGAGAGGGCACCAGTACGTGGCTAATCTATGTTGGCTCACAAGATTGTGCAAATTCGGGGCTCTCAAGAACAAAATGATAAGGGATCAGCTCATAGAGCACACCAACATGAAAAAAGTAAGAGAAAAGATGTTGCTCCAATCAGATGATCTCACACTTTCAAGGGCTCTCCATTTGGCATTCCAAGTTGAATCTGCTGCAGATTGTGCTGCTCATCTGAAACTGCTGGATCTTTGCCAGGGCTACCTCCAAGGGGGTTTTTACCCCAGCAGTTGTTGCAATCTCTTTGCCTTCATGCATGCTGGGGTTTTCCGCTACAAGTGCATGGCGTATGGGTTGAGCTCTTCCCCCAGCTGTTTCCCAGACAATAATAGTGTCCATCCTCGCAGGGATCCTAGGGCTTACCGTTTATCTGGATGACATAGTGGTCCATGGCCCCACCCCTGAGGTCCATGACACACTAATCCACAGGGTGATGGAGGCAGCGGCCAAACACCACCTTAAGTTCAACGGTGAGAAGCGTGTGCTTGCAGCACCGACTATCGAGTATGTGGGTTTCCATCTATTGGCCAAGGGCATCTCCCCACTCCATTCCAACACAGAAGCAATCCACAGACTACTAGAGACCACATCTACTGCCCATGTTGCCTCCTTCCTGGGCATGACAGCATACTACCTCCACTTCCTTGCATAGTACTCAGCCACCACTGCACCCCTGCATCGCCTTCTGAAGAAAGATGGACCCTGGGTTTAGATAGTCGAGTGCTCAGTGGCCATGTGCCTCCAGAACACTCAGTTCCCCTCTCCACCTATCCTTGCCTGCTTCGATCTGGCCAGTGCCACCATTGTCACAAGTGATGCCTCCGCAGTGGCCGTGGGGGGCTGTCCTCTCCAAAATACAGGATGGAGTGGAATGTTCCAAAGCTTTTGCCTCGAGGCCCCTTAGTCCTACAGAGCAACACTACTCAGTGGGAGGGAGGGAGCAGCAGTAAACAACTTCCAACTCCAGTTTACACCTGAATGATACAGAATCGTGGAAGACCTGCTACCTCACTCTATCCTCAGTCTGGCAGCGATTCTAACACCCAATCTTGACAGTGATCGAACAGAGCATGAGCTAGTGCAGTTCCTTCATTCTCCACTGCAGGCGGCCATCTCGGCCTCTATAGAGTGACATCGCCCCACAAGCACACAGGGAACCTCAGGCACTGCCTGCTGCATGGACAGACACTGCAGCAGCCCAATTCCCTCAGGCTCCACCTGTAGAAGACAGGGAACTGCGATCAGCAGTGCCTAAGCAGGATCCCTACCCAGTGTGTTCTCAAGCTAGGCCCAGACACTTTAATGATTTTGTGTATCACACTTGAGTTATATCCATGGACAGTTTACATGTACAAGGTTGGTGCAGTAACAGAAGAGTAAAAGTCACCTATGGTATTACATTAAGAGTTGTACTGCTCGTCCTTTCTAACCATAACATACAGATTTTCCTCTTCTTGACTTACATATAAATCTCATGCTAAGGACATGCTGCTACAGCTTTCACAACCAACAATCACTCTGGCGTAGCGTCTTAATCAAATAATACCGTGGCTGACATGAGCCAAATGACATCACCACCATGAAGCACTTGAGATTAGATAGTATGAAGGACTCCACCAATTCATACATTCAGAGGCCCTGTAATAAGATTATTTTAAACATGTGCACAGATAAACCAGATCCTCGCATGACTCCTCGCAGGAAGTTATTATCCTGAACTGAGGTGCAGGGAGCACGAGAGAGGGACAGTGGTGATTAGCCCAGATTTAATGCCATATCCTTACTGTACACATCTGAACGCTAATCACCCCACCAGGGGGAAGGTGAAGGGAGGACAAGCTGCTCAACAAAATGAACCCAACGAATGCTAGTGCTCCACAGACAGGAAGAGTAGGAGGCAACAACTGTAATCAGTCATGGCCCCTGTGGAATAGATGATGGTGCAGCTGGGCTCGGGCTTTGTAAGTTGCACTGTTGTGTAGCGGGGACAACAGAGATGTGGTCTATTTAGAAAATCCTTGGAATCACAGTCATTACAGTCTTTTTCAAGACACACACCAGCCTCACTCTTAATGGAACAGAGTTCCTTTAAGGCTTTATTAAGTCCTGTTAGTAGCTTCTAGAGAAGCCATGTTCATTACACACAGTGAAAAGACAGAATTTTCCAACACAGGGCCAACAACATATGAGATGACTTAGTTATAGTTAAAGCTGCAGTGATATTTTATAGTAACAAAGGCACAAATGTGAAAGGGGCGACTGTGATAAACCCACAGAGACTTATCTCCCAACTCTGCAGATCTCTTTGTGCAGACAAAGTTAGTTTTTGAGACACTTACTATTGGACCCAAACGAATACTCCATGTCTGCTGATTGTTAAATAAGAACACCCATTAGTTATACTCCTAAATTGGCTCATATATTCACCATAACTTAAAAAGGTGGGATGGAATATGTTGCTTTATGATGTGCTCAGACTACATGTAAAGCACTAATTTAATCACTGGAGTGTTTTTGCAGTTTATTTTCTTAAATGTCCAAAGTGCAAAGACGTTATCTATAGATAATGTATTTATGTGACAACTATTCACAACCGACCAGAATGCTACTCTGGTTTCTGTATATTTATGAAGTGGAGCCATACAGCCTCAGGATAAATACAACTTTTTCTAGCTAAAGTTGAAACATTTTGAACTCATTTTGACTTGGCCTCAATGAGAACTAGAGGAAATTCGCATCTATTTATAGAGTAACCTAACACCTACTTGGGTGTGGTCAGAATAGGTGTTGCACTTTGTTGCACCTTAATCGACACCCAAGAGTGATGTTACAAGGTTGTGCAGTACACCTGTACATTGTGAAAACAGATTTTTTTTTTTTTTTAGAGGGAGTTAGGTTACACTTAAAGCCCCCTTTTTCTTTTTCCATTGACTTTGTATATAACCACACCACATCTACATTTTCAGTCTGGACACTTTTACAACTTTAGCTGGGCTACATGCCGGGGTGTACCAGAGATAAATTAGTTTGTATGAAGTATCGTCTTAAAAACACATCTGAGTACAACCCTCAGTGCATTCAGCGGTACAACATAATTACTCTTCACAGTACAGTATCATGGGTGTCTTTCAGAATTCTTGGCAGGAAATCCTCCCATCCACCCCCAACCCTCTCCTTTGCTGTGTACTTCCACAGACTTGATTGTACAGTAAGTGGCAGTTGGTGCAGCAACTGCAGTGTGCAGGAGTTCTAATGCCAGGACCCCACATGAATAATGGGAACCCTGTGCAGCGGCCCAGCTGCTCCTGTTGGGCCCCAGCAAAGCCAAAGCCAAACAGCAGGCCCCTCACACTCTGCACTGATAACACACTCTGTCATCATCCAGCCACACAGGAACGCAGCCAATCACAACTGACCACAGCGTGTGGTGATATCTCAGACCCCTGCCCATCTGCTTCCTGGCCTGCTTGACCTTGGAGGTCACTCAGACAACGGATGTAAGGCCAAGGATGAGGCCAGTTGCTTTGAGTAGATGACCTCTAAGTGAAAGATAGACCCCTGCTTGGCTCTGTGTGACCTGCAGTCATAAAAACTAAACTCTTTTCTTTTACAACCCTGGTCAATTCTGAAGCTTATGCACTATAACTTAAATATATACAAAAGAAACATTTTTTTTCTATCAAACACATTATGTATATTAGACACAACCACAACCAGAATCTTACCCTAAAGTGTTTAAAGTTTATATAATAATTCTGGTTTAATGCAACCTGGGTCTTACTGTCATAGCTGTGCGTATGGCTTCTATCAATTATGATTACACTGTAGCAATAGTAATAGTAATTGCTTTGATGTGGGATCTGAAGGAGCAAGAAACACGCTTCAAAAACAGCTTCAATGAGCACAGTAGCTCAAAGTTGAACCTGAAAATCGGTCTGTAAAGTGTGATGAGTGTTAACAACAGACAGACTGGGAATTAAATTAAATGTTCACCTTTATTTTCATTTCTGAATAAGTTTGGCTAACCTGTTGGTTTTTTATTTAACCAATCTGATAGTTTGCTTATAATCATGTTCCATCTGACTTATTTTTTTTAACACTGCCTTGTGTTATTAATATCTGTAGGAATGACAATCAAAACTACAAAAAAAGATCCAAATTGAACAACATAATGAAGTTTCAAGATGCATTGATAGGTTTTTTTTGGCCACTTGGGAGCAGCAGAACACCATTGACATATTATCACTACATAAAGTTGTTATGTTGAATTTAGCGAACAGTTGTAGAGATAAAACAACATAAACGTTCAATTGAACTCATGTTTCTGTCTGATACTCAATCTCGTTTTAGCTCTGTGTTGGTCTCCACCAACTACTGAGGAAAATATTTGTCTCTCTAGTTGCTGAACGCTCTTCTATGTCCACCAGCTAGTTGCTAACTTTCTCTGCTGTTTGGTAGTGTACAGTGGATTTATGAAAGCTTTTCCTGTGAAAACAGCTGCCTGTCGCTGCTGGGAATGAGGTTGATGAGAGCAGAGACTCAACAGAAATCGCAAAGCTGCGGGGTTTAAAATCAAAATAATGAGATGAAAAACACAAAAAAGTTCAAGATCTCAAGGGAAGAGTTGGGCGTTAATGCTTTGTTGGTTTTGGCACTACGTGTCCCCCCTATCACATTTAACATAGTCATTTGATCTGTTCTTTATGAAATAATAGTGCAACTATAAGTTGCCTTAATATAACATTAATCCTAATGTAAATATCTAAAACGATATTAGCTGTAAACTGACCTTGTCCCATAAACATTCAAAGTAAAATGCCCCATTTGGGCTACTGTATACTACTCCAGTTCCCCCTGATAGGAAATAATGCATATAGATAGACTTAAAGTCACAATTATAACATTTACATAATTATTCATATCATCATTTTGCAAATGTAATTGTATGTAACTAATTGTAACTAATTTTGAATTAGTTATAGTCTTTCCTTTCTCTTGTATATTATTAATATTTATCATATGTTGAAAGCATATAAAAATACATTATACATGATATTAACTACTGTCTATCACCATATACACCTTTAGTGATATTCATAGAGACAAAGCCACAAACTAAATCAGCAGACTGATCATGTATGTAGACAGTCAAATGACAGCTATCGACCTACTGATAAAAATGCCAAGAGCTGCTGTGTGTAGCTGTCAGCAGCACTGACTGACAGAAACTGTCTTCGCTTCATGACTCTGGGGTTATTACAGCAGTGTGTTAAGACACATCAACAGGCATTCAAGATTCAGCTCAAGTTCATAGTGAAAGGAAATGACAAAACATTGTCCATCATGCTACAGGCTAGGCAACGTGATGGGAGGGCTGTTTATGTGTTTATCTCAGATGTTGTTTATGTGACTTTTGAATGATTCATGCAATGAAAGCAGCTCACGTAACTGTGGTATGGACTCAGAGTTTTGTTCAAGAACACTTTGGAGGTAGAAATATTTACAGAGCACAGCCACATACACATTGTTTTAGCAAGCTAAGGGACTAGTTAAAACCCCTATATGTATAATTTTTTTCATATGATTCTAACGGTTTAAGGTTGTTTTTTTTTTTAAGAAAAATTAGACAATCTCAATGAAAAGTGGTGCAGTCTATGTGTTGGTATTACCACTACACATTGCCTAAATTCAAAACGTGCAAACCCAATGAAAAATATAGGAGGTAACAGTAGTTGATAATGTGGAGCTATACACTCTGGTTATTAACTAAAATGGAAAAATTATCAGTGGTTTCATAGATTTTAAATTTTTGTTATTTGTTTTTTGTCATTTTTGGTATTTAGTGCTCCAAAATACTATGGTTCAGTGGCTCTGTCCAATGACATAACTGTTTCTGTACCTTAATCAGCATCATCTTGTCTGCAAAATGTGCACACGAGTATGTGACAGGGATATTTATATGTGACAGTATGGACTGGGGAAAGCATTGGTTATGTGTCTAATAGTAATACACGGTAATGCATACACACACACGTACTTTAACATTTCAGACTGTGCCTATGGAGACGGCTTAACAAAATACTTTAATTATTAGCAGCCTGTACTGTAGAACATTAGACAGGTTGTGGGTGGGCACGGAAGCCCATTTTCTCCTGCAAATAAAGGATTCATTTTCAGTTAACGCTGATCTTGTTTAACTGTGATCCAAATATTACCCTAACTGTCACAAAATAGCTTTATTTGCCTTACCTCAAAGCCTTACTGACATGAACAATTACCTTTTCAACGCATAAGCTAATTCATATCAAAACACATAGCCATTTTACAATAATTGCCACTAATGTACTTTTCCCTTACCCTGCGCTAGCCCTATCGAAGTGAACCAACCATCAAAATATTATGACAAAACTGTGCATTTATGTGGTTCACATGAATTTATGACAGCTCAGGGTTATGCGCAATATTTTTTCCTCTTTTGAGTCCCTTCCTGCATTATTAGCTGTAATGACACTGTCAGTGTAGTGTAGTGAGGCGGTAATTCTTTGTTAATCTTAACCAAAGCTTTATAGAAATGTCACCATTAATGTTAAAGCTGCATCAGTGAATTCTTCAGGCCACTTGGGGCAAGCAGAGCAGGCTGAAAAAAATTTGAATTACTATCATTTATGAAGTTTCTGTGGCTAATGTGTTAGCTTGTCTATCTACACATCCAGCAGACACAGAGCAACATTAACATTCTGTTGTTTTTCCGTCTGTCTAACTCAGAGTTCAACATTTTATCACCTTTTAGCTCTGTTTTTATTTTCACCAATACCTGAGAAAATGATCTGGTTCTTGAGCTGCTAAATACTGAACTATGTTCATCAGCTAGTCGCTAACTTTGTCTACCATTAAATGCTGGGAGGGTAGTGCTTAGTGAGTTCATCAGGGTGTTTTTATGACATAAAATAGCTGGATTGATGAAAGCTGACTTTGTGGACTGAAAACTGAAACAATAAGCTAAAAAGACTTAAAACCTCTAGCCAACCTAGAGCAGGGAGCTGCAGTCAGGTGATCATTTTCTGTGGGTTCATCACTAAAAGAGACATTGACTACTTTTACAGAAGGCTACACATAGTCATTTGATCCATTTTAATATAAAAAATATTGTAAATAGTGTAGCTTTATCATGTAAAAACGAAAGAGATTGTAACATCATTTGTAAAGGAGCATAGTCAACATGGTGACTGGCTCTGCTTCCCTTGAATGCAGTAGTTATATTGGGACTACTGTACATTACATTGTACACATATAAAACTATATGTGGGTATGAGTGATTATAAGGATGCGGTGAGTTGTATGGGGCAAGGTTGTGAACCCGGGGAAGCAATGTGGCCAATAACAGGGAGTGTGGCTGGTAGGGGGGTGGAGGGGTACCACTCGGCAGCTTTACTGACAGGAAGCGGGCCCGCTCTGTCCCCACATTCCTCCAACAGATGTTTGACAGAGAAAATATTTTCACAGCTGGAGAGGGAAAGGAGGGAAAATATATGTTTTACGATACATCACACTGGAGGTGGCGAAAACCGAGGGAAAAAAAAACCCTCCACATGCGTGATATTTTACAGTAACGTAGGTGTATGTGCTATCCTCAGCGCCGGTCCTGAGAAATCCCATTGGATGTTTGGTCACTGTCTCCTCCTCAAAGTTTTCCATAACTCCCTGGGTTCATGTCCTTGTGTTGGTGATAGGAAATGTATCCATTAATCATTCACTCTCAGAGGAATGTGAGCTTCCCTATCTAATGATTCATGTAACAAAACAGCACCTGGTCTCTATCAGTAACACAGTGCTATGATGTGAAGTGGAGTGCTTAAGATGATGGTGATGATAATGGCAACAGGATTGAGAAATGTGCATTTTCTGGAGATACTATGTGTGATTGCTGAGTTAAGTACCGTAGTAAAAAAAGGTAAGCTAGCAGGAGGCAGAGCCACATAAATAATAATTAGACGTTTGGGCCTGTTGCTTTCGCTATTCCTTGAAGGGCCAAGCTGTCTATCAATTGGCTTTGGGCAGGGCTTCCTGCTCAGGCTGAGTAGTCAAGACCCTATCCCGCAATTCACATGGTGGCCATTTTCCTCTGATGTCATGCTCATGGTGGGAAGCTGTCAAGATTTATTCTTTTTTATGGCACCCCTATGACTCCATAGTGGCAATGCATTTACCAGCAGAACAGCCCAGGACAGACAAAATTAGCATAAAGCAGCATAATATCTCTTTATCAAGGCTTATTTTCATTAAAAAAAATTTTTTCCTCAACAAATCCAGTTATACCTTTGCTATATCACTAGCTTTCCCATCACTAGCAAGAAAACAACATGGTGGACAAATTGTTTTGGTCCCTGAGTTTGGAGACTCCCCTTTGACAGTCCTTGAAGGCATCACCACAAAGAAAATGAGGGAAAGTAGTTTGTAGTCCAAAGCAGATGTAAAATCTCACAATAAGTTTTATTAAATAAACTTGAAATTAGATAAGTTTGTCAGTTTCAAGTTTAAATTGTATAATCATCACATTCAAAAGTTATAGTCATCTTATAATCATGAGTTAAATTTACAAAAGGCCCAATCAAATGTTTACGTAACTCATCAAATTTAGTTATTTAGAAACATTGTTAGCTCCTTCACATAGAATTCCCACCATGCATTGCACACAAAACTCTCACTTTATGGAACTCTGCCTACTGAACTCAAACACACTAAGTCATTGGCTTACTGTAAATCTCTTCTTAAAATTTTTCTCTATGTAAATTATTTTGGAAATGTTTGATATTTGCTTTTATTAACTTGAAGTGAACCTATTCATTTTATTGTCTCTACTTCCTTTTTATCTGCCTTGTCTGGTTTTATTTTCTCTTTTGTAGAAAACTTTGTAACAATGTTAATAAATTACGTTTATTATTATAATATATATATTTTACAGCACACAGATAATAAGTTGAGCAAAGCTGTAATGATGTAAAATAATGTTATTCTTTTTAGGAGTAAACTGAGAGCAGCAAATTGGATAAATTCAAAGCTTAAACTTAAGAAAGTAAGATAAATCGCCAATTTCAAAATGTTATTGGAGCTGGTTACTTTGAAATTCCACGTTTTTTTTTTTCATTTTCTTTTTCAATACAACCACAAATAACGAACCAACTGAAAGAAAGCTGTCTGTACTGTACTGTCGCACTGTGCCAAAGTGTTGACAAGAAGCAGAGCAGTTTCACATCTCTCTTTTTCTGGCCAAGTCAGATGTTAGAAAGTGAGAAGTGGTCTCCATCGATTGACAGCACGGAGCCTTCCAGCTGGAGTCGACTTTATGAGCCGCTGCCTCCCAGGAGAGAGACTTCCCGGCTGTCTGAGCTCTGAAACTAGAATCACCAGAGAATAATTACTCTCTCCTTCCTGGGCCGTCCTGAGCTCTTTTGGACACAATTTAGAATGTTGAGTTGACAATTTATCACTTCTCCACAAATCTTCCACACCAACGCCAACCCACAAACAGTTCAACAAACAGTTCATTGGCAGACAGTCCACTGCTTCGCCGATAACATAGTCATATATTAACTTCTCTAAAAACTACTACATGTATCATTGCTTGACATGTTCTTAACCTTTAGTTGTCCTTGAAAAGTTTTCAGAGGACATACGTTCTGTTTAACAAAAATGTGCTTTACATACAGTGAGTTATCCTTTGAGGTTTACTCCCAATGGCCACTGAATTGCTCCATTACTGTATGTACAGTATGTTGCTCAATAAGCTTCAACACCTAAGTGACAGAATTGGTTGTTTTGTAAGGCAATGATATGTTCCCTATCTGAGGGACAACATCATTTGTCAGTGGCCTTCCGAAATGATCCGTGTGGTGTTTTCTCATCTACAACTTCTATAATTAGGGTCTGGTTAAGTTTAGGCACCTAAAATGACCTTTTCAAGGTTTGGGAAAGAGTGTGGTCTTAGTTGAAGGAAACCAAATCTGACTGCTGGTAGGAGATAGGGTGGTGCTAAGGGGGGGTCTCTGTTGTAAAGTCAAACATATTGCATAACCTCTAAATCTACCCTGACCCAATCCCGAATGCCAAAATCAGACTATTAACCTGATAATGGATTCAGGAACAAAAAGGAGCATTTGCAATATGCCAAAAACAGTAAAAAGTGTCAGTTTTCTTTCCTTCTCTTGCCTAGTTTTGAAAATTTCAACAACATGTGGCTGTGGCTCTGACTCTAAGGAGCACAGCACACACAAATGCAAACAATGGCAAAAAAAAAAAGAGAGAGGAATGATATTGCTGGCACAGGTGGAGCCGCAAAGCCAAACCTTGGCAACTACTTCAAGATCACCAAACTGTGAAAGATGGCAAGCTATGATTGGTCAGGGTCCATAATGTAGTCTGCCATGTCACTTGGCAAAGCCACGGCAAGCATTTATGACTATGATCCTCTAATCTGACGTGGTAACCATCTTGAAAGGCAAAAATATCATGTATTCTGAACCGGGCATTAGAGGTTTTGTGGTGCTATAACATCTCGCTATTCCCCTCTTTGCTTCTGAGAGAGCACAGCCATTATTCGCATGACCACAAGAGGTTGCTTGACAGGAACATATTAAGGTCATTTTAAGCATTTGAACAAATGTCCGATGCTCTTTTTTTTTTCTCTACTTTTCTGCACAAACGCGACTTGACATCAGCCCATACTGTCCATTTAATGTAATCTGAACCCTCTCCTGAATCTAGTGTGTTGTCACAGCTGTGAAGTCTGTGAGTTTGAAGATCCTTTCAGTGGAAGGAAAACATGGCCTGGGAGAGGATCAATATCCCTCCCTGTTATTATTGCTGGTGTGGCTTGGATGATTGTGGAGTCTAGCCAGGACCAGCAGGTAGCTGTCAGTCACAGACCACCTGAGGAGAGCTCTGCCTCTGAGAGTGGGAGGGTGAGGGTGGACGCAGGGGCTTTTTTGAGATAAATGCCAATGATTACATAGATAGAGATCATAATGTTGTCATGGATATTAATATAAGGACAACATGTCATACATTAGATTTCAGCATATGAAAGGATTATTTTAGCAGCCTATGTCTACCAGAGAGGAAAAGGTTGTTTATTGTGTAAACTGAAACCTGTGACACTTACACTGTATATGTCAAGATGTAATACAAGGGTTGACATCATGTCTATATAGTAGAGATAGCAAACCCCACTATGCAGCAGGCTGGCATGACACTTTTCACAGCTGATATAGCGAGTACAGTGTGTAAACATAGGTGAGGAAATGACACGGAACAGACATGCAATCATTTAGCATTCAGTCATCAGTTAGCATTTCAGCTGAATGCAGGTTAGCTATTCTGTCATTTAAACATCTATTACAAATGCTGCTTGCCTTTCAATTAAACAGCTGTTCTGTTCTTACTTTCATGTGTATTCTCTGGTATATGTGTCATTTTTACAGAGGTTTCTGAGCCGCCGGCTGTCTGTAGCTCAGGTCGGGTCTGTCTCTTCTACCACATGCCACACAGCCCTGTAACGTTATCCACTTTTCCCTTCTCAAAGGCTCGGTTTTTCGGTTCAGCAGCTTATAAAAACTTGGTAGTGCATTCCACCACACATCAGCTTTTAGGCATTTTTTCTGTTTGCTAGCAGACAGAAGTGACAAAGAGGCACCTTCACTCAACACAAAGTCAATGGGGAGCAATGAATTGTTTTCCACTTTTAGACTTAATTGCGCTCTGTCTCTGTTTTACGGCAGTATTCCCACCAGACAGCTCCTACAACTAAGATGTCTTAAGCAAGGCAGCTAACCTCAGTTACTGACTGCATGCTTCTAAGTAGTTAACAGTGTTGAGTGGCAGCTGTACAAAGATGCCACTGCTCAGGAAAATCTAATGAAGGTTATAAAAAGATATTTCCTGCCGTGTTAAAAGTGTTGGTATGGTATCATAACTTTAACACAAACATTATTAGTCATTTCAGAGAAGCAAATGTTGGTCAAGAATGAACCCTTTAAGCCAACAAAGAAACAAAAAAAAGGTTAAAACTAGGCAAACTCCTTCTGATTCGGAAGACCATGAGAGATTGGTTGAAAGCTCTGTGAAGAAGATAGAAAGTTGACCTTGAGTTAAAACTCTTTGTCAAAACTACTTACAGGGTGAGAATGAATATTCATGTGAAATATTTAAGCCAACGTAATCTAGAAGTCCTAAAATTACACAGATAAATGGAAAAAATTACAATTGAGCAAACTTGATCCACTGAGGAAGACCTTGAATTGTGGTTGAAAGCCCTGGAAAAAGCTGTCAAGTGCAGGTAAGATTTTTTTTTTTTTTGCAAGCCACTGTTTCAAGATCAAAAATGAACCTTTACACTCAACATTACACACAATTTAGATACAAATTAGAATATAATATTGTAATTAAACTAGACAGCCATGTTAGCTTAAAGAGATTTGTCATCCACTGCAATCACAATCACTTCTGAAAGCAATCCAGCAGTAATGTTTGTATCTTTAGAACAATGAACAGAGTAGTGACCCTTTGACTGACCTTAAGTCAAAAAAGGATATGAATAACTGGACAGATCATCTGATAGCTTACTCATTGTGAAAACGTGCTGATGAGTGCATTCTCTGTTTTGCTAAAGTTCTCTTTCCAGTCTCTGGTTACAGCGTCACTGCTTATACAGGTGCGCGAACGACAACACCATTCATCTGTGTCACTACAATGACTTTGAACTGAATACTTGTCAGAGAACAGGAGAACTTTGCCCATTTTGGGTTTGATTCAAAACAGGTGAGAAACGAGCTTCCTGCTGCATCCAGCTGGCCACATTGTTTGGCTGGAGTCCCGGCTGCCTGGGCTGCCCTGGCTCAGCTCCCGTTCAGGCTGGCCAGACCGACTACTGGAGCAGCGTAGGGCTCTGACCCCGTGACCGCACAGCTCCCAGCCAGGACAGAGTGCAAAGCCAAGCAGTGTCTGATAGACTAGCAAGTCAATGCTTAACACTTGCACTGGCCACTGCAGCAGCAGCTCTTAACCATCAATTATGTGTGTAAGCCTCTATCAGGGGCCAGCTGGTACTCTACAAAAAAAAAAAAACCTGGTAAAACTGGTAAAAGATCTCACAGAGTCGTGTTACTGACATAAACAACATAGTAAAATTTCTCTCCTGCTAGTGACATGACCCTAAAACTGGCAGTCAGTTGGCTGATCTGTCTGGCCTTATAGTCCAGTGCATGTTTTGTTGACAACTCTCGGCCAGATTGTCATGAAATATGATACGAGTATCTGTGACTGGCAGTGGATGAATTCTTATAACTAAGTTGACCCCTTGACTTTTCCCTCTAATGGCACTGACAGGTCAAACTTTCTCAGTTTCATCCACTATCTTGAATGGACATATTTCTATGAAGTTTGATATATATACAGTCATGATCCCCAAATGGATGATTCTTCAGGAATTTTAAGACACAGAGTGGTTGCTTCCATTGTTTCCAGCTGATTTCTGGGAAGTCTTAACCGTCAGTGGCTCATTTCATCGAACAGTTTTGTAATGTGGAGTTAATCAATATTACATTCTCTAGGCACCACTAGAATTTTTGCCGATGCTAGCAGATATCCAACAGAAACATCTGGTGAAAAGTTCATTTGTCACAATGTGAAAAATCTACTCTACTTCATTTTATGTTATATGTCACATCAGCTAAGGATATATGTAACACTGTGTGCACTGCATACTTTCTGAGATGCTTGTGCTCGTCTTAACTCCTTAAACGCTTATCTGATTCAGTCAACAACACGATCAAACTAAAACAATGGTACTTGATCTTGGTTTGTCAGTGAAAGTGACTCATTGTCAAATGGTAAATAGGACGGTTACTGCTGGTAAAACAAATTATTCAGCATCTTCAGTTAATTTCTTTTTAGTATCCTCAGCAAGATATTGCCTACAACAAACTGAGGGCAGCCAACATTCCTGCCTGCACTTGTTTAATATCTGAGTTGTTTGCTCAACTTTGTCAAGTTGGATATTTGCAGGGCGTCTGGTGCCTAGTGTCACAAAGAGAAGTTTATAATTTACTTCCTGTTAATGTTCCATTTACAGTAACGACTTTAACATATGTATACATTTCAACAAGCTTAAAAAAAAAAAAACCAAGACATTTCACACACACATGCACGCACATGCAAGTTATAGCATGTGCAACTATGCAATGTGGAGATGTAGCTGAATTTTCCCACGTTTTCTGTTTGACACATTGATGTACCTGTAGAGCTGGATCCTCAACATCCAATAAATCTTCTTCCATTGTGCTGTCTCGTGCTGGCAAACGTGACTAAATATTCTTGGTTGTGATTTGCAGATCAATACAATACTCAAGTGTAACTGAGTAAGATTTTATAAGCGTAACTAAGGGTTACTGTTAGTGTGGTTAGTGCGGTTTTATGAATTCAGGCAGTGTCCTTTCGGAGTGGCAGAGCTTGTTATAGCAGGATCTTCACATGACCTGAGGCCAAACTGTCACAGTGCCAGGAAAACAGCTATTTTATTATAGTATATAATCTCTCTCCGGAGATGGGAAGAGTCTGCAGTACAATACAGTTCAGGAGGAGGGGATGGTTGGGATGAAATGGTAGCTCAGCTTGGCTCACAGTCAAAAGAAAGCAAGTAAGGGAAAGCAAAGGCCACTACAAGGGCTGACTAGAGTCTGGGAGCCACTTTCTTGCCTGCTAACTGTTGGGCTCTTGTCACTGCTCCACAGGCCCAGGCTGGACCACAGCCTCCCTGTGAAAAGAGCAAGGATTAAGACAGTTGGAGATAAAGACAAAGGGGACACATTGCCTCTCTTCCCCTGAGAGCACCCCCACAGCCGCACAATGATAGCGTACAATGGGATGATGTGTTCTTTTGACCACGCCGGATGTGTCATCTCACGCTGCTGTGCAGAACTTCCCAGCATTGTGTGCGGGCCTCTGCCATTGTGGCCTGGCAATACTAATACCTTGCAGATATTTCACAGTGGGTGAGTCCTTTTTTTATGCCCAGGAAGCCTGGAGTTCCCTGGCTTCCAGGGTCAGGAAGCAGGGAGGCCCCTAGACTGAGTAGCCTGCCACAACTACGGCAGTGGGAGAGGGGGAAGGGAATGACCTGTGGACTCTATCTCTGACTTTCTACTATGTTCGGAAAAGTTCTTGAACTGACACTGTCAAACATCATCATCATCATCTTTAACTTCTTTATCACATTTGATTCTTTTAATCTTAATAGAATGCACCTTAAAACAGTCTGTGACTAACCAATAAGTTGTAAAACATCCATAAATTTGGATTCCCCATTTTCCATAAAGGTGTTCCACAAGGAGCTGTTTTAGGTCCACTTCTATAATAGTTATTATTAACAAATGCTGACTGTATAAGCCTGGACTTGGACCAGGCTTTAGGTGAGATGAACGGAAAAAGTGCTCTCTTCCAATGTTTCGCTCAAGTGCGCCTCTTCAGTACATACAATGTCAGAAGCCAAACCACAAACTATGGATATGCAGATGTGATATTTATCATGTCCACGTAGCCTTGTCTGCTGAGACGAGACCAGAGAGGAACTGAAGGGTGGACAGAGGAACTGCCTGTGTGAGAGCAGTCAGAGGGAACATTGCCCTTGGGCCTATGAAAGCACATTTTTCTCCAATGTCATGGAGATTTCTTTTGCTAATGAGCTGTATCCATGGGCTATCAAGTGTTGCCAAATGCAGAGGGGATTTGTTCCTTTGGTTAATTAAATCATGGACAATTTTGGGGCCTTTAATACTTAGGATGTAACTGCTAGTGGGAACCTAGATCCACTTATTTTCGTGCAAAACGGGGCAATAAAATGGGTCTTTGTCAGGGTGAACACAGAATTAGGTGGTTTGTTGTGGAAGCATTAGCACTATTTCACGTCGCTTGGACATGCAGATATTGTTTCATCACTCCCAAGCAATGAAAACTCTCAAAGAGGAAAAGTCTGTTGCACTTCTGGAACTGAAAGTTAGACTGGACCTTTTGTCACATAACTAATTATAGCCCAGTATATTTAGGAAGTGTGTACATTCTGGACAATTCTGCACCTCACCATTTACACCCAGTGGAAACAGTCTGTGCCAATGCAGGAAGCAGTGTGTCTTTTAAGGTCAAAAGTGAGGATATGGAGGTCAGGGTGGTGGATGGGTGAGCAAATGTTTAGTTATAATCCTTCTAGTTTTCATGAAATCAAGCCCCTGTGTTTGATACTGTTTATAGCCTGCAGTTTTTCAGCAATTGCCATTCTATATATTTGTAATTACTTCTCTCTATATTCATTTTCACTGTTAAAAGTGGAGTCTGCCCTTCCCACGCTGGATTCAAGTTGCTCTCACATGCACAAGACATTCACTGAAAACTACACATTTATGTGATCCAGCATTATGCTTTTCAATTTGAGAATCTGAGTCAGACTAATATCAGTCTGACACCTCGCTCTCTACTCTCCTCCAGCCATATCAAGGCTATCAAGGCTACCAAACATTTCCTACTGCTGCTGCTTCACATTAAGTTAAACATTAAAACAAGACATGGCATTTCCCATCAGTGGATCAGTTAAGGGAGTAATTGAACAAGGAGCAGCAGCCACAGTGAGCTGTTACGTGAAGAGCTTCAGTTGACAGGTCGCAAATTTCCAACTACTCAGCAAGGAAACCAACTTTTTACTGTGTCCTATTGTTTTGTGGGAAACTACTTGCACCATGTGAAGCATGAAATCAGATTGTGGTTACAATTATTATTGACTGACTTATTTTTTGAAAACAAGATAAGCTTGTTTGACTGCACTGTAAAGACTGATGCACCAGTTGTTCTTTTGTATTTCTGACAAGGTTGCCGGGGCCTACTTTCATCAAATTTACATCATGCAATCTGTGACATGTGACATGAGATAATTTCCACTTGTGTTAACACCATAAGAAACACCATAATTGCATGAGCATGCAAGAGGACCATAGGACACAAATTCATCTCCAATTAGCAAATGACTTATTTGTGAAATGGGGCACTGGCACCATTTGCAACCTGCTTGTAAGGAGGTTTGTGAAACAGGCCCCATACCACCAGTAACCACAGGTATATGTCTCCATATCAACTAGGACATATATATATATATATTAAGGACTACAACTTTAGGGTGCCCAAACTTGACCATACCAAGATGCAGATTGTTTCTGAAATAATAATCACTCTCAATCATGTTGTCGTCTTGCAATGGGGTTATAATAGAGTTCAAAAGCCTCACAGTCTCAATGAGAAGTATGAAAAGCTACAAATTTTCTCTTTTCAAAACAGTCAAAATGCTAATAATTTTCTTGCGATGGTATTGTATGTAACACGACACTTGAGCAGAGAAGTCAAACTTTCTTTAGCCCATGGCACTTAACATGATACATGATCCATGAACAATGCTTGGGTAAATGTATACACCTCAAAGAGCTTATGCGATGTTAGCCGCGGGTCAGACCTTTGGTAAGTGGAATGGAATCCAGGGAGGAACTACAGATATAGTCGGTATGGCAGGAGGGGGTTCTCTATGCTGCTGGAAAACCACAAGAGTGGGAGTAATCTCTCCTCTAACCCGGCGGACAGACGTACTGACAGGTGATGAATGTGAGAACTAAACGTTACTAACTTTCATTCACTTTCCTAATTCGACTGTTCAGTCAAGAGTTTGCACAAAGATTCTAATCTACATTTTAAAAGCTCTGCTCTTCTTAACAGGCAGACAGTGTAGACAGACAGAAAGAGGGAAAGGATTTGGGGAACTCATCTCGATAAGTTTCTCTCTACTGCAATTCCTCTATTAAAGGGAAGTGTGGTTCTGTGTCCAAGAGCTTTGAGACGATAAAAAGAGGCACAACACAAAAGCGTAACTTAACAGCTGTTTTAGCAATGCACAGAAGTGCGAATGCAATTTTTATACGTTTAAAGACAGGCCCTGCAGATGAAAGACTCCTTTCATGATTCTTGTGTGCAATAAAATATGGCCACTTGCAGCAGACTGGAACTCAAGGGAGGTAGATCCAGGTGGCCTTGGTTGGCACACACTGTCGGGGAAAAACCAGTTGTTGTGGTGGTCTGTTCATCTTGTGCGTGTGGAAACTTCTTACTTTTCAAATGCCAAAATATAAATTCATAATTGCAATAACTTAAAAGCCGTAGAAGTTTGGCCTCGGTAAAAACAAACTCAGAGGATGCTTGCATCATTGCAAATGCACTTCTCACTGAAGACTGTTTTCTTACATGTGGTTTCAAGTGTTTGAAGCAAAATAAAAGACGCAGCTACGCCAGACAAGTCGGCATTCTGTTGTCACACTGCAACTCTGCTAGACTCCAGCTCTCTCAAGTTCAAAGTGGAGTGCTCCCAGACTTATCTCCTTTTTGCCACAAGGGACCTCATTTATGACATTCTAAAGCCTAGCGGGGCCTGATTTCAACCAAAGAACACCCCATTCAGATTTTCAAAGAGCCAAAAAAATTACTCTTCCTGCATTTTCAGACTCCAGCAAAGCCTAAATGCTCCAACTACTGTATATTACTTGGCACAAATTTCAATCTCAGCCACATCTGTTCACAGTCCTGCTCTGAGGGAACACACACGCACAAACACACCCATTCACTCCTCTGATCTGGTGGAAAGAGTCCTGGCGAACATGTGAAGTGCTGTGGAGGTGGTACATTCAAGAAGCGGCTTAATGAATTCATAAGTATAACAGTATGGACCAGGCTGAATGGGGAGGCTGGGCTGTTTGATGTGTAGCTCTGGATCTGACGGCTGCCAAGAAGCTGACTGTAAGAAGCAGCTTTGCTAACATAGATGTTATTGCTCTGCTGTATGTGTGTTTCCGTGGCAGCGCGCTCCTGTCAGCAGCCACTCATGCTGTTAGATGAAGATGCTGTTTGATGAACAAGATCTTGATATATTCTCTCTCTATATATATTTTTATATTGTCTCTACGTAGATATCTAGATACATAATCCACTATCTGATACAAAAAAGGTACAGCTATAGTTTAATATTACTTCAGCTCATTCAATAAGATTTTTTCAAACAGTTATTTTCACTGCATCACCTTCAATTTTGATGTGCTGTACCATCTGGTCAGTGATTCTGTGGCTAACTTTTTAGCTAGCCCCTTAAGTTGGTTGAATATTTGACTGAAATACCATAGCAACTGGATATTAACTGTCAACTATTTAATTTAACATTTTATATGACATTTGTCACTTATCATTGTAAATTGTGCTTTTAAACTAGCATTAGCTGCTAACGCTAACATTACTGTCATCAGTAACATTATGTTGCCACTAGCTATGAAAATTTCTGGCAGTACTGGACACAGTGGAGTCTGATATTTCATTCAGTATGGAATTATATTGTCAGAATATGGATTTTCTTGAAAGAGATAGGATTGGAGAGTGAGGCTAGCTAGCTAGCTCGCTAGCTAGCAACAGGAAAAGGTCAGGTTGCACAGACTGAAAGACACACACACACAAATGAAGGAGAACACAGGGACAGAAAGACTAATCTCAGACACATTGATTTTTGACAAATTTTGCATAAAATTTGCATCACATTTGTGGTTGTGTGTCAATGTAGTTGTCTCTTTGTCTCTTGAATCTGTTTCCATTCGGCCTATATAGTGCACTACAGTTGCTGTTCACCATTATATTTAAGTGTGTGACTTTTGAGTGCGTAAATGTATCCACTTAATCTAAATTATGTCACACGAGGAAAATAATTTGAGAAACAAACCTAACCTACTACAGATTCATAGCATATCGCTATGAGTCCTCGAGAAAAATTCTCATTGTAAGCTGTTTTTTGCATGTTCTGAATGAAATGGAAGCATGGAGTTGTGACCTTGCCTTGGTATGTAAACATACTTCTTTTTTATTATTATTTTGAAAATCAGCAAGTTTGAAATATTTGCTTTTCATTTCCTGTCTGTTAGGAAAAAGACAACATCTGGAAAAGATATCATCCGCTTCCTTTGCTTTGTCACGTAGTTACTGTGACCATGGCAACAGAGGTCTTGCAGCGAAGGCAGCGTTCAACAGGAGGAATTGAGCTACATTTCCAATGAGAGGGAGTGAAATAAAAGCCAACTGGAGGTGAAAGGAAGCCGCGTCTAAACTTGGTTCATCAACAGATCTTTTACTAAAAAAGGAAACTGGGCTTCATCCCTTGCCACTGTCTGTAGAGTGCTCCGAAATCCAAATAAAATGGAGTTGTAATGCGTCTGTAGTATGTCTCCTCACACTGTCATCGCAGCAAATGAAAGCCCAGTCAGATCTTTCTCTGACAGCCATCTTAAATCCACTCAGAAGTCTCAGGGGACCAGTTTTCTGCATACTCAATATGCTCACAGCTCCTTCAGCCCACACTGTCGCTATGGTAACCATGGACCACCTCTGGCTTCTAGTGCATCTGTCAGCCAATACCCCCCCATCCACCCCCCCCCCCTCCCCTTTTACACACACACACACAAATACACTGCCTGCACTCGCTTCTTTGTACCATGATGGTGTGTTTCAGCATCAGCATGGACCTCATTTCCTAATGTGTGGTTTTTTTTTAAGAATGCGGTGCATTTTCGGTAGTTTTGAAAAATTCATGCATGTGGATCTTTACTCCACCATCTCATCTCCTCAGCGGCACCACATACGGCAGAGTGGAGGCAAGCAGAACGCTGAGATGGCAGTGCACAACTCCCATCTGTTTTCCCGGTTTTTGTCTGAAGAGGGCAGCCTTGAGCCTTTCCTTCTTCAGTCATGTTGACACTTCCCTCACCACAAAAAAAAAAAAAAACACACACACACACACACACACAAAAACACGCAAACCTGCTGTGTCACAACCCACACTATGAATGCAGGACCACCCATCCAGCACTAAAAGTCCCTGGCTGGGATTTAAACCTTACTGACCCCCGCCCCCATCCGTCAAATCACCTACAGAAACGCACAAAAAATGTATTCTGTGTGTGTGTGTGTGTGTTGGTATGCATACATGAATGTATGTGCACAGCAGCAAGAGACGGAAGGAAAGTGAAAGAGGAGGACAGAGAGCAGCTGAGAGGAGCCGCTCTCTCTCATCACTGAGTAATGTTTCGCGCCGGCTTTTTTTTTTTTTTTTTACAGAAAAGAGTGAAACAGCATTGTGCGTTCAGCTGCGCCGAATGTGTCTTTTCTCTTCTCGCCCTCTTCTCTTTCACCGAAGAGCTTTCTCTTTTGTTACTCTAAACCCTCCCCGCACATCTGAAGTCCCCCTTCACCCACCAACCCCACCCATCTAAACCCCTCTGAAGTCCCCACACTTCATCTAAAAAGGCAGTGCAAGAGGAGGAGGAGGGGGGGGGCAGTTCAGAGGAGGAGTGGGTTGGGGTGGTGGGTTGTATGATGGGGGAGGGGCGTAGTACTGTTGTAATCTGCAATTGTTACAGTCTGGAGCCTTGCTACGCTGTCACCATCCCGAATTGATTTAACCATCAATGGCAGCATCCATTTAAGGGCTGCTGCACCGGCCCCGGCTGCCCAAATGTGGCTGAATGCGCAACGAGCCCCCTTTTGCTCCCCTTTCCCACCACTGGGTATCAAAGGCTATTGTGTCCAGAGAAAGTAGAAGGGTCACCCATTTACCCCCTGTGGGTCAACCACAAGCTCTGACAGGGGGGAATGTGAAATAGAGGAAGGAGAGCGGTGAGGAGGTGGAGGAGGAGGAGGAGGTCTTGAAGTGCAATATCAGGACAGAGCACTTCCAGTTGTCCGTACAGGAGGAGATAAGTAGTTTGTGGCCCTGACGTCAATGGAGCCATTTACTATGACACACTGAAAATATTTGGAATCCGAGACATTTGTCTGCTGTTATCACCGGGATGGATACTCCTGTTAGGCCTCGGCAGTTGGCTCCTTCCCCAAAGGCTGTGTTTACAACGGCTGGAGTCAACCCAAGGAAGTAGACTTTTTTTTTTTTCTTCACAGCTCAATGCTTGCAGTTGTTTTTTGTTTTTTTTTTTTGCCTGACCATGATTCTCATGTGCCGTCCAAGAAATAAAGTAATCAAGAAAAATTAAAACCCTTCTGCACTGGTGAGTTTACAATAGTTTGCAATAAAGATGCCAAGCGAGGATCATATGACCCCTTCAGAGCTGGACAATTGCTGGCTTCAAGTGGCTCCAATTCCAGCCTGTTTATTTTGGCTTATTACATGTTACCAAACTGCAGAACAACTTTGATCTCTAGTTTTGCTTTTGTTTTACTGGAACAAACTGATTCCAGGAGTGAATATGAATATTCTTTTTCCAGTAGCACAAGTAAAGCTTGGTGGTAATTACAGTAAATAAGAGACCGCTGTGGTCTGTGCTGCTTGATGTTTAGAGAAAGGAGGGGTAATTTGAATAATGCGATTAAGGATGAGGTAATACTATGCTGCCCTTCCCGTGTAAGGTCCACTGATGCACAGTCCAGGATTAAAACAAATGTGTTTTCTCTACTCATGAGTAGCTGTGAGAAGAAAAAAAAAAAAAAGCTCACAGGCTCTTCGTGTTAAGAGGAGATATGTTAAAATGCTTAAAATCCTTATACTGGAGTCGGTTTACCCAGATTAAATGGAAAAACATATGTTCTCACATGCTCTATCTCCAATGAAAACATTTGACACTGAGGATTATGGATCATCCAGAGCAGCATTGGGTTCACGTTATATCGTTTAAACCATAATTACTAGCACTCTAGTGGGAAAAACTGTTCATGTCAGCATGATATCTGAGATATTGGGAATTTTGACAGCTACAATATCGCTCACTTGACAAACAGAGCTAAACAAGTGTCAATACGTCTGAGGCTAAATGGCTAACATCGAAATAAAGTCTAATATCAACTTAGATTCAGTCAACTCAACGAAATAAAAAGGAGCTATAAACTGTTTGTATCTAGTTTCACTTTCAAACAAGCTAATCCACATAAGTAATACAGAGAGTAAGTCAAAAAAGTAAGTAAAGACAAGGCTTTGTGATTTGTGACAGAAACTGTTGTCCCCATTAGTCACTTCGACACAAAAAGATGGGGAAATATGGTCCACGTTAAAAAATACCAAAGTTCCTTTTAATGAAATCACATTATAAAAATTACATGGATGTGCTGATTGGTGGTGTTTCAGAATGTCAAACAGGAACATTACACCTCTTTACTTAAGTTAAATATCAGCCGAAATGAGAAGTCTTTATTTAGGAGTCACACAATGTCATACGTTATAATTTCGGAGTGTCATCTGCGTAACAGGGAACCCAGATCTGTTAAATCCAGAGATATATTAACAGAGTCTGGAAAGTAGTAACGCAGACAGTCACTGAACTCCAACTCCAAAGTGTGTTTTTCAGAGAAACAGGCCTTCAGAGCAGCAGACTTCTGATTTTTGGGATAACAGGCTGTCAGGCTCTGGATCCAATGAGACATTTTTTGGACTTTTGGGGTTTCAGAACAATGGGCCGTCAGACCAGCAGGCAGTCCCCAGATTAACTGGGACAAACGAGATTCCTTTGTACACCTCCATTGTAGTGGCATGGAGGCAGAAATCCCAAATATAGATGTAAAAAGACTTAATGAATAAAACCAAAACAATCAGCAAGGCAACCAGTAAGATAACAGTGAATTGAAATAAAACAACATGCTCAAATGAGCTTCATAAAATGATCATCTAGAGGCCTCTGGCTGGCAAAGCCATCTAAAATATGCTTTCTTATGCTAATGAGATGAAGTTCATCTTCAAAACAAAGTCAGCAATTTGCCATCTGCATAGTCAACAGTGTTTTGTTATTGTCAGTAACATTAATTGCATCAACAAGCAGGACTCCTTGGCATGGCAAGATGTTTTGACACTTCAGCATTCTGCATGTGTGCCAACAGTGGAATCCAAGTGATGGACCAATCAGATCATTCCTATAGGGCTCTGGTTTTCTATAGGGCTCAAGCCAAGGTGACTCAAA
Source organism: Euthynnus affinis (assembly GCA_029490765.1). Taxonomy (NCBI): domain Eukaryota; kingdom Metazoa; phylum Chordata; class Actinopteri; order Scombriformes; family Scombridae; genus Euthynnus; species Euthynnus affinis. The sequence continues at coordinate 4,804,015 of CM055853.1, read as the reverse complement.
TTCAGCTAACAATAGCACTGGTCTGAGTTCACGAGAATGTTCCAATTAGCTGCACAGCCACCGTTGAGCAGAATTCATCGCTGTAACTACATTTTTTTGGTTAAATAGGAGACTCGGGGGACAGACTGAGACACTTCATTATTCCACTCAATGGCTCATATCCTGTGAGCCAGCGCGGATGTCTGGAGAAGCTGTTTTTCACTCCGTGACAAGTTTCAGGTTTATGTGCGGGGCTGTTACTCTATCTGCTAATTGTCCAGGAAGTGGTCTATTGGAGAATAACTCGAGATGGAGTGATGAAGTTTTAAATGGAGCAGAGGGAAAGGAGAGATTCCCTCTACCTCTCTAAAGTAGCCTCGGGCAACAGCAGTTATGCATAGGATATCTTTGGGTTTGTTCATGTGCCAGAATACAGATGAGGCTGCCTTTCACACTCCTCTCCCCTACAAAGAGAGTCACTCCCTTGTCACCCAGAAAAGGGCCGCTGCGCTCACTCCTTTATTTCGGTTTTGCTCCTGAAGTTTCCATGGTAACCTAAATACTATTCAGCCCCTTGCAAGCAAAGCAGTCCTTGCAGGTGGCTGTTCTTTAAAGCAAAGAATGCCACAAATGCAGCTCCTTCAAAACAACTGTTGAGCGAGGCCTGCTTAGAATTTGTCAGTCCCAGATGCCACATTTCTCTGTTGATTGGAAGCTGGGAAAAATAAAAAGATAAACAAGCTTTTAATGGTGGAGTCATGATGTATTTAAAGTGGAGCGTGTATGAGGTCTGTATAAAGACATGAGGTTGGTAAAAAACAAATTAGATTTATTTAAGAATGTATTTAATGACCCATTTAATTTCAGCCCTCTAAAACAGCTCTCTGTCTGATAAGATGGGGGAGGGGAGCGATGGAGTAATAAGACTGATGTAACATGAGTGTATTTCTATGGTGCGCTTGTCGCTGAGTAACCAGTTGCCTTGGCAACCCTCTCCATCCCATTTCCCCACCACCACTATTCCCCAGCCGCTCTCTCTCTCCCTTCTTTGGCAGTGTGCGATCTCCATTATGGGAGGAGGATATTAAAGTGTCCTTATCAAGGCTTCAGATAACAACAAGCCCGGCGTAATCCACACTCCCGCTCGGGTCCAGATAAACGACACGGGCCCCGTGTCATCGGCCATATGGTCCTGAGTGGTTCTCGGGAGACTCGCTGCCGTCTTGTGTCACTGACTCTGCTAATGGCTCTGCTCAGACAAATGAGACCTAAGGGCTGGACAGCGGACACAGTTATGTGCCACAGGGAGCAACAATTATATGAAAACAATCCTTAAGAGGTGTACATGCACTCTTTTTGCTGTATAACATTTGCAGAAATATAATGATTTCTACAAATGTTGCAGGAAAAATGTTTAAATGAGGTGATAGAAACTTTAGAATGACAATACTTGTCCGCTTAATCTGATTTTAATCAATATAAATAATACATTTATATCAGAATTTTATATGGAGATGAAGTGAGGGGATTTATTTTGGGCAGTCAGTGTTGAAGAAGTAAGTTTTGTTCATTTCCTGCATACAAAATGTTAGGTGACAAGTGGCTGGAGCCCTTTCAAGACCTGAATGAGCATGACACTCTCATAGTCATCAGTACAAAACATGATTAACTGTGTTAGAAAACATCTGGTTCTTGAGCAAAAAGTCAAAGGCAGCCTGTGAATACATTACTTTAAATTATATGTCCGACGATATTCTATATTTTTTTGTCCACAAATCCCATGAAAACACCAAAACTAACAGTTGCTCTCCTAACAAGTATCATGTGTCAAAGCCTGATATATCTTATCCCTCTGTGCCACAGAGCTCCATTGTTGTCCAAAAACTATTAAAAAAACATCAGTGAGCCACACTGTTACAGTGGATGACATTTTCCTTCATTACCATGAACACACGCACTGTAGTTTATTTTGACTGAGTCCCACACACACACTGTCCTGCTGCCAGAAATATCGCACCAAATCCACAAATGCACTGTAACTTCTGTCTGAATAACATTTGCTAAAAAACTATAACGTCCTGCTGAAAAGTGGAGTGTGACACCAAAGTAGCATTCCAGCTTAAACTTCACCAAGCAGAAGCTGAAGATTAGATTTAGTAAAAACAAATTTAAAAAAAAAGAAGCATCAGTTCACTATGATGCAGTTTTTTGGGTCTAACAGGCCTTTTTCACAGAGGACATTTCAGCATGTCACATTAGGAGACGCACGCGTGTAAATAATTCATGAGGTAAGAATGAATTAATGAATTCCATTTAGCTACTTTAGGAGCCATCATTCATGTTATTACTAACACCTGCACTTTTCCTACAATAACAAGTCAAAATATCCTCTGTAAAAACGACCGCTATGATGAAACATTGTGAATTTGTCACTGTTCGATGATGACAACCATTGTGTGTCTGAACCAGCTCTACAGTGGTTCCATGTCACAATATGGACACAGCCATTTCTGTGCTTGGGACGGCGGTGATCAACAGTGCCACACATATTCCTGTGTGTGGGACTGTGGTCTAAGGCTAAGAACACTCTGCTTGTTCACACTCAGCGATATGTCTCCTTTATGTTGTAGCGTCGTTAAGAGCTAGCATTACAAGGACATTCGTCATCATTACAGACATTACAGTGTGGATGTGCCGTAAAATAGCTTTCTTGTTCTTTTCTGGTCTGAAATGAGTCCTTGGCTCTAAGTGATTCCTGTTTTATTATCTGTGCCTATGAATGGGGAGGATGGGGAGATGAGGACATGCTGGAATAATGGCATAAATCATATTAATCACAGCAGGCTCCAGCCAAGGTCAGTGGTGATCCTGTCAATATGATAGATAGAGAGTGCATTATGTTTTCACGCTTCAAAATTGTGTTTTTACACCTTTATATTAATGCAGCCACAGCAGAAACATTTAATTATGCACTCTTACACTACTTTGTATTTACCACCATTTGTCCACGGTGTACTTCTAAATACGTTCAGTTAAAACTAATTTGTTTTGTTTAATGTGTTTTGGAGGAAAAGTAATTGCCCAGAATATGCTCGCTAGCACCATTTCTTTTAATTACAGGAAGTGTGACATCCTCATATTGCACAGAAGTCATAAAGAATAGATCGGGGTGAATGGTGGGTGTATATGCTGTATCACAGGACTTCCCTTGATTAAAGAAATGTTACAACCTTTGGTCGGGAAAACACATTTATTTGCTTTCTTTCTGAGAGTGAGATTGATATCATTCTCGTTAATGTGTGTTCAGTGCAACACAGGAGCTGTGGCTAGCCTAGCTTAGCATAAAGTGCTATAGGTGGGGGGGAAACAACTAGCATGGCTTTGTTCAAAGCTTAAAAATACATCTTCCAACACATCTGAAGCTGACTACTTTTCATTTTTAACCCCATGTTGGATGAAATGAGTCCAAATCTAAAACTGTGCATTAACTTAGATATAGAAATGACAAATTATGATTTTAGGGGAAGTTACATGTTGGGGCTATTTCTTGAAGAGGAACATTTTATTCATCCATCATTCTCTATCAGATTCTGTGCAGCGTCTCCTGCTATAATGCAGGTTGCCAGATACTGTTGATTAGCACAAGATTTGGTTTTGGTTTTTGTACAGGCACAAACTCACTGTGACAACAAGACTGTGGAAAATCTTCACAATCACAATCTCTCAGCCTGGCTGTTGTCTTCCAAGAAATACAGCACGTAACTATTCTCCTAAAACCACAGATTGTCATTTTTTTATTTTTATTCTATTTGTGCAGGAGTTAAACAAATGAGATATTATGTTTAAATCAGTGAGTTTTAGAGGTGCTGGTAGGTCTATTTTTCACGTCAGACATGTTTCCCTGTGCTAAGCTTGGCTAATCACGTCCTGACTCTCCTTAACACACATTGGCATCGATCTCCTAATATCACTCTTGAAAAGAAAGCTCATAGGTGTTTGTGTTAAACTGTTCCTTTGGCATTTGGCAAATATCAAGGTTTGGTTAAATAATGAAACAAAGTATTCTGTCTTGTGCTTCACGTCAGTGTTACAGTAACCTAACCATATAGTTGTCAATCATGGTTTAATTGCCAGGAGTGGATATTGTAAGAAATTGGATGGAATGTGTTGATACATTCAGTCTGAACATGTTGCATTGGCAGTGAACACAAAGTTCAATATAAATGTTTCCTTTTATGCTGCTAACAATAATGCAGGCAGCATTACGTTTACTACAAAACTTACTTGCTACAGCAAATGATCTGTATATGTCATTTTTAGGGGCTGTTAATCCACAGGTTATTACATCAGAATGAAGCTACTCCAAAGTGATAGCAAAACTCCTGCATCATCACCCAATTAGGGAAGTCTGCTGGAGTTTGCTGGCTTTTTTTCTCTGCTGTGACTGGTGTGATAAGTGGAGAAGTTGATTTCTTCCTGATGATCCTGTGGAAACACACCGCACCCCTCTGAGCTCTGTTTTGATTATAGCACCAGCCGCTCCTCGGGAGCCAGGCTGCAAAGGGAAGTTTTGATTAATTTATTCTGGTTTTGGAAAGACTCCCAACACAACTCCCACTGAACAGGCAGAGAATTACCCTCGGGCTTTCAGATCAATAGGGGAACTCCATGAAAAACACATGCGTGGGTTATTTTCTGTCCGTTTTCTTCTTTCTTACACAAATAAAGCAAGGTTCTTCACTGTTGATGCTAATCAGAGCTTTCATTAACACATCATGTTTTTAACTTCTAACAGGCTTTAGGTATTGGCATAATATCCACAAATATTTAAAGAGGACCTATTATGCTTTTCCTTATTTTCAGTCATATACATAATGTTACAATGTTGGATGTTCATGTTAAAAGAAGCCAAAGTGTCAAATAATGACAAAGTAATCCCTGTGAGCACAAAGCGCCATTTTTTTTCTACTTTCAGCCTGAGCTGACATCAGCTTGTGACAGATTTCTTTATATGGTCATCTGCTCCATGCACAGCTTGCAAGTTCTAACATTATGGCATTTTTACATTGTTTCAGAGGTAGTCACACCGAGCCATGACTCGAGTAGAGCTAAATTAAGTGTTTTTCCATTACACAGTTACATTACAGGTTGTTCACCTGTTGTAGGTGTGCTGATTGTCTGCAGCTTGTCGTCAAACATCGTCATCACCATGGCTGTTTCTGCTTTCTGCTATTCCCCCCTGCATTATTTCTTACTCATTCGCTGAACTGAAAAGCTCCACATATCTCCATATGTTGTTGTTTGACCAGTTTTTAGTGCCACTATTGAAGCTCTGCTAATTCAGAGAGGAACACATTTCATTTCCTGTAAATTCTTCACTGTAAAATTCCTCTATTATTTAGTAATTGAAAAGCTTTTAATATCAAGAAGTAAAGCAGGAAATGATGTTGTGTTTTCATCAACAGTAACTTAACACAACTGTGATATGGCTGCCACGCAGCAGGCTTCCTGAAAGCTGGCCAATCAGCACAGAGACAGAGGCTGAACTGAGGCTCTGGTCTTTGATTACCAAGTCATGATAAGATTTTGCACACCACTGAGTGACTAGGACTGTTGATGTTTCTGAATGGCAGGAAGTAATAACTGTTTAAATAAGAGTAGGGGCCAGATTCACTAAAACCTTTGTGCCTGCTTTTTTAGGTATAGGTTTGACACATTCTGCACCAAGCATAGCGTAGTATTTATCAAATAGCAGCAGGCAGGAGTTGCAGTCTGCATGTCATGTATGCAAGTTGCATCTTCCCCTTGTTGCCTAAACATTTAAGAAGAGATTTAAGAAGAGAACATTTAAGATATGTTAACAGAGGTTGATTATTGATGATCAGTTTTACGTGAAAAATTCTCCGCCTCTGAGAAGCAGGCGTGTATATGGCACACATGGGATTTACATAAACCACAAAACAGTGGAGAATAGGAAATAATAACAAATGTAAATTATTAGAAAGTGAAAACCAATTTTAAGAAAGAAAGGATTTGAACTTGACTATTGTTTTTGTAAATCTTTCCCAAGGACTCTACAGCCATACTAGTGGCTCCTTGAAGCTGTACTTGGGTACAGTGTTGCTAAATTAGCTAATTGCTAATTTTAGCATGCTAACAGCAATAATTCATCAGGTAATTTAATTTTACCATCTTCACCATGTTTATATTTATTTAGTTTAGCGTGTTGACATGCTAAAATTTTCTAATTAGCACTAAATAGAAATACATTTGAGGCTGTCATTGTGTCACTAGTTCTGCAGGTAACTAATTAAAAATCTAAACGTTGGACAAACCAAATTATTGATGTGGTGATGACACTATACAAGAATTCCGGGATCAGCAAAGTAACAATTCATCCTGTGGGGAACAGGAGCATCTGCACCAAATAATAATACCCATAATCAATCAAGTGGTTGAGATATAGTATTTCATTCCAACCCAAAAATGTTAGTGTAATGGTAGAGGAAAGGTCATTAGGATTAATCCTCTGGGGACTATGAATGTAATGAACAGAATGTCATTGCAATTCATCTAAAAGCTGTTGAGATATTTCAGTCTGGACCAATCAACCGGCATAGAGCCACGCCACTACCAGAGTGGATGCAAATGTAACATTCACTAACTTTAATCCAAATCCTGGGTGTCAATAAACTGGATACAGAATAGCCACAGTTCAACACTTGCTTAGCCTATGATACAAAGGGACAAGGTGAAAGACATGTAACTAGTCTGCTCTTTAGAAGCAGTTTGCATTTGCCTTCAGGTTTTGATAGGCAACATCCTGTTAATGTAGTGTACACACCACACCTCACCTATTATTTTGGTTGGGTATTCCTCTGACCATGTGTCTCAAGTTGAAAGCTTCAAAGCCTCGTAGGAGCTAAGATTTTTACCCCTATGACCGAGTTCTAGAAGCATCTTTCACTTTAAGCTGGATATCCTTTCTTTAGTGGGAGTGTACAATCAAACAAATAAGTTTTGTGCAGATCCAATCATTCATAACAAAATCAGGAGGCTCTGAAGAACTATTTATCCCGTTGAACAATTATACAAATAAATCTGGGATGAGAGGAGCTGCGGCAGAGGATCATGATTTTAGACATGTGGTTTCCTGGTTTGGTTTTGCAAGACAAACACTGGAAGATTTGCAAAGGCTGAGTGAAAATCTGCCTGACTGAGCCACATAATAAACACTTACATATAATACTATACGAACATTAATCTGCGGTTAATTATTATTTTCAGCTTTTGCGGTGCATGTAGCGGTTTGAAGGTAGGAAAAGAGGCTGGTTAGTTGAAGATTACAAATCTCTGATGTAAATGGAAATCAGTTCACATTACAGTGTGTAAGGAATTAATGGTAATGTACTGTGTGCTGTTTAAAAGTCTGAGGACTGTCATGTAGCTGAAGCATCACAAGTTTCACTTCTTTAGTTTTAACACTTCCCCACTGAGGAAATGCTGAGGGTCATCTCACTTCACATTTTAAACATTAAGTTCTTAAAAAAAAACAAAGAAAAAGGAAAGAAACATTTGTCTGTAAAGTGAATCACAACAGGTGTCCAAGAAAATTCCAACCTCTCTGTGTTGGTATCTTCAGTATGTGTGACTCGTTACAAGTTGGGGAAAATCGATGCAGCTTGAGCATGCACCAAAGAGGCTAACCAGTCTGTTTGGCACCCTGGAGAATCAGTTAGAGACACTTCACAAAAGTCTGCTTGTCCTCCAGTTGATCCAACAGTACAGCTGGGATCGATGATTTACAGCGGCTGCAACCAGAAGTCCTTGCAGCACTCATCACATAGCAGTGGAAGACACTGAGGGTGATGGCTCAGACCAGAGCTGGGGGGGGGGGGGGGGATTACTGAGGAATGAGGCACCCCTACAAGGCTCCAACTATGAAACCCAGAGAAACCACTGGTGCAGAGGTGACTGTGGAACTAAAGGTTTGCCTGCTTGGAGCAGTTTGAGGAAGTGATAAAACCAAATACCACCAGCTGCACAGTGTATGACCACAGTGATATTTGAGGGCAGTAATTTACTGAAGTTAACCAAAACAAGGTCCTCTTTATGACATTCATAACCTTTAAGATCTGAATTGTTTACAGTTTTATCTGATCATACTTCTCTGTCAGGGCTGAGTTTGACATTTCATGAAAGGATATATTTAAAACAAAAACAATGACCTGAACAGTGTCTCAGATCAGAGCTGTAGACTTGAGACTAGGACTTGAGTCAGACTTAGGTCATAAAAATGCGGGTTGTGAGACTTGACTTCCTAAAAGCATTCAAATCTAATGTAAAAAACTCAAACTCTAAAAAGATAGTTTAATACTTGACCTCAACTTGTTATCAAGGACGACTAAAAGCGACATTGATGTTACTCTGTAGTAACATGCATAGGCTTTGTAGCTATGCAATAGGCAATGCTGTAGCTGGTGCTCAAAAATGTAACTATACATCCGAGCTATAGAGATACCACATGGAGGCCGCAAGAACTGTGATTGGTCAGAATGGGTTGCTTGTGTTTTGTCCCACATGTTTCAGATGCTGGTAGTGATTGTTCAGAGTGAATATAACATGAAGCATGTTTAAAAAAAAAGGCTCAGTCATCTATAGAGTCCTATTAATTCATTGCATCAAATATACATCCAGTTTAAGTTCTGGTCACACCAGAAGCAACACTGTGAGATTCATTCGGTTGTCTTGATGAAATAGGTGGCGCTGGAAGCTTGGCGAGGTAGTGACTACAGGGGGCTACTGACTATTGCAGGGCTAGCTATTAAGCTATTGTGGCTTTAAACTTTACAAATGCAAAAGATGCGTGTGGAGTGAATGTAAATAAGAAATTATTCCAAAATTATGCTCCTTCAAATGCTGGTGTGACCAGGCCTTTCATCTGATAAAGACTTGACTTGCCCCAGAAGACTTTAAAAAAAAGCTCTTATTCATATATTTAATACGTTATACGATACACTTGACATCATTTCACTAAAGCAAACTAAGAATTGACTCTTGTTACTCCTCCTTGAAAGTGAGACAAACTCAAACCCCAATGAAATCTGTGGCAGTTATGAAGGAAAACTAGTGTTGTGAAAAAATCCCATATAAAATGCAGAACGGAGTAAAAACAAAAGTAATGGAAAACAGAATAAGCTGTTTGTGACTTTCAATAAACAGCTTTGTCCTCTTTCAACTTGGACCCTTGCCCTCTCTGCCTCATTAAATAGCCCTCCTTCGACGCTTGCACCTTACATCCCACGCTTTCATTGTAATTTCTCTACAACAAGTCGTAAATGTTTTTGTTTGCCTGTTATTGGGATGGATTTTAATTAGCTTCCCTGAGAACCACTGAGGTTTATGTTAACTCAAAGACCTTTCGGCCTGTTCAGCTCAATGGCTCTGATTTGGACTAATTTCAGAAGACTATCCTTTCACCAACAAATAATAAATACAGTATAAGGATGCCTATACATACACAGCATGTGAGAGTGAAAAACAATGATACATAAAATATTTTGAAGTGTGATCCTTTAACAATCACAAATTGGTAGAAAAATGCAAAAACAAAAGATTAATTGACATGTATTTCCTCAACGTGTCTTTGGAAGGTTAACTACTTTTCCTTGGATATGATCGGCTCCCAGCGGAAGGAGCCTGTAACTAAGCCTATGAATGGCACAGACAGGAAGAGTATTGATAGTAGCTCTGATTCCCCTGGTGGGTGTCTACACATGAATGCAAGGCAGATCTAAATATAACCTGCTTCTTTCCCTATACAGATGGCTGGCAGCAAACACCAACTCACAAGGCTTCAAAGCTCATGCCCAGGAAGATTGTGGAGACCTAGAGGGTGTTGTTGCATACGGAATGCATTTTTCATCCTCTTTTTTTCCCCATCAATATTTCATGAGCCGATACAGCACACCAAGTGTTTCCTTCCATTTCAATTTTGACCAGAAATAGTGAAGAAGAGGAAGTATGCCACATTTCCATAGTTTAGACATACAGTATATTCAGTGTCAAACAGACATTCACTTTGGAAATGACTGCAGCACTGTTCACTACTGCTACTAGATTATGGATTCTTGTGTCTTGGGGCGGCCCCATATCTCTACATATTACATTCACAGAGGGCAGTTGTCCTTGTTTGGTTCCAGTAGTCTGAATTGCTACTTACATATCTGAATTTCTTCCCCCAGATGGGAAAAAAACTAAGCCAATCAGAGTTTTATAGATGGGATTAAGATTGGAGACATGTTCTTCCTGCTCCAGAGCCAGAATCCATTTTAAACAAAAAATGTTGACAATTGTATTTTAGATTTGCCCACCCATAAAGCTTGTTTTAAGTCAACATACAGAAACAGCCGCTCTTAAACAGACATATTTTGATCAACATTACAGATGCCAAGTCGAATTCTCACAGCAACCTCTAGTGTCGCTCCTGTATCAACTGAACCCTTTGGCTAACTTGAACATGGTGTCTGACTAAATTATGATGTGAAAAAGAAATGGCAAATCAGTCTAATTATCACACTACAATTCAGCAGTACATTCAGTTATGTCTTGTGTCAACGCCAATGGACAGGTGTATAGTCTGCCTGTCACACCGTAGTTTGGAGTTTGCCTCCTGTCTTGGACTTGGATACTTTCCAAAGTATTTTAGCTAATCTTGCAGGGAAAGTCCGTTTCCAGCTGGTGGGGAGTACTATTGGAGTACTTAAAAAAGTTGTGAAAAACCTTTCGAGGTTCTAGGGAAAGCTGTGTGAAATCTGATAAATTGCCTTAAGTGATGTCACTTTTCAGTTGCGGCTGAGGACTAAAAGGTTGAAAATGAAAAAAAAATCTGTGGTGTGGAGTTGGAAAGAAGTGAGGTTACCAGACCTTTGTAGTTGCTCCACATCTCTGTTGGAGGCTAGCAGCTCCAGGCTACATTAGCCACTAACAGCATAAGACACCTGAAACTCCAACCAAACTGTTGGCAGTTGAGTTTCACTGTGGGTAATGTAGGCACCAGGTTTTTTAGAAAAGAGTAATAATGGAATAAAAAAAGACAATGTCTCTGGTTCTGCTGCATCGATTTAGACCCCCCCCCCCCCAACTATTGATCTTGAGATCAATAATGTTACAGGAGTGTAATGTTTATGTAATGTTTGTTGGAATACTCTTTTAACTGTGGTGTTCTTGCCATCACTGAAATCACTAACTGACTAAAATTCATCCAAAAAAAAAAAATCATAAAAGGTTCAGCAATCATAGAGGGATAAATCTATTATAGGAAAGGACAAGATACCAGTTTCTGCACCAACAGTAGCTTTAATAGACCAGAAGGACAAGTTATGTTATAAGTAAGGGGGCATGACTCTCACTTTTTCTTTGCTACTCCCATTTACTCCATTTCAAAACCTTTCAAGTCAGAAAATGTCAGGTCAACAAGGCTGCTGGAGGGACAGAGTTTAATTCTTTTGCAGTCTATAACCATCACTTTCACTTCTGCTCCCTCTACTGCATTTGTAACTCATATAGCTGAAAGCAACAAGCTGATGCCTCTTCTTGTTTTCTTACTCAATCTGGGAGATGGGAGAAATCAGTCATGGAATCAGCATGCAATAACTTGTAATTACTCCCAGAATGCTTTTTATTTTTTTACAGTGATCATATTAAAGAATGGCTTCTTCCTCACTTGATTAATAGACTTTGTATTTTTCCTAACTGTAAATTAACATTTATGGGTTTATGGTTACAAACAAGATGAGATCTGATTCAACTAACACCATTTATCTTTTCTGTTGAAGGAAGATCTAAGCACGAGTAGAGGGCATGTGGAATACATCCTCAGCTGCTGTCTCAAGGCCCTTGGAAAGGGGAGTTATTGCTGCCGCCATGACCAGGTTCTGAAGACAGTGACTGACATCATCTGTGGAGCCAACACCCAAAGAACCTCCGCCCCACTAGAATGACCATTGCATTCATCAATGCACAGAGAGGAGCCACAGAAATGCCAGGGGTAGCAGACTGCCATTCTGGTAATGGCTATGGATCAAATGTAATGACCCATGGGAGATGGCTTCTCAGACGGAAGTCGAGGTTTCTAATGTTCAAAAGACCCAAAGCACCCTATTATTCCAGGTGATATCATAGATGGTTTGTTTCAGCACTTTGCAAGATGTACCATTGTAACATTTATCACCTGGGAAGAAATGTTCCCTTTCATTATCTTATCTATGTGGATGTTAATGGTCATGCTCAAGGACACTACATCAGGATAGACACTTCTGTCTCTATTCACATATAACAACTTTGATACAACCTTTGATTATGGTCATTTGCAATCTGCGCTGAACGGCATGCAATACTGGTGTTTCCCTTTCTGTCACAAAATTCTGGCCTGGCTGGCAGTAACTTACTTCATGGAACCTAATTTAACTCGCAAACCTCCTGGTGTACCCTCACATACAACATCAGTACCACTCTTGCAACAAGAGCACCCGAAAGTCATGGAAACCCACCAAGTAAAATGAAAAGAAACTTCAAAGCGACAGAACAGCAAAGAGCAACTGCACAAGAGCTGGTGATGAAATATTTATCACGTAATATACAAGACATAAGAATGTAATTTTAAAGAGCTTCTGGGATCAAGGTTATTTTTAGAAACCACTGAATATTTTACTTCATTTCGCCCTCTAGTAAGCAGGTGACCTCTCTTTCTCTCTCTGTTTCTTACTCACCGGCTATGATGGGAATCCTATAATGCTTTCACATTCCCTCTGGTCTTGCATTTGTTCAAAGCATCTCATGTGCTTCCTTGTAAGTGTGTGAATGAGGTCATCCTCCTGCTTTTGTCAATGTAAGTCTTCCTGTGAAATGTTATGTAATAGGATGTGAGAGTGGACTTTTGAAAACTGGGTCTCTGAAACTCATTTAGCTGTGCTAGTTTACAAGTCATCTTTAGTATTCGAGCTAAATAATCTAAACTGAAAAGTCCACTTAATAACTTTTCAGCACTCTTGATTGCATCTCATGGTCTTCTTCATCTTGCAACCCAAGTCTTATGTTCCAGGATGGTTTTTCGTGTCAGGTGTCAATATCATCTTTGATCTTTCTCCAGCCGTCCACTGACTCCTGGATTATTAATTCAACCTCTTCCCAACTGAGACTTTGACCAGGGACTTGCTATTATTTGCTAATGTAACGTTTACTCAAATATTGTATCCCATACACTACTAGTTTTCGTCTCTGTCCTGTCTTCAGGGTGTATCATCTAAAAGCTGTATTACTATATATTTCCTTGCACCTTGAGGCCAGCGGAACAAGCTGTAAACACAAAATTGGCATCTTGCTTTATAAAGATGTTAAGGCTGACATGTTAAACAGTTGATTAATGGAGATTACATAATTCTGGCCACCTAAGGAATGTAGGTTCATGCTGTGTTTAGCTATGTCTTTGACTCTGAACTGTGGAATGCTTGACTTTATTCCATAGCTAACTTTGTCTGCCATTTGGTTCTGGGAAAATTGTGTACAGTGGGTTTATCAGAGCTCTTTTGATGGAAACAGCTGTCTGCTGTGGCTGGAAATAAGGTTGAAATTGATGACACTAAATCAACTGTTAAGTTGCACGCCATAAACCCAAAACAATGAGCCAAAAGAGGCTAAAAAGGGGAGAGAATTGATAACAATTCTATGTTAGTTTGTACCTATGAGAGACACCTTTCACATTACAAATTTTCATTCACATCAATGGATATATTGTTATTTTAAAAACTGATTAGTGCAGCTGTAAGGTGTTGAATGGTTTGAAGTAAAGGTCATAGACTACTTACTGCAGACCACATGCTGACATCTATGCCAGCTCCATTAACTGAGGATGACTGTGAGATGCTGAAAGGCCCTACTTAAATCTAGTGCAACAACAAATCCAAAGAGGTAGGTCTTAGGTGCATGGCTTCCTCTTTTGGTTTATGTATGTGAGGCAGTGCAAAAAGTCACATCACTTGTCTTTTAATCACAGTGATGAATGACAACATTGAAGACGCCTCTTTAGAAAGTCAATATGTAAGTAAATACTTAGTTTGTTCTTGTTGATAAAATCACAAAGTGTCAGCAGAGTGATGTTGCATCAGAAACAGACATGGTTCTGAGACATTTTCCAAAATCCAGTTTCCACCAAAATACATATTGCTTTGTGCTGCCTCATCTGAATGACACTTGCACATGTGGAACATGCTGGGCACCAAAATACTACACCGATGGGCAAAGCCATTTTCAGAGTCAGGAAAATACCAATCATAGTGCTGCTTGCGTAGGTCGTTGCATTGCCTCGAAAGTAGGGCCTGAAGAGATGTTTAAGTGTTGCAAGCATGAAATTGAAAACCAAATACCAATGGACTAGGAGTACAGTGTAGTTGTAAAAGACCTTCAGGTGCTTATTACTGTCCTGTCATGGCTATGATGGATGGCCCTTTCCAGTTTTTGCAGTATATGTTCTTTTGCTATATGGTCATGACATTGATAGACATGTGTTTTTCTTTTCAACACACTTTATAGTGACATTTTGTCATGGAATACTGTGAATAAAACATGACCCGACTTGACATAAAAGAACGACCTAACTGCTGAAGGTATATTTAAAGCTCTAGAGTATCTCTGTGCTACTGCACACATAGAGACATGTAAAAGGTAGCTATTACACTCACATTATCTGCTGGATTATGGTGCTTATCTGCTCACAGTTGAGGTTCTCTGCATACCTTTTGTTGAAGACCTTTATATCCAACCATGAACTTAAAAAGATAAACGTTTTATTAATCCCTGAGAAGGGACTAATGTGAACAAAGAATTATGGGATAGATGGTGATGTGGATGTGACCTGTGACACAAGAAGAGAAGTTAAAGAAATGAATATTGTACAAAACAAGAGTGGGATCTGTTGATCACTTCCCGGCAAGTATTATCCATTTTATCTTTCTTATTTCACTTCTTTATACACAATGTCACAATAATAAGGACGTGTCAAAACCCAAACCCATTAATGTTCTTTCTTTGGTGTTATTTCACTTGAATTTGGTCCACTTACTTGCTTTTCAGAGCTCTCAATCTCATCTTTCACAATGTATAAATGCAACAGGTTGTTGCATTGTCACTCTAATCTCGTACATGTCCCGTTGCTAAATCACTAGACAAGGCAAACTATTCATTAATACAAAATATAGTCAACTAGTAAAGGCTGCTGAAAAGATATCCATCACCCTAAACCATCTGTGAATTAATTTGTGAGAAATTGTGGACAAAGGTAAATGTAAGGCTGTTTGCTGACTTTGTAAAAAGCAACTGTCTTAATATTACCACAACAATCATTTTAAAGTCAACAGTTAGCTAATTTGTAGCATCTAAACCATCACATTCAATTACTGTAGCTGTAGTCCCAAACCTACCTACCTTGCTATAGAAATTTAAAATTGACACTACAATTCTTAGACACACAATTGTGCATTTCATTCAAGTAAAAGAAAATTAACAAAATGAGAACATTCATATGTCTTCTTTAACAGAAAAAATGAGAATATGCGTAAGAGTGACAGTTTACCCAATATTAACCAACGAAAAAAAAAAAAACCCAACCATATTATTTACAATATACATTTATATTCCACTAATAAACTGGTTGTATAGACATGTATAAAAAATAAATAAATCACAAAACTCTGACAATGTAGACTACACATCCTATGTCTCATGTGTGATTAGGTTCTACTACTAAAACACAAACCTAAACAGTTGAGGTTGGGAAAACATTGTAATTTTGATAGTTTAATAGCTTTAGCTTTTGATAGCTTTAACAGTTAATAGGTTTTTGAACAACAATGGAGGTCTCTGGCACAGAGGCATAAATTACATCAGGAGTTGGTGACACGGACATTACTTGTTGGTAGGATCAGTGCTTTGTAGGTTTCGGTCTGTCCTTTTCAGCAAAAACATGTAAACAATGAGAAGGTTATTCATGAAAATCCATTTTCATCTTCAATGAGAACTCTTTTTTTACTCAGGTATGCCCACATCTCCATATAATAACTCCCTCTACAAAACACTAGAAAGCCTCACAGCAAAACTCAGATATGGGATTTCCCCTGTTGATTTTTTTTTTTTTTCAAATTAAGCAGTATCATTAGGAAAACATAGAAGTTTGATATATGTGCTTTTTCTGATCTTTAAACCTGTAATGGTTTGGTTTTATTATTACACGCTAAGAAATGGTAAATCTTTCAAACATTTTTTGCTATAACTCTCTACTGTGTTTTAGTGTTTTTCTTCCAAATTAGTAACGCACAAGCCTAAGCATGCAGTGAGACAAATGTGGTCCTCTCAAGGTCCAGAAGAGCAGCAGATGGTAGATAGCTCAGGAGAACGGACATGGAGCCAGGTTTGACTGCAAACACATTCACTTCTTGGGTGCATGAAGCCTCACTCGGTGAAGGAGCTTGATTAGATTTGCAGAAACTCTGTGTTATCATTGGTTGTTCTGCCATTTATCTGTAATATAATGAGGAAGAGATTGAGTTTGCTTTCCTTTTCCTGCTTTAGGTCTAGTGGGTATGACATCATAGTCTGGACGGACGAGAGGATCATAACCTGATTATCTGATAAGGGAGAAGCGTTGGAGGCCCGCCAGTGTCAAACCCAGCGTTACGGCCATGACTTCAGGCTAATATGTGGTGCAGTCAGCCCTTGAGAAAGGGGAAAAAAATCATTAACTCACTGGTCTGTAGTGCCAAAAAAAGCAATTGAAATCCCTGTTCAACTTTGTCAAAGTATATCCTGGGATGCTGCACCCATCACCTCAAGTTTCTTCTTTTCTTACTAATGATTTAGCCCAAGTTCACACTGATCAAGGTTTTTAGAGGCTTTAATTACACAGTGCTCAGCCACAGAAGAAGGCACTGGCTTCTCATGTATCCTTTTCTTTTGACTAATTCCTCTTTACTTTTTTCCCCAGAGGAGGAATTGGCCTCTCTGTGAGCCACCACACCTCTTCTCAAAGACTCGGTTTAAATGGTTCACCTCCTGTTTTCTCACAGGGACAATTAATTCAAGCTAATACCAGGACAGTCTATGTTTGTAGAGATTTAAAATTAGGTTTTTGAAATTTTCCACCGTTCAGGATGATATTCAAAACCAATCATTTGATGGGTGATTTATAGTATCATAGTACATGGATTATTTTGCATGAGTGACCCCAATGGGAACCATTGTTTTAGAAATGTTGAAGTGTTTCATCTGGACTTTCAGAAGAAATGCAGGTGTTCTGGCTTGGAGAATAGTTTTTGTACTGCTATGGAAATGAGCCGATCTAGTTGATTCATTTTTTACAGATTTCCTGGCGTGTAACGTATTAAGGAACACTGCTGGACTGTATTAGTAGACGTTTAATTTCCTGCTCACAAGCACTTAATACTGGGTTCAGCGCTCTGGAACATGATCAATGACAATTAAACATTCAAGGTTTTATCTCTGTAAATTACTGGCCAAGTAGTGCTTAAAATGTGTTACCCTGGCTTAATTCCAGTTTGAGATCTTATAATGCTGTGCTCACATAAAGGAAATTTAACATAAACACTGGGGAAAGTGGCACAGCTCAGATTTACGCTTGACACATACCATTCAGACCCTTCCACGCTTGGTTTGCTCTCATCCCGTCTGTCTTTCTTGTGTGTGGAATTAGACATCTGTAACACATCTCTGCTGGCAGATTTATAGCTTGTTGCGCCTGGCTTAATGGTGCACTTGACAGCTTTCTCTGGCTCAACGAGCAGGCCAGCTCCTGGAGAAACCCTGTCTGGTTCAGTCAGAGTGACTTACTGTATTACCCTGTCAGGCTGGATGGGCCTGTTGATCCACGCTGGCCTTCACTGATAATTACAAATAAAGGCTGGAGCGCTCAAGTCAAGAAAAAGAGTAGTAGATGTGTAATAGATCAGGTGTGTAGCCACAAGAAGACCTGGCTAGACCCAGGTCTGGCATGAATGGACAGGCCTAAATGGGGGTGAAAACTTAATCTAAACATTTATAAATGTGGAGAGTTGAGTGCAGTACGTGTTACTTAATGATGCAAGCTGATAAAGTCCACAGGTCCACTTACTAACTTTTTAGTGCTTTCAACCACATCTCATGGTCTACTTAAGCCAAGTTTGCAAACTCATCACATGACATCAGTATGTAACTTTGGTTCAACGTTGTCCTTAGTTGTGAAATTTCAAATGTCCTCAGTTTTGAAATTTCAAATGACCTTAGTTGTGAAATTTCAAATGACCTTAGTTGTGAAATTTCAAATGACCTTAGTTGTGAAATTTCAAGTGTCCTTAGTTGTGAAATTTCAAATAATGCCTTTAATTTCTGTGGATGTTTGTCTAATGCCCAATAAAAGCCCATCAATGTGGGGGAGATTCACCTTTTTCAGTTGTGTGTATAAAAGGGACCTAACATGTTGTTTTCGCTTATTTTCAGTCATATATATAATATTACAATGTCAGATGTTCATATTAAATGTTTTCCTCAGGAAATGTCTAAATGGTTGGAGTGTCATGACATGAACACACATCACCATAAATCTGCAGCCAAAGACATCATCAGTTAGTTACTAAAATAACAATAGACTAGAAATAAAAAATAAAAAAACTGATTTGGGGAAGCAGTTTATATGATTATATCGAACCAACACTACGTCAGCAATAATTCTATAGAATTATGATGGATCTAACTTCATACATGGTCCCATAGTTTAGTAATTAATGTTACACAATTGTATTTGCACTGCAATGCATTTCAAGACTAAAATAAGATGCGACTTTTGCTACAAAGAAAGTTGGAAAAGAGGCTGATGAGCCCTGCTAACCCGACATCTCCTTCACAAAAAAGCAGAATATTGAGTTATGACCGACCAGTCTGATGTGTGTAGAAGTGTGTGTGGTTATACTGTAGCAGTCTGGTGACATCAGGCAATTTAATGAAGCTGTGTGTAACGGCATTGCGCTCTGGCACAGCACTTCTCAGAGACTGCAGATTTATCAACATATTAGTCCTGCTGCCTTCAGATGTAGCAGAGATTTAATGAACTGAAGGAAAAGACTGGTTAACTGACTTTCCTACTTAAATGTTATTTTCTGTGCAGATTTTGGTTCAAGTGTTTAACTGAATTCATTGTTGCAGTGTGTCTGTAGTAAGTATTACGTTTTATCCTGTTGATAAAAGCACCAAAGCAGCAGTGGATTGACACTGTGCCACAAACAGAGGTGGTTCTGAGATGTTTGTTTTCAGGGCAACATCTAGGACCAAATCTCAACTAAAATACTACAACTATCTTTGCACTGCATCATTTGAATGAACCTCCCACCTGTCTGCACCTCTCCTCCCACCTGTGCACTGTGCATTCTGTGATGGCCACCAAAAGCACACAGATGCCAAAGAAAGTTTTAAGGTCAGGAAAATACAAAACAGTTGGAGCGCTGCTTGCACAGGTTGTTGTGTCTCCCAAAAATATGGATCTCCAATATGAGGCAGTAAAGCAGGAAATGTTGAATTTGCATTAGCAGTAACTTAACACAGTTGGCCAGTCAGAACAGAGTGGGCTCACTGGTAGGGGGGCCTTAAAGAGACAGGAGCTAAGACTGCCTGTTAAGAGACAGAGGCTGAACTGAGAGGCTGCATAAAGGACCAGTAGAAGATAAATAAGTTTTTTTTGAACTGTGAATCAAGCAAAGCCATTCTAGTGGAGTCCCAGAATAAAATATAGCGGTGGAAATGACCATAATAGGTCCCCTTTTAAAGAAGTAGTTTGCACTATTGTCAGTTTGAGAAGCGCACTATGAATTATGATTATGATATGTTGTCAAATACAAACTTGTTAGCTTCTAAGAATATATTATTGATATATCAAAGCTATTAGTGATTACAGAAAGTCTGATTTAACTACTGACTTGTTTACAATCACTCATGTCTCCTGTCCAATGTCATCATGACCTCTAGAAACAATGGCCAAATTCAAATTGACAAACATTTTTAGTAGTTAAAACACAAAAGGGACTCAGGAAATACCACCTATTTTTCCATATTCATGTACTTGAGAAACAGTTATTTCTAAAATAACAAAATAATTCAAAAAGCATCACATATTTACATCATTTTCTTATTATCTTAAAATTGAGATGATGAATGTATTGTGGAAAATGGAGTCAAAGCAAAGAATTTGTTGGCCTATCCACTTTGTCACTAAAAAAAAAGTAAGCCCAAAAATGTTTTTCTTTCTATAGCACTGTAGAAGATGTATGTTCATTGTGACTGCTGAATGAACTGCTTGGCTCATTTGTCAAGTCCTGACTATTATTCCCCTAGTTCTCCACCGCCATCCACATGGCCAAATCTCTGCTCCTACAAGTTAAAAAGGACCCTGCACCCTGACCGAGAGGACAACAGCTGCAGCACACTGCCCGCTTGAAACGGAGCCATTAATCACAGCAATGCCATTAATGAATAAGACTTACTCAACGGAGCGAGAAGAAGAAAAAAAAAAAGAAAAGAAAAAAGAAACACCTCTTATTTAATTAAGAGGAAAAGCACAGATTGACAATGACTGGCAGTACTGAGGGACTCGCCATATCCAAATAGAAGCAGATTGTACTATTCATTCGGAGCTTTACAGGACATTTTCAGGAAAACAGTTGGAAATACGGCATTGTTAATGTTCAAATGGAGGACAGATTGTGCATTCTTCCCTTAACAAAAGTATCTTTACAGACTAGCGTCCATATTAGCAAATTGTTGATGGTGCTATCCTCTGGAGGGTACATAAAGTCATTACCTAACTGCCTGCAATCAAACAAGCTGTAAATGTAGACCACTCAGCACATCAACTACCTCCACTATTAGTGAGTTTTTCAAACTTTTTTTTTTTAAGAGTCAATTTAAACACTGCCCTATAAAACTGAAACTAAATCCACTGATGTTTTGTCCAACATTAACCCGAGAAGTGTGGGCCATGTGTTACGGGTCAAAAGCCAGTGGGGGGAGGGGAGTGGGGGGGGGGTGTTAGTACAGTATTAGTTTGCACATGGACTCCAGAGAGAGCTCCTTGGTTAGGCAACAGATGCCCAGTGTCAAAAGTCACTGTGTGCCCCCACCTCCCCCTCCCTCCTCAGACAGAAGGGAGATAGGGAGGGACAGACGGCCTCTGGGCCCCTTTGAGGGTCTAAACAAAAACACTCCTTTCTCCCCAAGCCCCTGGCGCTCATAGCTTTGTCTCCTCTAGAAACCTGCCTCCTGGATCAACTGGCCAAGGTTGAACTAGAGGATAATTGTTGGTTGCAGGTCATTTGAAAATGAACTGAATTTACAGTATACAGCAGAAAATGCTTGTGGAGCAATGTAAAGAAAACTATGCATATATTTTGGTGAGTTGTAGGTCTTAAGATTTTTGGAGATGTAGGTTAAAACTGACCTAAATTTGGTTGATAAGTGAAAAATTACTCAAAATCTGTGTCAATCCAAAAGCAATACTGGTCTCAGGCTGGCTACCCCTATGGAAAATTGTTTGGCTTATCCACTGTATACCTGTGATTACATTGTCAAGCAGTTTGCAACTACATGTTGAAATGTAGTCATTGCATTTGTTGTATTTGGTTGTGTAGTTCAGTTTGTTTGTTCGAGTGTGAAAACTGCCAATTGTACTCTGGCATTGACCAAACAACTGAGCCGAGAATGCCTGAAAAGGACTCCTAAAGCAGACTCTACACTTTTGTTGCGGCATGACAGAAAAAATGGAGCAACCACAGTGATATGTGACTTTAACAAAAATGTACAACTTCTATTAAATCCATCTGCTGTTGAGAAAGCTCCTGATCCTGAGTGATAAGCGATGTATAGCCTATACTTATACACAATCATCTGGTAACCATGAACATTTATGTGTGTTACCATCTGAGTGTGTGGATTGAAAAGGAGTTTGATTAGATTTCTTATGTGGGTCCACTTAGATAATGCAGGATAAGCCACCAAAACGCTTGCAGGGGCTAAGTAAATCCACACAGAATTTCAGAGTCAAGTTCAGTTTTGGTGAATTTTCATGCTCTAATTTGCGCTGCAGACCAACAGCAAGCCATTTAGACAGTGATAACTTTTGAAGGGGGCAGAAAGTTGTAGGTTCCAAAATGATGACAAATCAAAAAATAGCTTATCAGCTGTGTTGTACTATTCATTTTATGTATCCTCCTTTATTGCAGACAAAACTGTTCCACACAAGAGCAATGGTTTGCAGACAGTTATGAGACAGGAGTTAATGATACAACTATGTCTTTTGAATAAACTGTGTGAATTTATTGTCTCTTTAGTGACCAAACTAAGCTAATGAGATAACAAGTCTGCTAACTGACTGTTAGCAAGCTTGTTAGGACTGAGAGCTTTAATTTCCCTCTTCAGTATCTTTTTATTGAATGAAATGGTGTGCAATGGTGAAGAAAATGTCAGGGGGGACCAAACGGAACAGTAAAGAGAACATAGAGAGAAGCTCCAGGAGCTACTGTGACTGACCAGTGCTAGCCTGGGTTAGATGTTTTGGGCGCCAGCTTTTGGGCAGTGGGTGTGTGGTGCCCAGCCAATAACTGCACACAGGGTGTAGCGTGTGGTGTAGTGACCAGGTTACATCATTGTCTTTGTCTCTATGCTGCTTTAGAACATAACCACCGTGAAACAATAAGAAAATAACGTTTTATTTATCTGATTTATGGTTTTGTTCTTGCCAGCGCCGCTCACTCTCTTCATTCACGCTCTAGCTCACTCGACCACACAATTGCATTCTCTCTCTCTCTCTCTGCTCTCAGCTTCTTCCTGTGTTAAGCTGAGGAGGAGGGGCCAACTTTGAATGTTGTGTTTACAAACGCCAACCAACAAATCCTGCATAGTGTACCTTTATCTGCTGATTTAAGCAGCGATGTTCTAAGACTGGTTGGCAAACAGCTTGTTTTTTAGCAGTCATGTTGGTCCTTGCCCAGGTCCAGGACTTCCAGGAAACTTGCTGGGTAGCTGATTATGGTTAGAGGAAAACTTTCTGCATTGAGAGCGTGATGTCTCTAAAAATATCCTACAAGACTGTCTTTCTAGTTCAATACAATTAATGTCAACTTATTTAACTCTCCAGCACTTTCATTACCAGAGTGAATTCCAAACCAACTTTCATTTCCAGGCAAGAACAGGAGTCAAATTATAGTCGTGCTTTTCTTCCAGTCACCGCAAAATTCATTTGATTTTGCGTCAGCTGTAATTTCGCATAAACACTTTTCCTGTCGCCACAGTGAAATTTTGTTACAGCACTTGGTTTCACTGTGTGAGCTTCTGTTCCTGGAAGCAGATGAGTTTGACTTATTTTGATGGGCAGAGGAAGTGCTGAGGGGAAGTAAGGGGGAGCTAAGATTCCAGACAGCTCAAAGAGAAAGCGACTCCTTCTTTGCTACTATACATTAGCAGTTGAAAAACAGATTCTGACTTGCATGGCATCCCTGCTGTTTGTTCAGCCAAGATTTTTTTTTTTAACACAAGTCAAATAAAAACCTTTTCTCATCACTAAGTCTAGTCAAAACACTACAAAATTAGCGTGTAAACTGGACAAGCACTATGTGATGTACGTTAGAGAAAACATTTAGATTAAGTGTCTTTTTCCCAGATATAGTGCACGCTTTAGTTATTTTCCAGATGGAATGCATCTATGGACGATCACAAAGGTTAAAGGAGGAAATACATGTTTACATTGCGACTTGACTGCTGTTTGGACTTCAGTTGTACTTGAAATTCCACATCCCATTATCTTTGAGTAGAGCTTTTGCAACCACTTGGTCCAATCAAAAAGACACTTGAGAACAAGAAAGAATGTTTTAGACATTTTGAGTAATGGAGTTTACATTTTCCCCTTAAATTAAGCTTTCACATAGGAACATAAATAATACAATGGTTCCTGGTTAGGATGAATACCTGCTAATCAGTTCCTCTGCTGGCTTTATGTGTGGCATTTAACTGAATTACTCCAACACACACAACAGCTGGTACAATAAAACACAGGTTCAAAACCATAAATTATGAATCAAATCCAAACAGTGTATATAAAACATGACGCCAGTAATAAACTAGTTCAGACCCAAAGTTTCACTTTATTTTGCTGTTTTGATTTGTGAGATTAAAGGTGAAAGGCCGTCCTGCCAAACCTTTTTAAGGTCACGAGTAAACAAAGCAGTCAAGGAAGTTCCTGTCTGCTGCTCACAGCCATATTTCTATGGAACAACAACGTCATCTGAATAAAGCTAGCTGACACACTTTAAAAGCAACATTTTACGTGTAAGACAGTCTTCTCTGTTGTATTAAAATCAATGCAACATCCTTAAACAGTCACACTCGTAGTATCAATATATAACTTGTGGTTATAAAAAGTCATAACACACAGACAGAGCTAGGCTGCCGCCATGACATAAAGTACAGTTTTACAAATCAAACCTCTGAACCCACTCTTCTTTATCAGGTTGGGTGGGGCCCAGACAGGAAGTGTCTGCATTGTGTGAGCAACAACAGAACTTGGGTTATCTCCCTGCAGGGTCAACCAAACATTTTCTCTGAGCAGCTCCAGCCTAACCCTGTCTGGGACCAGTAACCTGCAGGGAAATAAGATGTTTGGCATATGCGGTATACTGTTAGAACTGTTACTGTTTTGAAGGCGAGAAATTACTAGATGTAAATAAAATTGTTGACTCATTTGCTATTAGTTTTGTTTACAATGCATACCAAATTGCATATACTTTACATTAATACCAAACATTAAGTACAAGATTACTTTCTAAATTGACTTCCATCCTTCCAGCTACTGGTTTCACTTCCAGGTAAACTATGAACTACTATGACTATCAACTTACAGAGATTTAAAACCTGCTTGGCAAACAAGTAAGAGCCTGTGCTGATGTTGATTGTGCCGTTACAGGTTCTGCTATCTGAAATATGGTATAGGAAGTCCAGTTTAAACAATCCATGAGTTTGAAGGTTTATCAGTGACGTAACACTTAACAGTAGTTTGAGAAGTCTGGATCTTCTAGTGAACGCTGCTGCTCGAGTCCTCACTAAGACCAAGAAAGTGGATCATATCACTCCAGTTCTCAGATCTTTGCACTTCCTGTCTGTCAAAGAATTGACTTTAAGATACTGCTGTTGGTTTATAAAGCACTGAATGGTTTAGGGCCAAAATACATATCTGATCTGCTGTTACTTTATGAACCATCTAGACCTCTCAGGCCATCTGGATCAGGCCTGTTCTCTGTCCCTAGAGTTAGAACTAAACATGGAGAAGCAGCTTTCAGTTTTTATGCACCATATATCTGGAACAAACTCCCCGAAAACTGTAGGTCTGCAGAGACTCTCAGTTCTTTTAAATCGCAGCTCAAGACTTTTCTGTTTGCTGCTGCCTTCCATTAAACAACATTATGGGTTATTTTACACTGTACTGTTACTTTTATTCTTATTCTTTCTTATCTTTTACATGTCTTACTTTTAAATTCTGTTTAATGCCTTTTATGATCAATGTAAAGCACTTTGAATTGCCTTGTTGTTGAAATGTGCTATACAAATAAACTTGCCTTGCCAAAGATCAATACCACTCTCATACTGGATGGAGGTATCAATCTTCTCATCTAACTCTTGGTAGGAAAGCAAAGAAGCATATTTACCAAAACTATTCCTCAAAGTCATATTTCAAGTTCAGCGCTAAAGGGTTATGATGTAGCTTCTGAACCCATGCACGTAACTTCCTCATAAATTTTGTCAGGGCTTCATGTATACCACGTGAAGACCACAAAAATGGTGATTGGTCAGGTTTGTGCTACTTGTGATTTTTAATTTCAGTGGAGATTGTTGATAATCTTTTTAAAAAAAAAAAAAAAAAAAAGAGCAAAAAACATCTGATTTAAAAAATCAGATTTAAAAGTCTCATAGAAATACAGTTAAAAAATCAGCTGCCCCTCACCAACAGAACAGAGTGCTTTAACGAAGCACTGAGACAGACACTCATCAACATTATTCATGAGTGAACAGAATCTAAAATGACTTAAACATTGACAGCATCTTTTCACCTTCAACACTTTCCATTTGATTTTTCCTGCTTTTATAAATGGACAGTTAAACCTGTTCCACTACAAAGTTCACCTGCCACTCTTGCTGTTTCTTTTGCATGAGAAATGAGAAAGTGTGTCTAAACTGGCACTATACATAATTGAACTTTTTTTTTTTTGTATAAAAACCACATCAGACATACATTGTTATTCTAAGCAGGGAGGGGATCTTAAAGCAAGCTGAAGAAAGAGTAAGTCATTTGCTTTGTTTTCAGTTAAACACATCTAGCAAACCATCTGCTCACCACAATCACTACTGTCTGTCACTGTGAATAAAAGAACACAATGACTGTTCACTCGCAGCACTTTCCTTTCCAGTAATTACACAAATAGAAGTTACAAATCCCTTAGCAAGCTTTACTAGTCACAAACTATAGTTTTCATCCTGTCTCTTACCAACAGTCTACCCTGATATCTTTTAACCATGAAGTCGATCATTCAAAAAACTTAACCAATTAGTTTTAGTTGCCAAACTACATATTTTGACTAAACTACTTGACACAACTCTGATTTGGTGTGGTTTAAGATTGTTCTGCTGCACGGTCACTACATCCCCATCAGTGGAGAATACTATCTCTGCTGCAACACTAGTACCAGTGATACATAGATAGCTTTTAGCTAACTTGGCTAGTAGAGGGAAAGCTGTCTCGTGGGCCTTCCCATCACTGAAAGGGATCTTCTGGTCGAGGGGCCTCCAGATACTTCTTCAGCTCCTCCTAAGCTCTGGTGTTGACAGATTTAGGGATAACCTCAGTGTCTTGCCCAACAGATTAAACAGTGCTGATGTTCTTTTTTTTTCTTTTTTGTTCTTCTTGGCCTGACTCTGGCTCCTCAAGATTGCCCTCAACCTCATCTAGCCTAACCTCTTTCTGCAGGAAAAGTCAGCGTCATATTAATTATTTTCTATTTTATGAGCAAGGTTCACTTACCCAGAGATAAAATAAGGACATCCATGCCCACGCGCACCTCTATACTAAAGTGACCTTGTAACATTATGACATGCATCTGTGCTGTATCTGTTTTCTAAGTTAAACACACAAATGTACTGTATACTTTTTAAAAGTAATCCATCACTTTGGCAGGGATGTCCAGCTGTTCTTCTTCAGCAAGGAAAGGCAGTACTTTAAACCTGGGATCGAGTGTAGAGGCTGTGTGAAGAATGCTCTTATTCTGTACACTTGTGTATCTCTTTGCCAGATGTTCATGGATTGCAGGTCTGATTTCCCGGACAATTGGTGTGTCAGCGCCAGCAAAGCCTGCTACTGTGTCGTGAAGCAGCTGGGCATGCAATGGAGTGTAGGTGTAGGAGTCCTCCAACATCATGCTGGTTGTGTCTTCCAATGGCTTGAGTGCCTTAGCTATTTCACGCGAATGAAGCAAAAATAACCGTTTATCTTTGTTTGTCTTTGGCGCTTACATCACTCCTGAGCAACAGGAGTATAAATCCCCCTGTGGAGTCCAGACACTGGTGGTGGTGGCGGCTGATGACTACTGCTGAGACTGATAAGACCGATGAGGTTGATGAAGTGACGCACTGATGAATCTGTGTAGACTAGGTGGTCATGGGGAGGTGTGGGGGCATGCAAAATGGCATCATGAAAGCACTAAGGCAGAGAGGGAGAAACAGCAAAAAGACAACTACAAGATGATGATGATGAAGATGTGTCAGAAACAGCAGAAGCCTCTGGTTCTCTTGCAGGGCATGACTTGTAATGGTGCTGCAGCGGAAGAATCCAGTGATTCGCCTAATCCTTCCAAACAGCTGTGACACCGAATTTAGCTTCAGAGCTCGCTGAGCAGCAAGGTTGATTGTATGTGCGAAACACTTTGTGTGTGTTGAGTTGTCCAGATGTGCAGCAGCAAGCATGTTTGCAGCGTCATCTATAGCAATCACCAACTCCGCAATTGTTAAGTCCTATTAATCTGCGACGGAGTGAAACATTGCATTCAAGGCCGTGTGGCTTTTGTGCATCATCCTAGTTTGTAAAACATGAGACTCATGCCAGGCATCTGTGATGGAGTGAGGTAACAGCTATTCTGGTGATTTTGAAGCCAGTAACTACAGACCAATAAGTATACTGCCAGTAATCTCAATGGTTTCTGAAAAAGTTGTCATTAAACAACTGATAACATTTCTTAATACAAGTAATTTAGGTCTACTTTGTATGCAATTTGGCTTTAGAGCAAATCATTCCACTGAAACTGCTACCTTGCCCTTAATAGAGCAAATTAAATTGGGACTTGACAAAGGAGGAGTAGTTAGGTGCTGTATTTTTAGATCTGCGTAAAATGTTCAACACAGTCAATCATGATCTTTTAATATTGAAACTCTTTAACTTCTCATCTAGAGCACTGGCATGGATGTCTTCATATTCATCTAATATGAGACAATGTGTTAAAGTTGGTGAAACTTGTTAAAGTTGTTAGAAACTGTCTCTCTTTGGATGCAGCCAAGATATTTATGCATGTTATGATTCTTTCCCATATGTCTTATTGCATCACATGTTGAGAGCAGGCTGGAGAAACAGCCAAAAACCTCTTGATTCCTTATACAAACAAACTTTAAAAACTCTGGACAATGCATGCTAATGCTAATGCATTTCCATCACTGTAGGGTTCTAGAGAAATACAATTTACTGAGCTTTGACAATTTTAGGTTATTCTCAAATTTGTGCCTAGTAACATTTTAAATGGCTTGGCCCCTCCTCCACTATGTGACTTTCTGTACACTCGCTCACTAAGTTCTATTAGGTCCTATCCTCTATACAAGATTGCACCATACATCATTGTCAGCTTTCTCTGTGAAAGCCACCACTCAGTGGAATGTCCTACCTGATGATATGAAGAACTGTAGTTCAATCAATACATTCAAGGCCAAATTAAAAAATCTACTAAAGTCCAATCAGCTGTGTGACCATTGAGTCTAAACCCCATCTTTGGTCTTCTCATTAATGCAGGTAGTCTTGCAGTCACATACACCTGCAATGTAGTGGGTGTATGTGCTGTGTGTAGTTTTTAATTTTGTATGGTATGTTCTGTGTGTTTTTTGCTTTGTAGTTTTTTTTGCTGTTTTTTGTTAGGGACTACAGATTCAAATTAGCTTCAAGCTAACTCTGGTGTAGTGCATCTTTAATGTTTCAAACTGCACACTGCCCCAGTCAATCAATCAATCAATCAATCAAATCAAAGGAGACAGGACCAGCTGTTTTTCTTGCTGCTCCATTTTAGATAGGCCACCAACTCCAAGAGCTTCCATGAACAGTGACTGATTAGCCAGTAGCCCCATTGCTTGCTGCAAATGTGTTTTAAGCCTGAAAGGGCAAGTCAGCAATGAAACTATATTTAAGACTGAAAAAAAAAAAGAATTGTAGTAGGTAAGAATAGCAATTCTTATCTCCCACCCCTACTGTATAGGTATAAGGACTGATATGCAGGGACCACAGGATACTCACTGCTAGAATGGAATCCTGTATATACACATATACATACATATACAACGTTTCATTACACTGCATACATTTATGCAGAGTTGTAAACAACACTGCAGCTGCAGCTGCAGTGAGACAAGTCAGGACTCTAGTGGAATAACAAATTATGAGATATCCATGAGTAATGAATAAAAAGCAAGTGATAAAGCTCTAATGCTGAGGTGGCATAGAAGACAGATTGTGATTAAAAATAAATAGCATGGATGACACATATCTTTCCATTTTACTGTGTCCAAGAGTCTGGCAAAACAACTCATAACATTTTCTAACACTGCTCTTACATGAAAGAAAGAGAAAGATCTTTGGATCATGTCCAATAAGGAGGGAACCACTTTAGCTGAATCAAGTATATTGCATGAAATATACATGAATAGTTTGTCTCAGTCTCATATTAATCACTGGCAAACCTACCCAGACTGAAATAAATTTAATTTCAGCTCTGATAAGAAAAGAGCAAGTGTAATATTCTCACAACAATATTCAATAAACACTGCCTGTTTCCCATACTTCATCATCAGAGAAATACATTTATATGAAGCGTGGTTGGCTAGAAGGCTTCTCCATATATTAATAAAACACCTACAGAGAAATTCCACATATGGTTCTTCCTTTGATCTTGGACAGTTAGTCAAGATGTATGCAGAGGAATCAGCCTTAGACTTAAATAATATTATCATCCATCCATTAACAGTAAGAGTTATAACACAGAGGGCAGACTGTTAAATCAAGCATCAGTGCTAAAATGGAACTGAGATTATTTGGTATAAAAACTTAAAGGTGCAATGTGTATAGTTTAGTGCTATCTAAGTGAATAGACTTGGCAGAAATGGAATATAACATTCACAAGTATGTTTTAATCAGTGTATAATCACCTGAAATTAAGAATTGTTGCATTTTCCTTATCTTAGAATGGGCCCTTTACATCTATATAAGGAGCAGGTCCTCTTCCACGGAGGCCGCCATGTTGCACCGCCATGTTTCTACAGTAGCCCAGAACAGACAAACCAAATACTGGCTCTAGAGAGGGCCTTTTGCGTTTGTCATGACTTTCGCAGCCACTGTAGGTTCTCCTACACGTTTGGAAGGGGAGGGGTATTCAGTTGGTTGCAATCTGCAACCTCACCACTAGATGCCACTAAATCCTACACACTGCTCCTTTAAAGGAAAAGGTTTATCACAACTTGGGACTTGTTTTTACTCATCATTTCTATTGGTTATGATATTGTTCTTCCAAGAACATCTAACAGGACAGGAAACAGAGAAGAGACTGTCCCTCCAAGAAAAACAGCATCAGTCATTGTGTATTTAAATGCCTTAATACAATTTCAGGGGAGCAAAGGTGAAAGTGGCTTGGATGGATGGGTCCACAAAGCTTGTTACTATGACCCTGGAGACCGCTGTTTGTTTCCTGTTTTCCCAAAGGATTTATCATGAATGAAACCAGAGACCAAAACTAACAAGTACTGTGAGTATCCAAAGGCTGATATATCTTATTCATCTGTGCCACAGAGCTCTATTGTTGTCCCAAAACTATTAAAACACATCACTGAGTCACACTGCTGCACTGGGTGACATTTTGATCATTACCATGAACACACACACTGTAGTTTATTCTGACTCAGTCCTACATACATACGTGTTATGTGGCAAAACAATGATTAATAATGTTTTTTGTGGGTTTAGCCAGATTAGCTGAACCGCTTTATTTGGAGTTAAAACTGAAAGTGAGCACATCAGATATGTTGGTGATAATCCATCATTGCATCCATGACTTGTACTCACTAAACCTGACAGCGCTGTACACTGTATGTTCACAGAGATAATGTAGCGTAAAAGAACAGGAAAGCTGAGCCTAATCTGAGTCTGCATCCATACAGACACATTTGATGATTTTATTGCAGCTGACAAAGATGATTTACAAAACTTTCAGGACTGTGTCATCATGCGGTTTCTGAGCGAGCAAACAAAGCAGGGGAGGAAGAGTGAGCCAAGGTAAGATGAAAATCAGAGGGAGGTGAAGCGTAGAGTGTTGGAGATGAAAAGAAGCCCAAGAGGATGTTTTGTTGTCAAGTTCAAAGCAGAGACCCAGTCATGGATTGTAGGTGGCTCCTGCTCAAGGCCTTGCACAGAGCAGCTTCCTCATTAGCATTGCAGCTGACAAAAGCCATGCTTTTAATTAATCTCTTCATTTCTGTCATTGCATTAAACGCCAGAAGAGTACGCAATACAGGGATCCCCTCGTCTTTGATGTATGGAGACGAGCTGCTCCACCGTGTACCCTACCCGTCTGGCCTGAACTGACAATGGCAGCCCTACATCAAATCTCATTAGTGGTGACTAATATTCTTTTCATCTTCCACAAAAGGCTTCCATTGTGCCAGCACTAAAGTGCATTCCTCAGCTCCCACTTGTCTTCTCTGTCTCTCAGAGAGGGGGAGGAGGGAGGGAGGAGGAGGGAGGGGGTGAAGACAGTGAAGGAAGAAGAGATTACTGCCAGAGTTGACTAAGTTCAACTTCACCTTCCCATGCATAAAGAGATTACAGCAGTACCATTGTACGTTTGATTCATTTCCAGAAAATGAATATGCAGCTTCAGTGAGTCAAACAAGGAGCAGTGGTGACTGTTGCTTCCATAATGAGCAGGTATATATATTTTAAAAAAAAGGCCTGAGAGAAAAGTAGAGATAAATTAAGAAAATGTTTCTTACAAATCAGTGTGACAATATGCTGAAATCTGATTACACTACACAGTCAGAAAGTGTTGGACATGTACAGCTTTGCCCCCATAAACTTGCTATTAACTGTGTTTGTGTGATCACGACGGCTATCCCATATATTGAGAGCTGTTTGTGCACATCCATAGAAATGAATACTATGAATCAGCAAGATGCAAATAAACAGTGAGGATCAGGATGTGAAGCAAAGTCAGCCCACAAACTAGTCTTCTCATACATGCTAGTGTTATATATAGTTTTTTTGTTCTTTTAAATACTTAATACTATGACTAATGTTTCTTTCTTCAATATAGCCTCCCGGTCGTTATGATAAATGTAAGGCTATTTATCCATCCAGTCAGTTACAGTCCAATCCGGCTCACCTGCAGAGTAGCCATTTACTAACATTCAACAGTTGGAGCAGGAAACAGAGTCGCTTTGCGTTGTACTGTCCTCTGTTTCCATGATCCCTCTCTGTTTCCATCACAATTATGTATTTAGAGTATACAGCCTTTCATGCTATCACTCTGCGTTATTCTGCGTACAATGATGCAGCAAAAAAAAAAAGTCAACTCAGGGGTTTCTCTGCTGATGCATCTGATCATTGATCTTTTGGGGTCTTTTGGGGGCAGCCATAGGAAAATCGAGAATAAAAGTGCTCAGCTATTGATGATTTTGCTACTCTTACCTTTTAAGTTTGTCCTGAAGTTGGCTGTAGAGGGAAGGTCATTAAAATCAGATGCATTTTTCAACTTGGCAGCATAAATTTGTCTCAGCAAATTTCATGTCAACTTGCCTATTAGATTATGATATATCTTGTATACAAGTGGAAAATTTGGCCTTATGTTGGTGTTAAAAACAAGCTCAAAAGGTCACTAAAACGATCAAAACGAAGGAATCAACCTCTGCAGACCATAATTGTCCACCGCAAATTTCACGGAAATCCAGCATTATGCTTTATGAGATATCATGTTCTTAAGCAAAGTGTTGAAGAGTGACATGTTGTCACAAAAGAGAAAATCTCTCTCAGGATACTGACCATAGTGAACACCCACCAGCACCGCAGATATGTCAAAAATCTTAGGCAGTTGGTCATTACAGTGTTTAGACTGAGGCAAGACATACAGTGCAGCATTACAGACACACACACACACACACACACACACACACACACACACAAATGAAGGGTGCTGAATATAATCATAGTACACTTGTTTTGCTTTGCAATCTACCTCCAAAGTCAACAGATGACTGTATGTTGCATTACAGGAAACTTTGATATTTTAAATACAGTCCAGTATAATTTATGCTGTTACATCAGGACACGTCCCCTGTGCACGACTGGTGTGTGTGTAGCTTAGGGTACTTAGTAGTTAACAAGCTCAAAGATGAAGTGCGCTCTGTCGGATCTGTCTCTTAAATTGCCTCCAATGGGCCAATTGTTCTGAATAACACTATGTTCAATAATGACCATTCAGTCGACTATTACAGCTTTCATACTGCCCCAATCAAGAAGAACAGAGGAGCTGTGAAAAGATTTTGAATTAGAGGTTAATGTAGTTATTTCATATTATTAATCATTTGTGTTGATTGTGGTTGTCCTGCCTTAGTTGTGTTATTTAGTTGGTTGTCTGATTATGAATGTTCCTTATTTTCAGAAGACATCCCAATCTCAAACAGACTATCTGATTATATGAAGTTTCAATAGAGACACCTCTGAGACACTGATTAGTCAGCATTGGGAAAGGAAACCGGACATGATAATCACATCCAATGTAGTAAGTAGTTACTGTGAAATCGATACTGGACTGTAAGATACTGGTCCCTGATTTTTTTTTCCATTTGGACTGATGGTGCAGTGAGAAGACAGGATCTGTGGAAACCAACCTATACTGGATGAACCATCAGGCACTTCAAGCATCTTTGGTGGATCATATCCTCCATCAACAAAACCAACTATAAATGCAACCAAAATGCATTTGAGCATTCGAGATGGACTGAACAGTCTCGCACAGTGGTTTGAAAATAAGTTTATGCGTAGTTGTTAGATTGCTTGCAATCCTGTAACTTAACTGTTCAAGTGTGTATGCTTTTCTTCTTTTGGCATTTTTGGCAGTTACCAAACTGCTTCAGGTGCATTAAAATATCCCTCTGAAACAG
The DNA here is from genome assembly GCA_029490765.1 of Euthynnus affinis. Classification (NCBI taxonomy): domain Eukaryota; kingdom Metazoa; phylum Chordata; class Actinopteri; order Scombriformes; family Scombridae; genus Euthynnus; species Euthynnus affinis. Next base: position 4,769,449 of record CM055853.1, on the reverse strand, counting down.
AAAAGGGTGATTTGTATGTAGCCAAGGAAAACCAAAATCAGTTTTAATCAGATTTATGATCTGATGGTCCAGAAAGCGGCCTGAAGCACAAGGAGATGGGGTGATATAATTATAGGGCGACAAAGTCCATGTAAGGAGGAAGACGTGGTGTATGGACGCATTAACAAAACATTGGATTTTAACACGAGAGACACTTTTTGTTTCCTGTTTCCAACCACAAGTCAACATTTTTTTTTTTAAAAAACAACAACCACAATCATCCTCTACCATTAGCCATGTGGTGTTTGTTGTAACCATGACGTCAAGGACCACCGAAACTTAACAAAGTACTCATTTTAACCCAAACCGCCATCTTTTCCTAAAGCTAACCAAGTGATTTTTGTGCCTAAACCTAACCAGACTTTAACCATAGTGTTGTCACATCACAAAAATATAACGGTTTTGGAAGGCACAGATGAATGAAGTCATCCTGGTGATTGGGGAATCTGATCAGAAAATACTTCTGTGTGTCATTTTAGAGTTCCTGGACCGACAATGAAACTAATTGTTTCAGTTGGAGAACTTGTTAGCCAAGTGTCAATAAAACTGTATCCAGATACGAGAAACTTGAAACAAGTGTAAGTATGGTCTTATTTACAAATTAGAGAAGATACTTGTCAGTTTCAGTTTTAGTTGGACTTGAAATAAAGGATTTTGAATACAGGTTTCACTTCCACCAATAGATGATCATGATGTAAAACACAGTTACAGTATATACATACATACCTAACCCAAAACAATCATATTTTGACAGCGTAGATCAAGGTGAGAAAAGTGAATTTCCTAAACTCACAATTCTGATTACATTTACTTGACATTGGAAAAATCAAGGTGACTGCCGAGAGCCGACATTCGCCTGGTAATTTGCTGTAAGTGCATATAAACACACCGAGTGAGAACCAAAAGACAACTAAACTATCTGTGAAGTGTGAGAATAACCAGCAGCCTGTAAACACATTCCCAGGCAGAGGTAAATCTATTTTGTTTCCTTTTCCCTCCCATAATCAGACGTAAACCCTCCAGCTGAAATGTGCTGACCTGTAAAAAAGCCCAGCTGTGGGCCCTGCGGTGCCCAACACAAACTGGGTCTTTCCCATTGAAACTAAACGCCCAGGGTAACATGCCATGTTTTGCTGCAGGAAACCAAAGAATGTTTGACCGCTGAGCCTGGCGTCTGATGGCAGACTGCGTCCGTTTGAAGTACTCCCCTTCCAAGGCTGTGGCCAAAGTAAATAAAAGCAGACCGCTCTCTCGACCTCCATCAAACACATCACTCAGAAACAGCTGTTACCGTTTAGCCAGGGAAAAAAAAACGCCAACATTCCTCCCTCTCAGAATGTATATGGGACATGTGAGATAGCAATCAACACACACATTCTTCAAGCGCGGTTACACTTGCAATTTCTTCCTCTTCCAAGTGTGAACAGACCCGGCCAACGCGCTGACCAGGTTGGAGTTATGACCTCAGAATATTGTTTTGTTGTTTCAAACATCTCTGTGCTGTCATTATGTCGTCTGGTTTGTTTTGTTTTCATCCAGGAATTTCTAACATTCTCAGAATGACTGCTTACAGTTTTAGCTCAGAGATAATGTTTGCTTATCACTATTTACAGTACAGTCAGCACTGTACAGTAAACAAAGTACAATGAGGTATAGATATTTCATAACTTACACAGGCCCTTCCAGGACTCACAGATCCTGTAATCTCAGGAATATATACACATACTATTCTACTGCATATAGGCTACATTTGTATGTATTGAATATGTGAGCTTGAAACATTTTTGTTTTGTTTTTACCCTACGGCTTGGTTTCAATGTTATTCAGTCTGTTGGTCCACCACCTTCCACCAGGGCTGAAATATCTCAACACTTATCCGACGGATTGCCGTGAAATTTACTCGACATTCATGATCCTCCAAGGGTGATTTATTTTTGTCTGACTTAAGTGATTTCCTGACTTTTCCTCTAGTGCCACCATGAGTTTGACATATTAGTGGATTTGAGTAACATGTTACAAAAACTATTTGGTCAGTTGCCCTGTGGTTGACACGTCGTCCCCGTCAAGATGAATTCTAATAACTTTGGTAAACCTAGCACTTTTCATTTAGTGCCATCAACAGGTCAAAATGATAGCAAGCTACATTCTAAACTAAAATGGCAAACATTGAAATCGCTATACCGTCTTTGTCATTGTTAGCATGTTGATGTCAGCATTCAGTTTGAAGCACTGCTGTGCTTAAAACAGCCTCATAAAGCCACAAGCACAACTCAAAGTTTTATACTGTAATTATTTCAATCTGTAGTTTACTGTGAAAATATTTTGTTCTCATCAATTTTGACTATAAAGTTTTTGTGTAAGTACTTTAACCTTCTAAATTCTGATGGATTTCAATAGCCATTATATTGATTTCATGTTTTTCCATCATCACCAGGGTTCAGCCAATTATCATCCTTGATAATGAATCCAATCTAGAGGCCCTGTTACAAGCGCAGGTGAAACCCAGCCTCAATAAACCTATTTCCTTCCAAATACATTTACCCCTGAGGGTCTGTCTTTTTCTCCAAGTCCAAGTTTAAATGCCGGAGTTTTGTTGGTGGGCGCGTTATTATAGACAGGTGCAACCAGACTGAGTAATAGATCCATGAGTAGTAAGGCTTACATGTAGCAGCCAAAACATTTACACAGGGCTTTATGATGCTATGAGACAGGATTTTACAACTTTGGAAAGTTATCACAGTCCTTCAACAACCTGGTGTTTTTTGTTGTTTTTTGTTGTTTTTTTTTGCTGGAGCCTCTGCCAACACACTGATCTCATTGAAATGAATGAGGCTGCTGTGAGTTTTCACACAGTTTTTCTGAATGAAGCCTTCCTCACCAAAATTGAGAAATTTCAACCTCCAGTTTAGCTGTCAGCAGACTCACATTTACTTCCTGAGTAAAAACCTTTCTGCAGTGAAACTGTTGAGGAAAGGTTGCTTCAACTGTGATTTACAATTTTTCAGGAATATTGGTGTATATTCTTTCATATATTTTTAAACATTAACCACAAGCAGAGCGAGACAGGAAATGTAAGGGGGGGGGGATCACATGCAACAAAGGCCCTCAGCGGGAATCAAACTAGGGATGCTTCAGTACAAGGTAAACTCCTTAAACCACCAATCTGGTGGATGCCTGCATTATCACAATTGTTTTGGTAGATAACTACTTATCATGTCTTAATATCAGTCTTCCATGGAATGCAAACAATGCAAGTGCACAAGAGTAATCATCTGCTTTAAAACCCTCATCTCTGCCAGTCTTTTGCAGCAATTACAGATTTTTTTTAAATTAAAAAGCCAGAAAAGAAAGTGGCCCCTTAAATTACTTCCTATTCTGCTCTACCTTCCCTGACCATTCAAATGTCAAACTGATCTCAGCCAAGGATATTGGTCTTTCAGGATCCTTTGTATGTGCATTTGCTGAACACTGGGGTAGAGAAAGTCTGAAGAAAAATCCCTTCACTCAGGAGGTACGACGGAGCTGAATCCTCACTAATGCAACTTTAATAAGGAGTGCTTCGGGAGGGGGAGGATGTGTGGCCCAGTCAGCTGATGGCTGGCTGGACATGCTGTTTGTACTACTGTCGTGGTTTGGTTTGGTTTAGAAGTAACGGGAGAAGAATCCTCAAAACCACTGTAAAACCTTGTGATTTCAATTCTGAAGAGTTAGAATTGCCATGCCATGTCAAATCTGCTGCTCCGAGTGATATTTTTATATTAACACTGGATCAAATGTGTAATGTGACGCTTGTAGCAATGAACTTGCAGAGAGTTACCTCAGTTCTATAGAGATTTTTTTAGCATCTTCCAGCTCATTATTTTGGGTTTACAGCAGCAATCAGCTGTTTTCTATGAAAAAGCTCTGGTTAACCCACTGTACACTACCTACCTGGCACCAAACGGCAGACAAAGTGAGCCAGTAGCTGGGGAACATAGTGGAGCACTAAGCAGCTAAAGAGCCAAATGTTTTTTTAACAGGAGTTGGTGGAGAAAACCAAGCTAAAATTAGACTGAATAGGCTATTTGAATTAGATTATGCCAGTGATCGCTAATGTTGCTAGCTGTGCGCAGCTGGATGAGTAAATAAGCCACTGTTTGCGAACATGTTTGCCATTTTAGCTTTATGAGGTGAAAATATGTCAATGTTGCATTTATAACTTGTTACAATGTCCCAGAGTGTCCATAAATACTCCATGAATGTTTTAAATTTAGCTGTCTGATGAATAGAACATGTGTTGAAGGGCTAAACACAAAGGTTTACACTGTTTAAAAAGAATAGTCCAACATTTTGGAAAAAACACTTATGTGCTTTAATTCTTTCAGAGAGCGAGGTGTGAAGATCTGTATCAATCTAGTTTCCAGAGCAGGAGTCAGGATGTTCTGACTGAACTTGACGCCAATTAAGATGCAACTTTTAGATGTGCTCCAGGAAGTGTGGATTCAGGTGAAGGTGTATCTGCATGATTGCAAAATATTTGAACTTCAACAAAAATAGATGCACTTTTCCCATGACTTTATGAATCCACTTCATAAACGTATAAAACAAAGAAGAGAAACTAGAGGAAAATAAGAGAGAACTGGAGTTTCTGGGGAGTTCTGAGCTGTCACATACACACAAGCCACAAGGACACTAATTGGGCAGATCGAGGCTTGCTGTTTTTCTGTTGTTTTAAGTCTTAATGCTAAGCTAGGCTAAGCACATCCTGTTCCTGCCTCTGTGCTTGTACCGTAACGCACAGACATGAGACGGATATTGATCCTCTCGCCTCGCTCACGGTAAGAACGCGAAGAAGCTTGTTTTCCAAAATGCTGAACTATTCCTTTTGAGAACATTTTATACTGCAAGATTTCAGACTGGTGTGTATTTATTAAGATTTCATCATTAATCGGAAAAATAACAGCATAGCAACTGATATCCCGCCGTGAATACTGAATATCAAACATCTGAGAAAACCTGTACACGCAAGCATCGTGCAATTCCTAAAAATCACTGTGGATCTTGGCTCTCTGTTGGATTAATTTCTGGAGTGCCGAAGGAAACACAAATATATTTGTCTTCCAGAGCTGCTTGAGACTGTTGCTCTGGCTTCACAGAACAATAATCTGTGCGGGGAGAGAGTTTATTTGCAGGCGTAATGTGCTTACACTGACTGATGAGACTGTACTTGTTGTATTTACTGACTTCCACGAAAATATTCTCTAGGAAGCCGCTTTCTTTTCTGTTTCTCGTGTGGCAGGTTCATGCATCATTTCCAAATGGAATTCAGTTCAATAGACAATTGTTAATTTTAGGAGGGGGGGGGGGGGGGGAGAAAAGAAATCAACAACATTATGGCAATATCTTGTGGATGAAATACTGAATTTGGTGGAGCTGTTAAGAGCACTTATTCTCCTTGAATTCCATCAGGATGGATCCAAGACGACAGAGAACAGCTGAACAAACACTCTTTCATGTGCTGTAAACTGAAACCCCCAAACTCATCACTCACAACCCTGGATAAAAGACTCATGTGTGATTTAATGCAGGCTGGATTTCTGCCAGAGAGCAAACAAACCGAAGACTTATTAAAAAGCAACAATACGTGACACTCACAAAGGCTGATTTTTTTTTTGGAGAGCCGCGTGATGTGTGCGCAGGTTCGGATCGTGTATCTGTTCTAATCAATATGCAGGTCCGGCGGTGGGATGAGTTGTGGTCACAGTCGACCGCTTCCTGGCAGGAGGGGAGGGGCGAGTCGGCGGTAGATGGCCTGAAACGGCCAAACGGCCTGTCTGTGACCCACAGCACATTCCCTCCCATGGTCTGCTGGTCAGGGCATTGGCGTTTTTACTGTTATACAGATAGAGACTGACACGAATGCACAATGCTGCTCACACTCATTATTCCAGACAGCGAGGGACAGAGTGACCTGAGTGAAAACCTGCAGGCAGGAGCTGTGCAGTAAATTCCTTCACAGTTTAAAAAGCCCAAACATTTTCTTTTTCTTTTTTTTTTTTTACAGTAATCCACTCGTTCACCATGAAACCCAGTGACGATACATCATGTGGGAGTAATTCTATAGACGGTGTTTGACGGATGGAAATTGTCCACATCTATAAATCAATAAACCACACAATGGACAGCCCCCCGACGGAGCATTACACATGTCTTTGTTGCATGGTATGGGTGACATCATCCCTTGCAGGAACTTGCCTGACCTGCTACTGTAGTACACTAGATTTTTGTTCCCCCCTTCAGGCAAGTGCCAAGTGCAACTGAGCCAGGGAAAACGTTTGTATTTTATAGACTCTGAGTTTTGTTTTCATAAGAAACATTGTAAAGATGCAGCTTTACAAGCAGGGGAAGCAACACAAACACTGACGACTTTTAAAGGGGAGCTTTGAGAGAATAACCCTCTACCTGTCACAGTGATGTCATCCAGGTTATCTTAGAGGCTTTACATTTTTTTAATAGATGGCTGATGTTACAAACTAAGTGGGTCTAACCAAAAAAGATACTCTCAAGTTGCATGATAGGAATTACTGATGTGTTTTTTGGGAGACTGCTGCTTCAAGTTATATCATTCATTCTTTTCGTTTGTCTGCCGCAAAGTCCCCCAAGTACAAGAGGTGCAACAATCGTTTTTTGCAAGTACAAGTAATTCTCAAGTGTTGCTTTTGAAATCCAAAGTCAAGTCCGAGTCCTGAACTCAGTATTCCACAGTGATTGTGCCTCATCATGCAAGAGAACAAAGCGTTTTTCAACAGATTTGTTCTACAGTGGTTCAGCACATGCAGCTGATTTAAGAGAATTGGTTACATTCAAGCATTTTTTTTTTACTTAGAATTTTCTCTTAGGTAAGAATTCAATTCATGAGTGGTCCAGACATGTCGTACGAGTCATGAACAGAGAGTCACTTACCTGACTTAACAATTATCATATTTAAAGCTGAATGAATTTGGAGTTTCAAAATCTTGACTATAACTAAATCAAGCTTAATTCAAAATGAAAAAATCTGCACACCATTTCCACATCATCATGGCTTACTAACTAACTTACTAACTAACTAAGAGATTTCATGATTTTGCTAAGAAATGTCTCTCATTCCAGCAGCTGTGTCACTGTCATTGTCAAACTGAATTTCCTATTAAAATACCTGCAACACCTGATGCATTGTTTGTATTATTCTAGTAGCTTTTTTTGCATCTAACTTCATGTCAAACTATTTTAATGATATGTCATTGGCAGCTGTATTCATATCTTTTTCAACTGTTTGAGTCCTCTAATAAAGGAGCTAGTGACACTGCTGAATTTTCACCTGCTGATTTCTGACAGCAGGACCTGAAGCTCCTCACTGTGAAATTCTTCTTCTCTTTTATTCCTGGGAACGGTTTCGTGAATGAAACTTGCTCACAAATGGAGCAGAACAGGCGGCCTTATATCGTAATTTAGGGGCACTGATTGTTGCTAACGATTAAATATTCAGAACACGCAGCTATTCATGAACAGGTGGCATTCATCAGCCTGGAATGAGGGATTTATGACAAGTATGTGTAGTTGAGTTGGGTGAATCTGACATTTGTACAAACAGATGTCAGATAAAAGTAAGAGCGGTCCATGAGAAGAAAACAAAAATGTTCTCGCATGAGACCAACTGTATTGTGCTTAACACCAGATTTAATGCTATTTTATAAGAAATAATGAAAGTGTATTCATGTTACATACTTTTGTATTTATTACTTCCCAATATATTTTTATAACTTTTAAAAGCGAATATGATCACATGTATTTACACAATCACAAACATGAGCAGTTTCTGAACTAAATGTTTTGCATGTAAGGATAGGAATTGATTCTTATTGATACCAACGCCATGATCCATTCTGCTTATCAGTCTGATTCTATTTCAATTCCTTTATTGACTCCTGGTCAATGTTCCGTGTTAGGGTTATGTTGTGTTAGTTTTTATTATGACATGGGATATTTATCCTCTGTAATGGATGTGCTACTCGGTTTGGAAGCAGAGGAACTCATGCATAGAGTGTCAAATACACGGCATTCCTGGAGTTTAAGCCCGTGTTGTGTAGAAAGATGTTTCAGCGTATTGCTGCCGTTTCCACCTTTACATGAAACGATCGTTTTACAGACATTACAGCTAGCACTGTTGACATCTGTCTTCATGAAACGAAGCCGTGCTTTGGACCGTTTCTTCCACTTTGCCGTGACTCTCTCGTTTCAAGTTTCCAGCAGCAGAGATGCATGAGTTTGACATCATTGTTTTGCAATGCACAACTGTCAGAAAAAATATCTTGGCATCAATAAAGGGAATTAATAAGCTCAGAGGCATATGATTCCAATGAATCAGACAGTTTGAAACCGGTTCACAACTGGAACCGGTTCTTGATTCCCATCCCTATTTGCATGCGGCTTATGATTTTGTGTTGAAGAATCTTTACATCCAAATCTGTTATCCGTCAGCACATTTCCCTCCAGCTTGTGAAATATGATTAAATAATTTATATGGATTTTCAGGAAATGAAAGAGTCGATTTGCTGAACATGATACATTTTTTTTGGCTTTTGGAGGACATCCAATGATACCAAGTCAAAAGTTTAAAGTTCAAGAAAACTCAAGTTAAAGTCAAAGCTGAACTGAAAGCCTTTTTTTAAGGAAAAAAAAAAGAGATTTCGTTAAGTCATCAGATTCATGACCTGAGCCCACACATCTGGGCAGTGCAATACTAAATTGCTGGAAGCAGTCCTCCTTAAGTCATTTATGTTAACCACTAAGTGATTATTATTATATGTGGAGTATTAAGAGGAGGTGAATTTATTCTGTTTTTCCCCCTAATTTACTGACTGAATCCAAAGAATTATCTCTGGATACAACTGAAATGTAACATCCACTGTACTGCCTAAGTGGTGTTTCCAACAAATCAAACAACTAATCAAAACTTTTTACCCTAACTATTATCCACTGTCTCAATAGCTTTACCTTGGGGCACCATGAAAAGAAAAAGAAACCCACAGGAAACCTACTAAATCTCCCTGAAATTAGATGCTGACTCACATGAGACAAATATTATTACATGACCTCTGTACGTGGTGAAATTTGGTGGGTAATTTTACAAATTATTACAGATGCTGATTGACGACAGATGCTATTACAGATGATGTCATCGAGGACATCGCTACCACATGCCATCCACTTGGAGATACACACATGCATGAACCCAGTCTTCTGAATCTAGAGGGCTTTTCCGCACCGCATATTCTTAGCCCAGGGCTAAGGACAGCCCTAGGCTAGGAGCTGACCCTGGGATAACCCTGCATGGAACAGAAAGCCGTCGTCTGCATAATCAGTTTGTTTATGATGAGGAGGGGTACCAGACAGTCCTCCGTAGCTCCGAGCAGGGTTCATCGACAGGCAAAGTCTAAACCTCTGCTGTGGCTGGATGATTTTATGGTATGTTTAAGGCTATCTCATGGTAATGCAACCCTGGCACTGGGGCCTCAGGAATCCAGGGATCTGGACACAGCTGATATGAATCAACGACGCATCAGATAGGACTGCCGACATCAAACCACACTTCTCAGAAACTGACCGAGCAATAATTCTGTGAGCATCAGCGACATGCTCTGTTTGTCTCCAGCTTGCTCTGTCTTGCACGGTTAGGCTCGGAATGTAGAATTTGCCTCACGCTGCTGGGTTAAAATAACAGTGATTTCTGCCTCGGAGTGATTACAGCTCTGGGTCCACCACAGGCCTGCAGCATCCCTGAGAAGACGGAGCAGCTGTAAAGTCATGTGGACGGCCGCTGACTGGATGTGAGGGCTGCAGGACAAGGATGGCAAACGAAAAGCAACAGCACGCATCTGTTTCACCTTCAAAACACAAAAGTTATTCTGTCATAGTCCACAGCAATGAAGAGGGAAGTTAGCAATGAAAATAAAAGCATTTTGTTAGTGGAATTAAACAAATGCATCACATTTAATATGAAAAAAACATTTTGCTACACAGTGTCACTGACATTTACAACAAGTGACAAAAGGTTGCAAGTGGACTTTGAGCACCCAGTAGGCTGGTGAAGTAGCGACAGTACACTCCTTCAAAGTCTGAAAAAGTGGCCCGAGCTTTAATCTACCACAACTGCAGAGAGATACAGATATAGCCTGAAACAGACTGACATTAGAGACTTTATGCCTAATTTCCCCTCTTTTATGAGCATATTCTATAAAGATGTCTCAGTGTCTTAGATGTCTTAATAGTCTCAGGGAGCCACACTAGCTGCATGGCTCAAGGGATGGCAATGCTGGCATAACAATGTCTGTTAGTCAGCACACCACCGTGGGCCATACTGAAATATCTTAATGACTAATGAATGGATTCCGATTCATTTTGGTACAAACAGTTGTGGTACCCAGAGGATGAATTCTCATCACTTTGGTGATCATCTGACTTTTCATCTAGCGCCACCAGCAGGTCAGATTTTTCACTTTTTAGCTGAAGTGAAATGTGTTAAACACCAACTAGATGGATTGGCATGTGGATGGATTGACTATTTTGTGCCAATAACATGATGATCCCCTCCAAGATTCAAGATTTTTATTTGTCAATTCTCTACATGTGCCAAACATACAGAAGAGTCGAAAAAACGTTTCTCAGTATCCCGCAGTGGCAACATTAAAATAGTAAGACAATAAAGTGCAAGAAAAGAAGGAATAATGCAAAAAACAAAAGAAACAAACAGTAATAATAATAATAATAATAATAATAATAATAATAATGTCCTGTGCACTGCAAACAGTGCAAATAGTTCAGCAGCATGATATTGTACAGTAGTAGTGCAAAAGACTTTGTTTTAAGATGTATAAAAAACATCCTGTTTGGACCAATGAATAGTCTCTGACATGTTTGCCCACAAAAAATTCGAGGTCAGCACATCAAACTTTCCCAGCTCATCAGATAAATGTGAAAACAAAGTGTGCACACACATCGTTCTGCACAGTGAAAATCAAACATCTGATTGAGGGAACAAGAAGAAAAACACATTTCTGAGTAGATAACTGAGTAGTTCACTTTGACAAAATGACAGCAAACTTGAAACAATTGATATTGTTTAGAGAGTGAAAACTGTTTTTTCTGTTCTAAAGAGAAACTCAGAGCAACAGATGGAATTAATGCTGTGGAAAAGTCATTATGCTGAATTTAGCACGTAAGCCATTATAGTGCAGACAATTTAATGTCCTACCCTCAGTCTCTATTAGGTACTGCCATTTATTTATTCATGTCAACTCTGCCATTATGTGAAAAACATGCTTTCATTTGAGAATTGAATGTATTATAATCTTCATTTTCTATGATTAGATTTAAAGTTCCATAATAATAAACAAACCCAAATTGATAAATTATATCAGCAAAACCACCGGAACCCATGAAGGACGAGCACTGACATGAAATGTAATGTTACTAAAATTAAAATGACATTTCATCCAAACAGTGAAAAGAACAGTATACTATCTATGCCAGCAGAAACGTATGGGTATAATACACAGAAACACACACACACACACACACACACACCTACACATGCTTAAAAGCCCCTGAGGTGTATCATTATATCCTTCCGGTAGATTCCCTGTTGTACAGGTCAGCTGGCTGGCGCCTGCCGCTTCCCCCCACTTCAAATAATGATCAACACATGTTTAGGATTTCTCCTTGCAGACCTCACATACCATAACCTTCAATACTATGACCTTTATGTGGAGGAGGGAACATGTCTGACCTAAACACAAGCTCAATTTGCTGTCTAAAGACTCCCCAGCCTCCTGATATGACACACTGACTCTCTGCTCTTTGCTTTCCCTTTCTGTCCACAAAGCTGAGTGGTGTGGTAATGAGCTAATGAAGAAAGCCCATGAACCATGAAACTGAGCTGAAGAGACAACGTATCATCTTATAATCAATAGTGCGATTGGCCTCTCCATGATATCAATACAACAATCAAAACATCAACGTTATTAAAATGAATTGATGTCAATAGAAGGCGGCTGACTGCAACAGGTCATTACAAATATATTCAATGAATGATTTTTTTCCTCCTCCCTCAGAAAATACTGCTTTTTGAGCAAGTAACTCAACTGTCAACTGCTGCAGTGTAACTGCATTACAATTGAATCCCAACCGTTCCTTCACTTGCATCGACTCCTTGCATCGACTTTTAGTTCTAATTATGTGTCAAGTTCCGAAAATACTTGTTCCTACGTTTCCCATAATGCAGCTCAATGGTGATTTTCATTGAACCTCACCCTGCCTGCTAAAAACCCGCTGCTTCATCAGAATTACTTTTTTTTTTTTTTCAAACTTTGGAAAGCTCCTCCAGACCTACAGCTATTATACAGCTGTTTTCACAGAATTATACTCCTCATGATGAGCAAACTGAAGTGCCCCTTTAAGTATGAAACATAGTCAGGTTCTATACTTAATAAGCCTTGCTTAGTAAGCCGATAAGCCTTGTGGCTCAGCATAAAGACTGGAAGCTGGGGGAAACAGCTAGCCTTGCTCTGCATCTCTACCAGCATCTCTAAAAGGTCAGTAATTAACATGTGTCTTGTTTAGTGACACAAAACAAAGTCCTGCCAATGGTTTCAGGCTAATGTTTGACAGTTGGTGGTGGTAATTGCGCAAAGAAGACTGCGAGCTGGTAGACATGCATGATTTAGAATATTAAAGGGAAACTCCACTGATTTGACACATCGACGTCTGTTCACAGATCTTGGGGAGGACTACATATGTGAAAAAAGTTGTAGTTAGTTGGAGCTAAAGTTTGAAAATGACCATACCTCTGTAGCCTGCTCTTCATCTCTGCTTGAGGCTAGGCAGTTGCATTGTGGGTCATGTAGGCAGATTTTGACAAAGAAAAAGGATGAAATGATAAAAGACGATATCACTGGTTCAACTGCACTGATTTTAAAAAAACTGTCCATCATGAGTCCAACGATTTTATAGGATTATATTAAATGTAAAATTAATGTATAGATGACTTTAGTCTGTGTACAAAAAGACTCCATTGGGCGCCTTCAAGTGCTCCCAGCAACTGCAACAAGAGCTTTGGTGTCAACTGAAATTGATGTTGGTAGAGCAACGTAAGAAAATGCCTATTGAGTTTGATTATCAGGCTAGCTAATATCATGAAACGTTGCATTTTGTCATGACATACAAGAATAAATCTAGCTAGAAATGAAATATAGTTCAGCTTATTGGCAGGTTGTTTAACTTCAGCAGTCCAAGAACTGTTTTATTGCCTCAAGGTTGATCTCTGATATTATTTCTGGCTTGTGTGAGCTGCTCTGTCTCCGTCTGCGTCTTAATTAACACTCAGTTTAATAATTACAACATTGTCAATGTCAGTGTGAGGTGAGACTTGGATTGGGAATGTGCTTCACCATGTGCTGTTACCATATGAACCAGGCCTCAGTGTTTAAAAAAAAAAGACACAATGTAGTACTTTTAGCTGAGTCAATCTTTTCCATCCAATTTTAAATGTCCTACTGGGTTTTTCTCACAAGGTACTGAAGGTGCAATTCTGTTCCACTGTGTAATTTCACTGAGACTCCTGTGAGCTATGTGAAAGCTTGATGGGACGTAGTGGGAGGAGGCTACAGAGAAATGAATCAACTCCCAGCCGACAAGAGGGAACCTTTGTGCGCTTGTCTCCAAGGACACCTGACTTATATTTGGTGAACAAATAGCCATCTCGCACAATAATGGGAAATAAATTAAGTTCCCAGGGATAAAAGAACAAGATTTCCCTTATGGGAGACACGGAGATACAAAGAGTTGGAAAATGAATGATAGCTTTGTGTTCTGTTGAGGACATATTGAGCCCCTCGGCTTTGAAGAGTAAGTCACTCTTTGAGAGAAGTGACAGTAAATGCTACAATCATTACTTTACATTATGAATTCGTACAAAGGGGTTTTTTTTTTTTTGGACTGATTCAATTGTCATACGAGTCAAGCAATTTGTGTTCATTACATCACTCACATTTTCCTCATTGAGGGTGAAATTGGAATGGATTGCGCTCACTAATAGTTATGTGAATTGTACATTTTCAAGTAGCCCCAATGATATGATAGCGCAAACACACCCATTAAGTTTTACATCTGATTGAGTGAGTGAAGCAGTTTCCAGTGTTTCAGACTTTTCTCCACTTTTAGCACTCAAATTGGTCCATAATGGAAACTGCATAGAGCACAAACGCCTCGAATTGTATGTCTTTAATTAGCAAAGTTGCACACACAGAATTGTCCACTAGTTTCATATATTTTGCTATTTTTTCTTCAGATTGATGTCTGAATCTTACAATAATGTTGTTGAGGTGTCACTGAATGAAATCTGGGATTTCACAAGACACGTCAGTACTGATGTTCTGTTTGTTGCCCACAGCTGGCTGCGTGTCACAGCTGGCTGCAGTGTCACACAGCCGCCGAAACAATAAGTGCTTCTCCATACTGAGAAAAGAGGCTGTGTTGCATTTACACATGTGGCGCAGCAGCAGTAACTTCATTAACACTGGATCAGTCAGGGTCCGACGGTAATTAATGTCCTGTGTTCTGCTCCGCATATACGCAGATCAGCTGTTCCACATAGATTCCAACTTCATATCGTGGAATTGTTTGTAATAAAGCAGGCGTTATGGATTAATCCTGAGCTCCATCAGAGCTGTTGGGAATTTTTTTTAATTTGAAGTAGCTGAAAGAGATAAACCTTGATATCATTAACTATCGATTCAATATTATTCAAACCTCAAAAGATTTGAAGGGAGAGAGACAGATAGAGAGAGAGAGAGAGAGAGAGAGAGAGAGAGAATGACTGAGGAGTGAGTGTCTGCGCAGTTATCATCAACTATCTAAAGACACTAATAACTCCACCTTAACTGTGTGTGTGGAAATTAGTGCTGGTCTTTGTGAATGAGACTGTTTTTGCAACAAGGCTTATTTGCATAGAAAAGGGCCAATTTTGTGCCGTTTGTATGAATATCGCCTCATTTACATACATGCAAATACAACAGTCGCGCCATGACGCTATTTGTTTGGCAGAGCAGTTTGCGTTGCGTTTCACCCTTTGCGGTTTCTTTGTGAATTACACGCTATCGTTTTTTTTTTGTCTCATTTGTGCAGGTTTAGCAGCTGCAGAGGCTGCACAATCCTTTTATGGATTTAGTCCTTTTTTTAGTTTAATTTCAAGGACGCAGATCAATACACGAGCAACACAATGCTAGAGAGCAGCCAGTGTCAATAAAAAGAGGCTATTTTCTCGGTGATGGTTTAGCGGTTTCTAAAAACGGTTCCCCAGAAAAACAAATAACGAGGAACGGGGTGATTGCCATCCAGTGTTTGAGCCAAGATTGTCTGGGAGGAGGGTCAAATGGGTCCATTAGTGCTTTTCAAAAGGGGGTCACGGCTCCATCCACAGTAAATAATACTGTGAAAAGTGCACACCTGGTGAATACTAATATTAAAAGAATATAAGAATTGATGTTAGACATGTTATTTTGGACATGAAACTAATGAAGGGTTTGAATACGCTGCAGGAATGAGACTTCAGGATGAAAACTATGAGGAAGACTTAGTGCTACTGACAAATATGTATGTAAAAAAAAGTAATTTCTATAGTTCACATTCAGTGATAACTACCTTACTGGAATACCTAAAAATGACCTTTTTTCTTTATTCTCGTCATTATAGTCAGATGTGGCATCATATTTAGTGATGGTTGCTAGTAACATGGACAAACTGCTGGTAAGTCACATGTCAGCTAAAGCTTAAAGTATCAAAATATGATCAAATGTTCTGATTCTGTTGATAGCTCACAGCCTCCTCTTTGGATGCTGAAGTGGCAGAGAACTGACACTTGCTTGAGAAAGGTAGTCCATACAGGGTCACATCACTAAGGGACAACATACACCCTGCATTATCATAACAATGTAAGAGCTCAGAGTAACAGAATGTCCACTGTAACAGACTAACAGTACAGTATCGACTCTCTTAAAGTTCATGCTGAACTGGTATGAACTGAAACCAGTGGCTGGAGGATAATGGTTCGCTGAGGAAAATAGTCACCATCAGTGATGTAAAGCATACATGACTTCAAGTCAATTGGTTAAAACCTGCAAAACCACTTCCTGTGCTCTGCATCACTTTGTATGACGTGATCACAGACCACCCAGGCTGGTAAACATGAGTGTGCTGGTTGCTGTGTGCATCATACTGCTGTTACACTGATTGGGTCAAAGAAACAAAAAAAAAAAAAAGGGGGGGGGGGAGCTGTAGAGAGGAAAAGGGAGGAGGGGGGGGTTGACGGGGGTAAAACTGCACACGCTGCACTGGGGGGGGACACACACTGCAGCTCAGCTGTCCAACACAAAACAACAAAGCCAATGTAAACATTCGGCTCCTGCAATAATGACATTAATTTAGGCTTTCCGAAGTTAGAGCCTGGCTTGGAACAATAGGAGCGGGTGTCTGATTCTCTGCACCCCTACAACCCCCCTGACACACACACACACTGTTTGATCCATGCTAATGTGCTGCTTGTCTGGCCAGGCTGGAGGAGGAGGGGGGGGTTAAGGGGTGATAAACCCCATTTATAGGACATACTGCCATGTGTGGGTCACATTCATGTTATTTTCTGTTGAAAATTGTGTGTGTGTGTGTGTATGCATGCATCATTTAGAGGGTCAGGTAACGGCGTCGGGCAGCCACACACAGAGATGAGCTTGTTTTTGGAAGGTTTGGCAGTTTACGCTCCAGAGCACATAATGCTGATGAAGGAGAGGCTTTAAAAAAAAAGAGAGAGAGAGAGAGGAGGATGCTGCTGGCTGTGATAGCTGATAGCTGTGATAGCTGTTCACTGACAGCCGGGGCTTACGCTGCAAAACCTAATAGAGCCGCTGACTCTCTGCTCTGACACACTAACCGCCTGACAGAGAGAGAGAGTGAGGGGAGGGAGGGGGGTTGTCCTCTGAACATGTCACATATCTGTGTCATTAAGGCCTGTAAAAAGGGTTGCCATACACTAGGTCAGCATGTTTTTGGGGTTGTTGTTTTTTTTTTTGCAGGGTTATACAGTACAGCAGCTTGTTCCAGACACCAAAAATGTGCCATGTGCACAATTTAAAAAGTGAATCACCGATTTCAATCTGAAATGTGTAATTTTCCCAAATGTTCTTACCGTCAGTAAGCTGACTGAAACGCTGTCGTGGGTGACACAGAAAAAGCTGGTGGAGTAGCTGGTGGAGAGTCGCGTTGGAAAGCTGCCATTTATTTGAATCAGCGAGTAAAAAAAAAAAAAAAAAAAAAAGTGACAGACGCCTCGTCTAGCCGTGTGTGACACCGCTGGGTTTACGGCTGCTGATTTTAACGTGTGAAAATACAAACGTGCAGCGAGAGGCTCGTCTCTGACATTTTGCCGACGCTGTTTGGAACACTTCTTCTGTCAACCAGGAGAGGTGTGACCCAGCAGGAGTAGAGTATGGAGAGTACCTTGGATCAAGGAAATGTTTTTTGTTTTACAGATACAGATGGAATATTAACACATTCTATTTCAATACAACAGATACTAGCTTTAATGTGACCGTGTTCCTGTATCTTTGCAGCATCCTCATCATTAAATACAACTCTTATGGCATGAAACAATACTCATTTGTGCCATAAAGCAAATCTGTATATTGTGGGTTTTAGGCCATTAATAATAATAACAATACCTTTAATTTGTACTGCGCTTTTCATTCTCAGTCAATCATTAGAAACTTTTCTTCGTTTAAATGACACATACAGCAGCTACACGTTTTAGCCTGGTGCTGCTGAATCACACTAAATATTTTTATATGTGAATATTTGAAAAGAACTGATCGACATTTGATATGCTTATTTGCGTTCTAAGAGATAAGATAAGATGAATGTCATGTCTGTGTGAGCTGGAGTCAGGACAGATTTAGCTTAGCTTAGCATAAGGAGCATAAAGACAGGAAGCAGGGGGAAACGGGTATCATAGCTCTATCTAATGTTCTAAAATACACCTGCCAACACCTTTTATTTTGAACAAAAACAGACATTTTTTTTTAAAATTTTGGACAGAGATAGGTTAGCCATTTCCCCCTGCTTCCAGTCTTTTTGCTAAGCTAAGCTAACAAAGGCTTGACTTTAGCTCTACATTTAACAGACAGGCTTGAAATTGATATCAATCTTTTCGTTTCGCTCTCCGAAAGAAAACAAATCATCTCACTGTACTTTTCTCTTGACTCCAGCTCTCAGACACATACAGTGCTGTGAACACTCTACTTCCAGCTTCAATCTGTCTCTCAGCAGGACTATACATATTACATCAATACTTTATAACCTCGAAGTCAGGTCCAACTGTTTTCTTGTACCAGGGAGATGTTCAGAAAATAAAAGAGTCAATTCACAACACAAGTAGAAGCTGGAGCATAAAAAAACATATTATATACAAAAATAAACCATAACAATGCAGTTGAAAATTTGAGAAGCACTTGAGCCAGTGTGAGAAGATGCTGATGCAATTAACAGTCCAGCCTTGTGTGGCGAGTGTCCCTGAACAAATTACAGTATGTAGTGATTAATCACGCATGAGAAGAGTCAATAAGCCCAAAAGAAAATGAAATGATTTCTAACACACTCATTTAAGCCTTAACTACAAGAGAGCGTCATTATGACTTGATTACCCTTCAAAACAAGATTAAAATTACGCTATGTACTGCCAACACTGTTAGACCAACGACGGGGTTCAACAGGATGATGTCATCAAGTGCAGAAAATTAGCTGAAAATATTTGGTGTAATTGCGACGTCTGCCATATCCCATCTGTGACCAGGCTAAGGCAGCAGTGGTCCACTTAACTGTCTGCTTTAATGCACACACAGCCGGACTGTCTGTTCATCTGGAGACACACACACACACACACACACGCCCACATTCACCACGATAATACAACAGAGTCCAAGCAGCAAAATATGGGGTATATTTCATGGCATGGGACATCTCTAGTCCCTCTTCTAACTGCCACATTTCTTTATAATGATGTGAGGTTAATATCATTTTAATGCGAGATGTGTCCTTTATCATGATTATTGTGGCTATCTGTGAGATGAGTGGCCTCTTTATGGTTTAAATAGCCTGGAAATGTTCGTTTTATGCCGCAGATTTGTACATAACACATCTGACAGATCATGACTCCGTAGCTATTTATCAAGCTGTTAACTGCCCCCTTAACCACAGCAGTGACAGCTGAGCTCATAAACTGTAGAGAACATGGTCAGTCTCCACTGTGTTACTTGCTCACTACAATATTTGTCAGTTACTGGGGCCCTAAAAAAGAGAACAGTTGAAGTGGGCCAAGCAACTACTGAAGCTGTCTGTGATAACTGCTGATAATTGAGCATATATCCTCAAACAAACCTTAATCCTCCTCAATGGAACAAACGCTCATCATAGAAGTGAAATTACCAATTGTGACTCCTCTACAAGTATTAGAGAGTGAAAAGCTCTGCCAATGTTGGACAATTCTCAAAGTGACTGTAGCTTTCACAGATGTAACAGAAGCTCTATCACTTCAGTTTTACTGTACTGATGTCTGGACCCTACAAGCTACACAGTTATATTGTATAATAAGGATGTCCCAATCGGGTGTTTTTTGGCCCCAATCCAAGTCCTTGAATAAATAAGACTTGGTAATGAATATACCTAAATGTATCTGAAACATTGTAATAACACAGGACTAATTTGGCACAATTTATTTTACACAAGCCACTTGATTGAAATACTGAAAGTCCTGGTTCCACTGATAAGATAAAATTATTGATACGATATGAATGAATCTATGTAATTCCCTCAAAAATAATCTTTGGCTATGTACAGACACCAGGTTGCAGGGAGCATACAAACCCAACAATGGAAATCAAATCAATCATATAAGGCCTACCTGCCCCACAAGTTTCAACAAAACCAGTTTAGATCTAGAAAATGTCCAATGTAACTTCCTTGAAGATAGACCCTCTGACCCTTCCATAGCACTATGGCCGGCTCAAAATTTCCCCTTGACCATCACAACAAGGTGACAAGGTATCTTGAAACCTAATGCCTGAATTTCCTGGAAATTTTCCATGGGTACTCATGGTCCCCAGAGGATGAACTCACTCAGGATTTCTCATAATCTCACAATAAATTTACTGAATACATTCATACTCCCAAGGGGATATACCGCTGATTTGATTAACACATGACACAGACTTTTTTTTTGGTCTGTTCCATGCTTTCATACTGTGGGGTGTATTAATATTCGCAGCCTCTGGGGGACACCAGCAAGGCGTAAGGAACGGTTATTCATTGTTTACATTTCTGGTTCACGGAGATTTGCAGACTCAACACAAGCAATGTTGAATGTCGATTATTTTCAATTAAACCATAGAGGAGCCTAGGCCATTTCCTTTAATATGAAGAAATAATGACACTGCATGAGGCAGTCTGTGGAATGTTTGTTTTTCCACTGTTTACTTTGAATAATTCAGCTGCAATTACAAATGGGCCATGTTTCTCGGTCACAGCAAGACATTTGACCTTAAAAGAGTCAGGACGTTATTGTGACGGTGCACAAAGGGCCTCCTGCTGAGAGCAGCCATTAGATGAACCATGGTTATCCAAGGCCTAAAAATCATGTTCTTTGCGAGGGCATAATTTGAGGAATCTTACGACCCCTATTAAATGGGTGGATGTTTCCACCGTGAAAAGCTCTCATTGTGGTGGGGAGGTTACAGAAAGTCTATCCGACATTCCAGATCTTGAGCCGTCTGAGGGTGATAGGAGAAGCCCTGAGGGTCTGGCTGAGGCAGAGGACAGTGCGTGATATTTCAGGCCATACCCAGCTCCCAAACCTTGCCCTTGATACCGTGCCAGAGATCTGACATTAGACAAAGAGCAGATCTGACATTAGACAGACATTCACTGTGCCAAACAGAATACAATGTTAGTTAGTTTGAATGAGCATGGTCATGTGGGGTGAAGGGACGACTTCAAGGGTCTTTGGGAAGATCCCAGGAGGTCAGGAAGAGTTCAATATCACTGCTAAGTTAAGTGCTATGAAAGAATGTATTGTATGAGGATGTTTATTAGATACACTGTTTTATACTGAGTGGTGATTCTAATATTTAGTTATTCCTTGTTGATGTAAATGGGGTAGACAAAATATTAGAAACACCTCTCAGTATGGTTGTGGATATTTGGAGTGATGGGCAGCAGTGGGGAAATGTTCACACAAGACATTTGATGTCTGCTGACGATATTTAATGAAGCACTTGGCCAAGTGGAGAACCAAAAACAGTAAACAGTAAAGTTCTGCTCTTTCTGTTCTGTCCTTTGAAGGTCAGAGTCCCAGTCTTTATCAGCCTACAATATGAAAAATTAGTCTGATTGGTTCACTAGTTTCCAAACGAAGGACTGCACTTTACCCGTGACAGTTTACGTCATGTTGCACGGAATTTCAGCAGTTTTGGTCTGAATGTCTGACTGCGTCATCCACCTATCCGTGTTTGTTTAGGGAAGCCTCCTCTGACCTTGGTAACCATGGCAATGCTGATTTATCCTCAATCAGAGAGGTTTCTGCCTCCCCCAAAACATCACTGACAACTGAAGACTCAAGGAGGAGAAAATATCTCCTTCCTGATTAAGAATTACATTGACCTCAAAGCCAAGCTTGACCCAATGTAACCCCTAAAGATGGAAAATTCCATAACAAGTATGATGCAATATAAATCAACAGCACCACCAACTAAAGCCTCCAAAATGACTATGAAGTTCAATCAACTACTCTCTAAAACATTTTCATAACAGAAAATGAATGTTACTTTATTATTATTATTTATTTTATTTTTCAAAGTGATTGTGATTGAATGATTGCATGTGACAAATAAACTTGACAGATTGATTGATTGATGAAGGTAGGATTTGTTGCAGGGTTGTTGTATTAGATTGCATCAGTTTTAGCTAGGTGGCGTTCTGCAACCCAATCTGAACCCAACGACTTCAGAGAATGGATATGATTTTGAGTTGGGTTTGGGTTAATTTGTGGTGTAAGACATCAGGCTCAGGGCAAGCTCTGGTCTGATTGTTTATTTCTCTCTTTCTGTCTCTGACTGGGCCAACTGTTTGCACCCATTTGAATCATGTGTTCAAAGGAGATACGCAATGCTGGGTGGGAAGAGCGAAAGAGGCAGAGTGTAATGATTGTGATCTAACAGTCAGCAGGCAGCACAGTCAGAAATGGATGGAAACACAAAAATAGAGCTTTGGTTTTTGGTTTTGTTCAGGAATAAAATGTGGTAATATCAGTCGGTGTCACATTGGGTCAGCTGAAAGAAAAGGCCAGATTCTCAGTTTCAGTTCTGTGTAGAGGTCTAGCTAGATGTCCGACTCCCGATAAAAATGTGTGTCTTTAGCTGATAAATGCTCCATAGTGTTCATCAGCAACTAACTTTGCTCTCCGGTGCTGGGCAGCAAGAGTAAAGTGGGTTCATCAGAGCTTTTTCACTGTAAACAGCTGCCTGCTGCGGTTGGAAAAACATTAATGAGGAGATAGGTGAGAATGAAGCAATATAGTGAAGTTGCAGGCCTAAAACAAGCTGAAAAAGACTAAAATTTTCCCTAAAGCTGTGGGAAATGACAGTTTGCTGATTATTCTTTGTAGGTTTATCACTACAAGCAACCCCTTCACATTGTGTATAGTCATTTCATCCATTCTTAATATAGAAATTTGGATTAGAGCAGCTTGTTGGTTATAATGAAATGAAATCAATACATGTTTTTATAACTCATGGATAGCATATGATGTGCTAGTTCCAATTATTAGAGAACAAAAACAAAAACTGACATTGTTTAGACAGTAATAGTGCCTTTGTAGATAAAGCAAAATTGCCTGTAATAACACTTTATCCAAACAAATATTTCATGAAATGCGAAATGAATAAACTCTGTTGTCACCTTTGAGTGGAAACAGCTATTCTAATTTGATCCTGCTGTGATACTTTCACTTCCTCACAAAGCAGGATGGTTCATGTATCCAGTGACCGCCACTTTTGTTTGTGGCAGAGTTTCCATGGAGATGACACACTTATTTTTTCAGCTTCATACTAGGTGAATAAACAGCGGCAGGCATGTTTGGGTATTTAGCCATGACTTAAATCACAGGTGTCGCTTGGTCTCCAGTCAAACGAATGGTGAGTTTCTATAAGCTAAATAACCAATGTCAATCATTTTTCAGTTACATCCATGGCATCAGGCTTCCGTTCAGTTTAGGTACATAAAGCAAAAACTGCTGAGTATACTTTTAAATGTGGCTTTGAAGCTGTGCCATATTAGCTGGTGGACACTGGTGGATTAACTGAGAGGGCAGAGCAGTTTAAGTATCAACAGCTGACAGGTTTGTTTGATATCCGTCAAAGCCAGAAAAGCTGTCACCCTGATCTGCTCAAACCTCGTTAGCAGAAAATGATCCTGAGCAGCAGGGCTCGGCAGGAGGGAGACACAACACTTTACAAGTCCTCGATTGTGGTGGCAGGTTGGCCTAGCAGTAGGCGTGACTGTACCATCATGGAAAGGTCACAGGTTCGATCCCTGCTGCAGCCAAATGTTGTGTGTCCTTGGGCAGGACACTCGTTCTCTGCCTGTTCACTCACTGTAGGCACTGCCCAACCCGGAGGCAGACGCTAAATATAAAACATATCTTTTGATGAATATAAGCCACATTATTTTAAACCTGAAGATCTAATCTATAATGAACAATATGTACTTTGGCCAGACAGCAGGAAAGCTATATTGAGTGCAAAATATGAAAGAAGAAATGAAAAGACTGATTCTAAATTATGTATTTCAGTTGAACACACACAAAAAAAGCCCTTTGTAGAAGAGCATGAGGTAAGAATTTTAACGATCAAGCACATTTTGGGTGTATAAAATCTCTGTGGCCCCTTTTTTGTCCATTTCAGCTCGCTTTCAGTTTACATCACAAACAATCATATCACAGTAATGACATTATTTTACTGATAATGCAACAGAAAACTAAATAGTTACTGTGCATTCTTTGTTACATTGCAGGACTTTCCACTACTCAGCCAGACTCCGTCAAAGATCCTTCCAACAGCTCCAAAGTCTCCACATGTTGTGTTTTCTGCATTTAAACTGTGTAGAAATAATAAAAAAAAGACACTGTGGCTCAACAAGCAACTCTGGCCCCTGCACCAAGCCAACGTGCCTTGGACCAGTCTCCCCACTGAACAGACTGAGATGGAAAACGGGAAACAATCAGCGATTTCTCGTATTAAACTCTCATGTTTTGTTGACCCATCCATCCACCCCGACCTCTTCCCTGCGCGGGTTAAGGACCATCAAATTTTCTCAACTACTCCTGTCATAATTACTACAGCTGCTACTTGGCTTCTATCACTTGAACATCGCTGTGTCGTTTTGGTGGCACTTGCATAAACGACTGATACTGACTGTGAGGAAAGGCAGCAGTCGGTTCCATGACACACTGTTGGTTGGGTTGTCAGGTCACATGGCCTTAGTGTAGACCAGCTGTGGGCTCGCAGCTGCATCTCAGCCATGAGGGCATTCATGTAGTTAGAACTCAAGTCTTGTTTGAGTCTGTATTTGTTTAACTTTTGGCAAATGGCACATGGAAAGTCACGCTGTCAGCAATCAACTACTTTTACTAGTGAAGAAAAGGTATTTTAAGATTATGAGGCAAGATCTGAAGTTAGAGGAAACTTATTTTTTATGATTTCTAAGCAGATTTTGAGTCTTTTATCCTATGGATATCATACTGATACCACTACAAAATGTCAAATCAGCTGTCTGCATGATGTCTGTGCAACACAGAGGTAAAAAATAACTCAGTATTACTGGATGCCTTTCATTTCTGGTCTGAACACATTATCTGTTCATATCCAAATACTGTTTTTCCACTTGATGGTGGCTTACAGCACACTGGAGAGACATTGTAAATGATAGATGCCAAGTCTCAGCTCGTCTTTCTGGCTATGTGAGACTGTATTGATGTTTGGTATCTGGAACGAGCCTTAAAGTTGCTTCAAGTCTGTAGTTACAAATGTTGTTAATAAAAGTATGAACTTACATGACCGTGACTTATGTAATATAAGAATAACTTATAACTCATTAATAGTTACCTAGAGCCAAGAAGTGAGAGAATTTAGCTTTTCTGAAGCAGTGAAAACATCAATGAACCAAATGGAATTCATATCTGTCAGTTACATTACCACAAAAGCCCAAAGCAACGTCATGGGAAATGTGTTTTCAAAGCCTTCTGTGTGTAATGTAAAAATCATCAGATGGGAGTCCTGGAAGGGTTCTTGTGTCAAGAGTTTACAAATGTGCCTGTGTCATGGTTTTCAGCAGCCACGTCTTCGAGTGACCTGCCAAACTGGAAAACCAGAGAACAGCCGATGCAAAGCAGAGCCTCTGAGCACAGCAGTTTTGAGACATTTTTCGGGGAGGGAAACAGAGGAGTGAACTCCAATTTACCCTGTCCTTCACATCGGAGGTCATCTAAGGATACAGAGATTTCACTTGACAAGAACTGTATTGAAGAGGAGACTTTTACAAACGCTACACCTCACACTGAGCTGCGCTTCATGGCCTATGGAGAATGTCTCCAGCTGATGGACTGAAGTTCTTGGTTACAATGTGATTATTTTGGCATGTATCCATTATAATTATAGAGAGGGAGGGGGGGGGGGGGGATTGTTAGAAGTGGTAGTCTGGCCAGCTACAGTACAAAGAAAGAAGTATGTAATAAAAACAGAGTGCAGTGCCTTCTTGTGGACAGGACATAGTTGTGTTTCTTTCCAACACAACATATGTTCATGATGATAGCAACTTATGCAGTCGAATTTGTGCTGTACCAAAGAAAACACTCTCATGTGCCTGACCAAGAAAGGTCTGTTTTTATGAACGTTGTTGATGACTGTGTCTGCCATCATCGGGAACAGATAAAGAAGCAATAAACCCCCCCCAACGGCTGTAAGGCCTGCTGGTAATTGTCTTCGGTTTTGTCTTTGTGGGTTTTAAAGTCATATTAATCAGAGAATTTTTATCAATGTTGAGGAGAGTTTCTGTGCTTGTGGGTGCTACAGAGCAGTTTCCATGACTCCAGGTCTGCTTTTTCTATTCAATATCTCAGAGACTGCACAGATATGCCTGAGTGCACACACACATGCTTTCCACTGGAGGCCAAGCAGGCCAAGTGCTTCTCCAGATCAGTTCTTTTACTTTTACTGATCTTTAATGGCCGACCTCTGCCTCCATACCGCTGTCCTCACTGAAAACAACTCAACCTGTCAGTTGTACAGTATGTCGTTCTCCAAAGGGTTCACTCTAAAGCATCTTTAGCTCATCCAAAATGACTAAATATTTACTGCCGGCATGTGAATCTGTCACGATTGATTGCAACTGGATTTTTAAAGTGTTTCCTTTAATAGAAGCATTTTACACCCAGAGATCTGGAAATACAGAACTTTGGATGTCTTGATAGTGGGATGCTTGAAAGCTTCATTGTATCTCACCCCTCTCTATGACAGTAGACTTTGTGTTCCATCTTTGAACGTGGCCGTTCAGAGCAGGTATATATATGTTTGTTTTTAGATGTGGTCAGATGACATGTTACATTACTGAGCTTGTCATTAAATCCAGACAATTATCACCTGTGTAGCCAAAGCCTGATATAGCTGATTCCTCTGTTCCAATTAATTAAACTATATCTATGGCCCTTACAGATGAATGTCTTTGGATGATAACCAATGGGCTTGGAGCTGAATGCCTCAGATAGGATAGAGAAGTCATAGATTACTGAAAGGTGGACTAACTAACATTGTTGGTTTTGTTCTTTCAATGGGGATTTGTTGACAAGAAGAAATACATACAATTAGAATACGAACGTTTTACATTCATAACATTTTTCAACTTATTTTTGAGTGTGATCCCCTCACTTATTCATTGCTGTCTATTTGATGAATTATGAAATGAAACTGGACATGTTCAGAGGCATTCACGCAGTTTATAATATTACAATCTCTAAACCCCTCTAAAAGCTGTTTAGTAAAAAAAGCATCTCCGTAGAGTCAGTGATTGACGTGACTGAGTGATTGAAGTTTATGACACGGCATCATGCCATCATTCCACGCTTCATTTGTAACCCTCATCTGCTGATGTTAACCTGCCGTATATGAGGCGTGCAGTTCTAAAAACAGACCATAATAGATTGTGCTGCACAGTTAAATTCATGGGCCCCCCTCCTGCTTCACCAGATGTAATCTGCACACATTCACAAGTGTTTGTGAGCACTGTTATCCTTGCCTGCCTGCCATTCATGAGCAATGCTTGTTGAGACAGTGAGGCAACTGCAGCAAGCTCTGGTGGAAACTGATAACAATACACAGCTTAAGGTGAAGGATGGAAACATGGATGAGCTGATAAAATAGTCTTTTTAGGCTTGTCACAGTTTCCTATACATAAAAGTGAGCTATATTAAATATGAAGCTTCTCCAAGAGGAAATCTTTTTTCTAAAGTCAAAATAAAAACAGTTTTTTTCTTGTTTTTTTGTCCAGTTATAAAGAATATACAGTGATAATATGTCAATGCTGTGTTTTCAGTTTATTCCATTGCCCCCCAGTGGCAAAAAAAATGATCTTTGTCAAAAGTGCATCCAGTAATCATAATCAGCGTTCCAATATTGCAGTATATGTGCACAAGAGTGATATTTCTGGTGTAAATATTTTAGGTGAATACTGGGGTGCAGCAGATCCATGTAGCTGAGGCACTTTACAGAAGGCTACACCTCGGGCTATTTTCAATATGGCTAAGGTAAAGAGGGATGGAAATCGAATGTCCTGAGCCACCTGCCAGTGGAATCTGGCTGAGGGAGATAAGAGCTGCTGGACTGTAATCTACCTCCCCAGCACGGACAGTCATACACACCAATGCGCGTTGTGACTAATAAAGCTCCGATTGTCCAAGCAAGCATTTGTTCCCCCTTTAGCAATGGTGAAAACAACTGCAACCTGCCTGAACATCATTATATAAGTGATGTGTGTGTGTGTGGAAAGTATACATGAAGAGGTGACATGATGGTGGTCCAACCTATGGTGAATAGTGTACTTTTATTCTTGCTTTACTACACTTTCACCATCTTTTTATTTGAATTATTTTGGTAGCTGTGAGCAAAACTAATTTGACTTTTAACCTTAGCAAAGCAGATTTGTTTTCACCCACATTGAACTGGTCACATACACACGTAAATGCCAAATATGGGCTTGCATATACTTGATATTTTGATCTCTTCCTCACTGTTACTTTCAGTTTAGTTTATTCCTGTTTTTCCTCTGTTCTTGATCTTTTGCCTATCAAATGTCAACACCTTTTTCCTTATGACAACATAATAGTGGACTTTAGGGTCAGCTCATGTACCGGGTTTGGATTGCATTGGCATTAATTCATGTCCGACTTATTCTCAATAACAAACTGCTGCTGTTAGTTGGAGAAAGGCAGAAAGCCAGATTTTTCAGTTTAAATGACAGTCTACTCACCTGGCCAAAGAAAACAAACGGAACAAGAAAAAGTTTCAGTTTGAAAAAAAAAAAACCCATTCTCGGTGTCGTTAGTGGTGTTACATTATGCTGCTCGAGTTACAACAATCTTTCCAAGATATGCAAACATTAGAAGTTCATAATAGCTCCATTTGTGCATTTGGGGATGGAATTTGTATGAAAGCTACAAAGTGGTTACCAGTTTTCTTTCAGAAGACATCATGCAGCTGTTTCTTCACCACCACAATGGATTTGTTTTTTTTATTCATTGATGCTTCAGTTTTAAAAAAAAAAAAAAAAAAAAAAAGACATGGAGTTTTACTCGAGCTTGACTATGAAGTTTTAAGTTGTGGTGATTCTCTTCTACCCTAGGCATGTGTAATCACAGTGTTGTTCTAATCACGCTGGGAGATTGTGAACAGCTCACTGAACATATACTTGTGATTACTGTATGAATGTATCCAGCTCATTTTGGCAAGAAAAAAAAGTAGATGGCTGGCTCTCAGTGTGGCAAAATGCTAATTCGGCTATTGGCAATTTGCTGACCAAAACTGAAGCAGGTGGTAAAAAAAAAGAGAGAAAAAAAACCCACACACACAACAAAAAAACTATTTTCAAAGCCTATTTTAACAGGCAGGTCCCTAATTCTTTAAATGATGCCGCCAGCTACGACACAACAATATACTGCACATAAATATACACTTAACTAACTTTGAAGGTCAAGCGTAATGTACACCGGCCATGTTGCATACCCTTGTGTCACTTTATAGACTTGCAGTATAGGCGACACCTAGACATAAGTAGTAAAAGTACGGTAGCCAGGATGTACACATCCAGGTGACAAATGTAATAAAATGTCTGCTTGTCTGGGAAAACATGACGGCAGCCCATCCTGATGTATCCGCTCGCGTTGCCAGGCATCTTCATGCTGCTGGTGTGTGGGCTTACATAAAGAACACAGGAGCTTGCCAGTGTGTGTTGCCTTTCAGAGAAGTGAAAATGAAGGGGTTATATTTTCAGCCACGCTAGTGTGTGTGTGTGGCTGTAGAGGATGAACGATATCAGTCTGTCAGTCGCTTTGGTTAGGGAGATCTGTATATTCATGGTGCCCAGAAGATGCATCCTAATTACTTTGCTGGTTCCTGATTATTCATCTAGCACCAACACGAGATTGACCTTTGTGTTATAGACTGAAATATTTTGACAAATATCGAATGGATTACCATGGAATTAAACAGACATTGATGTTCCCCTGAGGTTGAATTGTAATATCTGTAATATCCTTGAATTTTCATCTAGCCTCATGTCAAAATTTTAATTTGACTGATGACATTACAATTAGCATCTTTGTACTATGATGGTCAATGGACGATGGTTAGCATTGTACACAATTATAATAAGCGTTTTAAAATCATTGTGATCATGTTAGCATGCTGAATTTAGCGTTTAGCTCAAAGCACCACTGTGCCCAAGTATTCCCTCAACGAGACGCTTTTTTCTTTTTTATACAATAGAAAAATGTATATCTTCAGGTTTTGGACTGTTACTCAGACAACACATGCAATGGAAAGACATCACCATGGGCTCTTTTAATGATAATGTGTCCATATTTTTCTGACATTTTATAGTTACAATGGTTTTTTTAAAAACAAATCAAATGAATTAATAATGAAAACTATGTGTATTGTCATTATGACAACTGACTGCAATAGCAAAAGACAAGCTTGACCACGAGGGAAAAGCAAAAAGCTCAGACAGAGTTTTGAAGGCTCCCATCAGACGCATCCTCTCTGCAACACTTGGCCATCAGGGCAGCCGTCCTGCCTAGGATGCAGAGTGCCAGCCAGAGAGTGACTCACACTTTGGCACCGCTCATTAGCCTGTCACCAGGGTCTCAAAGTGTTGTTAGTAATGACAGGGCAGGGCAGAGCATGCATAAGGTCTGTCTCCACACACACATACACACACACAAGACCCTCTCAAGAGGCCTGTAATTCACTCAACCTTTTATTTTGGTGGTATGTGATTTGCAGAGTTCAGAGTAGATCTGGTACAAGTAGCACATGGCCTGATGTCCTGCAGACGTGACCGCTGAACTAAACCACAAATCATGGAAGTGCTGGTCCATTCATCACCATATGAAAACAAATGAGGCCAGCACTGCCGTTGCCTTCACTGAAGGGTCAGTTCACCCAGATCACAAGAAAAAAACATTTCCCCAGATGTCACGCTGCCATGCTAATACAATGGAGGTGAGATGATTTCCATTTATGTTTTTCTAAGTAACAGCAACTTGTTTTCCCAGGACAATCCACAAACTTCCCTGTAGACAGTTGCTTTCAATAGGGTTACTTTCCATTGAGGAAGTAGTCCTACATAAAACTTCAGTGGAGGCCATGGTAGTAATGGGCCTCCTGAGATGGCAGTGTAGGTCAGTCGGCCCACCACGATGGTCCTTTGATGGACTGCCATGAAATCTGGTACAGACATTCAGGATCCCCAGAGGATGTATTCCAATGACTGTGGTGATCCCCTGACTTTTCCTCTACGGACACCAGGAAGTTGACTTTCAAATTTTACTAAATAAACATATAAAACATACCGATCCAAACCGATTCTAAATATAGAAACATGAGCGAAATATTTTTCAAGACCCCATAAGTTATTTGAACTATGTACATTTTTTTTAGTTTTTGAGATATGCGCATTTGTGCAAAGGGCTTTTAATAGTTTCATCTGCAATAGGAATATTTCCGCAGCACCTACTATTATTATTAGTAGTTGTATTATTGCTTATTGTGATGTTATTTCCTAGATTATCTTAAAATGCTTCATATTCCTTAAATCTGTCCAATCTATGCTAGAAGGTTATGTAAGTTAATAAACTATGATGACTGATAACATTGAAACGGTGTTGTAAAATTAAAAAAATTAAATAAAAAATGAAAATCTGGCCAATGAAAATGAAAACTGTTTGACAGAAAGTATGGTCAAAACTACTGACTCAATCCCATTTCTCTTAATCTCTCCGCTCCCCTGGCGCCACTTCACTGCACCGCCATGTGTTGTCACTACACCGAGTGTACAATTAGATGATGTGAAAGACAGAAGCCTTAACTTTCAGTTGCAACGAGAATGAATGCTCTAGCTATTATGTTTTTTTTATTTTAGATCCATTTAAACAGGATTATGCAAATAACGCTCTCCCTTGGCTAGTTCCGGAGGTCATAAAGTGAATGTCTTACTCAGGACAAATTGGAATCATTTCAATGTTTCCCTGACTTTGGACTCAAGAGCCATCATCTGGTCTAAATTTTGTCAAGACATTCATGTTGCCCAGGGGATGAATCCTAACTGACTGCAGTGATCCTCTGACTTTTCACCTAGTGCAAACATGAGGTTGACATTTTCGATTTTTAGTGACATATTTAAAGTATTGGATGGATTGTGATGAAATCTGGTAGAGACATACATGTTCCCCTCAGGATGAATTCTAATCACTTTGATTTGTCCAACTCTTTGCTTTATGACTGAATAGCTGTAAAACTAATGACATTCCCATCAGCCTCAGCTGTACTTTGTGTTTCGCGGTAGTGCTAATGTTAGCATGCTAACATGCTAAACTAAGATGGCAGGGTAAACAATATACATCAACGCGTTAGCATTGCCATTATGAGCATGTTACCTGACAGTAGCATTTAGCTCAAGGAACTGCTGTGGAAGAAAATCCTACCTACAGTAGTAAGTGATTCAAGTGATTGTTTTTTTTCCTGCTTCTATGTATGTATGTAATTTATATGCACTGACCCTTTAAGGTCACGTTCATACCATACACCCCTTTTGAGTTTTATCTTTGCTTTCATGTGAAGAACAATGTGGTAAAATTCAATTCAATTTTAAATTAGTAAATGCAAATGACCAATGCTGTGTTTTTTTATTTATCTATTTATTTTTGCTCTTTCATAGTCAGAGTTTATGATCCACTGCACCTGTCAATAAGACTTTGGAGTGCAATGAGTTTGCTTTCATAAAAGTATTCATTCTGATATCATTAGTCTATTTGTATGGCCTACTATATATCGCTGAGATAACAGCTCCCTACTAGAAATCCAATTTCGAGTCCTCAGTAAACACACTGAGCAGTGTTACATGAACAGTGCCAGATCTAGGAGCAGCTCCACATGTAGTTGTCATGGAGATGATGTGACTCAGAAAGACTGTTTGATGAGTTGCGATGAGGCTGTTCACCTCTTTTTCTACAAGAGGTACTACAGCTCAGCACCAGTGTCAACATTGATATAGCTTTGTATGCAACACAGAGATTCTTTGTATGGAGTAATAAATTGCACATTCTTCCCGTGCCATACGTGGAACTAAATATACTTGAGGGTCACATGCATTTTTTCTTTTTGGGAGGGAGATTTGTACACCTACAGATTTCTTTCTAC
Source organism: Euthynnus affinis (assembly GCA_029490765.1). NCBI lineage: Eukaryota > Metazoa > Chordata > Actinopteri > Scombriformes > Scombridae > Euthynnus > Euthynnus affinis. The sequence continues at coordinate 4,736,273 of CM055853.1, read as the reverse complement.
ACAAAGGTATGATGGTAAAAAAAAAAAAACAAGTGGGGAAAGTTCTCAAAAAGGTTCATTAAAGGACTTTTAAGTCTTGAAATACAGAAAATGCCACAGACTCCAGGCTTTTCTTGGCAGTTACAAAGATAAAATTCCTTCCAATAGCTTTATGGCAAAAACAGCTTTTGCAAATGTGCTTTCAGTTCTCTATTACCCTGAATATCTGATAGTACTGACTGTAACACGTGTAAATGTCTCTATTCCCTTACAGAACGGCCTGCCAAAAGACTACATCACTTGTTCCTATACAGTCTTAGTGACAAGAACAGCCAGGTGAGAAGCTGAATGACAGAGCAACGGAGAAATCCAAGCCCTGGCGGTGGGATGTTTCTACCACCTCATCTCTGGCAGAAAGAAACGAATCAACACATTCTCCAACTTTATGGAAAACATTAGAGCTCTGATGGCGGAGTTTAACTCGGAGCCACTGTAATGTGCAATTAATTTAAGATATATTCTTTTCTCTGGGATACGGTCTCGACTTGACACGCATTCCTGTGGGGTTTGTGGCCATGGCAAGAATTCATCCAGTGCTCCTATATTGTTTCACTCAAGTTCAAGAAAAGTTTACACTGAGTAACTGAATTTATGCACAATATATTTTGAGGATCCCAGGGGCTGCTACTGGAACAACAAACTTTTCTTGTTTTGATTTAGGGGGTAGAGGGAGTTTGCAGGAATATGGGGGGAAAACTAAGATGTAAAACTGTTTTTGTCTATCAGTGCTGATAATGTTCATGGGATTGGTGGTTAAAGGAAAACTACAGTTTATTAAAATATGGATTCTGTTTTCATGCTTGACAAAGTAACTGCTGAGATCTCGAAACATTACTAAAAATACGTAGTGAGCCGTCAGATAATTACACAGGTTATAAACAAAGTCACATTTTATTTAGAAGAGAGAAAAACATCATTATTTTTGCCACTTGGGGGCAGCACAACCTGCTGTAAACATAACTTTAACATATTATCACCATTTAAACAAAACATGTTAGCAACTGCCTTTAGCATTTATTTAGTTATGTTTTTGGCCACCACATGAATGTAATATTTTCTCCACTAACTCCTGAGGGAAACATCTGGCTCTTTATCACTAGCTAGTGGCTAACTTGCTGTAAAAGGAAGTGTGTTTTTTTTGCTGAAAACAGCAGGCTGCTGCTGTCTGAAACTAGGCTGGAGAGTGAATGAAAACAGTCAGAACAAAACTAAAGCTGCAGAGTAAGGTGATAATTCCCTGTGGAATCACCACTATGAGTGACAGGTTTCTTATTACACGGAGTCATTTGATCCTTTGTGAATATAGAAATACGGATGAGTGTAGCTTTAATGTGCCTCTTGACAGTCCCATAACATTATGATAGCGGAATGATAAATGAGTGGAGCACACTGGTAAAATACCTCCATAGATTTTTGCAGGCCAACATGGTTCAACTTTAATCTGCCATTCTTTAGCGTGTGTGTGTGTGCAGTTTTACATCGGCAATAAAGATTTCTAACCAACATTTCAGCTCATATGGCTCAACGAGAGATTTGTTTACAATCTGTTTGATGTTTCTGACCATGTATATTCTTTGCCGTGCTGGAACATGGTCCAAGCAGCTCTGCTGTGTCCCCAGGTCTCTGCTGGGGACTTTGGGAGAATATTATGATAGCTAATTGAAATGATGGACGAAACAAAATAAAACCAAAGGAAAAAGGCTTTTTCTTCACCTACTACTGTATGACAGCACTTTCATTTACCACAACTCCACTTTCGCATATCAAAGTGGCAGTGATGGACGATAGCAACTGCATTAAAGCAGTCCTGCCCCTGTGTAATCTGCCGAGTCTGCATAGAGGAACTAACTACAAGGCGGTCTCAGCACACACCGAAATCAAAGGTCAACATTTCATCCCACATCAAAAATAAGAGCTAAAGCAATGCTCGGTCTTCCTCAAAGAAATTGCCTACAGGAAGTTCCTTACATTGACCCCAAAATAAAAGGCCTTTCTGTTGAAAAACAATTTCGACCCTTCTCTGGTAAGCCAAGAAAATCCCCAAACACAGGGGTTTTTTCTAAAGTAGTTCCCTACTTTCATTTCTCTTTTCCCAAAAGCTCCCGGGTCTGTTTTTAGTGGGTAGAAAGTTGAAAAGTGGGCAGAACCCTTGGCAAGCAGATCACTTTCGGTTGAAGAGCAAAAACAGGAACCCAATTCAGCGCTGTCACACCATCCCCATTCACTGGAGCATGAGAGAAAGCCCTGATCCACAGGAAGTGAGCTGGACTCAGCTGGGCTGGGGCATTGACATTCTGATGGGATGCAGTCATCGTGTCATCCTGAGCGCTGTCTCAGTCCCCGGTGTCAAACAGCCCCTAACGAGTCATGTCATCCGACTGTTTAACAATGATGGCATACATGTTAGGAGAGGAGAAATAACAGGGCTTTCAGGGACTCCGCATGTAGAGAAGCACTCAGCGCATAAACCCGACGCCAAACACTGTGACCTTTAGAGGATACTCCAAAGCTGATAAGTAGAGTAAAAATAATTCCTCTGAGACAGGCCGATGATTTGTGCACAGGAAAATTCAGCGGATGAGTTTTCAGGAATTCTCATATATTCATTTATTTATGGCGGCCGTCCAATAATATCAACATTGTCTGCAACATATTGATTTTTACATGACAACGGACCTGTCTGTGAATAGCGTGATGTTACACACTCTGGTGCAATAGGTGGCAGCATGCACCTTTAACGTCGGTTTGTAGTCCACCAGTGAAACCAAAGAAGAAAAGGAGAGGTTGTTAGCTTTTCTCCATAGAGAAGACAACTGGCTGACTCAGTCATGAGATCCCACATGGTTAATATCATCAACACCTGATGAATCTGATGCATTCACGTTAACTCTGATATGTTAGTCTATCTATGTTCTTAACTCAGAGACTCAACTCTTCAAATAAGTTAATAGCAAGCATGCAGAGCTCGAGCTTGAGTCATCCCTGAGCGGACGTAATATTAAATTTTTGGACAAATTTGGGACGAGAGTTGAGAAAAAAGGACAAACTGAGGCAAAAATGAGACAAGTCCAACTCTGGACAGCTTTCTGCGCCCCTAGCATGTTAGCCTGTGTGTGTGTGTGTGTACGTGCGTGTGTGTGTGTGTTGATGGTAAGTTTTTGTAAGTGTATTCTTGAAAACTTAACTTAACTTAGTTTAACTGTAGCACGGTGAACAGCATGAGCTAATCCAGGTTAGCACGCCGTACACAGCTGCTGAAGCTGCTGAGTTTTGCACACTTCCTGCGGCACACCAAGATAGAAGACAGCAGAGCCCTTCACACTGACAGCCCAGACACCGTCTGTTAGCTCCAGACAGGTTACCAAATGCTATTTTCAGTCTGATAGTTACCCAACGTTCATTTAAGTATTAAGGGCTGTGGGGGACAACATTTGCTATTGCATTTATTGGTTACTTAATACATAGTAAAAATGCACATAATAATCAGGTTATGACCGATAATTACAGGATTACAAGATGTTTATATGGGATGCGTATAGAGCCGTTTTATTAGTATTCCTGTTTCCATGCTTACAGAGCAGAGACTTAAAGGTTGAAAACACCATCAGCATTAGGTTAAAATGTCAGCAGTGCCCACCAACCTTGCTACAGCGGTTTACCCATGTGGTTGTCATTGTGTGTGTGCTGCAATAAAAGCCAGCTTTAAGATGTTCTTTTTTTTTTTTTTACAATAGAGCATGTACAAACAAAAACAAATGGATCATATTACTCTTTCAATAGTTCTACTCAGAGTACTGGTTTTTTTTTACAAAATTTGTAACATATATATGTTTTTGAAAGGATTTTAATTACTTAACTTAGTTTGTTTACATGTGTGGTATGTGTATATATGTATGTATGTATTCAAAACATATATGACATGTACGTTTTTATGGATGACCCAATCTGAATCGTTATGGTTTGACATTCTCATCTATCTATCTATCTATCTATCTATCTGATCATTCAGCAGCACACAATTTACATCCATTGCCAACTTTCAGTGCAACACAAGCAGTGAAGCAGTGAGTCTTTTATCATGGGAATATGAGTAATGGATGAGGGGAGGCTGGGCAGTGATTGGATATCGCACGCAAATTTCACAACAGTTTGTATCGCAGACAGACAAGAGATGTTTTTTTTTTTTTTTCCCCAAACAGACTCAATATGAAATATAATGCAATTGTATAGAAAGTCAATGCAAAGATACAAATCCATACAAAATCGGCTTAGGTGCTGCTACTGTTTCAACTGATGTGAACATTTTTTGTTTGTTTTGTACAGCTAATATCTGTCCGGTTTGATCGGTTGAGGGCTGAATAAACAGGTACTGCACAAACATAACACAAGACATGAGCTTGCGTTCAGTATAAACTGAATACGCTAAATGTCACAAGTGAAATACGACTGTATTCTTGGTGCGTACGAGGTATGATGTGCATGTGTACCCACCTTGTTTCGTGGCACTCAGGATCCTTCCGGCGGCCAGTGAACCTTGCCACGGTGCCTGGCCTCTGACACTGCCTCGCAAGGGAACTCAGAGCAGGACATCCTGCCATTCAGAGCTGCTGTCACAGTTGGGAAAGTGGTACAGCTGCAAAGAGCTTCCTGAGCCACGGGGTCACATCGGAGAACAGGAAGAAGCGCGTTTCTGACCTGGACCAGCTTCGTCTTTGTGTGACATGCGTTTGTCTGTGAAAGAGACAGAGGAGTAAGTGGGTCGGTCCCATAAAAATAATGACAATGGAATGTGGATCATCTTTTCCGCACTCGAAACACCGCCAGACTTAAAGCTGAAAGGTTATTTGACTTTGCGATGTCAACTCAGTGATGTTTCCTGGCAAACAGACAGAGATGTGTTTTACATTTCTGAGAACGCAGACGGTGGTTTGTTTGGAATGAATTCTGATATAGGTGATTAGCGTGAGCAGTATTTATCACCGTGGCTAAACAGGCAAGTCATCATGGTCCCAATCTCTAATTCAGTCCCTCTAATGAGTGTGCTCATGATAATTTTGGAAATTATTGCTCTGCTAATAAGATTTTAAGAGTCGGAGGAGGTTCGACGTCTGCTGTATGGGCGTTGATTGACAGCTGTGATTGACCGCTGGCTAACCTGCAGCTCTCCCTGAGTCTGAATCGGACTACTTTTGCAATATTTCACTAAGTTTAATGCTACTTGATTATGATACCTACCCTATTAGCACAATTTAGCTAAAGTAGCTAACATAGCCCGAGTGTTTAGTGGCTTATCTTTCTGGCTTATCCACCTTACCGCCAGTAATGGGAGAAGGGAGCGACAGGAAATATCAAACACGTCCTCTACTTTGACATGGATGTATTTATAAGAGCTGGAAACCAGACTGAAAATGGCACCCATTCAGTCTGATAAGAACGGCTCGCCTGGCACATGTGCCAAAAAAGTTTCAAGCTTGCGGGTTTACACTTCAACGTTTGTGGGATATGTACAGTCGAGTTTCTCCAGACTTCCTGCTCGGTCCGCAGAGTTTACACTGCGATGACATCACAGACTTAACTCGCTTAACTCGCTTTTCTCGGCTCATAGAAAGTTTTACAAATATAAAACCTCCACAGATCAAAAAGTCATAATAGAAAGTCATAGTTGACCTTTGCAGTTCAGGGTGTCCTGTCAACAGTTTTACAGATGTCTCTTTTACAGCGGTGGTCTATGGGGGAAAATGCTTTTTGGGCCGCAGGCTGCAGGCTGTCGCTGCCACTGCGTAGGACAAGGGAGCAGTGGATTTTTTTGTAAATTTCACAGTTGCTTCTTTTGTTTTGATGTTTGGCTATGCAGTAGTGTTTCTTTACGATTTCCCACAGCAACCTGACATGCTCCACCGTACATGTACGTGGAAACCAGTGTCCTGTAGCCTGTATACTACAGACGATGCTTCCTCTCGTCTGAACTGTCAAGTATATCTAACTCTTTCATTACTGAAAGAGAAAAAACTCTTTCTTTATAGCTCCAGAAATTGAATTGTCTCATTGATGCTATTGTTTGTCTTTCTGTTACATGATTTGGCTGAAGCTGCGCCTGCTGAGGTAGTCAAATGTCTTTCAGAGTACTCCAGCTTGTATAATCGGGTTTTTCAAAACTGGGTTAAGGGCTTATCCGGGTTTCTGAAATGGGGATATGATGTTATCATCAAGCAGCAACCTCCGGGACTGAAAAATCCAAAAGCCAACGCACATTGTGCCAAAAATGTGCATTTCCTTGAATGGCCACTTGAGGCTGGCTCGAGAAGTGAGTCAATATCAACAAACGCCCGTATTAAAACGCTGAGCTGCAGAGCAGAAATAAATGTTTACAGTCTGGTTTTGGTCTCCATAAGCAGACACTGCCACAGCTGCTGTGTACTAACTACAGGTATTTCACTTCCTCTGTGAGTAATGGTTGCAGTTCCTTTCATAAAGTGGTGAAAGAGACATAAGAGCCTTAGATTATGGAGCTGCAGTCTGTCAGGTTGTCATGGTGATGATGAGGCCCCTGAAGTGATTTGCCCTTATGAGTCCAGGCCTCACTCTGTTTGATGAGATGAGCAACAGTGACGCTATCCTCTACTTCTGAGAGCGAGATGCTAAGTGGGTTTAAAAGGACACACATATACTGATGAATGTGTACACACACACACACACACACACACAAACACATGGGATAATGAGACCTTCTTGTACTGCTCAGAAAACAAGACAGGAGAGAATTTATGAAGCAAACAAGTGAAATGATAAATTTGCAGTAGCTATAATTAGGGTTGGGTATCAAGAACCTGTTCCAAAATTCTGATGCTAAAGAAATCATTGAGACATTTTCATTTCAATTCTGCTTATTGTTTCCTAAACGCACTGCATATCTGCAAGGACCTGTCAATGCCCTGCATCAACGCCAACAGTGTTGGTTTGTTTACATATGAGCATGCATGGCTAAATCACAACAGTACTGAGTGAAAGATGGTAAATGCTCTAAAGTGTGGCTTCATTTTATTAAAGATAACGAAGCTAATTAGCTGTAAATTAGGTTGCACATCAAATCTGACCAAACATTTACGGCATCACGGCGTCGATCTCCTAGCCTGAGCATGTCATCAGTCAGCGTTAGCAACTCGCTAGCACCTCCAATAGATTGTAGATACCAAACTGTGACACAGCGTGCATGCATGTAAATAACTGCTTCCTGGTGTCATGAAACTGTCGCTTTTATTTTTCGACTTTTTCTTGTTGTTCAGGAACACACCGGAACTCGTCAGCTGCATTCAGACTGAAGTTATAAAGACTTTGAATTTACTTATTTTAATTAAACCATAAAGTCAAAGTAAAGCTTAAAAGATAAAGATATGGAAACATTTGGATTCTTTTTTTTACCATATAGGAATCAAAACTGATTAAAACCAGAACTCATAATAAATAATGTTTATTATTATTAGAAAACAGCATAAATGTAGTATGGTATAAAATATAATATAATTTATCTTTGACAGATGTTTGTGATGGTCTATGTTCATGACATTCATAATATTTAATAGGTCACTTAAATCAGGATATTACATGGGGCTCTTTATACTGTAAGAAAAAAAAGCCATTATATAAGTCATAGTAAACACAACATTATATAATCTGACCAAAACAAAGTATGACAGATATTGCTTGGCAAGCCCTTCAGTTAAAGGACTAATGTGTGATTGACAGCTGTGACTGGTCTGGGCTTTGCACACTCATCTGCAACAAATTAGCACACATTTCACATGGGACACTTTAATTGCCTTCCACTACCCAACGCTAAAATCCTAAATAATCTGATCATGAGTTTTCCTTGAGCAACACCGCACTTAACTTGCAAGATTTATTTTTTGGAAGAAGGGCGGGCTAATAACAAGTGAAGAGCGCACGCCCAGTTTGATGGTCTGTCCCGTGGCAGCAATTTAACACATAAAACTTCCCATTGCGGTGCTTTTGTTGGCCAGCTTGGCAGGGAAGACCACAGCGGTGTGACGCACACACAGACCTGGGGTGTGTAGGGCTGTACAGCTCTGGTTGAATCCGATGTCCTGGGGCGGTGGCATATAGCTGTAGGGGCTTGTTATTATTCCAGTTTCCTGTTTGGCACTGCTCCGAGAGAGAGCTGTGAAATACCTGCTGGCTGCATTGTCACATCTGGGCCTGATAATAACCACGACAATATTGCTGCTAAGCCTGGAAAGCCGAGTCTATTAAGAGTCTGATGTCTTCCTGTCATGTCACTGCGGTGGAACAACACTTACTTATCAGCTGCCGTCGGCTTTGGAGGCACAGTGCTAATTTGCACGCGTGCTTGTCTTGCATTGCAAACATTCCAGATGTTTACTCTTACCCTCCTGCGGCTCAGCTTCCCTTAAACTTCTCTCCTGCTTTGCGGGGGAGTTCAAAGCTGACCTGATTTTATTTTGGCTGCACAATACAACACCTGCAGACTGAATGAGACGATTCATCTCTATATCTGGCACTGCCTAGATATCTGTGTCTGGTGTGTGCAGTCATTGTATTTTCATGTGTGCCATCATCCCCAATGGGTACGAACCACATAAATCTGGCCTCGTCCTTAATGAAAGTCACAGAAAAGAAAAGAAAAAAAAAAAAAAAAATCAAACAAAGCCCAGAGTCTCTGCTTAAAAACTATCGTTCTATCACTTGCCAGGAATCCAGATGGTACAAGTCTATACATCACAGCATAATGCTCTTTTATTGTACAGAGCCTTGTTTGACATGATGTGTGGTTCTTTTGTGGAGAGCCATCACAAAAGTACATTCACTGAGCGCAAGACCTCTGACTCTCCCGCAGACACCGCTGCCTGTGTCCCATCTTAAAACCAGAGGACATAACAGTGTCATTGTCCTTTGGCTGTGACTATAGAGCAACAGTGGCTGTTAAAAAGGCATTTCATTAACTTTGCACCCTCTATTTTGCAATACAAATAGTTCTGTAATGACATGTCCAACCCAGAGGCAGTGTATATGCACAAAGAACAAAAGGCTCATAACTGATAAGGAAGGAAGGAGCTAGCTGTGGAGAGGCCTCTTCTTAGAATTCCCATGGTACATATGATGACACGCACTGGTACTTCAGGCATTTCCTTTCATGTTTTTAAAAAAATGACAAGAATGCGATTGTTCATTCATTGCGAGCAAAAAGGAATCGCAGCTTATGAGAAATGAAATCCAGCTATTTTCTGGCAGTTATGTGGGTCATGGTGGCAGCAGGCTAAGCCAGATAGCCCAGACATCCTTCTCCCCCCCCCCCCCCGGCACATCCTCCCAGGCCAGGTCTTGGGGTCTCCTCCCAGCAGGGCATGTCTCTGAAAGCCTCTAAAGGAAGACATCCTTAAGGCTGGAGTAGGCTCGAAACAAACTCATTTGTTAGATGTACTGTCCAAACACTGACGGCAAAAGTGTTTATGTCTGGTCTGAATGGCCACATATGGAGGCAAAACATGATAATCATTCAAATGGGGATATTTTTACACACTTTCAAACAGTCTCTCCTCAAAGGCACTCCTAGCATTGCACTCATTCATACATAAAAAGTAATTGTGTAAGGAATAAAAAAAAGAGAGCTTCAAAGAGAAGCTTAGATCCTGCCACCTGGCCAATTGTTGCATGAACCATGTGCTTGTTGGACTGTTGGTTTCAAAAAGTTATAAAAACTGTCGAATACAACCTCTCCAATTCCAATGTTGTAAAAATCTGTGGGGGTAGGAGATTTCAGATGTCATTCAACCATCTGACAGGAACTTTGGTTCTTGGTCACCCCCCCCACCCCCCAAATGAGGAACCATGTCCATATTAGGGGTACTTGGAGCCAGGCTTGGAATGGGAGCTTGTTGACGACCACCTTTAGGTTGCACCTGTATCCGTGGGGCCTAGTTAGGCTCAGCCTAAAGAGGTAACATGGTAACATGACCACCACCCATAAAGGCAGGAAGAGACCAGTGTACTGGCAGTCAAGAGACAAGTAGCTAAAAGGGCTGCCAAAACAAGTTCTGAGGAGAAGCCAAATTTGATAACAACTTTTTTTTTGACTTGGACTGAGGTCTCGATTTTGAATTTTGAATTCCTGAACATTTATGTTCAGCACTGTAAATTTATGTTTAGGAGAAATGGTTACATGTTTCCGAAGCCTTTGAGGACAACAAAATACAAGCTGGAAATGATATTACTAATATCTTTTCTCTTTTGGTGGAGAGACTGTGTGACCTCTTTAGTTTGATTTTCCATTGCAAATTTGAAATGGCTCCAGATATTGTTGTCATCCTCTGGCCCCCAGAAAAGAGCAAGTCTTTCCAATCATTGACAAAGACGTGTTATAAAGTCACAGTGAGCTTTAAGGGAAAAATCTGCAAACATGCATCTAACAATGCCTCCTGTTAAATGTTTGCATCACACATATCCACATATTAAAGAAGACCATGAGGATACTCGGTGGCTGTTTAAAAGTCTGCACTTCTGACTGACTTCATGTACCTGTTTGACACCTATGATTAGAAATCATGCAGCTCTTCAGAAGACAGACTGTGTTTGTTGTAAAGTAACACTGCATTATGCAACTTTTGCCGGCGGGCAGGAAGTGTTACAAGAAAGCTTTTCTTCCTCCCCTCAATTTGGTAAGGTTTCCACCCCAGCATGTGTCATTCATGTTGAGGAGCTGTCACCTTACAGGTAAGCGTTCATTAGACCTCCACAGCATTTGGATTAGCAGACAGGTAGACTGCAGCATGTGGAAACAGGAAGAAAGTCTACACAAATAATCACTTGTGTTTTTCCTGCAGTAACTAGGCTATATTCTTTTGTGTTATTGCTTTCTACTAATGTTAACTATCACATGCTAACAATTCAGCTTGCTGCTAAATGCACCATTGATTTAAGGTAGCCCAAAGTTTGATAAAAAGACAGTTTTGGCTGAATGGAAGAATTAGGCATTGTGCACACAGAGTGGCAGACTGAGACAAACTAAAACTGTGTGCCTGGTCAAAACAGAAAAGTTGCACAGCAAAATAAATTTGCGTGTCTTTGCAAAAAAGCTTGAAGACGTGGCGACTTCTTGTAAATCTAGTTGAGAGAGCTACTGTGGCTGGCGAGCTAGCCAGTAACTTGTTAGCACTAGCTATTCATAATAGCTCACCATGACAACTGGCTTCTTAAAGTTGCCATCCTGAAGATTTTAGTCTTGGTTGATTTGGCAACACTTACAGTTACTATGGTAATAGCAAGAGTGGTTTAATACCACAAGGGGCAGCTAAATAACATAAGAGAAACTGGCGCATCTGTTTACAGTGCAGCCAAACAAACTTATATGTTTTGATAAAGAAGTCAGTCAATGACTGCAACTGATTTCATGCTGTGCAAGGTGCGAGTAGTTTCACACAAGCTCTTCATTAACAGCTCAGTGTGGCTGCTCTTTTCAGTCATAGTGAAACTAAAGTGCATAAAATAATATAAAACAGGCCTTTTTTTTTTTTTTTTTTTTTTAAAGAGTCTAGGGTGTGTGCTTTCCTCAGATGGTTAGAAAGGCTGTTCCATAAGCGTGGTGCAGCTGAGTGGAATGCTTGATCCCCCGTGGTGTGGAGCTCAGTACTGGAGCAAGTTTCTGACAGATATGAGGGTGTGAGTGGAGGTTTGTGGTATGATCAGTTCCTGCGGGTAGGGAGGCGCATGTCCATTAATGGATTTGTATTTGAGTAGCAGGAATTTGTTGTCAGTCCTGAAGGACACAGGGCACAGTGCAATGAAAACAGAATTGCGGTTATATGTTTGTGTTTTCACACTCTCATCAGGATCCTGGCAGCACTGTTCTGAATGTACTGGAGCTTCTGGATGCTCCTGCCAGGGATCCCTGTGAAGAGCACATTGCAATAGTCTAGTTTGGAGGAGATATAAGCATGGAGAAGTGTCTTTGCATTTGACAGGGTTAAAGAGTGGTACAGTTTAGAGATGTTTTTGAGATAGTAGAAGGAGGTTTTGCATAGATGTGGTCATCAAAAATCAGCTGAGCGTCAAACCTTACACCAAGATTAGTGACTGAGGAGGAAAAGGGGGATGTCTTGGCTATAAAAGGTGAGATCTGGTGTATCTGGTGTGGCGTGCCAATAAGGCAGGCATGATATGACTGCAGAAGGGCTTGGGGCAGATTTGATGTACAGGCGGGTATCATCAGCATAGCAATGGAAAGATAGCTCATGTCTGCTGATGACAGGTCCAAGGGGAAGTACGTAGAGGGTAAACAGGATGGGACTGAGAACTGATCCTTGCGGAACACCACAGATGACGGGCGATCTAGACCTGTATCTTCCCAGTGAGACATCATCAGTTTTAATGGAAGCTGTGACATCACTCTTCCGTAGCCTAAATTGGTCATCAGTTCATCCACTGATGCTGAAGCTGGGCAGGTGATGTGCAGGAGGTCCAATGTGATCCTGTTTTGAAAAAGCATTTGATGTTTAGGTTTGATAGGGGGTGACAGGAATGTCAACTCCATGGAAACCACCTTGTGGTCAGACACACCCAGATCATAGACCAGAAGATTATTGAGGGGCCGTGGTCAGCAATGACCAGGTCAAGTGTGTGCTCCCTGGTGTTAGTAGGGACATCAACATGCTTCCTAAGGCCAAGACACTCAATAAGACTCAGGAACTGCAAAATGACAGGAGGGGCTGTTGACATGTATATTCATATCACCAACAATGACAATGTTAGTTCATGGAGTAGAGTGAGGTGAGGACGTCATGTATCTCCAGGCAGAAAGATGAGTTTGGTTTGGGGAGGTGTTAGATGAGAAGCATCGTCATGGAGCATGGAGGTTTACATTTTAGAGCAAGGCATGCAATAGAAGAAAGATCAGGCATTGGCAAGGGAGACAGTTTCAGTTCAGCACAGTGCATGATTGCTAAACCACCACCACGGCCAGAGCTGTGGGCTTTTTCCATATAACTATAGCCAGGAGGGCAGGCCTCATTAAACACAGAGTATTCCCCTGGTTTATGCCAGGTTTCAGTTGGGCACATGAAATCGAGCTCCTTGTCCAAGATGTGGTCATGTATTAGGAGGGATTTATCGGTTAGAGATTGTGTATTAAATAGTTCCATGGTGGCAAGAGACAGAGCTAAGGATGGAAGTCTCTCCAAGCTCTGCAGTACACAGTGATCAACTCCATATCTTGCATCCCGCCTGGTAGTTTGTTTTGCTTCTATATTCCGCATTGAAGCCATAGCGCAAGCCTCTATGGATATAACAAAGTATTTCTTAATATCACTCTTGGCATCTGGTTAAAAACACCTTGTTGGGGGTAATTAGGAAGCTGTGTGGTGGTGTAGGACATTGTAATAAAAGCAGTTGCGTTGTTAGGGCAGGATGGTAGCATTGGTAACCACTACAGTTACAGTCACACAGTTCAGATCAGATGCAACAAACACAAGGGAGATCCAGTTGAAGAAAACCCCCAGTCACTAGAGCCTGTCAGTAGCTGTGTTTCCATTAGATTTGCAAGAGAAGCAAACTTTATGAACACAAAAAGCTTGAGCAGAAGGCCTCATTAATCACACAAGCAGTGAAGTTCACAGTCAATTGTCTTTTAGCAAAGAGGAGCTGCACCAAAACAAGTGTTGTACTTTTGGTTGTCGTGGTGATACTAAGGTCAATAAAATACAGAAAATGACTGATGTCTTGTAGACGCACTTTAGATTTTTGCTTGAATGCTTTTACGCAACAGTAGTAATAAATGTTGGGTTTGCATTAGCAGCTTAATACAGTTCTGGCACGGCGTGAAGGGAGTGAATAGTAAACAGCAAGACTGAGATATAACTACAAAAAGTGAAGATGGATTATATGCTGCATCATTTCCTGTGACATTAACAATGAAAACTACTATTTTGAGAGGTAATTACAGAACATACATATACTGAATGGGTATTGTTGGAAAAACGTCTTCCAGAAACTAGGATTGATTGCATGAAAATCTGAAGGATTCTAATTTTTTTTTATCCCATTTTAGGGTATTCTAGGGACAAATAGCCAGGGACAACAGTCAGTCATCAGACAGCAAACAATATATCTATTGTGGAGCACTTTATGTTCTGCCACAGCAGGTTTTTATTAAATTACTTGGTGCAATATAGCTAATATGATAGCTTCCTCCATTTTAGACTCTCCAACACTCTGTTCCCTAAAAGGTCATCATTGATCCATGGCATATAATTTGTGTGTCACCAGAGCTGAACAACACAACCCCCCCCCCATGACAGATTTATGATACTTTCATTAATTCCTTTGAAATTAAGTGGTTTTGGTTCAGAATTTCCTTGTTAAAATCTTCCTTTTACAAGATATAATTCAAACTTACTCTAATCTTTTATTTTCTGTCAGAAAGAGAGAGCGAAAGACGGAGGATCTGAGACTGAGTGGAAATATTTGGCCACCAATGATTTATTCGTTGCTCTGGGGCTTTCTCATGTGGGTGTGACCACAAATGTTTATAGTGACCACATTTGAAATAATTTCAAAACCCCGCTTTGCTTATGGATATGATTAAGTCAACTCCCTAGAGCACATTTCATCTCATAAAACTGTATCTGATATGATTAAGAACTAAAACATGTAAATATTGTTGAAATAACTCATAGGCATTAGATACTGGATCATGTGTATATTCTGGCATCTTTATGCGATCATAAAAGAAAACATTTTGACTCAACTAACATTACAGCAATCCAGAAAAAACAGCTTTCTGTCATGATTTACGCAACCTATAAAGAAAACAATTTAATGTTTCCCCAAAGTTGTGTTTACAAGATCTATTCCATGAAAAAAATGTGTTTCAGTTTAACAGAACACCTCTTCTACAACACCCAAGATCCGTCCATCGTTATTTGCGCCAACCAGTAACTTGTGATAGTGAGTAGATTTTAAATATCAAACGCAAGCAGTGTTCATGCCTTTATAGAACAAGGCAGAAAAATTATGCTTAGTTTCCAAACTAATGATCAGTATCTATTTGAAGGTCATATTATATTTATATAAGACATTTTCAAAGTTAAGATAAATTGTGTTCATACTCCAAGTCCACTGATGGATCAAACATGATATAGATGTAACCTCTAGACACACTGTTGAAGCTTTTACATTTGCTAAATTTGCTGTTCAAAACAGGTGATGAGTCTTTGTTATAAAAAAAGGGAAAAGGTCAGTTCACCTAAATCAAATTTAATAAACATTTGTCACCACATACCTTTTATGGTATTGAGCCATGAAGATAGTTTAGAGAATTTTGGACAGGTTGCTGTCACTGAAACTTCTGCCCCAATACAATGGAGGAGAAGGGAATTTCCAAATCTGAATTTAAAGGTCTGACCTCAATGGCAGTTTTCATCAGAACAGAAGAGGTCTCTTTGGATTATCCTGAGTAAGCATGACATTGTTACTGGAAATAGATGTTGCTGTTTTTCCAAATGTCATCATCAAGATCTGAGCGCAAATCATGTTCCAGCAGTTGAACATGTAGATCTCAAAACCTTTAATCCTGCAAAACCCCAAATTAATGTTACTGTTTACGGACATTCATCCATGATCTGTACTTCAGAGATTTTTACAGCCCCTCGAAATAAGTCATGTTTAATCTAACAAGACTGTATCATGTGTGTTTCAGATTTAACTGAGTTATGACATGGGTGCAAAGGGTTCGAATCAAAATTCATCAACAGAAAGATCAAGGAAATGATGAATAGCAGCTGAAAAACACAATCAAGAAGAAGCAGAATGTAGTGAAAAGTTTAGATTCTCCCACTGGGATCTATGATTTCTTAATAGCCTCTTTAGTATAAATGTCTTACTTGTCTCACTAATTAACTTAGCCACTTGGCAAAATGTGTATCAATAAACAAAGAAAGCCGACATTTAAGATTTGGTTTCAGATTTCATATCAGCATCTGAAACATGTCAGAACAATCAAGCCCTACTCCTGCACGTCTACTGTATGTAGGATATGAGTATGAGTACAGTATGTGAAATACAGTAGGAGGAAATACAGCGCAAGAGGATTTTTCTGCACATTCCACAGGGATAAATGAACCCATACACTGCAGAAGGCATTAGACAAGAGGTCACAGTGAAACTCCTCATCCCATAATGAAGGCCTCCATTTTCCCGCAAAACAACATACAGTAGGATGTATTGTACATGTGGCAGACAAAGCGTGTCTCTGTACGACACCTGTCACTGCATTTGACTTGCATGTTCTTGTCTCCAGTGACAGCAGCATTGTTAACAGCCTGTTTTATTTTTTTTACAAAGCTCACACTATACTTGGGTGGAATAATATGATGATATATATATATAACGCCACATGATCTGTCTAGTGTAAGACATTTTTTATATGTGGCTAAACAGAATGAGAGTGCTTGGTGTTTGTGTTTAAATGAGACAAAGAGCGTACCTGCTCAGTAGGGAGGAGCCGTGCAGCTGGGGGGATTGGGTTTCTCTTGCCCTGTCCGCTGTGTATCTCTTATTTCCCCTGCGAGCCACAGAGAGAAAGTGAAAAAGGCACACCCCTGTTCTAACACAGTTAACATGTCCTGCTGCTGAAAAATAAAACCCTCTCTGCCAATTTTTTTTTTTTTTTTTTTTCACGTCCATGTATATATCATGTCTGTCACTCCCCGCTCCCCCTATCCTTGGGTAAGCATGCTTGGTGAGGCTATCTATCTTTTAACAAACCAGTTTATGTCCACTTAGCTGCAAGTACCTTTCTTAACAGAGGTTGTAGAGATTTATTTTATTTTATTTATTTATTTATTTATTTTTTAAATTGCAGCTCAGTTATCTAAAGCAGGTAAAATAGAATACGAACAGACTAATGGACTCAACATGCAACATACTAACAAGTTTGTCATTTTTGGAGCCTTTCCAGTCAGGCAAAAAAAATGCACATATTGTTCTGAAGGTAGCACTGGAAAAACATTCCTTGAGGGTCAAAAGAGTTTATCCTAAGGAGGAGTATGAGTGTGTTCAGCAGGTTTGATGGCAGTCTGACCATAGAATGTTGAAATTTCTTGTGTATGAGTGAAACTGATAGTCGTCCTAGTCAAAGCTTGGTGGGTCAATAAGCCTTAGGATCTATTCTCTGGAGACCATGAAATGAATATCCACAGGTAATGTGAAGATAACCAGCCCTTACTGTCATGGATGAAGAGAAACTATGCACTGATTGTGGCACTAGTAGAAAGGTAAGGGGGTTCTATAACTTTAGGAATTATCATCATCTTGGGGACCATGAATATCTGCATATTTGGCCACAAGGAGATATCTTTCCCTGTAACATTGTGGTGAACAAACGAGCACACCAAACAACATCCTTGAAGGAATAGTCTGACATTTTTTAAAATACTAACTTTGCATCTCGATTTAACTGTTTTTTTGTTGTTTTTTTTAATGTACAGAACAAAACAAACAAACAAAATATGATATATTAATTTGTGAGCTTTATGTTAATTTGTGAGCCAGATTTTGTTTTCCAAAAATATTGAGCTATTTCTTGTAAACAGTCTAATTATTTTTGCTTGCACTGCCAGTGCCATTGTGTTGCACTAAAGTAGTACAACACTACATCACAGCTGGGTGTGATCACAATACAAACAGACCACACCTGACCACATCCAGCTGTCATGTTGGGTGAGGTCAGAGGTTCAAGAGACTTAAATAACTTTCAGCCCATAGAGGGCAGAGCAGTGGTGTAGTTAGGGTACAGTAGCAAGAATGTGCCGATCCAAGGAGCCAATGTGATAAAACTGCTTCTCCTCTGGAGAGTCACTGCTGTGAAATTACACAGTATCGCATCTCCTGCACATGCAAGATTACGTGACAAACAACAGGTGGAGTTGTTTATTTTGAACACTATTGGCTGGTCCACTAGTTGATTAGTTGGTCAATATGCTCTCGTCTGACTAAATTCTCATTGGTACTTTCATAAGGAGAAAAGTGCTACATCAGCAGCTTTCTGGAATTAATCCAGACGGGTGGATACAAGGGGAGCAGAGGAAAAGGTTAGCGGTAAGTTGTCAGTCTGGCAGTAAATGTACAGCACAGACCAAAGTAGCAACAATGGGTTAGCATAACCAAAACAGAGAAATACAGAACAGAGAAATGTGTGGCTATTGAGTCCACTATGAATCCCATTACCCCCTCCCTCCGCCACTAAATCGATTAGTCGCAGATTATATACAATTTTAGTTTTTGGTTGACTATCGCCTTAGTGCACAACATAAGCTTAAGGTGTGGGTAGCCATTTAAAATCACTTACTCTGTGACAATACTCGCTGTGACTGACAATAACAATGGGATCTCCTGAAAAAGGAATGTACAGTACAATCCCAAAGCATCATTGCCTCATTGGAATGGAACATTCAAAATCAAATCCAGACATGAAGAAGATTACTGGACTGCATCTGTTTAGAGTAAATTTCTATGCAGAACTTTGTAAAAGCGACAAATGAGGTACAATCCAAACCACAGTACAACAAGGAGAAGCCTTTAAGAAAGAGTTCCAAATTGTACAAGCCCATTGGAATCACATGCCTCCAAACTTATCAGTTCCGCTTATCGATGCCCAGGCATGTCATGTTGGAACAAAAAAAGGGCAGAACTCAAGTGCCAGGGCAGCCTCCAGACTGTCTACGCACACACACAATATCTTGTAATTCATCTTCCAAAAAATTCAGTGGTTGCAAGCCACGTGAGTAAATAATTACCTTTGCAAGACGAACATGTATACTGTGAACTTCCTACGCTGTCACTCAGCGACGTTAGTAGAGTGGCTATCAGCGGTAAGAAACGAGACCAGCTGACCGACACACACCGCCGCAATGAACAACTTAAACCAACTCTGATGTGAGACAAAGAAAAGAGAACAGAAAATAAGGACAAAATCTCTTGTTTCATCTTAAAAACCCTGCACACACTCAGCATCATGGACAACAATCACTTTCCCCAGAGCTAAACGATGCATCAGAGAGGCTGCTCTCCTGTGCTGGAGACATAATGTTAATAACACAGTGGAGCACCCCCACACATTTTGTTATTCTCATACAGACAGGAGACACTAAGATGCTTTCAAATTCATTAATTCATGAATTAATGCAGTTAACAGTTGCGTTTACACTGAAGTGTAGGCCTACTTTTTTGGTACGACTAGTTGTTGTTCCTTTGCAGACTGTAGGGAACAGGAAGGTTCCTACACCTGAAGGGAGCTCAGATACTGTAGGTAGGTGCTTTGCGAAGACGAGCAGCAGCAGGGAGCCAGTGGAAAGTAATGAAAGTTGAGTAACGTGAACTGTTTTTGATTGGTTTAAACTAGATGTGCCGTGTCATGTGGACCATTGGCAGTGGTGTTACTATGAACGCTGACAGCACTGCCAGAAGGGCGTGACAGACGGAGGGCAGGTGAGAGATGACCTGTGCCTGTACTCAGTCAGATAAGACCCTGATCTTTCTGATGATATATGGCGCGAAGCAACATGACATCAGAAAAAATAATGATACATGAATCCTCCACAGAGGGACTCTTCTCTGAGGGTGTGAGGCCGCTCACATTAATTTGTCTCATATGTTCTCTTCTCTCTTCAAAGCTTGATCCATTTATGATATTTTAGGATTCAATTATCCTCTGCAGTATCTTGGATATATATACACCATACAAACAAGAGCCTGGGCCTGAAACAATATTTTATGACACATCCTTTTGTGTGTTCAAAGGCTAATAAACATACACAACTTGTGTTGACATAAAATCCCTGCCCTTCCAAGTGTGGCTAATAGGGAAATGGTTAGTTTATATACACCCAATTACTGAAAGGACCGGAGACAACTTGCAACACATCACTGCACCAGTTAATAGCCACTACCACCCGTGTTAGAGGAAAATCTTTACTTGCACAGCAACACTGTGGCTTTGGCTGTCTGTCTGTCTGTCTGTCTGTACTCTCCTTCAGCCTCAGCTCCTCCAGTTCCTCTCTCTCTCTCTTTTTATCTCACTTGCTGAAATACAACCTGTCAAGGTTAAGAACATGCATCTACTGTACAATTTTTACAGTGTATATCTTCACAAAAAAGAGGAGTATTAAATCTAAGCTCAAATTTGGAAAGGACAACGCTCCAGACAGAGCAGCCAGATGTCTGTTTAAGCACACAGTTTCCTAAGTCTGTCCTGGATTAGTCTGGTGGAAACAAACCCTCACCCAGCAGGGACTGAAGCCCCAGGTGTGCACATGTATGTATGCGCGTGCACACACACATTCACACACACACATTTCCTATCCCTCCCTCCCTCCTTCCCTCCCTCCCTCCCCTCAGGGCACACAGCGCCCCGGCCCTGCAAGACTTAGGGAGCGACTGGCAGTACGGATGGAAAAAACACAGATCTGGAATGTGGTGGCAGGCACTCTGGAGAGGTTAAGGATTGGGAGTTGGATTGGGGTCATTTCATTGAGTGGATATGAGACTGTTCACACTTCCAGTGGGTTCCAGAAAATGTCAAGTAGGTTTTAATCTACTGCACTGTTGTAAAGTCCCAAAGGTAAAAAAAAAAACAAAAAAAAAAAAACAACATGAGTTTTTAATGCTCTTTCAGCTACTACTTCTCCAAATGACGGGTGGTGGTTAATCAGCGGTCAGGATCCGATTACATTAGAGTAACTTCACCCTTTTGTTCTGCTTACATGTTTATGAACCCTGGGAATATTCACGGAAATAGTTCCTGACATCTTGTTGGCTGGACCGCTCAGCCCTGTACGCTTATCTGTGAGCGAGTGAGTGACTGAGTGAGTGATGAAGTTACATCATTGGTTGGCCCGGCTGAGTTTTGGAGTTTCCCCATTGGCTGTCGCCCTTTCAAAAATGAATCGGAGTGGGATGATGGAAGCAGAGGACAGCAGCATTATATTTGGATGTCAACTTCAAAGAACCTCAAAGTTCATCTGCATCTAGAAAACCAAACCAATTTATTGAAGGTCACATTTAGATGTAGAATCAATGTTGCACTGTGTCTGTTGGATGTGTGAATAGGCCGTTATTGCTAACTAGCTTTCTAGCTTAGCTTTTACAGCTTGCTCCAATGCCTGCATGTGGGAGAAAAAAAAATATATTTGTCAGTGTTACAATAGAGAGTTGTGTGTGTGAAAGCCTGCATTCTGGATAGACGGTTTAGAAATCAATTTTTTTCCACATTTACAACAAAGTATAACAACACTGTGTCCAGGAAAGTGTATATGCCTGCTGTTTAGAAGCCAGAAGATATTTACTGACATAAACATTATTAGTGTGGACTGGCAGGACAATGAGAATGAGAACAAATATCTATGTGCCAACCAAGATGGATGTTAATACCAAACATAAACATAATCCACTTTAATTTGCATTTGAGGCGCACACACACAGTATTAGTACCAGGTGTAAAAGGGCGCCTTTGTTTATTTCTTAATTGCATCTCCACTGCTACAATAGTGTATGATGCAGGCTATAGGGCAGCACCCTGTTTACTGCTGGTAATCGCTTCCTCACTTCCCACAAATCCCTGCTGGTCTCTCAGGGATACGCATGGCATATTAGGAATGATGAAGCCGTGGCAGATGGGCACGCTCCCTTCTCCATGCCCACTTGCCTTATTTGTGTCACAGTCTGGTGAAGCAAAGCATCATTATCAGCTAAGTGGCTTCTTCTCCCAGAGCGCGCGGCCTGGTCTCCCACTCCGAGAGTGGAGATAAAGAGCGATTTGAAGGAAAACATGGGCCAGAGTGAGAGAGATGGAAAGAGGAGGGAGCGAGAGAGCGTGTCGTCCGCCTGTGGTTCAGGTAATCAGTTGGAGTGCAGCCCGTGCCCCCGCTGTCTGCACACTGCTGAGCCTCGGGGGGGCTGTTGTCTTTAAGGCTGTCACGCCTCACAGAGCTACTATCCCATTTAACGTGGCACTGAATTAAAGGCCTGTGATTTATTTGAAGAGGTCCATCTAACGGCTTCACACCGAGATGCTCAAGGTAGTCATTAATTTCCACAAATCAATTATGTGAAATGGCTAATTAATAAATGTCTGAATTAATCAGAGGCGGAATGCGTCATCAGAGTCGGCGCCGAGTCACATACGGCCGCCGTAATGGGCTTGGTACATCGTCAAGTCCAACTGTTCAAGTCTGAGGAAATGGCCACCATTATCGCTGATGACAGCACTGCCCGCGCTAATGGCCGTGTCGCTTATCGGGACTGCAGGTGTGTAATTGTTCAGGAGGGATTCCACTAACAGAAACCATTCTGGAACAAAAAAAAAAAAAAAAACCCTGCCACAGGACAAATAAGATGAGACAATGCCATGTCGTATTTGCCACATGCTATCAAGAATTGGATGGACATCTTCCAGCAGATAACGTCCGAGCATAAAACACCGGAGCACACAGCAACCAAGAAAACAACACAGAATACACAGCAACCTCCATAAAAAAATATGCCATATTCTGAGGAAGGCCGTAGCCAGGCAACAACACAGAGAAACACATGAAATGTTGTAAGGCTTTCACAGCAGGAGATTGGAAAACAAGTCCATTATTTATCAAGGTCCATTTCAACCACCTTACATCAACAGCGGGACAGCTATACCTTCAACCAGCCTAAAGATGCTATCCATACTTATTAGATTTGCCAACTCCCATTTTTGCACCCAGGGTTGTTATCAGTAGGTATCCCGTCTTTAATTTTGTACTGCTGCACTACAAGGAGCCATATAAAGCTCCAGATTGATGGAACACTGTTTGTAGACAGACTGCCTCGTATGGACACATCAGACAACTGAATGGCAGAAGCTGTCGTAGTTTAAAGAGAAAACACACAAGCCCTCTGGCAGACCAGTCAGTCGATATTAGTTTTACACTACCACACAGCACACAAGATACCTTCTATGTATGAAATATGTTTCTGCATAAAAGTGCCAGGCTACTTTTCCTCATATTATTTGTTCTCTGTAGCTTGAGGGCAGCCGTTCAATGGTCGATAACAGTTTTACATGACCACAGTAAAAATTCCCCTGCTGAGATAAGCCTGTCATACATAAACACAAGATTGTAAGCGACTTAGGTTGGCAGAAAATGTAGCATAAACACACATATGAAACACACATATGAAAATGGTTATGAAATTCAGTGCACACATCAGCCTCATGAAAGTATATAAAGTCCCTCCTTTGGGAAGGCAATGTAAATCTGTCTTTTGACATGGCTCTCATAGTACACATGGAATAAAAACCATACACGTTGTTGCATATATATATATATATACATATATACATATATATATATATATATATATATATATATATATATATATATATACACATATATACATATATATACATATATATACATATATATATATATATATATATATATATATATATATATATATATATATATATACACATATATACATATATATATATATATATATACATATGCAACATACATACATACACACATATATAAATGTGTGTATGTATGTATGTATGTGTGTGTGTGTGTGTGTGTGTGTGTGTGTGTGTGTGTGTGTGTGTGTGTGTGTGTGTGTGTATGTGTATTTGTTTGTCAAATCAAGTGGTGCATCTTCAAAACAAAATATTAAGGGATATGATTTTTAAGATTTTGATAAATATACTTAACTAATTACTTTCCTTCTGAGAGTCAGTGAGGTGTATGTCTGTATGGAGCAGAAGTCAGGACATGTTTAGCCTATATTAGCATAAAAACGAGTGGAAGCTAGCCTTGCTCTCTCCAAAGTCTGTGCATGAACCTAAGCTTTAGTTCATTCAGCTCTGTTTTGAAGCCTTGAGTTTAGCGATTTGAACGTCGCAGTGTTTGATTTTTGGAGCCAAAAGTAGACCAGAGGGTGGAGCTGACCTTAGCACTACTGCTAGCTTGGTTAGCACGGTGCGTTTACAATCTATGGTTAATGCTAATGCTAACGCTAATTTCCGCTAGCGGAAAACAGGCTAAAACCATTAAAACAAAGTGTACTCACCAGAAAAACTGAACATCCAACTCCGTATGGGGTCCTTCATCACAACTTGACGCCAAACAATACTTTTTGGCCGAGCAAAATATTACATTTGACTTTCATGGACTGAAAACACACTGAAATAGCGACAGCTACAGCTACACCTGTACTCCGTGACTCTGGGGCATGGGTGTATTATCAGAGCTGGATACCCGACTACATTCAGTCCTATGATATCGCTCCATAGACTGTAAAAAATATATAGACATAGCCATCGTGACGTCACCCATTGGTTTGCGAACGGCCGTTTTCTTTATACATCCATGATTTTAAATCCGGGAGTGTTGGGATTTGGCTATCGCCATGTTTGATTTTTGGAGCCAGCAGTGACAATATTTGGATGAGAGGGCGTTTCGCTGCGCGACTTGAGTTGACTGTCGATGTGAGTTGCGCACGCACGAAGCGCGAACCGCTCCGCCATCTTGGACAGCTAGGTACGGCAACTCCACTTGTACAAACCACATACACTCACCCACTGAATCGCGATTCGCGAGAAAATAAAAACTTTTTACAGATTTCCCACTACTATGATGGGAGGCTTGCTAAAATAAGTTAAATCCAACCACTAACTATGTAGTCATTTGAAAAATTACACATCTTAACACAATTTAAAAAACCATAATAATAATTAACAAAATTAACATAATAATAATTATTATCAATAATAACTTTGTAACTATATGATTATAGTATATAGTTTATATATTATTATATATAATTATAATTATACAGTTATAATTCATTAAAAACATTGTTTTCTGAGCATAAAACTAAGGACCTTTACCTCACATCACACTAGGCTTGATTTAACCATGTGAAAGAAAACATTACAAAACACATGCATTTCTCATATACTCCTGGGGCAGTTGATGTTGGACATAGAAGCTGTGCTTCTCTAGGATCAACTGCTTGTGATCTTACTCTTAAACACCAAGTAAGGTGAGAGGACTAACAGGATAAGGATACATGAGGGAAGCCAATTACATTTTCATTGTTATTCAATCTGTATTGACTTGGCCATCACAGAGTTTAACTTACTACTTTCTTATTAAAAACAATTGCAGGTTTCACTGACAATATGTAAGTTTTGTGTGTGTGTGTGTGTGCTTTTTTATTTATTTATTTTTATATCAATATATTGGGGGGTTGTTTAAATGATAATGTTTAAAAATTTCAGTCTGGACCAAAGTGGTGGACTGACTTATCGATTGGTCAACCAACCGACCTACAGACCGACATTGCAATATCTATGCCACAAGCAAAAAAAAACAACAAATTGTGGTTTTAGGAGGAGTGACATGTTGGTACAATTTATTTCTGAACAAAAACCTGTTGCAGTCTACAGACACCACACTGCCTTCAGTCTTTATGCTAAGCTAGACTAAACACATCCAAACTGGAGTGAGATCAAAAGCTGTTCCAAACATCTTTTATTGAAGAACATGATAGAATGTAATGACATCCCCAAATACAATGTAACTATGTCACATACAGTATTATATTGGGAGCAAGTTTGGCTCATGAGAAGCAAATATTGATGTACACAAATAAAAATGACAACCATCACATATTTGCAGATTAGAATTGGCAAGCGAATGACGGAGAGATGTACAAAGGCATGCCGCATTTACTGTAACCACAGCAACAGTTGCCTGCTGTTATAGATTCATCTCTTTTTAGTCCATTCAACCTTTGTTAGATGTGTGATAACAGATACAGTATATACATAATAAGAGCAGTAAATGTTATGCTAGCCTTTGAATAAAGCCTTTAATTCACTGAAATGCCTTTCGCATCCCTTCACTGCCTATATTGTTGAGTTGTCCAACTTGTGAATTCACTTAGAATAAAGAGAATGTGTGCACTTCATTACTCTGTAACTTATAATGTGATGACTGACAAGCTTTCCAGCTTCCAAACCAAAACTTTGCTTGTAACTGGAGCCTACATGGGGAAATCTGGCCAGGAGGACAGTGAAATGCAAAATGAATACATCAGCCAGGAGAAGTTTCACTGGACCAAAACCCCAAAAATGACCTGAGGGATGGAAGGAATTTTGGCATTTTTTTCTCACTTTTGTACAGTGAAGTGCAGCCCCTGTTGAATGTGATCTACAGTGTTTCTCTCGTTCTCCCCTATTCTGCCTTTGCTGCCTGTGAAAATTTACTCTCACTGATGCACGTCAGTCGGGCAAAAGTTCATTGAAGGCAGCAAAGATGTCAGAGTTACTCATCTGGAATTTATTCTTGAAATCTTATTTTCTCTGACTGCGTAAATTACCCAAGAATCTAGTCAGTGGGGTGAAATAATTTCCCAGTTTAAAGTGCAAATCAAGGGATTTTCAGTTATTTGTGCTTTATTTAACCCTTTGGTTAAATGGCAGTAAACTGGCACAATCAGTTGAGAATGTCCCTGAGCAGGCAGTTGTACATTGTTACGTTTTGTCTTGAAATTGCAGGTGCCAAAATGAACAGTAAAACATGTTTTTCTTACTGTAATCATTCCTCCTGTTCAGAGCGACCATTAGAGGATCCCTTCATAATGCACTTACAGTGACAGTTATGGGGGACAAAATCCACAGTCCTCCTGTGCAAAAATGTATTTAAAAGTTTATCTGAAGCTTCAGTCGTCCAAATGAGTCAAATCCACTATCATTCATCATTACAGTTTTTTTTAGTGCCCAAGTGCCTCTTTTTGTTACTTATACTTCCACCGCAGCTCAACAGGGAAACACTGTCTGACACAGAGAGGGAATTTGACGCTAAAAAGACTGTAAATGTGTCAGATATCCACTTGATATGACTAACTCAGCCTGCTGAAGCCTCGTAAAAAACTTCACATCAACTTTTAAAAGCATTTTTGCACTAAATGACTGTGTGGACACACTATGGATTTTGGCCCCCATCACTTACACTGAAAGCTCATTTGAAGGAGATCTTTTAATATCCAGTATGAACAGGAGAAATGATTACAGTGAGGAAAACCTCTTAAGCTGTTTACATGGACACTTGACTATTATTTTAAGACACTTTATTTGACCACAGGGCTGTTTGTGCAGTCGCTACAAACACTCATTATGCTAACTATCCAGGTCATTTCTGTGGCTGTTAGCTAGCTAGCAGCATTTGCTCTCACAACCACAGTTCTCTGCATTCTTTTCATCGGCCCCTTCTTTTTCCTCTTTACTACTGGGATTTTTTTTTTTTTATCTCGAGTTGAAACATCTTTAACTTATGTATGCTCTGTCAGAAGACACCTTTAAAGTATTCAAACTGAATGAGATTAATCAGGAACAAAAATAAACTTTGGGGGAAGAGTGATGCCACATGTAGGCAAGCTACTAGTTTCACCATATTTCCCTCTCTTGGCTAGCAAAGCTATTTTCAAAAGCATATAATGTTTCCGGTTGAAAGTCGTGAGGTAGTGTGATGCAATGGTACATTGTTACATTTTCTTCTCTTAAACTAGAAGAAGGTCAGAAATGATTGCACTGCGGCTTTACAGTCTTTTCTCCACCACAGATTCTGTACCTGCACCTTCCCTTCCTCTGATTCAGACAAGTGAAGGGGTGAAGGTAAGGCGGCTCTAAAAGCCCAGTCAGACACTGAGAGTCCAAAAATAGTCATACATTAGAAAAATTGAGTGCATTTTTTTTATTATTATACTTCTTAAGAGTAGATGGTTCTTCATGTGAGGTTGCTTCCATGTATTCAGTTGCTTTTTCAGAGTAACTTGGAGTGTAGCTTGCCACGTTCACCAAAGGTTTAGTGTTATTTTACTTATATTTTAACTAAGAAAACTGAGGTTAGAGCATCTTCAGCTGTTGTAATGTGATACATTTCCAAGTGAAACAGAATATTTGTGTTAAATCCTTTGAGATTTGATCAGGTCACTTAAAATAGTGTGTGGCTTTGAAAATACAGCACGATACACACGTCCCTCAATGGTGACTTAATGCAGGGTCTTACCGGGGCTTAAGCCCAAGGCCTCAGGGGCCTCACAAGACATGAGCTTTTAAAAAAAACAAAACAAAAAAATCCTCACAGTAAACACAATGTAGGAGAGTACCTAAGCTACCTGTGATGAGGAGTGAATTATCTCTCTGTGCTTCAACACTCTTTGTAAAAACATGATTTATGTCATTACGTTGGTTTGAACTTGGCTAGTACCAAGCAGCAGCAAAAGTTTTCATTGTCAGAGTAGAGACATGAAGGACAACCAAAATATCACACATGGAGGAGGCTTCTGACCTTTATGATCACATTAATAGACTTTTAAAAATGTAAAAGTTTTTGCCAACTGACTCTAAAACACAGACCTCCTGTGATACTGCTCTGCTAGCTTAGAAGTCCGGTTTTATATGATGGAAGGAGTTAGCCATTGGATAAATATTTTTATCTAATCAATTTTATTTTTATATGTTTTAGACAGAGAAAAGAGGAATTTCTTATATATTCGCACATAAGAGAGATCTGAACAATGAACAAAGGCACACAGGAGTAGAGCTTGTACAGCAACAAAGGGCAAGTTTTTTTTATTTTATTGGCAAGCCAATGTTTTACGGGCAAGGTGGAAATACAGCTCAACATGTTGTGTTTGTTTATTTCTTTTAATTCATTCAAAAATTACAGTGATTTATAAAACAGTTTTAGGGTTGAATCTGAGGGTCATAATTCCCTTCAGTATGTGACAGTAAACAGAGAAACAGCATCTTATGCTATGCTAACTATTCATTCATGCTTGTTATTGACATTGTTCTGGTCAGAAGGCAACATTATGTCATGTCAGAATCAGAGTCAGGATCAGCTTCATTAGCCAAGTATGTTTATGCATACAAGGAAAGAGTCATGTAAAAGATTTGATGTAAAAAAGGGAAAACTTCACTTGTGCTGTCTTTATGTTTGTGAATTCATCACGGTGTAAAAAACACTTTAAAGGACGCTCCTTTTTTTTACAACATTGTTATACTCCTGATGATAAGCCATGCTGTTCTTACATAACAACAAAGAAACAGAGAGTTTCTCACCAGTCGAGGTATAAGTGGCTTAACCTCGGGAGTTGAGTTGTGAGTTGAGAGGTTAAGTGGCTGAAATTGGAGCTTGGCAGATAATCTTCTGAAAACTTGTTCCTGAGGATGGAAATGTACTCCTCACCGTGATCTAAGATCTGAGAGCCCTGATGCTTTGTCTGCTGGAACGCCACCATGAGGCATTCAAAACAGCCACAGATGTGGAAAACATGACTGAAAAAAAAAAATCCATCAAATCAAATGATTTCTACAGAGTTCAAATATATCCGGATAAGAGACTGTAGCTGGAGGCAGAGTCTGATTTAAGAATATTGTTGCTATTCCATCATTTTTAATGGTGCCTTCATGTCCTTGAGAAAGAGACGCAACTGACAGTGAAAACAAGATAAAATAAACCACTTCTGTTTTGAGGAAATGAAAATGATGGGGGATCATTTCATAAAGTGAGACTCTTCCACACAAGTGTCAAGCAAACAATGGCACCATGCTGTCACCAGGGAATTCCAACTCATCTGAAATTCCTCCTTAAATGCCTCCATTAGGCCCCCGAGGTATCAGAGCTGGAATCTAGGCTTTATTGCAATTCCTTTATGGTGAGAGGTCAACCAGCAGAGGTCAACAATCACGCCGCGATCCGGCTGCAGGCGTCACTTTCAAAAGGCAGAGGCCGAGACAAGACGTGCACTTGAGAGTGACAGCGGTGGCACGCCCCGAGCATTCACCCGCCAAGTTCATTAGCTTAATATCTGTGGACATCTGTTTAATGGGCAGGCTGTTACTACATCTTACCTAATCAGAGTATTCCTCTGGGAAATCATCCTGAGGAGTTAGAGACGCCATCAAACAGCAGCATCCCTGCCATTCACAGAGCCGCTCTCTATCATCGCTGTAATTAGGATCCCTGTGAAAAGGAGCCACTTCCTGACAGCTTTCTTATTATTTTATGTGAGGGAGAAGGATACACAGCTAATATAATGTCCTTATTAATTTCACGCGGGGCTTTTAGTTGATGCTCTTAGCCACAAGACCCTAAGACAAGTGAGCACGCTAGACTTCTGTGTTAAAATCAAAGGGCAAAGAAAGCTACTACATAACCAGCCTCTTATGGAACTCGCAAGTGTGTCTTAAAACAGCAGTCAGGTTTCCATATGAACAGTGAAAGAGGTTTTCTTCACTGTAATCATTTCTCCTGTTCATACTGGCTATTAAAAGATCTCCTTCAAACGTGCTCTCAATGTTAGTGATGGGGGCCAAAATCCACAGTGTGTTCTCACAGTTGTTTTGTGAAAAAAATGTATTTAAAAATTGATGTGAAGCTTATATGAGTTAGTCATATCAAGTGGATACCTGCCACATTTACAGTCTTCTCAGCATCATATTCCCTCTTTATGTTTCCTCAGACAGTGTTTCCCTGTTCAGCTGCAGGTGGAAGTATAGTAACAAAAACAGGGACTTTGGCACTAAAAAGACCGTAACGTTGAAAGATAAACTTTTAAATGCATTTTTGCACAGAAGGAGAATTGTGAATTTTGTAACTGTAAGTGCACTATGAAGGGATCTTCTAATGGTCTGAACAGGAGGACATATTTCAATGTTCATTTGGGCTTCTGACTGTTGTTTTAAGACAGACATGAAAAATTGTCAACCTGTCCTTTAATTATAGCAATTTCAAAACAATGTATAATGACATACAATTGCCTGCACATGGTTGTTCTCAATCGATTGTGCCAGTTCACTGCCATCAAACTAGAGACCAAAGAGTTGAATAAAACACAGTCACAGGAGGGAAGCTGAAACTGTCTGAGATTCTTTTTTGAAAAGTAAAAAAAATCATAATGAAAATCCACTTCATGACGATTCCAGGTGCCTTTATGTCTCCACAGACAGACTTCAAGTGTTAAATCCATTAGCAGTCCATGTAGCACTGGACAAAAAACACAAAAATATGCAGCTAGACCTTTGCATCCAGCGTGTCCTCAGGTCTGTTTTGGCTGTTGGCAGTGAGACAGCACAGTCCAATGAGTAAAACATGTCAATGTTTAAGAATTTGGCATGTGAATCGTACACGGCAGAGCTTGCATTACATTGCATTCCTCCTTCTCAAACCCTAATCGTTAAAACAAAACTGCGATTCGCATAATTATGTCATTCTCTCTGTGTCTTTATGGGACACGTATCAGTTTTTCAAACATGAGAATGATTGAAATGAATGTGAATTGGCTGCACCTCATGCTGTCATGTTAAACCCAGAGTACTCCAACTCCGGAGAGGCTTTAAAAAGCCTCGCACAGATTATAAATTCAACAGAGCTGGTCAGGGCTGCCATCCAAGGAAAACTCTTTCAGCACACATGACGTGACAACTGATCTCCTCAAGCTCATGTGAACACATTGTACAGATCTCATGGTAAGACAGATGAAGAACCACTGAATCCAGGGAGTCAAATCACGACTCCACTGGCACGTTAAAGTCAATTAAGACAAAAATTCTTAATAAAGTTCAAACTTCCTGGCACTCAGAGAACACCACAGCGGTGATTTCTTAGCATCAAAGATTGATTGTAAATTTAAATTCTGATTTGTAGTACTTCATAAAAGAAGTGGGTGGCTGGCAGAGAGGAGTGGGTGAAGAGTTTTAGACCATGTTTGGTGCGACTGTCTTCTATAGACGGGGGGCTTGTTGGATTGTTGTTCCAACACATTTGCACATGATAAGGTTCACTGCTGCTCTAGAAAACTTCACATGACTGAAAGAATTAAAACATAATCAGCCAATTGACAAAAAATGAACTGATGATATGTGATTTTAGTTTTTGTATGCTTTTTAATATCTGGCCAGGGACAACGGATGAAAATTAGCCTCTTTGGCTAACTCTGGCCCATTAACATGTATGTTCCTCATTGAACACTGTCCCTGACAAAGAAACTAATCATTGAATTAAGTGATTGATCATTTAACTTATCAGGCTTCCATCTTCCTCACTGCTGTTATATTTACTTACACCAACTAATCAAATTTTTGTTGACTAAAAAACTGATAGATTACTCCACTCTATTAGTAGTGGTAGTAATCTCCTATTTATATACTACTATGATGGTGGATATTTAACAAACTGGAGCATATGTAAAAAATTCTCCCTGAAAGTCAAAAGCCAGGGCTTCAACCTGCTTTGAATGCTCAGTTTGTAAAGTGACCTCTACTTCCTCCTCGTGATGACATCAGATCGTACATGCCCTCAAACGGCCGTCCGTTCCATCGCCTTTGCTGCTAAGGTTGTTCTATGGGTTGTTTGCATTGTCTACTTGCATATTTCAGCTCGAGCATGTATGGATGTATGAGAGGTTGACATTCTGAGTACTATTTGTTTACATTTGGAAGAATGCAGAATATGTCTCCTTTAATAAACAATGACTGCAAAGCGAAAAAAAACATCGGTATCAAAGTGTTTCTCCAGTCACTCTTTGCTATTTTCGTTGGATGATACATTGAAGACTTAAGTTCATAAATCTACTAAACCATGTTATAACAAAAAACAATTAGGCACTGCTGAATGACACAAACACACAAAACTCATTACTCATTACTCTGATTGCTTTTCATAGAGAGACCTTGCAGTTTGGGGGAGATCCAAAGCAATCCCCAGAGGAAATGAATGTTTTTGCAGGCTTTTTATTATCATTTCAAAAGTGAGTGGTTGATGGGAGTGGAACTGGAAAATGTCTTTCAACAGCTGTCCAATTAAAGTGTTGATCCATTCATCATTCCTCATTTTCACAAGTGCATGTCCTCCACTGGTGGAAATGAGGAGGCAATGGGTTCGAGAGGTTTGTCTTGTGAGTCTTGTTTGCTTGTTTTGCACAGTGACAGAGGAGCGCAGCTTTCCTCCTCCAGCTAGTCTGTCCACCGCAATACAGGAAGTGAGTGTTTTCAGTGGGGATAAATGGAATGCCAGAAGAAAAAGTGCAAACCCCAAGTTAAAAAGCACTCACACCAAGACAACCCATGAAAGAATTCAAGAGAGTGTTGCCCAAAACTATACTCTTCCAGGAGGAGGGTGAGAAGAGGGCTAATCTTTTGGGCAACACTACCCCCTGCTCAGCTGGAAAGGAATGCGCCTTTTCACAAGTTGAATTGAGGGCATGCCTGGCATGGAAATAATAGAGGAAGAAGTCACAATTTCCCAGATTCTGGGGATGGGGGTGGGTGAGCTTAAACTGGAGCAGCTCAAGTCTTTTACCCCTTTCCAATGAGTGAAGACATCTGTGTTCCTCATAAACGTCCATGTTATTTAAGAAATGTTGTTACTCCAACCTTTAGCTGCTTGGAGGATTATCAATACAAATAATGAAATGTGGCATTGACATGGAAGCCCAGTGTTAATATTAAAATATTTTGACCTATCATCAGGCCCTGCAGCCTGACCTAAAGTACCTTTAAACTGCCTTTAAATCCTGCTCTCACCCATGTAATTAGCTGCTTAATGAGGCCTTATATTCACACTGTATCTGCTTATGCTAGGCTACAATGGCTGGCCCTACTGGCTTGCTACAATTTCATCTGAATGCCACAACCCGCTCAGTAGTCCAGCCATCATCACAGTTTATTCATTTCCACTTGCTTTACAACTAGCCACTAATTAGCAGTCTCTCTGGTGTGAGAAACTTTTCCATGCATGAATCATGTCCCTTGACCTGTCTTACAAAAGAAAAAACAATACACAAGACTTGTGTTTTCTTATCATCAAATTATGGTCAAAATAAAAAGTTGATATGGCAAACATGTTACCAAATTGTAAATGTATTCATCTAACAGATACAAAGCACATTAGCATTCATTTGGAGTCATTTTTGGGCCTCTAATCCAATACTCACTCTCTTTTTGGCTCTGTTTTGGCCTGCTGGCTGCTCTGCCAGTCCATTAGAAAAATATCTGGCTGCTAAATGCTCCACTATGTGCTCCACTAGATGCTAACTTTGTCTGTCTGCTGGGCAGGGAGTGCACAGCAGACAGACATCTGACTGTTGTTCTGGGAGATGAGGTCGATGAGAACGGTGAGACTGAACCAAAACATTTGAGTTGCACGCCATAAAATCCTCCAAAAATAATGAGCTGAAAACCGCAAAAACGCTTCATAAAGCAAGAGGGAACCACAGAATTGGGTAATAATCTCTGTGGGTTTGTCATTATGCGTGACCTATTTCACATTACACACAGTCATTTGATCATTTGTTCGTATAAAAATATTGATCCATGCAGCTTTAATCAAGTGTTTCAGTAGCCTAAATATAGCAATATGTGAGATGGGGCACATGAAACCCTGGTCTCAGAGTCCTGTACTTGGTATGCCCAACAATACACTCTTACCTCCTCTTTGACAAAGCTAAACAGTAGTATAGTTTCTGTAAGACACAGGGTTTGAACTATGCCAGGAGCTAGAGGTCACTATTTGTTATAAGCCCTGTACTTCCTAATAAATAAATAAATAAATAAAAAATGACCGCATAGAAAATGCCTAATCTTTCAGTGGCAAAACCTGGCAACCCAGCAGTTCTATGCTGGCACAGAGGGGTGGCAGTGGAAAAAAAAAAAAAAGACTGTTGTGCTCCTCTGCTGTTCCCCATCCTTTACTTGGTAACCGTAATTACATCCCCACATCCTGATGTGAAGCAGATATGCACCAGGAGCTTTTAATAGGCTGTGCAAAGAGCAGGAGCAACAGCCATTCATCCAAGGTGCTGAGTATGCAGAAAAAGTCCACCACAGCTCTTGGTTACACCTCATGTTGCCATTACCCTCATGCCGGGTGAGTTTTTGGAGAGAGATGCCTCTCCCATGGTGCACTTTCTCTGCTCAGAATCAAGTGACAATAGGTTTGCTCAGGTTGAACAAGAAGACACAACTTGGACTCTCTCTCTGAACTTTAGATTGTAAAGATTGTTTTTATAATTCTAGACACTACAACATGCTACTTTTTAGGTACCTGTCACAGTTTTCTGACACTTTATTAGAGACACTTTTTCACTTCTTATTTTTAATTAACTTTGAAACTGAAACTTGATTATTTGCTGACTTGCAAATGGAAAAAACGTGCCAACTGTGTATGTGGCACAAAAACTAGCCAAAGAAAGTGGTTGGAAAAGAGGATATAATACTATGATTAGGCTTACTTTTCGTCTATTTGCAGAGGAAAACTTCCTCAGTAATTACAGAGGTAATATTCAAGTTTCCTCCCACGTGTTGCCTTATGATTTAAGTTTCTTGACCCAGACTATGAATAGAAAGCAGCAGAATAGGACTGGATGAGCTCATGACTTGAATTGTCAACATGACCTCATTGGTAAAGCTCCACATCACTGAAGACAGGACATTTCTACACACACAAAACCTCTACCCCATCACTGTATGTACTGTACATATACTTACTCTGGAGGTTGAAAAACAAGCCAATTTAGTCTGGAATCAGCCACAAGGAATGTTGAGCACCTATAGTGTTTCCAGAAGGGGACATTCAGGGCCATGTGTGGCACAGTCAGACTGGCAGGGCTGACTCCTTACAAAACCACAGATATGCAGACATGGGTTTCATTTTCCCAGGCTGAACAGGCACTCAGCGACCAAACATACGAATCTTAGCACAACAAAAAGTCAAAATCCCCTCCAGCCGCCTCTAGAGGCTGTCATGTTCTTCACACCTTACAACTGGACAGAAAAAAATGACCTACTTATAATTTTACTATTCTTTGAATCTTAGGAATTCGTTTAGTGTTGGGAATGGTGTTGATGGGTTCATCACCTGAGGAGCATGAATATTCACAGTCATACAGACAATCTGGCTGCTGAAGTTTAGCCTTGACCATGTCGATCTCCAAGACAACTGACTAAAACCCACAGACGTGTAAGATGATGGGCGTAGTGAGGTGTGATTGGTTTGCACTGGATCCAGTTTGAAGCCAAGTAGCAGGTAAGCCAACTGTCAATCACAGCTGTCAATCAGCGCCCACACAGCAGACATCAAAGCTACTATAAGTCTTTAAATCTTATTAATGGAGCAGTAATTTCCAAAATAACCACCAGCACACTTATTAGAGGGACTGAATTTACAGATTGAGACCATAATGACTTGTTGAAAAGAATGATTGACTTCGTATTTCTAGAGGGAAGTTGATGCTTTTTGAATTGGAGTCAATCGGAGCCAGCATTTAGCAGCGGTCAGTGGCATTGCACTTTAAGGTGCTTCCGCGTTGGCTTCAGCTTCAAGTCGCAGTTACTGCTTATTAAAATTCCATCTGCTGATGAAAACTGATACAGTTGGAAACTCAGAAAAAAGCTAGTGAGTGGACCTCAAGCCTCAACCCAACCGGTCGAAGCAAATGGCCACCCACCTAGAGCCGGGTTCTGCTTGAGGTTTCTTCCCGTTAAAGGAGAGTTTTTCTTTACTGCTGTCGCCAAGTGCTTGCTCATGTGGGAACTGTCGGGTCTCTTTAAATTAAAGAGTAGAGTCTAGACCTGCTCTATGTGAAAAATGCCCTGAGATGACTTTTGTTGTGATTTGGCGCTATATAAATAAATTGAATTGAAGTTAGAATTGTTTTGTAAAACTACTATTTCCAAGGTCAAGAAGAAACTTGAGCCACAAGTACCAAGCAAGTGCCAGGGATGAAAACATAACAGCTATTGAGCTTGCAAGTCAACAGATCTATCTCCATGACAACTGAGCAAACCATTCGCTGATGACACTGTACAATACGGTAAAAAAAACTCTGGAAAAATATATGTAGACCATGATTTTTTTTATTATTTTGTTAAACAAATCAAAATGCTTTCCAAAGATTTAATATTTATTTATATTATCCTACCACCACATTATTTTTTTGCCACCTCTCCATTTCCTTCTATTTACATTGTGGGACAAAAATGTTTTCAGCATGTAGATTGACTTTTATGAGGATGTTTAATTCTGCACTGTAAACATACTACATAATCAAGAACTAATTGCAACACAGCTGTTGGGAGCTTAAATATTCACTACAATTTTTATGGAAATCAGGCTGTTGCTTTCCAAGATAAGCTGTCTCTAACGGAAGTGTTAGCAATCAACCTGGGATCATAAATATCCATAACAATTGTCATGGCAGTCTGCCCTGTAGTCGTGAGGATATCTGGCTCTTGACTTTGGACAGTGTCATGAACCAAAACATAGTCAGCTGACAGTGGAGGACATGCATTCCTTTGTACATGCTTGTGCATGTATGCATACCCTTGCAAACAATACCTCTAGTGTAATGAGCTGTGCCAGCTGAAGGAGGGTGATCATACATGCACAGTAGATGATTATCTTATCCATGAGCTGAAGCTATGACAGAGACATGACGCATCCACAGAGAGTTCTAGTGGGTTCACACTGTATTTTTATTGGGTGATTCAGAACATTTAATGTGAGGCGATGTAAGATTTGAAAGAAGATACAACACATTAATCTGGTGACAAACATCAAGGATTTGCTGCTACAGCTAGACTTGGTCTGGTATGACCAGTAGTTTATGGTGGCTGTAGTTATGGTGGCTTGTGCAACTTGATATGACTGAGTCAGTTTAATGATTTTACAATTTTCCTTTTAGTATGTCACAGATAAACACTACAACGGTTTCATCACACAAGTAAAACAATACAGTAACAGTACTTTGCTTCACCAGGAGACACGTTGTTTTTGCTGGCTTGTGCTGCTATTTCACTTACTCTTCCAGTGAAGTCACCCTGAAATTGAACAAATCCTGCAACACTGTCCACCACTTCACAAACAAACTTTGTTTGTATCTGTCAAATTTAGGATATTCTGGGATATTCTGTACAAAAGAGAGATTCCTCAAACTATAAGAAAACTTTTCTCTTCCACAGACATACATACTTTTGAATAGAAATATATGTATAGTATAGTTTTTTTATTATTATTTTCAGGGCCCTATGGCTGCAGCTCCTCACAGTTCACTGTTGGTTGGTTGTTTGTCAGTCATTAATGTAGTAAAGCTTATACTGCTGTTACACTGATTGTCGGTAGTGCTGGATAAAAAAACATCATCTGCATGTCTCAGATGTGCTCAAAGGAAGTAGAAGTCTTGCTCGGACCTGAACCTGATGTGCATGAATTCATTTTCAAAAAAGAAAGGACCTGCACAGCCAGACCCAACCCGAATTGACCCGAGCATGATAAACCCAGAGAGAGAACACAAACACCGATAGCAGCGTGATGAACTATGAATTAATTCAATTAATTAACAAGCAGCCACAGTGGGAAAGAACAGCACTAGTCTACATTAATAACTATGCCCTAAGAACAAATGTAAAGTCATAGAAATTAATATTGGACGTCAGGTTTTTGACATATTGACACAAAGAACCGAGACCCACAGCGGTAGACTCAACACAACCCAAATAGACTGAGTAGAATTTGGACCTGGTCTGACACAGGTTCCAGGTTGGGTCTCAGTTCTTTAAAACCAAGTGGAGCCATGAAGACCTCTAAATGGAAGTTTAAAAACCAATGTAAAAGTAATGGCATGCTTAATCAATTTAAAACCTTAATGAAGATCACACAAAGTCTGATTGATCTCATACCACCACACCATTGTATAATATCTATCCATATGGGAGAACTGGTAGCTGATTATTAAGGCTCATTTGGGCTTTTCACACATTACAAATACATCACTACTACTCAGAGGGAGGACTAAAGTATAAAGAAAGTCCACAGTCATTCCTCTGATCACATGAAAGTTGCACATGGACAAAATATGCGTCCTACTGAAAAGGACCAAGACTAATAAATCCCTTGTTATTTTTCTAGTTGATGTTTACGGATGCTATCGCTTCCACAATCTCAGTTTTGTATTGCTATACTCTTCACTTCAAAAAAAGCAAAGATAACTCTCAGTGAAGTTCTTTGGACAGGCCTCCTCTCAAAGGCCAACACGTGCTGACCTGTGACATCATAGTGCAGCTCTTCTCTTGACCTCCCAAGGGTCAACCTGTATTCACGGCACAATGTGACTGTCAACACTCATTCCCCGGCCTGATGAGAGAAGCGCCACATAATCAGCGCCGTCGTCACTGAGCGATGTCATTAGGAACGGCTGGCTGAGCTTCTATGGCCAACCCAACACTGAGCCATCAGAGCCTGGCTGCCACTGCTGCTCTGTGACCTCTGTGAACGCCGGGCCCCCGGGAGCGCTAAACGTGGTCGCTGCAGAACACCACTGGCTTGATACAGGCATCTGGCTACATCTCCACATCACACATGGAGATGGAAAATGTAGGGAATACACATGTGGCGTGAGGAGGCAGCCACTACAGATTTATGTTTTTATGTAGATAGAGCAGAGCCTTGGAGGAAAAATATGAGCATCTTATTTTGAGAAAACCAGTGAGGTGAAGGCAGAAGTGTTTAAAATGCAGCCTTAAAATGAGTTTGAAAATTTCGACAGTGAAGCAAATGGCTCTCTTCTTCTGTAGTTGAGTTATCTGCAGTCAAGGCGAGCAGAGAGAATTTATTCTCAGCTGCGTTCATGTAGTTAACTCCCTTTTCTACAGTCTAAAGCTTTATATCACCATCAGGATTGTAATTTATCCCTTTGCTAGAGTACATGCCTAAAGCAAAAGCTATAAGTTAAAGCTCAATTAATCAATGCTGTGGCTAATGTAGTAATCTGGAACACATTAGGATGAATGTGCATTCCCATATGGCCTCCCCTGTGTATGTGTCAGAGTAAATATTTGCTATTTTGCAGTCAATCCCATGTTTTTTTCTATAATAAAAAATGCTAACTGACCACATCATTAACTACTCAAT
This sequence comes from Euthynnus affinis, assembly GCA_029490765.1. NCBI lineage: Eukaryota > Metazoa > Chordata > Actinopteri > Scombriformes > Scombridae > Euthynnus > Euthynnus affinis. Next base: position 4,696,203 of record CM055853.1, on the reverse strand, counting down.
GTCATGTTAAATCAAAACCATTTCAGACAGAAATGCTGGCAAAAAATAGCATGCGTCAGGCAAACAAGAGCTCAGCGCGCCAACTTCCACACAGAAAGCAGTGCTTCCTTTTTTTTTTTCTCCATTTATTGAGAACACAACCAGTCAGTGGAAGTTTTACATACAGCTCCTAATGATACAAAGTAGGCACCTAAAAACAAAAACAGCAAGGCTGCACATATGCAAAATACGTCAGGTCGTTTGAGAGTGGTTCTGCCAGTTTTACAGTGCAGCATGAGAGAAAAAACACTAAAGCAGAATCATACTTCTTCAACTCTTCTGAAACGATTACTGAAAAATGTCTCTTTTACAAAATGTAACTAATGAAGTGAGTTTTGACGAATGCCCCTCAAAGCAAAGAGACATTCAACTTCTTTTTTAGTGATTATCTTTCAATTGCCACTTTATCTCCTTTCAGCACTTCAACTCTCTTTAGTGCTTATACTTGAAGTGACACTTCAACTGACACTTCAACTCATATCATCTCTCAGTTCTTGCACTTAGTAACTACTTACTAACCCTAACCCTGACACCTCAAACACCTTTCATTACTCACACTTGTGACATTTTAACTCCTTTCAGTATTTGCATTTCAACTAACTTCAACATTTTTTGGTCGTTTCGTCCCTCTTGTAGGACTTTGATTTTAACGGTTTAATCTTAAGTCATCAGCGAATGGAGTTCGCTCTGTTGTCATGGAGAATGGTTGTCATCCCATGTTCTAAGTCGTATAAAAAGGTTGGTCAGTGGACCTTGATTTCAATATCAAAAGTTGGAAATCTCAAGTGTTTTAACTGAAGCAAATTTTTGTTCTGAGAAAATACACTTTTAGCCACTGAATATCTTATTAAAGTAAGGAATGGTGCAATAATAAATCTCTTTACCCAAATAACTGAAGTTCAATGTTCAAGTTCAATGCAAATCGATTCTGAAAGTACACAAAGGGCAATTTAGAGGAAGTAGTTTCACTGCATGTAATTTCCTCTTTCCTACAACATGAAACGTAGTCAGACGCAGATCCTTAATAACATAACTACTCAGCTCTCAACTCTCCTTCCTTTTTAGCTTTAAATAGCCAAAGAAACATCCAAACAAACACAAACATGAGCACAACATTTTGCTTAAATCACCTCAATGTAGATTTTTAAACTTCATCACTGGAGTTAACTGTTGGAGTTGGAGTAGTAGCTTACAGAACAGCAGTTAGACTGCAGGGGCCGGCCGGGCCAGTCTCCAGCTGTGTGCAACATAATGAGCGGCAATTACTCTGTATGACAAGTTAGCATTAAGTCCCCTGCTGCTACCGCTGCACTGTGTCAGTTTACCCTGAGAAAGCAGCGTGTGAGTCAGCGCTCCCAATACGCTGGTTCCACAGCTGAGCACTTTTTATCAGAGATCAGTTAATCAGTGAACACGGCCTGTATCAACAGCTGTGGCGCTCAACATTTCTGGCTCATGGCCTTAAAACACACAGTTTGGTTCAGGGATTTAATTTTGGCTGTTTTTCCAAGGAGCCTTAGAAACTGCACCCATGTGTAATTAAGTGGTAATGAGATTTTTTTATTTTTTATTTTGGCAACTATCTTTGGTGATAAGTACTCTCTGCAATGTACTCTGGTAATGTACCAGAATTATTTGGCAATTAAATTTTGGTCGAGGTCCACTATAAGCCAGTCGGATTCTGTTTCTCTTGTGTTATCTGTTTTTGTTGTTTCTATAACTACAAATCAAAAAACTCAAAGATCTACCGGACATTGAATAAGACACATCGAATGAGCACATGTGAAAGCTTTGCTGGACTGGCTATGAATTAAATCCCTATTGAGTAAGACAGCAAAATGGACACACACTGCAAATAATTATTTGAAAAAACAACATGAGTTTTTATTATGACCATATGTTAGGGTGTGTATTTCCTGCATTCCTTCAATACATTTTTGATAAGTTCATTCTGTAAATGAACATATGTTTCATCCCACACTGGAATGTAGAAAGAACTGATCTAATACATATCGACCACAGCAGTGAAACAAGACATTAAGATCAACCTGCGACACATGTTAAAATGAGCAACAGCTCACCACTGTGTGTGGGATGAACTAACCAATTCCATGTTCCATGACCTCAGACTTCACTAGAGGACATGCATTCTTTATCATAGGCAATGTCCCAAAACCAACCAGGACTGGAATCTTCTATCTTTAGTTTAGATAGATTTTGGGACATCTGTTGTTACCGGTGCTAGAGGCACGTTTTAATAATACATGTCCCAGAATTCCATTGGAATTGACAAGTGTGTGGACCACTGGTGCCAGCAAACACAACTTGAGCAACTCCTCTGTCAGAAATGCAACAGAAGAAGAGCAACTACCTATTTACAGTGCAGCCAAACAAACCATTTGTCTCACAGGCTCTCTGCCGACCACACACGAGCTGGAAAACTGGTGACTTGTGCCAAATCCAGTGTTCAGCAGTGTGCTGTGCAGGAGTCAATCGATTATCGGCCTGGCCAATTATCATATCTGATATTTAGCATTTTTAGAATTATCAGAATTGATTTCTCTTTTTATCCAATTGCCAATACATGCTACTTTGCCACCCGTGGCCACAATGGCAGGATAATGGTGAATATTAAAAACATATGTCAAGAATGTCTCTTGCTTCTTCTTTCACTTGTAGTTAAGCCATCAGTGTTATGCTAAAAATGTAGGCTAACAGGTAGGAGAAGTAAAGAAGACTGAGGACGTTGCTAATATGAAGGGCTGAAATGAATTAATATATTCATTATTGCATTTTATTCTGTTTTCTGAACACAGGGTGCTTTAATTACACTTTTTAATCAAGTTGTCTTAATCCTTTAATCTACAATAACTGATTATTGAGGGCAGTGTAGGGAACTTGTGAACACAACACTGACATCATGACTTTTTGAACTTGTGGACAAACTGTGGCTTATTTCTATATCCAGCAGTTACAAGCAACACTGCCATTCATTTGGAGTCATGAATGTAAGTCTAATCTTCTCTCTCTTTTAGCTCTGTTTTCTGCTCTCCACCAACTCCTGAGGGAAATATCTGACTCTTTAGCTGCTAAATGCTCCACTATGTTCACCAGCTAGTCTACAGCTAACTGTGTTTGTTTGCCGTTTGGTGCTGAGCAGGTAGTGTACAGTGGCTTTTTACAGTTTTTACTCTGAAAACAGCTGCCTGCCGTGGCTGTAAGACACTATGATAACTCTGAGAGTGAAACTGAACAGTAAAGTTACAGCCAGACAGATAAACAATGAACTGAAACTCACTATAAAGCTCCGTAAAGTCGGTTCATCACTGCAAGCCACGGCTCTCATGTTATTATAAAAATATCCATTTTAACTGCTTTAATAATAACATTTTTTTAAAATAATATTAAGGAGCACACACAATATTTTGGACTTTACATTGGTTAATAAATGATCTAATGTTTTTTGGGCTTTGAAGTTATTAATAACAGGCAAATTTCACCTTCATTTAATCTTTACTAGGTTTTTAGATATATAATGTTATAGTGATTTCTTCTTGATTCTAATACTATTATTCATAATGCTGAACCTACAGTACAGACTCTATATTACAGAGGTGTTGTTGAGGTACATTCCCTAAAGCAAAAAAACAGGAACTCCTCTGCTGTTCCACTGAGTTCAGTCTCCTCCACACCCTATACTTTCTGTGGACAAACACCGCAGGAGAATATGAGTGCTTTGTGCTGACATTTGCTGTTTGCTCAACCTGGAACAGCAGCTCAAGATGCCATAACTCAGTTTAACTACCATGTTGAGTTTAATGGAATGGCCACACAGCAAACTGTTGTTGGCAGTACGATAACATTCAATGTTATGGTTCAGTCAGCTGATTGCGACATCCCTGTTTCAACATACAGCCTCAGCCACTGGGCTTATGGACTTCAGGGAGTCTTCATCTTCAAGCCAAACATTTTTTTAATAAACATGATCGGCCTCATTTGTTGCATGTCCTGTGTGACTGAGGGTGTAAACGCTTTCATCTTCGCTGTCATGGCTGAGGGAGGAAGACAGTTTATGCTGAGTGAAGCAGTACTGGAACCAACAAGAAGTGAAACTGATATGGTTTACATGAAACTCGTGGCTGTTACAGCCACCCACAACTTCTTCTGTGTTATTGTCATGCTGCTTTAACCTTTTATATCTGGACAAATGTCTATTATCTTTATTTTAGCTTCTCTATATGGGCTATCTTTTGATTTTTGACCTTTATTACTGCGCATCATTGCACATCTGATCTGATCTATAGCTGGTATAGTGCTGTCTATTAAAAAGATAATGGAAATAATGGGAATTTTAATATCTACAAATCAAAAATTGATTTCTCCATGAACATGTGATGTATGATGTGACTGAAAACAGCTACTAAATATTGTGTTTTCAACCATCCTATCGAGGTGGTGTTTTCCTTGTTTCATCATATTCATTACAATGATGTATAATCATAATACAGTTCTGACAGTGCTAGGTAAAAAAGAGGAAGTATGTCATAGTATGGCTCATACTGTATGTCTTATCTATTTTCATTGCTTTTCATTGCACATTTCCCCATCTTACGTTCCATTTACGTCTGTACCAAATTCCAGTGTACCACAGTCCCTGACGCTGCCGTTTGCCACACCCCTCTCTAGACTACCTTGTGCCTCTGGAGGTGTCAGTGGCTTTTGTTTTTTTACTTGACAACGAGGAGTTTCATCTGACATCCTGTCTACCACTGACAATCCTTTTACTATACAAGAGCAGTGATGTTGGTTTACAATTCTGCAAAACCTATGTTTACATTATGTTTTTTTTTTTCTAACATCCCAGTGCCATCATTTAACATATTCTTTCTTTCTACTCTAGTTAATAATTATACAGTGTGATTAAGGTTTAAGGGAAAGACTTTGGTTTAGGCAAATGATGTGTTTCAGGTATGGTTGAGATCAGGCACGTTCCACCACCCTGACTTCCACGTCTTTACTTTCCGCCTACCTACATAAAAGGCACGCTACTTCCTGTGTTGCCACTGTACGTAAGCATTGGACAAAAAAAATGTGAGGTGCAGAATCACATGATATCAATGCAACGTCTGGGCATTCTGAGCTGTATTCCAATGTGTTTCAAACAGACTGGCTTAAATTTGAACACCGTGTCTACGCCAGCCATCTCATTTATTTCACTCATTTGCAAACCTACAGGTCGTTAAATTGATTGTTTATTGGGCTGTAAGCGCTACTGATACACATCTGAGTACAACAACAGCACAGAAGCTCAATGCATCCATTGTGACACTGATGGAGGCCTGAGGCGGCTGCTAATGTGCTGCTTGCTGGTGTAGACAAGGGGCTAACGGATTAGGATGTTTGTGATTTCTCCTCCCACATCCTCTCCCCTGCTGAACAAGTGACCAGACCAGCCAGACACTTGCGATGACCAAGACACGTTCCAAGACATGTGTGATGTGTTTGTTGAGTGTAGCTTTGTTTTTTTTTTGTATTTTGTATCATGTGTTCTGTGTGTTTTTTTGCTTTTCACTGTTTGTATGTTTTGATTGGGGGCGACTGAGGATGTAAATTAGCTTGGTGCTAACTCTGGTGCAACGACAATAACGTCCCTCATTTTCTGCATTATTGGTTAGTGTATTTTTAATTGGTTCAATTATTAACAGCAGTTATTTACAGTCAAGTCTATGTGATTTGTTTTAGTAACCTAAAGAGGATGTGTGCGGATGTGTTTTAAGGCACCACGGTTGAAAAGGGACAAAATAGATCTTGTTCTTCTATCAGTATGAAACTTATTAATATAGACCCACAATATATTTCTGTATTACAACCTCTATTCTTATCATGAAATTATGTAAACTAGGTAAAGTCATGAAATAAGTCAAATTTATTCATATAGCACATTTCATACGTGAACTCAATGTGCTCAAATAAGTCAGAATAAATGTAGCAATTTCAGGTGTGTTTCCCTCCCTTCATCTTAAGTGTATAATAGTAATTGATAAGAAAATAAAAACATATGTAATGTACAAGTAATGTAGAAAGTGAGCTTTGTAAAAAAAAAAAAAAGAAAAATAATCAGTTTCATTTCATAGTTTGAGAATGGTCGTTGAAAAGACAAAAAAGAAAAGTAGCAGAAGAAAAGCTGTTCAAAAGCACCTTGTTCCCTTAAAGCACTGTTGATCTAGAGTATTTCAACTCGATGGCTGCATTAGAGAACAGCAGCCCTGCTTATTTGTTTTGTTTCTTGGAATGTATGTGTGTTTTCTGTTCTTTTGAGGGGGTTGTAACTAATTAAATTTAATTTAATTTAAAAAAAAAATCAGCTTTGCAAATGTTTTATGAAAAAGGAAATGTATCCAAAGATACACCATGCGTTTTGGTAACACTGAATGTGAACATAACACTTGTTTGTTTCCAAGAAAAATCCACAAGATACCACAACACTGTGACATTTCAAACTAATTATTTTTTTAATGAAATGTCATTATGTATTGCACTGACAGTATGTAATTAAATTACATGTGGAAATTGCCTCTTGATTAATATAAAGCCCTAACAAATTAATATTCTTCATCAATCGCGGTTGTACATTTGTTAGAATACGCTAATCTTTTTGCATGACGAACCTTCGCTGACAATATTAATGGATGATCTGGCAAAGTGCTAAGAATGAGACAACAAAGCAAAACAACATTCCAAACCTAAGGATGCTTTTTGTACAGTACAGTACAGTACAGTAGAGTACAGTAAGCCTTTGCAGGTGTTACAAAGGTGCTATTGTCCCTTGTTAACCCTTTGAAAGAGGTTTTGTCTGACATTATTCGAAGTGAAAGCGCCTCTCTAGGGGTCTTTTGGGGGAACAGCTGTAAATGTGGAACCCTCAGGGCTCTATGGGCTTCCATGGCATGTTGCTGGGTCAGGGTGTTTTTTTTTTTTTACAAAGGGGTTGTCAGGTATAAAAAGGAAGGCTTCCAACAAGTAGACAAGCAGTTCAGCTTCAAGAGCAGCACCAGCACCATCAACCACAACACAGCAACGATGACTTCCAAGTCCATGAACATGATGAGCAAGATCATCTTCTACGAGGAGAGGAACTTCCAGGGCCGCTCCTACGAGTGCATGAGCGACTGCCCCGACATGTCCTCCTTCCTGAGCCGCTGCCACTCCTGCAGGGTGGAGAGGGGCTGCTTCATTGTCTATGACCGCTCCAACTTCATGGGAAACCAGTATCTCATGAGGAGGGGTGAGTACGCCGACTACATGAGCATGATGGGCATGAGCGACTGCATCAGGTCCTGTCGCATGATCCCCATGCACAGAGGAACCTTCAGGATGAGGATCTACGAGAGGGAGAACTTTGACGGCAAGATGCAGGAGCTGATGGAGGACTGCGACAACGTGATGGAGCGCCTGGGCATGTCCAGCGTCATGTCCTGCAACGTGCTGGAGGGCCACTGGATGATGTACGAGCAGCCCCAGTTCAGAGGCAGGATGATGTACATGAGGCCCGGCGAGCACAGGAACTTCATGAGCATGGGCAGGAGCGGAGTTAGGTTCATGAGCATGAGGCGCATCGTGGATTCCTGCTACTAGATGGTGACTGACGGTGGTGCAGCCAACATTATGAAACTCATTTGCGACAACATAACACAGGACGTTGACTGCAGCAAATAGAAGAAAAAGATGGACAACCACTGGACTGCACATACAGATGTCTTCGGCTACGATTTGGCTACTAAAAAGATTAATAACAGTCAACATGAATAACGAAACAAATAAAATCTACTTTCTTATAAAATTTATCAGCTATTCTCCTTTTTCTTGTCATGATTTTCCTTTCTCTTATGTACTACTGTTTTAAAAGGCACCTCTTCAACCTTCCTACCTTCCTTCTGATACCCTCTCCCTGTCAATTTAGGTAAAGGGAAATAAGTTTGTCATGAAAGTAATTGATATGTGACCTGATATTGAAATTCAGTATCTGGCGCAGATCAAAATAATTTGGTACAACTGAGTATTGAAAAATCCATTCCACATGACTCATTATCTGCACAATATTTACGTAGGGGATGTTGTCAGTGTAGCGATGCCCCCTGAAACTGGTTCTCAATAGGGTCTGGTTCTTTAATTTGTAAAAAAAAAATCGTAAAAATATTATATGATAGATTCTTTAGCATAGCGGAAAGCATGGTTGTGATTACTTTTTTTTATCCAGGAAAGTTTCTGGAACAAAAGCAACCTAGTATTTAACCACAGTCTTATGTGTCTGATGGCCACTGAGCAGCTCCACTGGAGCAGCTGTAGGTTATTTACCTACCTTAATTTTACCTCTTTCTTGCACAGATGTCAAAAGCAACTGATGAACTGCGTTGAATGAGAACTGGTCCAATGAGCAGTGTTGATGAGAATGATTGTATCAATAAAATCCCCATCCGCAGGTATGACCATCCCTACAAAAGAAAATGGAAATGTTAAAATATTTTTTGTATTTGAAAGTTAGGTGTATTTTTTTTTTTTTTTTACAGAAGTATAACGCAGCAAAGCAATAAAAAAGTAGTATCAAAAAGTAGTATCAAACTCAATGTATTGGTTTTAATGCTGATATCAAAAACAGTGGAACAATATCCAGGCCAAAGTTAAAGGACGATTCCATCTGCGTTTTTTTTTCCAGGTTGTTCAAATGGAAATGCTGACTCAGCCATTAGTAAAGAGCAGTGATGTGGCCTAGAATCTGTCTCTGTGTCAGTCTGTCTCTATGGCTACTAGCTAGTCAGGCTAAGGTTTTTTTATCAGCTTATACGAAGCAACATCATCATGCAGAAACCTATGTCAGTTCACGTGGGAAGAGGTTTTTAGAAGTGTTTGGGAAAAAGGCAAAAACCAAAACCAAATTTTGAATTTTCAGATTTGAATACATACTGAACCCTACTGGGAAGCTACAGAATGATATAAAAACCTAAAAAAAAGTATATTGGACCTGTCCTTTAATGTCATGGTAACACTATACCCAAACAGCTATGTGTCATGCATGCAAGCTGAGGCAAGTAGCGTTAATGCATCTGGGTAGCTGAAATGGACAGTATTTTAAAGTCACTTTACAATCTATTAATCAATCAGCCCTATTTCTGTTTGACGATGAGAGGAAGAAGAAGTAAACGGCTCTATAATTGACTGATACTGCCAGACCAACATGAAGAAAGGTTGGAGAGTAGAAACTGACTCAGAAGGTACCACAAACACTTGGTAAGGATTAATTCCTCACGCTAACAGGAAGAGCATCTCCTTCAAAGTGTAATGAATTCAACTGATCAAAGTGGAGAGTTCAGTGGTCATGGAGATCTCTGCGTTAATCCTCATTAAGTCCCTGTGTATGTGGGAAAATCGGGCTCCCATGTTGCAGGTCAAGGTGTATCTGCTTTCTTTGACCTTGTCTGCTCTGTCTCTCACATTAAGAGGTGTAGCAGCTCCTATCGCTCTCTGTCAGGCCTAATTAAAGCAGAGCTGAACAGATAACAGTCATCAGTTAGGCTCCCTCATATAGGCAGGGAGCTGGGATCCAGTAAAGCAAGTGCCTCCTCTGAGGTGCTACCCACTATTTCGCAACAGTATGATGATGCTAACCTACGTATCAGTAGCTATGACTAAGGGATTTTTAACTGTAATTGCCAAGATCCATGTAGTAGTCACCAACTGACTGTGAATGAGGAAGTAATAGATTATTGAGGCTTTAATATTGTGAAAGCCCCTCGGTGGCTGTGAGAATCTGAAATTCTGACTTGACAGTTGCTCTAAATGAACTGGTGGTTCATTACCAAAGTCATGAGGAGGGAACCATTGGGAACCATGAATATTCACAACAAATTTCACAGGAATGCATCACTTGCCATCAACATCCTTAGGGCCCTGACACACTAAGCACAGTCAGCTATCAGATGTTGTCAGGCCATGTGTGTTTGATCGTCACCTATTTTTTTACAGTTTGGCACTGTTGGCTTTAGTCTAACCAAATCGGTGGTTAATTTAGCATGTTGACCTGCATCAGACAGACAGGGGAGAAGAGCTGTCTCACTGTTATGTTGCCCAAGTGAATCATTGATTTCACCATTTTTGTGCAGTTTCTCCTTTTTTGCCTATGCCTCTTCTTTCTACAAGGAGAAGAACATAGCCTTAAGGACAATCCACACTTGCAGGGTTGTTTTGAAGGATTTATGACATCTTTCACTTGTTTGTCAGACACACCTCTATTTTATGAAATGCCACAAGCCACTCCAACTCTGAGAACAGTGCGTCACTATGTGACCCCTTGTGTATTTTTATGCTCTTTCTTCTTGCCTTCTTGACATGCTTTGTAAAAGGTATTCTCCACAGGCAGCTCTTCACATCACACAAATCTCCCGCTGAATTTACAGTGCCTACAATGATTGATCAAAGCCCCACTGTCACCAAGATCTATGGTGGGCGAGGGATATAAAATGAACAAATTAAGAAATAAAACAGTGCTGTTTTCTTCCTGTATACTCCTTATAGAGCCTAGTTGAAAACACATTTCTCCCATTGGATTTATGTTATTAGTCAACCTGGTGTTCATTTTCAGACCACTGACTGTCATAATGGAGGTTGGAGTTGGTGCAGATTCAACAGAATGGCACTTCAACTGACATCTCGTGTCTGATGTGAGTTTTCAATAAGAAAAGTAAAACTTTACAGTGCTAGATACAATTTTCAAATAAAAAAATGATGAATTTGTATTCTGAGTAGGACAGGATAGGATAGGATTGTGATCAGATTCACAGTGGCATGAAAGTGGTTGGTTAGTCTTTGTTTTTCATATGGTCATATTTTGGGTTAATTTTGGGACTATCATCTAGTCATTTCCCGTAATGAAGGCACAGCAACATACTGTAAATGCATGTTAGCAGTCAGCAGGCCATTGGCTATAGTTCTTGCTGTGTGTGTTCATGTGTAACTTCTAACATGAGGGCATGTGGCAATGCATCCATCAGTCTTTGTCAAGGCTGGCTCTTTGAAGTTGGCTTGGTATGTCAGGGCAGTGCTAGTGGTACTAAACCATGAAAAAGAGGCTGCATGATGGCTAAAGTTGGACACATTTCTCTTCGCTATCTTACACAATATTGAGCAAAAAACATGACACTTATGGTAGCTATTTCTAAACGGGAAAGGCCAAAGACGACATAGATAGTCCACATCAGAGGTGGAGGGAAAAATCTGCAGATTAGGGGACTTTCTGTTGCAGGGGGTTGTCTCTTGTGTTGCCAATGCTTCCTCCTGTGCCTCTGGTGTCTTGTGGAGAGATCACAAGAAGAGAAAGGAAAGGGGCAAAATATCCCTATTCACATCCTTTCATTAAGAGAAGCCAGCCATCTGCCAAATGCCTCTTCACATTAACTTTGCACCATTGAAGGCACTGATGGAGCAGGACAAAACTATACGATGCTGGAGCCATTACAGTGGGCACATCAAGTTCTCCACTTTTAATCTTTCACAAATTTCCTTCAACATAAGTTGAAACCTAGTCTGACAAGTCTGCCTGGTAGGAAAAGATTGTGTTTAGACATAGGCTACAAGCAGACAACAGCAAATGTTTTATCTGGAAAAAAAAGGAAGAAGTCAGACAGCTGCAGAAATAATTCATGGATTGTGCTGAAAATAACTTGTTTTAATACTGCCGTCTGTGATCTTGGGCGATGATCCAATATGACGATCTCATGTTTGGTCAAAATCATCCATTTGGAAAAAGATGTGAACAGGCTAATCCAAAAGCACAACAATGCACTCATCTATATGGATCCACTGTCTATTTAAGCCTGTTAATTTGAACAGTGACACAGGCCGACAAATGCACCAGACTTCCCTTAAAAGGATACAACTTGGCAAAACAAAGAGAGCTGAGAGTTACTAAGCAGGTTTAACAAGTCCGCAGGCCACATTTTAGATTGTTTGGACGTCTGGGCGCTGGCAACGGTGGCACCAAGGTTAGTCAAAAACCTGTTAAAAAGAGAACAGAGTCTGGCAGGAGAAGAGTGCTATCAAAGCCTCTTTTGTGAGTCACATCAAGACAAGGCTCTAACCGTTTGAAAAACAGCACGGGGTGAAGGAGGCTAGCATTTTCTTGGGCACAAACAGCACTACTCGGGTAACCAAAGACTAACAACGGAATGGTCAACAGAACTCTCCACTACAGCACTAGCTAGAAAATTGGAATCATATGAATGATAGTTGTCATTGGTAGTCATAGGGATATGTGGACAATGGTGGGAAAGGATTAGACACTTCAGGGGCTTCTGGGTGGTTCATTGTGTCTGGAAGTGGTGTGCTCAGCCCCCAGCCTGTGCTCACATCAGCTCACACATCAGTCTGTGGCTACGGGCACAACTTGTACCCAACAGCTGGACTACGATTGGTGAGTATGGGTTTATTATAAGGCTTAGCGATGGTGGGAAATGGGGGTTAGGAGAGGATCAGCCTCCCCCAGAAGTCCTCCCAAATATGCAGCCAAGAGAAGTAGAAAAGAAACGAGGGGAAGACAGCTTTAAACTAAACGCTTTTGGAAAAGTGTCTGAAACTCCTCATACACAAATACGTTTCCAACTTCAAAATTCGGCGGGGCTGCCTCTTATACCTTTGTAACTTTCCAAAATCAACAATCTGACATGCACTCCCACTACTTGCATCATTTTTTTGTGTGTACAAACGCAACAATAAGCAAATGCCTTTGAAAAGGTATCGTGCAAAAGCATACATCATTATCTCCATTTGAATGATTCATCACATCCCATCCTTCTTTATGACAGCAGGCTTTTCATCCTAGCTAGTTTGGATCCATTTGGAACAGCACTAAACATGTTTGCCTTTAGATGTGTTGGGCACTATTTATATACGAACAACAGGCAGTCTGTTTCAATCATTCCCCTGCCTTTTGTATTATTTCTCACCTGCTTATAAGTTTATATGTGCACAGAAAGGCAACACAAAAGAGACAAAAAGTAGAGAATAAGTCATTATCTGACCAATGTTGTTTACTGTTCTCAAATTAGCAGTTATCTGGCTTTACCTGGGTTGAACAGGATTAACAGGTTCCCCATTCTTGGCTTGTCTTTCAGTGTCATTTTGCACTAAAGTCAGCAGACTCCATAATGATCCAGGCCTGGATTTAACCAGCTGGGGAACCTCAGGGCAAAATTGAGTTGTGGCCCCACACTGCCTCCCCATTCCTCCCACCCTCTCTACAACGTGTAAATGCTGTGTTATGTTTATGTACTGTACACATCAGGTTAAGAGGGCCCTGCAGACTACGACAGCATCTTTTGCCCAGAGCCCCAACCAAGTGTGTACATTACACTCAAATGTATTTAGAAATATGTACAATTTCAGCTCAATTTAATGTAAAATGATAAAGGTTTTTGACCCTCTACAAGACAGGGTCTCAAAATTAGTTAACAATGTCACACTTGTGACTCCCCTTTTAACTGGGATGACTAAAGCTACTGTGGGCTTTGGTGCTCAGCTGCACCCAGCATTGCCTAGCTTAGGTTTTTTTTTTTTTGTAATTTGGGGTATCTTAATGAAACATTTTTAGACACTAAATTGTTACTTTTATTACCATCCTATAAAACATGGCACAAGATATCCTCCCGTGTTTGATCATTCCATGTGACTAGCATTTACATCAATTTGGATAATTCCATTTTATTGCAAGTTGGGTCTTGTTTTCTTAATATCAGCAATCTTGCCTCTTGGTAATAAAATTGTCTGTATTAAACATTCTTGGTTCAACTTTAACCTAACGTAGTTGTGTGCACACAGCTTTCCTGTTTATTGGGGGATTACTACCAACATTTTCAATGTGCTTACTTTCAGTTTTCCCTGCAACTTGAATAATTTAAATAATCTGGAAAAACAGTCAGCTGATTGTCTCAGTGCTGGCATTTCTTTCCCTGTTGGACTTTGTTGTGGCAATGTGTTCCCAGACCTCTGAAATTACTCTGGTGAGTTCAACTTTTTCATAACTGATAGGAATGATGGCCAAAACGATGGAAATAGGTCCCAAATTGAGAGCTTGTGTTGCAGATGAAAATACTTTGTCGACAAAAATCCTGTAAGACCTTGTTTGGTACCATGGGCTGAAATAGAGTCTTAAGGATCAGTTTCAGAAGTTGTATTGAAAATGGAGTAGTTACCAGATCTCTATAGGGTTTCCGTCACACCTGAAGGCATTTAGTTGCATTCACTAGAGGGAGAATTGTACTCAACACATTATGTTTTCTTAAGGCTTTGTTTTGCGGACCTTTATTTCTCTGGTTGCCATGGAATAGGGGCTGACAGACTGGAAAAGCTTGTTGAGGGCAGAGAAAGGTGGCTGAGATGGAATATCAGACCATTGACCCCAAGGCCAAGGATAGGGTGCGTGTGTGACTGTTATGTGTGCAGGGGGGGATCTTTCACATACACTCATTGTGATTTCCCTGCTAAATTAACATGGCGAAAAACAGGTGTGAACTAGTACACGACTGAAAGAATTTAGTATTACAAGAGTGAGAAGAATCTTATTTCACACATTGACTGAAGCAAACAGCTGCATGTGTTCCTGGCTTGCGTTGTCAGCTGGTGAAAGCAGACTGCATCACATTAACAGCTCTTTACTGTTGCAGTTTGTGGGTAAATATTTTGACCATTCTGCCGAGGACCATTTTTTAAATTTGACTTTTGAGAATTGTTGAAGATTATTGCATCACAGGAGTTTCTAGATGTAATCTCCATTGACAATAATGTATACAAAACTGTAGCTGGGATTTAAATAAAGTGCTATCACTTATTCTTTCCCAGAAAAACATTCCTTTCTCCATATACACAGAGAAGTGAGCACACTCTCAAGCAATCTATACACCAATAACTCTCACTCTCACTCAGAGCAAAAACTTCACCAACATCCATTCTGGGAAATGAAGGAAATGAATAAACCACTTTATTATCCCATATTAAACACAGGTTTGACCCATATACAAGTAATCTGGGTGTGGGAAAATACCTGGCTGTCACTGTTCACACAAGACTTGAGTTGTATAATACTTACATAGTATGGTGGCCCAAAAAGAATTAGAGACCGGCTACAACCCCACTTCTGGAGGTGGTTTGAGGCTGATTCTAGCCAGATTTTGAAAATGTGGAAATTCATTTGTCTCTCCTTTTAGCATATGTAATATGTAAATATATAAGTTATTCTACTGGTTCTACTTGACTTGGCAGTTACCAAAACTGCTTTTAGTGCATTGCCACCAGCTGTAGTACTTGAGAAGGAAAAAGTAGATAAGATGGTTGCAGCCAGATTTATGATTTCTTTTTTTCTTCAATGATTTCTTTTGTTTGTATTTTTGCCTAATATGAACTTACGATCAGGGCTGGATTGACCTGCCAGGGTAAAACTGAGCTATGGCCCCCAACTGCCTCCTCATTCCTCCCACCCTCTGTACAATGTATATATGTTGTGTTGTGTTTATGTACTGTATGTTGTATTTAGAAATATGTACAGCACAAGATCAATTTCCTCTGAAATAATAAAGGTTTTAAAACTGGATTTGGCCTGCTATAAGACAGGGTCTCCAAATAAGGTAAAATTTTGACTGCTCTTTTAACTGGGATGACTAAGGCTACTGTTAGTTTTGGGGCTCAGTTGGCAGGGTTTTGTACCGAACTTGGTATTTTTAAATGGCACTGACCAAATTATATCAGTACAACTGAGTACTGATTCACCAGATCAATCAGTGCCAAATTTTGGTACTTTGCGGGACAGAAAGTGAGTGTGGCCCTGACCACAGCTCATTTTTAGTCTGACTGAAATGTCTCTCACAGAGGCTCCGAAAGTGACAGGAGCACTAACCTTTGGATAGAAAGAGACGTGACGGATCCATTTTACCAGCCTGAATGGCAGCTAGCAGCTAGTTAGCATGGATAGCATCATTAGCATAGCTTGTACCATGCGGTGTGGAACCCACAGACATTATAAGAATAAGGTGAGGCTGTGGTGTCTCCAGTTTAACAGCACCGTGCTGGGCAGATGACAGGTGTGGTTACGGTGTTTGTGTGCTCTGAAACACATCATGGCACTAATATAAAGTCACACAGCTGACAGACTGTTAGCCTCCCACGCTAATCCTACATAAACATATGGATATCCATATGTTTACATTAGGTATTTCTGTAATAACAAAGTATGTATTACATAAACATATGTATGAGACCATATGTTAATGTATGGTCTCAAAAAACGAAAAAAGGTGCTACTGGGTACCAGTACTGCATTCTAGGTACCAGTGCCAGTACCAGTCAAATGTGGTGTACCTAACCCTACCAGTAAGTACACTTTATTGGACAGATGATAGAATAGAGGCAGATTGGAAACAAGGGAAGAAAGAAGGGTATAAAAAGCAACAAAGGTCCAAGGGTATTCTCATTCAGCTACTGGGGCTCACAGTATTAATTGATTTTTCTGCCATGTTGGGGCCACCTCAGAACTCTACTTTGGTGTCCACCAACCTCTAATGCAAAAATCTAGCTATTTAGATAAATGTTCCACTTTGTCCGTCTGCTGTTTGGTGCTGCACAGGCAGTGTACAGTGAGTGTATCAAAGGTTTCTGATTCTAACAAGATTAATGAGAAACCAAAACAAATCAGCCAATTTGTGAGGCATTAACAGAACAAAAATGATGGGCTGAAAGATGAAAAAAGCTCCACAGAGCTGAGGGGAAGGTGAAAATTCTCTGTGGCTTCATCACCACGAGCAACCTCTTTCACATGTTTTAACTTAAGCCATTGTTCTAATAAAAATACTGATTAGTGCAGTTTTAAATCACACCTGTATTTCATCTGGATATAAGGCACTTGACACAATGTTGTAAAAGGAGCTCCTGAAATTGGAAAGAGTAGACTTTGTCATTCAGAGGGCTGAGGTCAACATCAATATGTGCTATAAACTTGATGTAATCTCATAATAATCCCATAGTTGGCATTGTAACCCATGTTCATGCATGTTAAAGCCAGGTTAGCAGCAGGGTCAGCCGGTTTGTTTTATGCATGTTGACTTATTCAGTGTGATAGGTTCATCTGTTATCCGGGTGAGGTTTGCAAGAGACTTAACTCACGAGACAAGTGTTTACAACACAGTTTGATGAGTTTTTGGTCCTAGGTCCCTGCTTGGAAGTGTTATACCTCGTAGTAGCCTATAGAATTACCTGTTAGTTATTTGTGCAGTAATCACAACAATGTTATTGCAATCAGTTTCTGTGGTTTACAGAACATTAGGGTGAGCAGCTATAAAGGAGTGGAATCTGCCTGTCCTGGGAGTCTGTCTGGCAGCAACCATGTGGCTATTAGCCACGTTACAAACTGCCGCAGCAGGTACCCAGAAACAGACAGACAGAGTGCTGATTGTCATTGCTGTTATCTGAGCCGAGTGGTGGCAGTTGGCAGGGTAAGTTTCACCCAGCGTAAATGTGAAGTGACAGTGCGTTATTGTGATAAAATCGAGAGGGGCCAGTCTTATTCCAGGGGGTTCTGTTGGCCAGAGACAGGGACAGAGTGATATGGGCCAACTTTGTAATGCGAGCTGGACCCAAACTGCCTGCTTCCCTTTGTGTGAGTAGTGAAAAACTGCTGTAGCTAGCAACAAAAACTGTTAATGTCGCTGTTCATCTCCAAACCCCTGCTCTGAATAAATATCTGAAACTAATTTGATCCCAAATTATATGCCTTTAAAAGAATGGAACATCAAGCAAAACCTGTTTTAAAATAGAATATTTCCAAGTGTGGCTTGACTTAAACATATAGAATGATCAAGATGGAGAAAGGGAGCAGACTAGTGACAGCCACTCAACACGTGGGGTGGAAAAAAAGCACTGGCAGTGAATTATGGGAGCATATGGCACAGGATGGGAGGAGCAACAGGAGATATCACTGTGGCTTAAAGGAGACATGAACGAGAAAAATCTATCAACAATAAGATAAAGTCTAAAAAAATGGGGTAAAGCAAACACAAGGAGGCATTGCATCTTCCTATGTGGGTTTGGTAATCCCCTCATCAACATGCAGGGCGGTGAAAGAGAGTGAGAGTGAAGGGAGGGGGTGTAAAACCAATATGAGAGGGGTACAGCCCCACCATTCACTGCTCTGCAGGTCAGGGAGACATACACTTCTCTTCCCTTCGCCAGCCGCTGCTGCAGCATCGCCGGGGCATTGTGGAGCTGTTGCCATGGAGATGTGGGTCAGAGCGCTGATGTGCGAGTGCAGCGTGGATTTGGCGCTGGCAGCGGCATGCAAACAGCCCGGGCTGGAGCCGGCAGTAAACTCCGGCTGAATCTAGGTCACTGGGATTCTCCAGAGCAGAGGCAGGCTGAGGCACAAGTTTACTGCAGAGGGGGTACGAGGGTTGGGTGGAAGGAGGAGGGTGTGTGTGTGTGTGTGGGGGGGGGGGGGAAATGATGATAAGGGCTGGGAAATACCAGCTCACACATAAATGGATTGCTGTAACGAATCCAATGCATTGCTGTCACGAAAAAATTAGAACGACAGTGGGGATCAGAATCAGGATCTTCTACTTTGGGATTTGGGAATGCGAGCACTGAGATAAGCTTTTCATTTGAGTCTACCTTTCCCTCAAATGGTGCAAACACAATATGAATCTTTTTTTTTTTCTGGTTCAGTTTGCTGAAGTCTGACCCTGGAATGTCTTTCAATTTTGTGTTTTTTTAAGGCACAAACAGCCGATGGACATGTTCCCTGACTGGCAGTACAGATGTTTGCTGTGACAACACGCACTGACTCCATGTGTGTGGATTCTATGAGACTGCTCAGACTGGTTACTGTTTAACTTCTCAGGAACTCGTGTTGTTTCTTTTATTTATATCCTGGTCTTTTCTGTTTTTTCTTCCGCCTCTGTACAGGTGGAGTCATATTACTCCAGATACAATACCCCTCAATAAACTTGATATTTCTGGAATCCCAAATTATATGCCTTTAAAAGGCCATGCAATTTTTGCATGATAGTTGAAATGATTTACAACCTGAGTGCTTGGTATTTACTTCAATCTATGGAAGTCAAAAATGGTAATAAATACGTAAATAAGACATTATAAAATAGTCATATGAATACAGAAATATATCTAAAGGAAATAAATGAATCAATTAAATGTCAAATAATTTAATATTTTATTCAAATTTAACCCCTTGTGGTTTCATTACTGATTTTCCATAAAAATAAGAGTCATGTTTTAACTACACTAATGGATGGCAATATCTCAATAATGCCTGAATGGTTGTCATTAAATTTGGTAGACATTCATTTTCCCTGCTGGGAGAATTGTAGTAGATTAGATGACGCCCTGACTTTTTTTTTTTTATCTCAGGCCACCATCAGGCCAAAATAAACAAATGACATTCCCATCAGCCTCAGCTGTATTTTGTGTTAGGTGCTTCTCACGGTGTAGTCCCGTGCCCTCTAAAGAGTAACGACCAAAACTAGATATGCTGGCCCTTGGCTAGTGGGTCAATCCATTGGCTGAGTAGTTAGCACAGTCGTCCATGGTCTGGGAGACCGGGAATTGAGACCTAGTGTGGGAACCCTCTTTCATTACAATGTTAACTAGCAAATGATAGCATGCTAAAGTAAAAAGGTGACCGCAGTACATATTAGGCTACTAAACATTAGCTTACTAACATTTTGCAGCTACAGGCTCTTGTAATATCATGGATTAACTACTGTAGCTCCTTACTGGCAGGATTTTTTTTTTTTTTTTTTTTTTTACATATAAGGTATTCCAGGTTCAAGTTGACCCGTAGTTATTCAAAAATGGAAAAAACTGCCAATCGTGACGGCTTTTTTGTTTTAATTTTTAGGGAACATGTTTTTTCTCCATAAACAAATAGTCTAAATAGTCTCTCTGCTCTCTGAAAGCTTAATTGAGGATTAATCACCCATTTGTTAATGACTGATAGGGTATTTGTGAATGAGAAATATATTTGTGATTCAAAAGTTTGATATAGAGACAAATTATAAGTCTTCCAAGCACGTAGCAAAACATGCTGTGAATTCTGGATACTCAAAAGACAGACACCATTTTGAGTTTCAGAAGGAAAGTCAATATAACCACACAGGTCATGCAAATCTTTCTTTCAGTACAGAAAACCCACCAATAAAGCTACATAAGATCTGCAAAACATGGCAGCTCATGGCTTTCAGCTATTTCCCACACTGGCTTCTTATGGGATTAGTGATTTTTCCTTTGCATAGCCACAGGGTGCTTCTTTTTCCTTAGTTGACCGTCTGTCAATATCTCCAGTCCTGTTATTAAAGCATATCACAGTGACTCACGGGTGAGTTTAATATCCAGATAAAAAATACCGTGTGGTACTTAGTGACCACAATGTACTAATTATAATCTACAATAAATATATATCATGTCAAAGAGGAGACAAGGATTTCAAAGAATTCCTCCAAAAGTAATTAAAATATATCCTCCATGATATCAAAAGGCAGAAATCAGTCTCTTCTCTGGCAGTGAAATCAAAGTGAGCATCATGTTCAAAGACTGAAGCTCGATGCCCATATACAGTAAAGACTGTGGTCATAACTCAGCTGTCTGTCTGAAAAGGCAGACGGTGAAGTCTTCCTAACCACCGAGCTTCATCTCCTGCATCAGCATACTGTGATTTAAACCCCTGCTGAATCTTTGTCAGTGTTGGAAGCAGCGCACCAAAGACTTAGCACTGTTGCCTCACTGTAAGAAGGTCCTGGGTTTGAATCCCGGCTGTCCCAGGTCCTTTCTCTGTGGAGTTTGCATGTTCTCCCAGTGTTTGTGTGGCTTTCCGCCAGGTGCTCCAGTTTCCTCCCACCATAAAAGACATGTATGTTAATACATACGTGTCTTTAATATGGTATACAATAGGGTTAATACTCCTGTCAGGGTCCCTGACCGAGGCACTGGCAAAGAGAACTGGAGTTGGTCACCAGGCACTACACTGTTCCTAGTGTGTGTGTAGAGGATCAATTTCCCCAGGGGGATCAATAAGGTAACTCTAGTACTAAATAAAGCACTACACTGAGCAGGTTTAATAGGAATACATCAATACTGCTATACTCAACTCTTACTTTAAGTCTTTAATCTTGGTTAACTGGTGTGAGGCCTCACTTGTTTCAAGACCTCTGAATTAAAGCAGAATACAGTTACAATTGCCACCTTACACATATAACAGATATGGGGCAATATTAGCATTCATTTGAGGTCTTGTTTCTGGCCACCTGATGAATTTAAGATTTTAATATTCACATTTCTTAGCTTTGTTTTGCTGCTACATGTTCCACTGAGTTCAGCAGCTATAGTTGCTAACTTTGTCAGTCTGCTGTTTGGTGCTACGCAGGTAGTGTACATTGCGGTTGATAAGATTTTGAGCAGCAACTGAAGTGAAAGTCAAGCCAAACCAAACCAAAGTAAAACCAAAACAATGATATAACAATGATAAATAATAATTCCTTTAGGGTTCGTCACTAGAAGCAACTGTGAAAAGGTTGCTAGTTCCTTTTCACTGGGCTCCGGTTCCCAGCATCACTACTGGTTTTTATTAAATTGCAATTTCAGTCCAATGTGTCTGTTCATTTTTCAGTCATGTTACACAAACAATGGAATATGGGGTTCAACTGAGTAGTTTTTGTTGCGCAATGTTATATTTTGTTTCCTTGGGTGTATTCAAGAAAGAGTTGTGCTGGTGAGTTTGTTCATCTTGAGATGAGGGAAACTGGATTAGTTAACTTAAACTTAAACTCTGGGTCAGTTTCCATGGGAACAGGATACATGATACCTACATGGTAGAAAATCTCTATGAAACTTTAGTCACATAAGATCAATGAATAATTATCTCTACCACTCATGATGTGGTTAGTTGCACTGATTGAACAGTCATATCATAGTTTTCATATCATGTTGGAGATTATGTTAATATTTATGAGTGAGCAGGATTGTAGTGCAGCTGCAGACTGCTAACTAAATGTAGTTTGAAAGTGACTCTTTTAAATAGACTGTGTAAAGTCTAACCATGTTTTAATAGCATTAAATTTACTACATTTGGTGAAAAAGCTGAAATATAGTCATTGAATGCTGTTGAGCCAAGATCCAAATAGATGTCTAAAAATTGACTTTGAACCTTGACGCCTTTTCAACTGCAAATCACAAATCTCATTATTACTGGATCAGACTGTGAGCTTACAATCATCTGTCTCTATATAACGTATGTCTTATCTGTTTGATTTATATATATTTTTCATCTTCAGCTATATTTTTCATCTTCAGTTGCTGCCTCCTGTGTTTTGTCCTTGCCAGATTAAAACTGAAAAAGTATATGTATAAATGCAATGTAGTAGGGATGCACAATTACATCAGCATGTCATTGGTATCATCCGATAAAGGCTTTAAAAGAAAATATCGACACTGGCCCAAAATGAACATTTCTGCTGACATGACAGGCCTGTTAATGGCGTTCTACACCGTCTGCCTGTGCTTCCCTCTATGGACTGTTTCACACTGACGGTCCCAGTGACAGTGTGATGGTGCTCCAGTTGGATCCACACAGAGACCCTCAGTTTGTTATTCAGGTTAAAGTGGGAAGAAGCAGCAGGTCTGTGGGGCAGCTGAGTGAATTGGAGCCTGTGGAGGAAGCACCGGGACCATCAAGGTGAAACAGTCCATGGAGGAGCTCCTGTCTTCAGCTGCACAAATAGGAAACACCTGGGCTGACAGGATGTACCACTCTGATGTACCACTCTTCTTCTTCTTTGTTTTCTTCTTTTGGTTTACAACAGCAGTTGGTAGTGAGTGCATTAGGTGCATCACTGCCACCTTTAGCTTGAGAGTGTGGACCAGATTAAATCATATACATTAATCCTGTCTGTCTAATAAAGTAAAAAAAAACTACTGCTCCATCTACTTATCAAGTAAAAGTTAAAGTTTTAATGCTGAAATCCTGCCTTCCTTCATATATTGTCTTTCTTGTTCATACTTAGTACAATTTATGATTGCATGTGTAATAGTCTTCTCAGCCAGATGGAAAAAATATATGCATATATATCGATATCGGCGACAGCAGTTGCCCAAAATAAGTTGGAAAATATTGGCATGTCAGATAACGGCAAAAAAAGACAATATCAGACATCCCTACAATGTAAGCTATAGCCTAATACACAGTCAAATTCCACCACTTTATCATCCATTCAGGAAATTCAATTCTGGACAACGATGAGTTAATGATTGACACCCAATAAAACTTTATTGTGTTAACTTATTAATGATTTTTCTCCACTCTGACTCAGGTTCTGTCACTGCTATCCTTTTTAAAACATAAACAGTCCGTAGTATCCATTGATGATGGCTTTCTCCATTTTTGGCAGTTTTTTTACTTCTTAAAAGGGAACTCCAGAGATTTCACATCAGTTTCATCATGGGGAGTAGTGTATAATGTATTCTGTGGTTATGGAGGAGCTTTCCAAGTCTGAGAATCTATCAATACATATTGAACATCCATGCTTAACGGTTTATATCCATGTCACTTTTAATTTCTGGTGGAACAGATGGAAAAAGGTTAATAAAAATGAATTACTGTATTACTCTTAGTCTGGCAGCAATTTAACAACCTGTTCTTGTTCAGTGCCTCTCATCTGCAGGCTTCTCAATACAACAAATCAAGCGTCTCATTCATTTCCTCCGTCTGGCCTTTTTTCTTTTCTTTACAGCTACAACAGACAACATTTTTATGTAGCAACATCCTGCACCCTTCTAATCAGCCTAAATCACAAAGTGGTGCTGCTGTAGAGAACATTCTCTTATCCAGTTTTCTGTTTTTTTGAAATGAAATTCTTGTGCCAAGGTAAAGACAATTCTCTGCCAAAAGGAAGTTAAAAATAAATCGAAACTAACCCCCTTAAAAAACAGCAAGAAGCACACAAATTAGTCTGATAATATTTCAGCATGTAATAAAGCAAAGGTTCCATCCAGACTTCACAAGTTGCCAAGTGTAACTTAATGGCCACATTGATTAATGCTCCCAACAGGTCTTCTGGTATTAGGTCACTGCACCCAGCCAACAACCAACAACCACACCCTGAAGTTTTTGTACAGATGAAGTGACAACTGGCTGGATATGTACAGATGTGATATCTCATCTATTCAATGTATTTTAATAAAGGAAGGAATCTGACTGTAGTTTGTAGTTCAGTAAACTTCAGTAAATGTTTTGTTTGATTTCCTTTGTCTTTTGTATATTGTTAAAATTAGAGCCTTGCTTTTTAAAACTACAGGTCCTCATTCATTTCACAGCTGTATGTAAATCACTCTGAAACTTGCTTGAGTTCGGTAATTAATTTTCAAAGTTATGTTACTGCTGGTCATAAGGATTATTTAAATCCATTTACACTTACATTGCCGTACAATAGCTAACGCTGACAACACTGAAAGCAGACAGGAGGGATTGTGTGCATCAAGCAAATTTAAATTAATTGCAAATTAATTTTTATATTGCAGTGAAATGGGATAATACACTCTACCCATGCTTTGAAAAATGGTCATCAGTGATGTAAAGTGCACTAAACATGCTAAACCACTGCTATGTTATCACTCACTGTATTGTAATTTGCATAATGTTGTAAGAAGCAACAGGTGATAAAGTTCAATATTTGAATATGTCAAGCCCATATAAATTTTAATAAGGATTACTACTGTTGCCAAGGTTACAACAAACACAGATTAATAAACCAAACAGCATTAAGGGATCTGGCTGCAAAACAGCATTAACTGCTATATAGATGTAAATGAACTTAAGTAAATGTAAGTTCCGTTTTATTTTTTATTTTTTCAAGAGGGAGGAATGAGTGGCTACGACAGCTTCAGCCGTTCTAACTGTTTTAAAATTGCCTTTTCTCTTCCAAAGACACTGCTGACGCACAAGCCACAGACACTCAGCCAACACTGTTGCTTGTAATTGAATTCTCCATTTACACAAGATGACTGTGTAACCGATGAAGGCCCTATCACCGGGGAAACGTGGAGACCTTTTATTTTCAACAAGAAAAGAGCAGCAAAACAAAATTAGCTGTGATAAAGTATCTATTCACCTAACACACAGGCTGATTATCAAAATGTACTTGAGCATTTTCCATATACACTACATATGATATAAATGACTCATTTCACCATTTAAGATGAGAGACTATGAAAGCTGATAGAAAGGGGTTATGTGAAAATTGATGGTGAGTCATTATAGTATTCTAGATAGGCAGTGCCCATTATGGTTCTCTATGTTGCTCACAGAGGTTCTGAATAGCGCAAGAAAAGCTGCATCAAAACCGTATTACTTCCACCTCTGTTTAGCTCATTGAAGTATGCCATTAATAGCAAAGAAAAGGTTGAAACAGGCAAAATATCAGGAAATTAATTGTTAACTTCCATCAGGTTGCATAAAGTTCCCCTACTATTATTAATACTATTGTGGTTTACTTTAAATAAGCAAATAAGCCAAAATAAAACTCATTGCAATAGAAACAGATTGATTTCAGCATGAAATTTAACCGTCTGTCACAAACTGTCACAATGAGATTTGCGAGTGAACTATATCCACACAGTGTTTTTACATATGGTAAACTTCATGCAAATTCAAACTGTCAAGCATGAGCAGAGCAGCTTTGACTTTGTTGACCTCTGAAGGAAGTGCTTGTTGCACAACCTAAAGTAAGTATTGGTAGGCTACTTTTACTATTGGTAACCTGGCGACTTGTACTATAAAAGGCAACAACCTTTCACTACAAAGGGGGAAAAAAAGGATAATGTTTGTTTCTCTGTTCTTTTACTTTTAGTTTTTACATACAAAGCGATACCTTTTTTGTGATTCAAATGTGATTAATATTACATTTTCCACTGATTTTGAGAGATAATAAATAAACTGGGGCTAAATAAAGCCTGGTAGCCGGTACTAATCTCCAAAATGTCAAGTTGCATTACATCACTTTCAATTATTTTAAGCTGTAATTTGTACCACACTTTTCATTCATAGTGAATCTCAAAGTGATACAGTAGATATAACACAGAACACAAAACATAAAGACGAGAGTAGTAAGAGTTAAGATGAAAAAGCCTGCCTGAATAGAAGGGTTTTTTAGGTCTTGTTTAAAAGAGTCTAGGGTCTGTGCTGTCCTCAGATGGTTAGGAAGGCTGTTCCACAAGCATGGTGCAGCAGAGCAGAAGGCTCGATCCCCCATGGTGCGGAGCTTATTACTGGGGGCCTGGAGGAGCAAGCTGCTGACAGATCTGAGGGTGTGAGTGGAGGTTTGTGCTGTGATCAGTTCCTGTAGGCAAGGAGGCGCATGTCCGTTGATGGATTTGTATGTGTGTAGCACGACTTTGTAGTCAATCCTGAACAGAGACAGAGAGTCAGTGCAATGAAAACAGAGTGGTTGTTATATTACATGTTTGTGTTATTGGTGTTATATGTTTCATGTATCCTAATGACTTTGATGATCCCCTGCTAGTGCAGGCTGAACTTTCAGTTATTCTCTGGCTAGCTGCTAGCAACTGTTTAACTCGATCATCTGAATCCCAGGATTCTGGACAGAGACCACTTCCTCTAAAGCGTCTTGGTGGTTGTTTTTGTCATGCATGATTGTTGTGTTCAGAGCTGCTCAACCCAGTCATACAAAGGAGGCAAACTCAGTTGCCCAGTCAAGCTTTAATCAAGTTCTTGTGAATATTAACTATTGAAATATTACAAGACAGCTTGGTTTTGTGATACTTGGTCTTGGGTATAGCATGGTTAAAGTGAAATATCACAACCACACACTATAATAAATATTACAAAAGGTCAACCTTGCTTTATTGTGTGTTTCACTATTGTATCTTGTTGACTTTGAAGACTGTTTTGAACCAACTGAATGACTCTAAGCTCAGCAGTCATGGTATTTTGTATTGGTCCCTAATTCATAGCTGCTCCTTTTGTATCCCTCCTCAACATTGTTCACGTGCTCACTGATGCCTTTATCCCTCCGGACAAATCCCAAGCAACTGTGACCACATCCTTGTCATTCTTTCCATGAAAACTCCAACTACAGCAATTAGTGGACTGTTAGTTACACTATGTAGAGGGCTTGGGAACATAACATTCATAGACCTCAGAAGACCTTTCAAAAGAAGACAACAATGCCTTTCTGGCATTCCACAATGAATATGTACATATGCCCTCGAGCAACAAGGGGGGAGAGCTCACATTCCCAGTCGTACAGGGTTCACAATTAGCCTCTGATGGAGTACAAGTGAAAGAGGTCCAAGAGGTCTTGTCAGGGATAGAAAAGCCCAATTGAGATTAACTGTTTAATTCCAGTCAGTTTACAGAGATCCAATGATCTGTGCGGCGGGGGCACATGTTCAACCTGTTTCCCATAAACCCCATGCAGAAAAAAAGTAGCCTCAGACGTGGGATTAAATCCAGGCATGGGTAGCAGTGCAAGTGTGTCACATAACCAAGAATTTCCTTCCATCCGTCAAAGGGAATTACAAGCGTGACAGGACATAATGTGCTCATTGTGCTCTACAGCATCACTTCTTATCTTCAGTGAGAGGAATGCCACAGAAGGGTTCAGGGAACTATTACAGGTTTGCAGTTGTTTCCGCTAAACACACAAAAATGAGTGCAGTGCATTGGATGCACCTTATTAGCGTTATGTGTCAACACAACGAGATGCTGGCTTAAACCCTTATTATCAGACTGCCTATCTCCACTGAGATAAAATCTATTGAAGATATGGATTGTAGTGCCTCTACAAGTCCATCAAATACGATTCGTCAGGTGATGATTCAAACATAACTTGATGATTTGGGAAAAAATGCCTTTTACAAACTGTAACTCACTTAATTCTAAATTTATTTTCATAAAATTTGGTTTGTTATAAACATGAGAAATTGAATACTGGTTAGCTGTTGGAATTAAATTCAGTTACAGTGGGCGGATCTGATCAGCTCTCTGCCAAAATATTAACCTTCTGAATAGCCACAATTTCATCTGGGACATGCAGGCTGCAAATCCACGAATAGGCAACAGTGTAAATTATTTAGAACTTCAGCTTTTGTGAGTTTCTCTGAAAATGTAGATTTCTATATTGATGATATTGTTCTGAAGCCACCTTGTTATTTGTATTCAAATAAAAGTGGAAGCCTCATGTTGAGGACTATGCTGTGGATGATGTATGCATAAACAACGTTAACTTATACAAGTGGGATTGTTGTTTACCTGTTATAGGTGTGGAAGACTGAAACACCCTGTGAGAAATATGGTTCTGCCTAGACAGATTGGAGGGCCTATGTAAAGGGTGAGGTGTTTGTTTAGGGTGAAAGCACAAAGGAAAGAGGTTGAACCAGATTAAGTCAAGTTTGATTTCATTTTTTGGGCCACTTTTTTTGGTCACACTGGTCTGAATTAATCACTTTTTCAAGTCACTGAACAAGTCTGAGTCTGTCTCCTATCACCTTTCTTGACACCCTGGCTAAGCACCCTCACACCAAGTAATCCCAAGATTACAAGATATGTAATAGTGCCATACAATCTTGGGTGTTGGGACGTTATCAGGAGAGAAGCAGAACTGTTATCTCAACATGACACATTGGTCATGGTTCAAGCTAAGGGACAGAAAGCCAACAATGAACACAAGTCACCTATACGTTCATCAGAGACATCTAGCCTACTGTACAGGGCTACAGACACGGATTACTTCTCCTGTATTACTTACTTTAGTTTCTCTTGTATTAAATTTAAGCATCACATTACTATATATCTATATATGGTCACCCCCCACTCAAGGTTGAGTATGGTACACAAATGGTCTGACATGTACATATATAACCACAGGGTTGCTCTGTGGTGAGTTGTTGGCATCTTTTTTACCACAAGAGGAACTCATAAAGCTGCATCTCAAACTCATCCATGTATACAGCAAGATTACAGCTCAGAATATGTGAGGCAGCCTTTATTTGCCCTCAGTGTCATGATTTAGGACAGTGTCACTATAACTTGCAATGTGGATAAAACAAGTACAACTCAGGAATCTGTATACAAAAATACTTGTTTCCAAATCTCAGCCTAAAAACGAGAAGATTGTTTGCAGCCAAGTGATTTCAGTATGTCAGCACCATCCAAATTGTAATCTTGCACTCCATGCTTCAGCTGAATTTGTATTCAAATGAGTCTACCCTCATACTCCACATTCATTACTGTATGTCAAAATCAGACTCTAGGCCAAAACTACATTTGGCACTTTCCAGTTGGGGTGGGGGGCTTGGAAGGATTACTGAATGGCTAAACAAAGACACGTATGATTGCTGCAGTATCATACCAATTACCGACTGTGTGATCACTGCAACCAGGTCCTACCAATATAATGAAAAGCTGAAAGAAAACAAATATTTGGAAAGCATTTGGTATGTCATTAGAATGACTGTGGTTCAGTGTGATAACACTGGCTTGTTAAAGCAGACATACAACACATTTCTAACAGACAGGGAGGATGAGAACAAAAGATCTCATTAAAAATCTACTCAGTATCACCACAACAACGACTCATTAAACTGGTGTACATGGGGAAACTCATCTGGCCTTAAAAGGTCACTTGCACATTAGTTGCACTAGTGGAGAAGCCTAGAGAGGGTGATGGTTTGTTGGTCAGTCTGTTTGGCACTTTGGTCCAGAGCAATTTATTATGACAACTACAGTTCGAATTTCCATCAAATTTACCTTTCCTCTTGCACCAAAAATGCCCATCAATACAAAAGACATTTCAAAATTTAATACAGTACCAAAAGGGAACAAAATAAGCACCATTCACCAGCCAAATGCTGGTAAAACATGCAAGTGACTGCAACTAAAAAAACAATGGTAACCTACTGAGTGGCTGGTAAAAATTTGAACATTCACTAGCTATTTAGCCTGTTCACAAAAAAGTTAATTTTGCAATCTCAGTACCGGTCAAATGTTGGACACACCTTCCCATGCACTTGAATGACAAAGTGTGTCTGGTACAGCATGTAGTTACCATTAAATACTTGGCACATTCATTCTCCCCAGAGGTTGAAGCATTTCCATTTTATTCAAAATATTAAATACTGTATTTGCTATTTGGCTAAATGAGTGAATGCTCTGCACATTGTACATTTGGAATGCTGCATCCAAAATGGATCTAGCTAAAAAAAAAACCCATCCTTTACCCACACATCTCCCTACAATTTCAAAAAATGTTTTTGAACATTTTTTTTATTAAGAAATTGCCATAACAAGTGTTGAAAGTTCCACTATATGTGACAGAGACAAATTCTATTCAAACCTACTTTTAACTATTTTATTTTATTAAAATTGAAGACAAATTAACAAAACTTAACGTATTGCACCAGTTTCTGAAGAATTGGCACACCTTGTGCAATGTGTGCTGAACTGGAACTGAACCTTCGAGAATGATTATGCAAATACAAACAAACATCACAAAACCTAAGCAACCACCTGAAATTCTGAGGCAACACAGGAGCTGTGTTCATGCATTTTGCAGAAAGATAACAATTTCAAAAAGTGAATAAGAATAAGTTCAAAAGTTCCATGTACTCTCGTGTAAGTGACAGATGAAGAAAAGCTCACTATTTTGTGTAGAGTCGTGTAACATCCACATGAAATTGTTGGATGTTTTGTAGATAGATGCTATGTGGTAATATGAAAATGAGGATGTTGGAGAGATATAAAAAGTAAAGCCTAGAGACGTGCAAGGAGAGAGGGGATCCTAGATTCCGGAGGAGAGGACGAGGTTTTTTTCCTTGTAAGAGTTCCCTTAGAGACTGCTTTTAATTTTTGTTTTTTTGTATTTTACTATTTTTGTAGTTTTACATCACTTGCTTTGTAAAACCAAATAAAATTGGTTTGTATTTTTATACACTCCAACCAAACCAACCAAAGTTCCTGGCTCGTGCTAATCTCTTAGGTTCTCTGGTGTTCCTTTAAGGTAAGAAAAGACGCCTCCCTTGGGATAGACTGACAGTATTGTATTGTCTCTTGTTAAGTTAAAAATTAGTGCTGTATATTAATTGATAGTGTAGTAATGGTTCAGGTTCAGTGACTAATGCTAATATACAATTAAAACACATGTTAGAGGTAGGATTTCAGTACAATATTAGGTTGAGGATTTATAATTATATTGAGTCTGACTGGCTAACTGTTAGGGCTGGGGCTCTGAGGCTATGAAACCGGACGAGTGCCCTCGACTGACAGAGTGGGCATCCTCCAGTGATGTCCTGTTAGTAGGCCATCCTGGAGTACTTTCAAACCTCCAATGCCTATTGCACCTCATAGTCAGGACATACTTGACTATATAGGCCCATTGGTAGTGGTTCAATGACAACTGGTGATTATAGAAGCCAGGCTGAATTTTGGTTCTGTAAGCAAGGCCAGGGTGGTCGTGTGTCTGTAGATTTTGGGAACTACGTACGATACCTCAGTCAGAGGTAGAGGACAGCCGTCTGTCGGTGCCTTATCCACACCGGCAGGGGGTATTGGTTATCTGTAGGATAGAAACCACTTCACATGCTTGTAAACCTTCGGGCCACTTTCTCACTTTTTCAGTGTTTGAACATAAAATACCTCAGAGGCAAACGTAGTCCTGTGCAGTATTCATCAGTTGTATCTCTATTCTTGTTTGTTCACATATAAACAAAACTTCTGAACAGAACCTAATGCAGAGGAGAACATTGATTTCTCTCTGTGGAAGAAAATAATTTCCTCCAATGCCTGCTGTTATCTAAAATTCTACTTAATCTTGGTTTTGCATTCATTATTTATGTTATAGACAGGCGCTCTGCTGGTGTGCCCTGTACAATCCTGCTCTACGTCCAGGCTTGTTAAAATGTGTTGAGAGCCTGAATATATAATGTATTGTCAGGCCCTCTTTGATCTCTTTCTGTATTTTTACACAGATTTTGGCATTCTGAATAATACAAATCAGGAAACACCCTGTTGATCACTAATCAGGCATTCAGGATGTTTTCACACTGGTGTTTTCATTTAAGAGGAATTGGCATTTGACTAGCGGTGTGTTAGCACTGGCTTAGACACTAGCTAGCTACAAGTCAGTGGAGAATAAAGGTATTTTTTCTAAAAACAATCATACATCTCCTTTCAAACATACTGACATTATCCTATGAGGAGGTGCTGCAGCAGCCAAGAAGAAACAGATGTTGAACGAGCAAATGAGACAGTCTCTGGGTTAAATCCTCAGTATTCTCGAGATGAAGTACAACATTAAAGGCAGAAGTGTGTAGGTCTGTTACGGACAGCCTCAAAGTGTAGGATGAAAAGCCTGCTGTCGTAGCCTCCTATTGGTGTTAAATGAATACACTTTTGGACATTTTCTCCTTAAAAGCATTCATAGTGTTGCACAAGGTTGTACCCACAAAAAGTGATGGAAGTAGTTGTTTGAAGAATGAGCAAGAGAGAGCAGTTCAAACTCAGCCTACTTTTACACCTCTATATGTCAGACCAAACGCTAAGTAAAGGGGGCTTAATTTTCAAAATGTTTGGAGCCCTTTAGTGATAGTCTCTGTACTCACTTTTATGTTAGGTCATATATGAACCTCACATTTAAAGCACCTTAGGCTTGTAACTTGTTGGTTTATTTGTCTGTACACCATTCAGGCCCTAGTCTATGGTCCTGCAATGTCAATGTCATGCTCTGGCCAAAATAGTTGTTTTATAATCTTACAATAGTTCAAAAATGCTAAAACACGACTTAATTTGAAAAGTGTTGCCATCATACCCTGTAGAGTCTTGAGATGTTGGTGTTGCCACCCGAAATGGTAAGAAAATGAATGCATTGGCCTCAGTAATCACCAATTTTAAAGCCCACAAGTAAATGTATAAGATTGGAAGAAATTATTCATATAGCTAAGTCTCTTAGCATAGCTACCAAGGTGGTCAGATTCTCACCAGACATTGCTGGATTATGAACACATTTGGAATTCCCTTTATTTCAGGTAATACATTATTCTGTTCTTGATTTAACTGGCATGGTACCATTTTGGTCTCTCTTTCCATTTAAAGTGCCCCAAAGAGTCCCAGATTCTCCACAGAAATTTGTATGGACACAAGACGCCTGCAAGTGTCACAGCATGTAGGTTTAAGTATAATACTTAAACCTACGTGCAACCCAGTTTGTATGTTGTAATGCCAGTGGCTTCTTCTCTTAGTTTCTATGGTGACACAATGGCTGAGATGGCCAGACAGAAAGACTATGGATGATGTACCTATTTTCACCTTTCAATCTAACCTGGTTTATCCAACTCACACTTTTAGCACGGACTGACTCTCTAGGTTGATCTGCTCTCTACACGGACAACATGTGAAGATCTGTGTTGACTTTCTGTAAAATGATGTAAATAATCTGATCAAAGTGCTAACCCTAACCACCTACCAACAGATACAGTAGCAACTCAAAAAGTCTATGAGATACTTGCCATTATATCATTTTACTGTTACACGCTTAGTTAAAAATGGGACTAACAACACTGTGTGCTGTGTATGTGGTGTGGGCTGTGCTGAATTACTGCAACAATCACTGTTGGTGTAAAAATACCAGGTGCAGCAGGGCAGTGCTGTGGCCTGGAGCAGATATCCAGGAACTGTTGCCTTCAACACCCAAAACAACCCCTCCAAGGTTAGCACGCTGCCAGCTGGCCGGCAGCCATGGAGCCTTTCCTTCCCTCTCCTATGCCCCCAGCTGGCCTCTCTGTGATAACCAGCAACCAATGAAAAAGAACACAGAGTGCACAGACCTGCTCGAGAGCTCTTACACCCACCGCTCCGACCTACCTGGATCAGATCAACCCACTCAGCTGTCTACTCCCCCGTCCTAGGTCACTGCATAATCCCCTAGAGCCAGAGAAACGCTGGCCTAACTGAGAGGAAGTGACAGAAGATATACACATGATTATTGCTTTTGCCGGCATTAGTAGCTCTGACTACACCACAACAAAATAATATGACTGAAAAACATCCTTTGCTGAGAGCCTATGTTGTGTGATTCAAACTATGCACATGCTGGGGTAATTCATTTCCTCTTAGGAAAAAACTCCACTAGGTTTTCAAACTGACGGTCCATCGGGACAAGGAATGCGCTGTGTTTAAATGGGGTGAAAACAGTGAATGCGATTGGTCACAACTGTGACACACCCTAATGGGACCCTACTTAACCCCATAAGACTGAACCTAATTTGGACCTGGCCAGACTTGTGTCCTGGATTGGGTCATAGAAACCACATTGAGAGAAGCCGGTTAAGGTGGTTTGGGCGTCTAATTAGGATGCCCAATTGGCGCCTTCCTGGGGAGATATAAAAGGCACACCCAACTGGAAAGAGAACCCAAGGTAGACCCAGATTGCACTGGAGGGATTATATAACCTCAGTTGGCCCGGGAGCTGCTTGAGATCCCCCAGGAGGAGCTGGAGGAAGCAGCTAAGGAGAAAGGTGTCTGGGCTACTTTGCAACAACTCCGACTTGGCAGAATGTCATTTCAAATTGGAAACAAGTAGAGGTGACAACCAAAAACAAACCTGAATGATATGAGAGGCTACATGAACAACTCACATCACATGATGTATTACTGCTGTCCCCACACAGACCGATGTGGTCCAAATTACCCCCGGACTAGTATAACACATCAATAAAACTAATGTGATGTTTAACAGTGATAGATGAGGCTTATTTAAATATCACTCAAATGCACCATTAAAAGGGGAGCAGACCCTTAGGGCATCTAATAACATGTGTATGCTTTGCTTTAACTGATGGCCTGATGCTGTAGGAATGCCTTGTAGATGAAAAGGTTTAGGGGAGGGGGGGGGATTCACAGTTGTGATTTTGGTCCAGTTCCTGTTGCCCCTTAAACTCCAGCTTTAAACACTGCTGATCTGACGCAGCACACACAGCAGCAGTCCTGTTTACTGAAGCCAGGGGTCAGAGATTCTTGCCACGCGTTTGTCATTAATTGGGAGCAACTGGCCGAAAGGACGATCAAAGGAATGGCTGTACACATGTAAACACTGTCCAGGCCTTTGAGGAGGCAAACTGTGTGAAGCTGGTATGAAATGCTGAGAACTCAAAGACCTCATATAAAATCAAGATTTCGCACCCTCTAAAATGGTACTGCCGCTAAATGTTCCTCTATCAGTTTCACATTCATTTTAAGTTAAGCTATGCCCTATGCTGTATGTGTTGTCCAAGTGGCAACTACCAGAGTTGGATAATTGGAATATACGTGCCAACTGATGACTGTCCTGTTTGCCAGGGTCTGTATTACATCATGATTACTAGGAGAGCACTGATCTATGGTTTGAAGGGTTTGAAGGGTTACTTGATTCTGATATTTTTGCACCCACACTGCCAGGATTGATATGCATGCTTTTGAGTGTCAGGTTTGGTGCCATCGTGCTAGTACAGAGACCTATATCAAAACCTGTGCTCACTGACTAACACCAACCCACACTATCAGTCAGACACAATATACATAGGAATGCTGGGTATTTACCCAGCATAAACTGATTTTCTTCAAGAAATAATTTTAGTTGAACTACTCTATTTGTATTCTAATTTTAGTCTAAGTATAAAATATTTCCACTGTTAATTTTCCCATTATGTTTCTTTGAATATAGAGAAAGAAAAAATGTTGTTTTTTAAAAATTATTATTTATTAGAGCATCACATGCATGTTCTACATTTGCTCATATCAACTATTTTCATTATTTATATGAATCTGTACATTCTCTATAGACTGATTGTTTATAGGGTTATGAAATGTCATAAAATAGTGAAAAATGCCACAATTTGATGTATTGAAGTTGTTGTTGTTAACAATAGTCCAAACTCCAGATATTCAGTTTACTATCACATAATACATGTAACTGGATCCAGCAAATATTCATCATTTTTGCTTGGAGAGTTTTGCATTAAATGTTTCATCAATTATTAACATGGCTGCTAATTAATTTTCTATCATTTTTAATGAATAGACTAGTTGTTTAAGCTCTAGTTCCAACACGTCACTGAAGCCACTGGATATGTTATTTGCAGCGAGTGATTCTAAAACTGCCCCGGTGTTCATTCCTGATCTTGGAAACAGTTGTTAGCTTTTTCCAGAGCTTTCAACATCAGATCCCACATTGACAACTGTGCTGTCTGCATGATAACTGTGTATACTCAATCCCCTGAGGAAGACCACAGGATGCGACTGAAAGATCTGTGAAAAGCTAGTAAGTAAACCCTTGAGTTAAGATATTTTTGACCAAAGTAAAATGCCATGTTTTTTGCGTGCATCATTATGTCAGTGGAGATATTCTAAATGTCTTGCAAACTCTTCACATATTTGGTTTCTTTGGAAATTCTTTCTAGAATGTAGACTAAAGTTTTGGGAGTTTGAGCAATGCTTGACAAGAACAAGATGACTTTGTAAAGATGGAGCCACGGGTGCCTTCAGTTTTAACCTGTGCTTCATTTTACAGTTATATTATATGGGCACACTTGTAAAAAAAATGCCACGAATAAAACTAATTCAACCAATGTAGATGTTACAGATAGAACTGATATCTGCTGATCAGCTCATGTCTACTGTTGATACAGGATAAATCACCACGTTTCTTTTTTGGAGAAAAGCACTGAACACCATCATCATCATCATCACCGTCTAATGACTCAGCAACAAAATGTTTAAAAAAACCCCGATGTGGTTCCAAATGACTTATTTATTTAAATAAACTGTCCAGTCACACTGACGCCAGTGTTATAGCATCAATCTGTGAACTCCTCCACATCAAGGTAATCGGCCTGGTTCCAGAGTACTGAGTAGAACTGATTTTATATTTTCATTTGCTTTAAATAAAAAACAAGAAGGTGAAAAAATACGGTACAGACTGACTCGTTGTGATGGATTTATTTTTGCAGTGTACGAGCTCGGCATGTGGTGCGCTGGCAGACTAAACATCCACTCGGAGAGACACATGCTGGTTGTGCTGCATCTGTCAGCCAGTGGCATCCCTGTGGCTGCAGCCTGTGCTGAGGCAGCAATCTGCACAGACAAAAGTCTTATCAACGCGCACAAACAACAGTCTGACCCCCCCTAAAACCTAACAGCACAGACACACACACATACCGCCATTCACTCTCTGTCTCTAACTGCGGGCCTGCTTTACATCAAATCCTTAAAAAGCGAACAATGAATCATCATGCAAACTTATCAGAGCACGTGATGGATCCTTGCATCGGGTTTACTCTCTCCGACTGTAGGTCTGCTTTTAATCACCTTTTCAGAACCGAATGACTAGCAGCTGACATTCACACGCTCTGTGACCTGCTGTTTGGCTGATAACGCACACAGGCAGAGGTTCAGTCGGAGGCTGTGTACTGTAGATGAAAATGAAGTAGGTGTTTTGCCTGAGGATGGGCTGCAGGAATGCAGCCGTGCCCACCCTCTGAACATGAGGGACTTTCCCCTTCACTAATGAGAAACACTGAACATCAGTGTTGGAATGCAGGGTGACTATTACTTCCAGGTGACATTTGCTGATATACAAGCTCACACACAGGATACATGTAGGAGTTCTATCTGCGGTAAATATATGTAGCGTGTCCTCCCAATGTGGGTGCTCCCACTCGCAGATGTACAGAGAGGTTTGGTTTGGTACATGCCATTTTAGTGTTTAGAGACCACTTGATGTTGGAAAGTTACCTTTTATTAGAACTTGGGGTTTACTTTTATGATTTCACCATTAATCTTTGTTTCCTCTTCCAACTAAGTATGGCTAACTTGTACAGCTGCAAAAAATGGTTTAACCAGTATTTTCAATATCTGTTCATTTCAGCCAACTGAAAATTTATACATGAAAAAAAACTGTCCAATCTATTTTTCACAGGTCAAGATGACATCTTCAGAATTCCTTGATTTG
The DNA here is from genome assembly GCA_029490765.1 of Euthynnus affinis. Lineage (NCBI taxonomy): Eukaryota > Metazoa > Chordata > Actinopteri > Scombriformes > Scombridae > Euthynnus > Euthynnus affinis. The sequence goes on along the minus strand of CM055853.1, from coordinate 4,658,068 downwards.
ACCAACCAAATGTCCAGAACCCATAGTTATTCAGTTTAAGATATTGAAGAACAGAGAAAGGCAAAAAAATCCTGAAATCTTTGAGGATGGAACCAGAGAATGTTTGACATTTTTAATTGTCATTTGATAAATGACAATTCATGAATCAATTACAGAAATTGTCAACTATACACTTCCTAGTGATCAATGTATTGATTAGTCATTTCAGCACTACTGAGAGTAGAGAGAGACAGATTTGCAATCTGCAACCTCACCGCTAGATGCAACTAAATCCTACACACTAGTCAAATCAGAGTCAAATCATTTTAAGACTTGAACTCATGATTACAACTTCTGAAAATGATTCTAATTCCGACGTGAGAACTGTTTATTTCATTTATTTAAGCGGACCTGACATGAAACTGACAAACTTGTGTCATTAAACAGAGTGAATCATAAAAGATGAGTTGATTGTAATAAACTGATAGTGAGGTTTTACAGTGTGCAGATGTGGTGGCTTGTGGGAACAGTTGGCTTGGTTCAGCAGAGTGTTCAGAGGCCTCTTGTTAACTGGTTAATCATGAGTGAAGGACAACAGCAGAGTGGTAGAGTGGGAAGACAAGCTCTTGTTTCTTATCAGATCCCACCCCCCCTCCCTCCTCCCTCCTCCTCCCCTTGGAAAACAGCTCCTGTTTGGTTCAAACATGTGGTATATGCAAATAAAAGCCTACCGGTGTTGAGCATGAAGTCACCGCCAGTGAAGTCACCGCTAGTGATAAGCCCAGCGTGGTGTTTGACATGCTGGGTGCCTGAATCGCCATCTGTGTCGGTACAGCAGAGGCACACCCAAAACAGAAGGAGATATTCCCTGAATGCTCCCAGTGAGGGCGGGGGACCTGAGCCGAGGAAGAAACAAAGCGGTGGGAGCAGGAACCGGGGCCAGATCCACAGTGGGGAGTGGAGACCTGCAATTATACAAGCGAGCGGAAGCAACCACCTCTCCCTCTCACACAAAACTCAGGCTTATGAAAAAGATCACGTTTCCACATCTTTTGTGTGGCTGCAAGTGTTCGGTTCCTATACCTTTTGTATAAGAAGCACATAGACAAATCTCAAGTCTTAGTAGCCAGGTTGAGTCAGGCTATTCCCACAAGGCACAATGGGCCCATCTAATAGCATTCCTGTAATGGCAGGAGAAAAGCTGTGGACAAACATTTACGGTTGGCCAGATTGAGTTTTAAAGAGCCTCTTTTCTCCTCCTGTCCTTGTCCCATTCAGACAGGTCAGTGGGCTCCTCCCTGGTGTTTTGTGCGACGCCATTCACAGTGCTCCATCACTCAGTGCCTCCAACTCTCTCCCCTGTCCTCTGTTCACTCAATTGGACAACACTGACCCTGGGCAAATGCACTCTGGCATTCCTGGCAAAGGAAAAGTACTTTTTGGGCTTAAACAGTGGACAAAAAACTTTTTTTTAAAAAAAAGGAAAGAAAGGAAATGAGCAAAAATAGAAAGAGAAGATTTCACAGATCTATGCCAACACTGTTATAAGGGGGGGGAAAAGCAGCTCTTGTTCCAACCATGTCAACTAAAGATTATGTTCATGTTCAACTGGTTTGCGTTAGTAATGATGTATTGCAGGAAATCTAAAGCCGCCAGAAATATTGTTCTTAATCAGCACAGTGAGGAAACATTGCACCTGGTAAAGGTTATGAAAATATGTAGTTTTTTTTTAAGCTTTGCAATTCAAAAAAAGTCAACTTTGACTTGAAGAACAAAATTGTCAATATTCACTAAAAAGGAGTTAGTGGCCTAAACAGGGTGCAGGATGTGAAGCCTGGAGCTTGTACGCACCACTGTTCACCCTGACTTCCTCACTCAAACCATGTCTCTAGAAATCACGGCTATGTACCACTCATTTTCTGAAGCAAAAAAGTTTTGAGAAAGGTATAATGCCACGTGAATTAAGTTTTTTTTAATCAACAAAAATAAAAAAAAATGTCTTTAACTAATCTTGCAAGTTACAAAATGTTGATATTAACATGTCAGCAGAACATTTTCCTGAAAACATCTGCTCTGGTGATACAATATCCGCTCGTGGCGACAAAAGCATGATATTCTTGTTTATGGTTATGTTTAAGGTTAAGGTGAAGTTAAAAAAAATCATGGCTTTGGTTAAATATTTAGAAAGCAAACAGTGACTTCCAGCACAAGGAGGCGACGTGTTTGCTTCATTAACATTCAGCCAAAGCCACAGTTTCTCAGGAGGTGAAGCCCAGTCACCAGTGTCACAGTCATTAGCTTATAGCCACCATTCAAACCCCAAGCAACTTTCTATAAGTTCTGTGTGATATGGTACAACAATGTAACATTTTCTATACAGGAAAAAAAAAAAAAAAAACAGGCAGCGATTGCATTTCTTGTAAAGCATGTTTGGATAAATACATTAGAAGCATATACGTGTCACTTCTAGTAGAAAAGGTTGCAGCACGCTTCAATCTAAGTGCCTGTCAGGTTGTGAAAACCTCTTTCTGACGGTGAAATCAGAGTTGTTGGGAGAGAGATCGGCAGGCAGTGAGATGCAGCCAGGAGGAGGCTACGGTAGCATTTTTTTTCTCCAGCTTGCCTCCTCAGGTTCTGTTCTCTTATTATCTTATTAATTCCCTGTTCTGTGTGAAAGTGATATACCGATTGTATAAGATGAACCAAAACATGAAGGTACAGGGCATTAAGTATAGATAAGCACCAGGAAGGTTTTGCCTAAGGAAACATATCCTGACAGAAGGGGGGGGGATGTGCTGCTTGGACTACAAACATGTTGTGTTTCAGTAGTGACAAAATAGAAGAGTGACCAATGATTAACAGTTTGTAGTTTCTTATTCACTAGTATTGCCTTTATTGAATCTATAAACATGGGGCAGAGGTCACCTCGGAGTAACTATGATTTCATTATGTCGGCTACATCAGCTTTCAAAAGGGGAAACTCCCTCCTCCCTGTGTCTTATCAAATGGATTCAGTCAGTACGTCATTTTTATGACATAGTAACAAGTTGTGTTTGTGGTCAGAAGAGCAACACTCATACAAATGACCTTCTTTATTGTTTATTCTTAGGTATCTACGTGAGTGTTGTTTATGACTACCATCGGCTGAACAGTTGTTTCCTAAAGAGAACTTCAACAGTTTCCACAGTTGTTTCCACTTCTAGTTTCTTTCAATAAAAAAAGGTGGATGTAAAACTTTAACCTTCTGTAAACACGGTTACTTAGTTAACTACTTTGTAAAGTGTTGGATCGCAGCCCGACAGTTTCCTAAGAACACAACCTGATGAGATGTTGCCGTCCTGTTGCAATCCTGGTGTACTGAGAAATCTGAGACATTATCAGTGTGTTACTCCCTGTGATTGTTCGGTTGTGATGCACCTCTAGAAGGACGCGCTCTTATTATATGTGGAAATAGAGTGTGAGCCTCAAACCTCTGGGTGGGGCGTTTCCTAGGACATCAGTTGACTGACAGCTGAGGGCCAGTGTTGCAAAGAGCCATGCTGTTAACTGCTGACTGGATAATGTCATACTGTAAAACCTACTATTGAGTCCACATTGTATTAGCTATAAATCATTAGTGATTTAAGTTGTCTGGCACTTGACAACATTCAAGATAAGGGACAATCCATTAAGGTGAGTGAAAAGCTAGGTAGCATAGCTAGTTAGCCTAGTGTTTAACATTAGCAATAATTAGCGCTAAGCTAGACTTTACTGCTAGTGCAAGTCATTTCAACTGTTTGGTAACAGTTGCTTTTGGTAATTAAACTTGTGACCAAATAAGTACACTAGTCAAAACAAACACCAAGGTGATATATAGTAATTTCTTATCATAAATTAATTGTAACTTCAATTGGACTTTTAACATTTTAAACGTAGGTGGGTGGATTTGTCCTTTAAAACTGATGCTCAGGCTTGGTAGCTTATTAGCTGCCCAGTGTGCATTACAATGGCTGACGACACAAAAGCCTGTTAATCATTGCAGTGGCTCTTATATAGCATAGGCTGTCCACAAGAGAGAGAAAAGCCCTCCCCTAAAAATTCTCCACATTCTGCTTTGTTAAAGTATAAAAAAAACACATCTTTATTCACATGGAAATATGATTTTAAAACAAAGTCAACATTGTGACATTTTATACCGTGGTCCGCTCTAACTCGCATACCGATCGACTGATAGTTACACTACTAAATATTAATATGTCCCAATATATCATTCCTACTGCATTATTTGATGTATCACTTTCAACTTTTTTTACTTTTCTTGACAGAGTCTTAAGAAGAGTGATGCTGGCACACTGTGTAAAGAGCAGAAGATGTTTTGCAATGCAAAGCGTTAAAGAGGCAGGTCGGTGTGCAGGAGTAAATGCAAAAAAAAAGAAAATATTAATGAAACAGGAGCAAAAAATGAAGCCTGGAATTAAACCTGCATTCTCACAGAAGCTGCTCAGGTGACCACAGAGAGAGCTAGACACACACACGGCTTTCAAAGAAGACAGAATAACAGAATGAACGTTAACATGAGATTACTGTTGACTGCTGACAGTTGATCTGTGAGTGCACACACACACACACACACACACACATAGCCATGAACGGACCAAACTCACCAGAATGTCTGTTTACTACAGTTTTCCCTTTCCTCGCTCAACTTGACAGATCCCAGTCTATCCCTGCTTTAGAGCCCTGATAGTGAACACCTGTTCTCGCTATCGGCGATTAAGCAGATAATCTGCTCTAAAGTCGCAAAACACACACATCGTAGCAGAACCGAAGCCCTTCCACAAAACATAACTGTGACACACAAAAAGCGTTCAAATGAGACGTGTGCTGTTATTTGTGTGATTTAACACACATCAGCACTGGTGACGTTGGGGGAAACAGAGCCTTCTTAGAATAAATATCTCATGTTTTAATGTCACAGTAGTCTGAACACGTAATCACAGACACGGTATATAAACTGCCTTCATACATATTTATAACATCAAAATCCATAGAGTGCAAAACAGCTGAGTACAGAACGCTAACGACACATTAATTAAAACAGATTTATAAAACGCGCGTTTGCTTCTTAACTGATCAGACGGTTCATCATTTCAGTGCTGGCTCAGAAACTCAGGTATCATATCTACGCTGGTGTTTGCAAAATTCCCCGGACCTATCTGTGCCGCTGCCAGTAGAATACTCTCTTTATGTTTATTTGTGCTTCATAATCAGACATCCTCTATGAAACTCAAATCTGCCTTGTGCATATTTGTCCTCCTTTTCACTCAGAAACTATGTCAACAGTTTACATTGTTTAGCGGAGAGTTTTGGACAGAGGATGCTCCCTCCTCCTCCTCCTCCTCCTCCTCCTCCTCCTCCTCCTGTTGAGAGTCACATGCAGTCCTCCACCTTCAGTTACTTGGAACTACTCGTCAAACAAAAGCGTGTTTACCACCAAACTCGTGTCGGGTTGGCAAACAAGTGCGTTTTGTCAACACATCATTGGTGTTTCTTCGCTGACAGCAGGGCCTGATGAAGATACCTCGCTGCGTGAAACATCTTTTTATTTTTTGTTTGTTTGTTTATGTGTTTGGTATCAGGGATGAGGAATGAGCAGAATGGCTCCTAGAAGATTTCTCATTGGAATATAATTAATGCTGCAGTAATGTAAGCAGCGTTTCACTGTTGTGGCTGGTCAAGGTTGGCTTCCACTTGACTTCTCTATTTTAACTTTGGGCCTGTGGTTCCTGCTTTTTCCTATCAATAAGGGTACTTTTTTGGTTTTTATAAAACACTTAACAGCTGACCTTTTGTTTCATGTTGTTCCCCGTCTCTCTGTGTCCCTTTCATATCATCTCTCTGTTGCTACAATAAAAGGCATAACATTAGAATCATCGGTGTCTAAGAGGCAGCCCTAGAAGCCACTATACACCTCAAAGTATAACTATAGAACTTCTCTCATCGTGTAAAGTGTCCCATCGCTAAATATAATTTCCTCTGAAATGCAGCTCAGCAAAAATATAGAATAGCATCACATAGAAGAACTAAATATAAGTGTGAGTAACTCATGACATGTTTCTGGAGAAGAGTGAAATGTCATCATCTGCTGTCTCAGCAGCCACATCGCTGCACAACGACAGCCAGGTGGCCTGGTTATCAATGAGCTTGTCACGCAGCTCGACAGCGGCAAAGCTCCTTTCCATCTGAAACTGAGTATCCTGTAATTACCACAACAATAAATCATTATCCCCAATATTCCACTCCAAAAAAAAAAAAAAACCGCACTGCTTCGCTTGTGTGACGAGTTTAGCTTCTCTGAAACTAATAATCACAACAGTTCTGTGTTGACTCATGTAGATCAATGAGAGTGAAACTGCCCCGGAGAAAGTCGGCAAACACACACACACACACACATACAATGTTACAGTGACTGAAACAACAACAAACATAAATCAGTCAAACAGCTGCTGGAGGCTGTTGAGGCAAGTTCATTCTGTTCCATGTTTTTTACAATACATTTCTGACTCTAAAAGGTTCTTCACGATTATTAAAACATAAATAAAAAAAACAAAACAACTTTGGGTCCGTAAGGTTTTCACACAAATATGGATGAATGGAAGAAATCACAGCTAATGTCAGTGTCTGAATCAAACATAAACTTAATGTTGTTTTGTTGCATTTCATTTTATAGATTACAGACTGTAAAAAAATTGCAATTTGATTCCCAATTACCTGCATTTCTACATACATGCAGTGAATCCAGGAAATAATTAAGTTGGTCATCATGTTAGATTCTACCAGAGCGGCACTAAAAGAAAAAGCTGTCTTACTTTCTGTATTGTTTAACCCATAACTTTACTGAACCTCACATGTTGAGTTATTTAATATGTATATTTATATGTATATACATCTATAGAACCACATAAGAACACGACCATGTCTGTGGCAGTTTTTCATATCAGGGCTGTAAAATCAGCATCTTGAGTCACAATCTCAGCCAGAATCTGATGGCTGACAAACAATAGTGTATTAAGCATGATATTTGCGGTTAAAAAAAAAAAAAAAAAAAAAAAGTATCAGCGGGGATCATCAAAGTTGGAACAATTCATCTTAAGGGAAACATGGATGTCAAATTTCATGACAATCCATCTGACAGTTGTTGAGATTTTTTCAGCCTGAGCCCATCCAACGTGCTCATCTCTACATCTACACTGCTAGAGTGGCTAAAAAATAAACAGGAAAACAGATCATCATAGCCCCATGTCAGTGTTGTGTACGTGATAGATAGTTGTGGTCAGGGACTCTCTGGGGGGATGGGGGGGGGGGTACTTTCAGAAAGCCTATGAATAAACGCATCATCTCTTTGTTGGCCTTGGGTTTCCCCTTTTAATGCAAGTTTTCATTTCTATAGAAAGGAAGCTTGATAGTCCCTTGAATCATTGGCTGACAGGTGGTTTTGGTGGGTTTTTCCCAGGACATGATAAACAACATATTGACATTTGTCATTTTTTTTTATCTGGAAGTCCACAAAATAGCAGATAATAGTGAAAGAGTCTAATCAAAACTTCCCTGAGCTTCAGGTGATAACCAGTGAATCATGACTTTTTTTTTTTCTTTAAAACATGATTCATTTTCTGACACTAAAATAGTCCAGCAAGTGGAAATAACTCGTCTACATTTGAAGCCATAGTTTGTGTTATTGTATTGCATTGTAGCAGGTGTATATTATTTTGTCCGGCTCATGTAAGTGGTAAGGATTTGTCCTGCTCGTGGACACGCAGGTGAAGTGAAAGTGAATACTATAGTTTGCATCCGCAGGTGAGAGGAGAGAGAGCGTCTCGGCGGTGCTGTTTTGCATGGTGCTTGATAACATTTAAAAAGCATGAGTGTGGAGCGGGAAACTAGTCCAGGAAGCCCACCTCTGCTGCTGCTGCTGCTGCTGCTGAACTGGCTCTGGCTCTGATTCTCTCTCTCTCTCTTAGTGCAGCAGAGGACAGTTGACTTTGCCTCTGTGAAGGATTTGCATTGCAAATGTGGGCTGAGGGACCTGTTTGAACACTCACCAACCTTCCCCATGGGGCACATCACATGGTCGTCAACAAAGACTCTCCCACCCCCCAACCTCTCTACTACCTCTACACACACACACACACACACACACACACAGAGTCAGTGTTTGTTCAAGTGTTGAGAAAGTTGCTGAAACCAAACTTGATCGCCATGTTTTACAAAAAAAAAACTGTAAATTCTTCTAAGTATGGATCGGGATCATCACATCTGATTACAAGTGATACTTAATAAAAGTGGAAGAAGTCAGTAGCTTATACCGTGGCCATTAAATCATGTCAACCCAGGTGAACAATCACTTGGTCTTATTGTCATGTGGTCTTCAGTTCATCCAGATAACTCTCCGGCAGGGCAAAGATCAAGTTTATTCTAGTCAACCTCATGTAAGCATTTTAAATATATGTCTTCAAAAATCCTGATAAGTACAGTCACAACATCAAATGTACAATTTATAAAAGCAGAAAATGTGGAGCCACAACATGTTGATGCTACAATCTTCAGTGCTGCATTCAAGTGTCAGGAAAAAGATGGTAAATACAAGTATCTGACTCAGAGAAACTTCCAAATGATTCAGTGTAGAGATTTGTTTTGTCAATTAACAACCTTAATGATTTTTTAGCACTTAAGTCACTACTTATCTACTTAACTTCTCTTAAAATGCTGCGGTATGTAACAACAAGTCAAGTATTTAGTCATAAAACAAAGAAATTCAAAATTTGAGCTGATGGTCAAAGGGGATACTGAAGTTTCAATTCATCCTGATAGAAACATGAATGTCTAGGCCAAATTTTGTGGAAATTAATGTTAATACACACAATTTCGCACCAATCTGTCTCGTAGCTGTTGTGATATTTGACAAGTAACAACTCTGACCTGCTGGTGGCGGCACAGGAAAAGTTGAGGGATCACCAAAAAATCATCATCCTCTGGGTACCAAGGATATCAGTACCAAATGTTATAGCGATCCATACAATAAACGTTGAGATGTTTAAGTAAAAACAAAAACTGATAACCGCATGGTGGCACTAAAGGAAAGGTCACCAAAAGGATCACGTTTCAGATGACCAGGAGGCTCTGGGGACCAAGAGTGTCTGTTCAGAATTTCATTTTTATCCATCCAGCAGTTAAAATGTTTCTATATGGACCAAAGTGGTGGACCGAATGACTGACAGTCAGACATCACCATCCATAGCCAAGACAGTAGAATGGCTTTTTTTTTTTAAATTGTAGATAACAAATGATATGGATTTAATTAAATATAGTCACATTTATGATCCATAGATGTCTTAAAGAAACTGTATTCATCTTAATTATGAGACTAATGCACAAAATTCATTAATTGTGTGTAAAACATATTATATCAGAGACAGGCTATATCTGTCAAAGTTAGTAAATGACTTAAGATTGTTTTGTCAAACAGTGATGGCTTAAATAAATGGTTAAAAAAAGTTTTTAATACTTTCATGCTTGTTTGTTTTGTTTAGGTAATGAGATCTGTTCCATTTAAATACAAAAAAAATGATCCTTTCATTTGATAAGATGCCATTCTTAATTTAGTTAAATGTTGCCAATTCAACAAATTCAACAAGCATTTGCATTATTCCTACATACCGTGAACGCAGCGCTACAATCTATTGTTCACTCCCTTTTCGAAACCCCGCCCACGCTCTGAGAGAAAGCCGTGATTGGCTGAATGCGAGTGCGGTGCCGTCATCGCTCGGAGCGCCCATTCATCTCTGCACTTGGGCGTTGGACTCCGCATCTTATTAGCAACAAGGGAAATTTCTCCATTTTGCAGCCTGTCTACAGCGACACGGCCACCAATCTGGGATTTTATTACTTCTCACCTGCCAGCTTTTCCTGCTATTTTGAATCCTCCCCACTCTTAACTGGACTTTGCTTTACATTTTCCCAGTGAACTTTTTTTGTGTGTGCAGAGAGACAGGGAGACACCAGCGAAGAGCTTTTGCGTTTCAACAAAGAGGCTTGTGGGTCTTTGTTCGTTTTTTTTTTTTGGATCGGTTGAGTTTCTTTGTTGGAGCGAAAAGCATGGGAGCGCAATTGTCCAAGACAGCTGGAAAGGGCGAAACCGTGGCTGAGAAGCCCGGGGATGCTGCTGCTTCACCCACCAAGACCAACGGACAGGTAAATGATATTTTATCACCCAGCTCTCTGCATCCATCGGTGGGGGGAATCTGGTCGATCTGGAGGGGGGCTGCGCTCCGCAGGCGCAATCCGTGCGTAATTGTGGATAGACTGAATGGAGGTCCTGGGTGGGAGTTTAAACGAAATGCAAAGACTTATTTTTGAATCAGAATAGATTATTCTTCACGAGCAACAGTTGATCAATTGATATTTCCATTTTTTTCCAGGGAAAAAGAGGCTCAATATTCAGCTGATATTTGAATGAAAAATGGCAACATAAGCTTTTATTTTTGAAGAAGAAACCCTTTTAGTTCGATCTTTCTTTGGTTTGATCACTTTGGATCATGCGGTTTTCCATTAATCATGTGTTGAATGACTGAATGGTAAATTTACTCCAAAAAGATTTTTTTTTTTTTTTTTTTTAAGAAAAATGATGAATTCGGTGTGTTGCTTTGAATGAAGTCGCTCGGTTCTCATTTGGAAGTTGTAGAATAAAAGACACAAGATGCACGACGCCAACAAAAGGCTGTGTGCGCTCGGAGCACCACGCCTTTTGTTACAGATGCTCGACTAGAAAGTGGAGATGGCAGCCTGCTATCACACAGGAGGGGAGACAGAGGCTCGGAGCCAGTGGTGCGCTCCGGACGGAAAGCAGCTGCTGCTGGTTCCTTGTTAGAGTTTGGATTTGGGGAAGTGAAATAAATAAAAAAAAACAGTTCAGAACCCCGTTTAGATTTTTTTTTTTTATATACATTTTTAGGAAATGAATTTGAACTCTGCTCTCCGTGATCTGCTGGACTAATGAGCATCTGCTGTTTTAATGAGCAGCTGCTTTGCCTTGGCGCTCCGCTGTCGGAGCGGCCAGCCACCGACCCCTTGCGATCCAGTTGAGGCACTGCGCTCCTCTCACTGAGGATGTGAATGAAAAAGCAGGGCGAACACATGAGGGATCATGTTGCATAATAATAATTCACTCTAATGCATCACAGTTATTTACTGTTTGATCATTTCCAATTTAAGCCGGTTTGCTCTGAAAGCTTAAAAAGGTAGAAAGTGAGTCCAGGCTGGAGTGAGAGCCTGCTTTTGTCACTGCTGATCTGATGGTGTCTGCTGCCCCTGGTGTCCATCGGTGGCACTGGCCGGCTTCACTGTTGAAACCATGCCAAGCTTAGTACATGGCATTAACAATCACTTTGTCTTTTTAGGAAAACGGCCACGTCAAAGTGAACGGGGATGCCTCTCCTGCAGCAGCTGAGAACGGCAAAGAGGAGGTGCAGGCCAACGGCAGCGCCACGGCCGAGGAGAGCCCCAAAGAGGAGGCTGAGAAGGCCGAGGATGCCCCCGCAGAGAAGGAGGCCGCAGATGGGGAGAAGGTAGAGGCGGCCGCCGCCGAGGGAGAGGCGGCGGTGAAGGCAGAGGACGGCGGCGCCACGCCTTCCACCAGCAACGAGACACCCAAGAAGAAGAAGAAGAGGTTCTCCTTCAAGAAGTCCTTCAAGCTCAGCGGCTTCTCTTTCAAGAAGACCAAGAAGGAGACGGGAGAGGGGGCAGAGAACGAGGAGGCCGCCGCTGCAGCATCCACAGAGGAGGCCAAGGCAGAGGCCACAGAGGAGGCGGCGGCGGCAGCTGCCAGCGAGGAGGCCAAGCCCGCCGAGGGAGAGGCTGCACCTGCCGCAGAGCAGGCCAAGGAGGAGGCCAAGCCCGAGGAGGCGGCGGCAGCAGCAGCAGCAGCGCCAGCCCCAGCAGAGAAACCTGCTGAAGAGCCCAAGGAGGAGAAGGAGGCCGCACCCGCAGAGGAGCCCAAGGCAGAGGAGAAACCAGCAGAGCCCGCAGCTGAGGAGGCGCCCAAAACAGAGGAGGCCGCCCCGGCGTCACAGGAAGCAGCGTCAGCGGAGGCTCCGGCCGCCGATGCAGCCGCCACCGAGGCTGCCGAATAAGTTGGGAGAGAAGAAGAAACAGAAAAAAAGAAAAAGGAGAAAAAGAGATAATCAAAGAACATTTCCCTGTTTGTATGTTGGAGTGATGCCAGGTACTGGCTTTGAAGAACTTGTCTACAACCAGGGATATTTTAAAGCTTTTCTTTTTTTTTTTTTTTTTTTTAATTTTAATTTTTGGTTTCCATTCCCCTCTTACACAAAACCCATCTCGGTCCATTGTTACTTCCATTCCAACGGGCTAGGGAGGTGGGTGGCTTAAATATGTAAAACAGATTAAATACATCCACACTCTGCCATATATTTTTCATCAGTATTAAGTTTTGTTTTTCTCTTTTGAATTTTTATACAAAATGTAAACAGAATGGTATGGACATGCCCATGGTATGAAGGAGGCGGGGGGGTGGAGCTGTAAATGAGAAGGGGGGTGGGTGGGGTGGGGGGGTTCAGGGAGGGCAGGGGTGGGGGCTGGGAAATGTGCCACAGACTATTATGAAAAGAGTAGTCTTAAAAAAATTAAAAAAAATTCTATCAACGTCATGAGAGGACCATACAGTTTACAACACTACGTCATTTTTACAATAAGACAACAAAAAAAAAAATTCCCAGAGTTAGGATTTTTAGGAAGTCATATAAACTCATAGGAGCTTTTCACTTCTCATTAGCTGTACCAGTCAGTGATTCAGTAGAAATACAAGTTGTATAGGCTTTATTGTTTTATTGTTGGTTTTATGACCTTAATAAAAATGTAAGTATGTATAGGCGGGGTGTTTTTAACTGTGATTATTGTACAAAATGAAAAAAAAATCTTGGATCTCAAGAAGCACATGAAGTTTGCAGCTCTTTTTTCCACCTGCTCATTTTTGTAAGATAACAACACATGAGAAGTCATCCCGGGAAAGACCTTTCGAAGCAATTTTAAAAAAACTCAAAAAACCAAGCTGTGATAAGTGGAATGGTTAACTGTTTATATACTGTGGTATGTTTTTGATTACAGCAGGCAATGCTTTTTCAGTGGTCTTTGACACATTTAAGGATCTATCAGATGCAAATGTTTGTGTAGCATCTTGTCTCTCTCTCTCTCTCTCTCTCTTTTATTTTCCTTTTGTAAATACTGGAGAAGCTTTGACCAATTTGACTTAGAGATGGAATGTAACTTTGCTTACAAAAGAAAAAAAAAATTGCTATTAAACTCCTCTGCTTAAGGTGTTCTAATTTTCTGTGAGCACACTAAAAGCAAAAATAAATGTGAATAAAATTTGAGCTGCATCTGTCCTTATTTGTGTACGACATCCTGTTGACAAGTCAGTTTGAACGACCAGCCATGCATGTGCTGCAGCAGCTCTGTGCCTTCGAGGCTAAATCCAGGGTAAAAGGCATTATTTTAGAGCTCGGGCGATAAAATGAGGAAATATGAGAGTTTAAAAAGGATGTTGGGACAAAAACTTATACGCTATATGGCCTAAAGTATGTGGACGGCTTAACACGACACTCAAGCTCTACACATTGATTCGCTTTCCATTTCCAGTCCATCTTAAAAAAGGAAGCTGGATGTGTTTATCAACCTGCTAATAAAAGTCATATTTTAGACTTAAGTGAAAGATAAAAGTATCAATCCTTCATTTTTACTCCCAAACTTAAGAATAAAAGCTATTTATCAAACTTCTGACTTCAAAATGCAGATGACTGCAGTACAGAAACAGCCATCTGATTGCACTTTAATTCATGATGAATAATACATTACTAAAGCAGTCTAATGAAGAACAGAGTAGTCTTAGCCCATTATCTGTATTTGATTTGAACTTTTGATATAAAAAAAAAATGACACCACTAATTTGTTGGGGAATTTGTCAGGGGTGTAAACAAACAAGAAGACAATCTGGCATTGATCTTGTTTTGCAATGACTTTCTAATCATCTTCATTGTCTGCACTTGTCACATAGCTCATCTCACAACAGCGCAATGTCACGCAGCAGAATTTTTGTTTGCATTTCAGCCAGTTTCCTATTATTTCATCCCTATTTATATGATAAATGTAGCTGTTTTCTTTATTCCAAGAGTTAAAGATTACATGCTGATAAAGTAGACTTTCAGACATATTATTATAGACCACTAAACAAACTGTAAGGATTCTTTTTTTTTTTAAACAATGAATAATAGGGCTGTCAATCCATATCTCTGATTGGCTATTCCTTCATGTGATCAATTATGTGATCACCTCAGAGCTGCTCATTTTACACTTGGCTGGAGTAAATCTCCTGATAAAATGTGTCTTATTGCTCACTCAGTGAAGATTAGAGCATCCTTAAGTGTAATTCTTAAAAGTTTGATTAATACACACGTGTCCACATGCTTCAGTGTATATATATATATACATATATATTGACCTGGCTTCATCAGGAGCTGGTTTATGTACATTTTTATCCATATGGATGTAGATAAAGCCCCAAATATATACTTGGTACCTTATAAATTGCATACAACCTATATTTTCAGATGGACAGTAGTAAGTGTAGTGTGCCATTCTAGCTACTTCTTACATTAAACAGGCCAAAATCTCCTGCAAGGAATCCCCCCCCCCCAGCTGGTTTTCAGGATACTTGTCACATTAGTCTTCTGTTCAAGCAATTTTCCAGAAACCAAAAGGGATGTTATGTCACAGTTCTGATGCAGGTAATAAATAAATACAAACTGTAAACAGTCTGTGAGATCGACACTGTACTGCACTGTGCTGTCTGTTAGTGTGTCATACTGTTCTAAACAATCGAATGATTAAGCTACTTCTCCATTTCCACACACACACAGTGGAGCAGTGTTGTTGTTTTTTTTTTTTTGTTTTTTTAAATCAGCTGACTGTAGACATTTGGATACACTTCTGTGATTGCACCAAAAACAAAAAGAAACAAAGTGTAAACATGACTCATCGTCTGTGATAGCAGGTTTCAAGTGAGGAAGTGGATTCATCCTAAAGGCTTTACTGTACTAGTTATGTTGTTTCGGCTTGACGGATGTTTCATTTGGGGAGAAGTGAAACTTCATTGTCAAGTTGAGGACGTACAGACTGATGAATGATTTTGAAAACAACACAGCAGACAAAAACATGTAGCTTAAACGTCAAATGCAAATGAAATCACTGAAGTTTCAGGATGATCAGCTACAACCAAAGATGTTTACATCTGTGCAACTCAAGCAAGCAAAGTTAAGACTGGCTCCACTTTAAGATGAGGATGCAGTAAGTGGCAAAGTCATATCTAAAAAAAAATGTCAACCAGTGTGTTGACATTACTTCTCCAGGACCCAGGAAGTCCCCCAAAACCCCACTTTGAGACACACTGGCTTTGACGACTCAACTTAAACATGAAAAATGAGCTTCTAATCAAATATAAGCCTGTGACTGGTCTGAGGCCCAGAACTCACCTTACAAGGAAAAGGTAACGTTAGGGAATGGAGATGCATGACATTGTTGGAAAGACATTTTTTTATTCCAGTCCAAACAATAACCTACCTCAAAACCATGGGTGATGTCCATCCCTCCAGACGGGCTAGCATCAATCTCTGTATGTGGAAACATTGAATAATAAAGCTTAGGATAATGGCAACGACTAAAGCTAGCTGCCACAACTGTTTTACATCGAAAACAACAACTAGTTAGCTTACCTCTCAGTTAGCGCACGTCTTTGACTTCAACCTTTCATTCATTGGCCCATTGTCTACTACGCAGAACAAACCCCATTCAAAATACCGACATTTGAAAAGTTTCTTTGATAGCAACGAGGGAAACATGCCGGTTACAACCTAATGCACGGACTCATGAAAATAATTAGGAGATACTCTTCAGTTCGGCATACTTTAAACGCACGAAGAGGACATAATTTGGAAGACACATTCAACTTTAATCATTGACTCGTCTGTTATTCCTGCTGTCTGCTTCCACACCACACCAGGCGACGGTGGACGGCAGAACGAGGAGCACTTTACCGATAAACGGCATTTTACGACATCAGAGTCGTCCGTATTGGACTTTCTGTGTGCCGAATTCACCAGAACAAAGTATTAAATATAGTAGAATTTTATACTACGCTTTATTAGATATGTATTCTTATCAGTAAACATGAAACTACAGACTACCAGCGAATATATACAAGCTAGTCTGCTTCAACAATTAAGACCCCACTTGTGCTTAGCCTGCCTTCTCTTGTGTCACCGCGCCCTCATGTGGCTGCGTATTGTCATTACACAAAGCTTAAAACTACAAGCCCTATTGACAAAGTAACACACATTTCCAAGAGATAGTATAAAAATTTTATTGACAAATGCATATCAAAATTTAAACATGAAATCACTGTAGGTTCATCTACAGGTTTACCCACCATGTCCTAAAAAAAAAAAACACAAGTGAGCCGACATTTCCTTCAGAAGATCAAGCACATTGGAATAAAATGATTCAAAAGGGTATCGAGGGACGTAGAACAGCAAATTCAAGTGGCGGATTCAAGAAATCCACTGAGACACTACACTAAAGACAAACGCTTACATTTGACAAGAGATTCACAAATAGAAAATGGAGAGTCATAATAAATATTATGCTTCTGACGGTGACTGGGTGAACAGTTGGATCCTTGAGTGTGGACAGCACCGTTGAGTTGTTTGTGTGTGTGTGTGTGTATATATATATATATATATATGTAAGGAGAACAATTCAGGCACTGCTGGTCTGCTCAGTCTTGACACTGCCAAAAGAAAAATGAGAGTTCAGCTCCTTATTACAGCTGAGGATTTACTCAAAGGCTCAGTGGGAAAAGGAGCATAAACATTATGTGGAATTTGTAAGAATTAAAAAGCTCATTTAAAAACAATATTCATGCTCTTGAAATACATACTTGCAATATTAAAAAAAAACAGGAAATCAGTAATCTGATTTCTTGCCTACGGATCAGTATTGAGGCAGATTCAGGCATATTTAAATGCATCTGTATTGGCAAGTTCTGACACCGAGGTTAGCAAAACACACAGATTTGTTGAACTCTGATGATAAATATGTTATCGCTCCTCTGTCTTTCTTTATTAGCAAATAGCAGCGTGACAAGCAGATGTCACTAATTAATTTTGCGAGTAACCCGATGTCAGGCTGTTGTTGTCTGTTCTCGGTTTGTGTGTCGGTACTCGAAAAAAGATCAATTGTGAAGGAAGAACATCCACTCTGTGACAACACTGTACAATAGTGAGTCTTTCTGTAGTTCTAACATCTCTGACAGTGTGATACATCTGCTCTCTAGTGGATCACATTCTCCTGGTTCAGCATTCATTCAAGGACAGACCTTCAACTGTCTAATTATGTCTTAACAGTGACAGATACGACTATACAGGGTTAATAAAACAGCTTTTGACAGTAGAACTTTTTCAACTGTTTTTCTCACTAATGTTATGTTTATGAGATCAGGTATGAACACAACTCTAAACTAATTTCACTGTCTGTAAATATGAGTAAAAAGCAGAAATACATGTTTATCCGTGAACACCAACCCAGACAAACATGAACAGAGAGGCATATCACCTTTTTGAGTCAGTCTTCTCAGCACTGCTGTCCTTTGCTTTCTCCTCCTCTTTTATCTCTGGAATGAAAAAAACAAAACAAGAACACAACATTTAACTTTTCCTCTCTAGGACAAGTGTGCCGCTTGTTTCCTCAGTGTCCAGGTTGACAATACCCACCAGCCTTCTTCTCCTCGCCTTCCTTCTTGTCTTCTTCTACTCTCTGCCTTTTTGCTCCCTTCTTGTGATTGGCCACGTTCCTCCTGCCTCCCTCCCCCTCGTCCTCGGAGTCAGAGAACTCTTCATCACAGGCTATCCTCTTATCTGTGGCGCGGACTGAAAAATCACACAACAACACGGTGTGACTGACGACATTCTGTGGACAACATGATGTGTTTGTGTCATGTCTAGAGGACATGTATGTGGAGGTGCATTAAAGCAGGGACTATCAACCTTCTGTAACTTAAGGCCCGCATGTGGTTGTTAAAAAATTTCTGGATGACCACCAACCCAAATAAATGAAAAAAAAGGAAACAAGAAAAAACATAACATGACAAATAAAGTGGGCTGTAAATACGTGTTATGCCACTGTCCACAATAAATGACCACAATAAAGACTCTGCTTACCCTCAATGAGACACTTGTGTTTGCTTCTGGGAAATAATGAGATCAAGTCGTGGCAGGATGGGTGAGAGGCTGACATGAAGAGTAGCGTTCAAAGTTGCTTTCAGTTAGTTTCCAGCCTTTGATTTTGTGACAGTCACAATAGTAGATCCTGACTCACATCAAGAGGCGGCAGTCAAAAACAACAGAAATTTGTAGGGCTGTAGTCTGCTGGTCCACTAGTCGATTAGTTGGTTGATATGCTCTCGTCCAACTAAATTCTCATTGGTCGAATAATCTCCATGTTCATGAGGAGAAAAGTGCTACATCAGTAGCTTTCCGGGATTGATCCATTATTTCTTGCGGCGGGAGGGACAGACTAACAAATTACCTTTGAGTCCTGAGTATTCAAAACACCCCCATTGTTTTCACAACTTTGAACTCGCCCATTCTAACAGAGACTTCTGGGTCTGTACTCAACGGTTACTGAGCGTTTACTGAATCAGTGTTTATCCTACAATTATATCAACGAGAACCCCCGCCAGGCCAAAAAAATATTTTTTAATGCCAGAATTAATGCCAAATATCCACTCATTCAGAAATATTTTGCTTCATTCTGGATACTGACTGACAGCCAGTATCCAGAATGAAGCAAGGTTCAGTTATGTGATGTATGCTGATAGTTCATCAGTTCATTTTCCAACACAGTGGACAGAGCCATGTCCTCTGAAGTAGGATCCAAAGAGAGAGCTAGCTAGCTAGCTAGTTAACAGTGGCAAAACACGTTTGCCTCGACCTAATGATGTGTTGTGATTGGTGTGATTGGATATTCAACTGTAACTGAAATTATGCATTTTAATTTGGCATTTATTTAATTATTTAATTCTTGAGCACATTTAGATATAAAATAACTAGCTTTGTAAATCTTTGTAAATTAACAAAAAAAACAAAAACAAACAAACCAAAAATGAACCATTTGGCAGTACCACTGCCTCCACAGCCCGCTAGATGGCACACTGAGGCCCACTTGTGGTTGAGACTTTGTTTTTCGTTTCAGTGATTTTAATGAGACTTCTTTCCTGCCATGTTTGTATTTTCTCTAAAGCACATTATATTTTGACAGATCCTTAAGAAGCTGAGGAAGTTTCATCTGAGTTGAATATGTCATTGACAGAGAAAGATGAGCAGCTTCTTACGGTGTCTTAGTGACCGATGTTAACTGTTGTGATGTGATGTGATGTAGTGGTTAAACGGCTAAACGGAGGAGTGTCTTACTGGACAGGCGTTTGTCAGGATCCTCGGTGTCCTCGTCCACGGTGTCGGCTGGGACGGCGTCCTCTGGGATGGCCTGCATCTGCACTCCAGGAGCATGAGGCAGCATCCGCAGGTTCTCAAACAGCCGCTGCCTGAACAGTCACACACACACACACACACACAGAAACACACTGACACTCTTGACAGCTGCCTGTGATGTTGATGATGTCACAAAAAATGAGGTTCATTCTGCTCCTTTCAGCTTCATTTAAATGGAATTGGTTTCTATATCTAAATATCATGTTCATCTGTACAGCGCAGAGTGGTGAGACAGGCTTCCAGTTGATGAAAATATGATGATGTTAGATGGTTTGTTGATAACATCTTCATTTTATAGCAACTATCAAATATCATGAACGTACAGAGACTTATGACTTTGATATAACCAGGTGACATGAGACACTTTCACTTCACAAATAGATGTGTGGTGGATTTTAGAGTAGCTCAGCTTGTACAGTCATGTTATGTGGTAGTAGTTGAGCTATGATCACACGCTAATTCAATTACATAATCACATCCATGGAGCTGAGAGTTTTTAAATGATATTTCCATAGTTTTAACAGGCCGTCTCAGAGCTTAATATGTGAAAAAATGTTCTATATTTACAACATGTTTGTATTATCGTCAGTCATTTTAAAAATCCAACAGCACTTACTTGATCTTGTCCATGTACTCCTGTGTGTTCTGGTTGGTCATGTTGGAGGGGCTGATGTGCAGCTTGAAGTCAGGCCCGAAGTACTCAAAGTAGTCGTTGTACGGCAGCTCTGCAATAGAAGCACCATTGAGAAAAGTAAGCAAACCGTCTGAGCCAACGTGAACGCGGCCGGAGAAGATTTACACACCCAGGGTAAAACAAAGTGTCAAATTATCAGCCGTTTGGAAAGAAAAAAGGAGTGATAACACACCTGTTAATATGATTTACTGAGGCTTTACAACCCGCAGTGATCCTCGCTGAGATGGGGGAGGGGGGGAAAGGGGGGAGGGGAGGGTGCGGCGGGGGTGAATTGAAATGAGAGGGGAGTTCAGTTAATGTCCTGAAATTCCATTAAGAGAACTGCTGGCCCATTCGACAGGCTGTGATTACATCCTCGCTCTTTATGTTACACACATTCAGTGGAAGAGACATGTCTGCTGAGTCAGCCCCCCCCCACCCCTGCAGGAAAGGTAGCAGCCAGTCCTTCCCCTTTTCCAGAGGTGAAGTCATGATCCCCCTCCCTCCACACTCCACCCTCCACACTCCACCCTCCACCCAAGCCGACACCTCAGGGCTCAACAGTCAAACAAGAGAGGTGCTGCGGACGAAACCCAGTTTCATTCAAACATTTTACTGTTTCAGTTCTGAGCTGATGCTCATTGTTGAATGAAAGCTCATTTCACTACAAAAAAAAAAAAAAAAAAGACTCAATTATATCTTGCCTTGTGATTTTTTTAATAGAATGCTTGTGGTTGACTGAATCATTTTTTAGCACCTTTCAGTGATTTCAGTACAGTTTTTATGCCTTGAAAAATCTATGCAGACGGCAAAAAAACGAGTTTAGTCCCAGTGGTGCTTTACTACAGTGATTTAATATTAAAACATCAAAGCACCGGGAGACTGCTGAGCCTGGCAGGTGTCATGGAGAAAGAAAAAAAAAAATTGTGCTCTTAAGTGAATAATTTACACATAATTTTCTGTGGCTGTATAGTGTAGGCTTTAGTTTTGACATGAACCTTTTTCACATTCATCGACACTAGAATGAGTGACTGACCGTCGGGGATATCCGTGTCCAGAGCCACGGCTGTCTCGTAAGTCCAGCAGCGGGCCACGTTGCGGATGGTGTATCCTCCTCCGCCCAGCATGAGCAGCGGGAGGTTGAAGGACTTTATGTACTCAACACACTTGGAATGTCCTGGTACAAACAAGGAGGCACAATGTTACACTTCCCAACAAACCAAGTCATGCATTCACCTGGCTTGCAGACAGTAATCTGAATGTAAAATGGGAGGCTTCGTTTTACAGGATCAGGTTCATTTGTGTGTGTGTGTGTGTGTGTGTGTGTGTGTACCACGGATGGTGAGGTTAAAACAGCCGAGACGGTCTCCTGAGAGAGAGTCCGCACCGCACTGAAGAACCACGGCACTGGGCTGGTACATCTCCATCACCTTGGACATCACCTGCAGGATGACAGCACAAAAAAAAAAAAAAAAAAAAAAATCACACTCAACAAGTGCTGGAAGCTCGTGTTCATCAACTAGTCACCAAGCTGTAGCCTCCTTACACTGTGTAGTGTAGCTTTAAATGTGCAAAGAAGAAGAAGAATGAGACAAAAAAAACCAACCAATTGGTGGATGGTTCCCATTCAGGACTGAATGAAACTGTGTGTTGTGCTGGCCTCTCTCCTGCCTCAAAATAGATTCTAAATTAATAATTAACATTTGTGGTTCCTACCACTATGTGTCTGTTTGAACACCTTACAGCAGGCTGCACTCTAAATGATAAAGGTCATTTAATAGTTTTTAAATTGGCTTTGAAATTATAGTCACCAAGTTACAGTAACTTAAAGCTGCAGTAATTGATCTTTTTTGCCACTTGAGGGCAGCAAAACAATGTTAGCAAACAGCTGCCTATTTACACATCCAGCAGACACAGAGCAACATTAGCATTCCATTGGAGGACTGGCTCTTTTAGCTTTGTTTTGGTTGCCACCACCTCCTCAGAAAAACATCTGGCTCTTTAGCTGCTAAATGTTCACCAGCTCGTTGCTAATTTTGTCCGTCTGCCGTTTGGTGCTGAGCAGGTAGCAGCAGCAGCTTTTCAGCTGATAATAGCTGCCTGCTGTGATGATGAGGTAGTAGAGAGCAGAGTTTGCAGGCAAGAAATCCAAAACAATGACTAAAAGACACTAAATATTACACATAATCATTTAGTCCATAGTGAACATAAAAATACTGTTCAGTGCAGCTTTAAGTCTCACAACCTTTATATAATGTGTGTATAAACAGTGGAATGAAGTGCAGTGAAAAGGATAGTTGAGGTCATTCAGACAGAAAAAAGTTCCTGTCTGAAGGTTCAAGTCAGCTTCTGAATAGATGTATAAATAACATCACTTGAATTGTGAAAATGGCTATAATGTGCAGTGAAACATAAAAAGAGCTTTAGTCATTTTCACAGCGACAGAGTCACTCACAGGTTTGAAGATCTGCTCGTACGACTCGTCGTCGATGCCGTCCCGCAGAGGGAAGTTGACGGCGTAATATTTGCCTTTTCCAGCTCCAATATCCTAGAAAACAAGAGGTCAGTGGAGTCAAAGACAGACACAAACACAGAAATCACTAAATAATTAGAATATTTCATTACATGTCATCATAACTTGAAATAAATAAACACTTCATAAATAAACAATTCATCCAAAACTAGTAACATTGGTCTGTGTCATGGGAGTGCAGGATTATGTAGCAGTGACCTCCATAGTGTATTCTAATGCCTCTGTTTCTCAGTGTAGTGGAAGAGTAACTGTACATTTATGTGTAAACATATAAAAAAAAAAAAAAAAAAATCAAGATTAGAACCAGCACTATTTTGACCACGTCTGCAATTGCAGGAAATGTAACCCCATAAACAAAGGAGATAACAACCCACGCTCTGATGTCACAAGTCAAAAACTCCATTTCCCTTGTCTGAAAGGGAAATGGAGTTTCATAAACACTGAAAATGGAGCTTCTGAACATCTTCTCGCTAGAAGGTTTCCAAAAGGTCCGTTTCAAGTGACCTAAAATCAAAAACACTCGTGTATGTGTGGACTAGACCTAAACGAGGAGAGAGGAGAAGGAATACCCTGAGGTCTCCAGTTCCAGGGAAGTACTCCCCGTATTTATGGAAGGAGACAGTCATGACCCTGTCTGTGGTGTAGAAGGCCTCCTCCACTCCGTCCCCATGGTGGATGTCAATATCGATGTACAGCACCCTCTGGTGGTACCTGGGAGTGAAGGACAAGACGGACAGAGCTGGTTTTTCACTGAGATCTCTATGACGATACTTCTCTGATGAAGATTTACTATACACACACACACAGACAGACGTGGACGTGGAGATGCCATGACAGTGAGTTTGATGAAAATGTTGGTGAAACTCACTTCAGCAGCTCCAGGATCGCCAACACGATGTCGTTGACGTAGCAGAATCCGGACGCTTCTGACTTCTTGGCGTGGTGGAGTCCTCCTGCCCAGTTCACCGCGATGTCCGTCTGCTGTCGGTTCAGTTTCACTGAACCGGCTGCACAAAAACATAACACATTTGATGTTGTTACTAGTTCAGATAGAGATGATATATGTACGTGACTTTACAAAGATCTCATTTCTGTTTAGATATGACATCTATTACGTATATTGTGTGCCAATAACAGCTGGACATTTGGCTCACATTAACAAGAAGCCAACTGGCCTGCTGATGATGATGGTGATGATGATGATGATGATGCGTTCTCCGACTGGTCAACTAATACAATAAGAGTAAATGCAGCGAGAATATTGGTCATTAAGGATATTGCTGCTGCAAGAACAAAAATGTAATGATTAACAGACAATATCTTGTTAAATGCACATCTGTACAAGACTCTCTGATTATTGTTTATTATTATTGGATTATTAAGTATTGTAGGGGTATAGTGTTTCAGGGCATGGAGTGACATTATGTTAACAAACGTTTGTGTAATACACTGCTTCAGCTTGCAGACTGCGGTGGAGCGAATAAACAAAACTCAGGAGCTGTAGTGTTTATTTTCAGACAAACCGGAGCTCATACTGAACATTTACAACTTACTGCTAACATGACTGTGCACACCTGACTCCCCTGTGCATGGTCACACTGCCTCTCTCTCTCCCCTGCACACTGACCACACACACACACCTCAGACTGAACGCTTCCAAAGAGGCTGCGCTGCTCTGCTATTTGCTGATAGTATTCACATTTATTGTGTAGACCGAAGCCCAAGTGTGCCCCCGCACCACGGACGTGACAACCAGAGCGGACGTGTTGGCGGCAGCCTGTATAAAAGTGTCGTTATGTTGGTTTTTGTAACTTTTCGATGAATTGCTCAGCCCCGAGCGCAAAGTATCCACAGCTTAAGTTTTGTGGACGACTGAAGCCAGCAGGTGACTGTATTTCAGAAGGACGGATCGTTCCACCAGACTGCAACGCCACAGGAATAATAGCAGCCAGCTGGCCGGCCAATAATCCATCCGCAATTATTATCTAATGCCAGATCGTTAACAAGATAGATAACAGTTTATAGACATAAAAATATGCATCAGTTATCGAGAAATTCTAAAGAATTCATATTTCAAAAGTATGGTAATAAAATCATTTTACTGATAGTAATA
Source organism: Euthynnus affinis (assembly GCA_029490765.1). NCBI lineage: Eukaryota > Metazoa > Chordata > Actinopteri > Scombriformes > Scombridae > Euthynnus > Euthynnus affinis. The sequence continues at coordinate 4,633,118 of CM055853.1, read as the reverse complement.
AGTTCTGAGTCCCCAGCAAGACAGCTAACACACACACACACACACACACACACACACATATATATACACACACAATTCTCCAGCAGCCCTGCTGTAATGAATAATGACAGTGATTTATAAACAGTCTGAATGCTATGAATGATCACTCTCTTCTAGTAATGTTACACTCATTTGTTCAAATAATGAAACACTTAAAAATGTGACATATTCCATTACAGAATGTTTGACAGAAAAAAAGCAGTATGAGTATGTTGAAGTGGTAAAAATGTTGCTTCATTTACTGTATTGTAATAAGTCGTCTTTACAATAAAGTGCTAAAGTGCTAGTATGTGTGATATGGTCATGGGAGGATGTCACATGACAAGCTGCTGTTGGTCATCCTTTGACCAGCTTCCCCCCCTCTTCCCTCCACTCTGCTTTTACAAAATGTGGCTCCTGACTATCTGTGGTTAGCGTGTTGTGTATCATCTGGTAACACTTTCACACCTGTGCACTGGTTCACAGAAGTTCCTCTGGACAAAACACACTGATCAGCAGGAGTTTAATAATTGTCATCGGCTCCTTTTGTTTTCTATTAACTTACCAGCAGAGCCGCCAGCGGAGAGTTGGCAGAACTCAAACAAGCCGTCAAACACAGGACAGTCCTCTCCAACGTTGACTGCAAAGATTAAAACAAGAACAGTTCAGTTACTGAAGGGAACAGAGAGCTTCTCTGCTAACATAAGAAATGATTACATTTTTTTATGAAATTTTGTTTTAGACTTACAATATTATGCTTAGCTTCGTGGAAAATGAAAAGTGACACTACATTACACAGCAAATCCCTCGTATTTAACGAGCGCTGTAACGAGGTGCGAGTCAGGATCTGTCTGATTCAGCTCAGCAGGTGTGTGTGCGACTGAAGGATCGCACTGAATGTGTAGAGTAACGTGCGACGATGTGTTTCCAGCCCGTGTGTTACTTACACCGCTGCATCTGCTTGCTGAACTCGGACATGTTGTCCGGCCGTATGGATCGGAGGAACTTGATGTAGTCGTCGCTGTGATATTTCGTCATCTCCTCGGCCGTGGCTTTATGCGGTCTCTGAAAAAGACAAAAACAAAATGTGAGATGAGGAGGAAACTGGGCCGGAGAAGACGAGACACCGCTGTCACGTCATTTAAAGAGCGGTTACCGACATACATAGATCTCCATTTTCCTGTACAGTCCGTAGTTCAGAAGCAGGTTGTGAGTCATCCGGATGCGGTGTGGTTTCATGGGATGTCCTTGTCCGTAGTAATAATTTCCTATGTCACCTGCGAGGAAAAGCAAAATAGGTAAAAAAAGACTGCGTTCACAAGCAATAACCATTGTCTGTTAAAAGGGCCGATAGATACAAACATCAATATTTCTAACCAAATGCCTCATTTCGTTTATGGAAATGTTAAAGAACAGTGAAAAAATAGCATTCACAATTTCATAAATAATATCTAAAATGTTAAGGTTTCCAATTTACGGTCATATATGTCAAAGAAAAACAACAAATCATCACATCTGAGAGGCTGAAACATGTTTACTGTAAATGTGACTGAAACAATGAATCAACAAATGAATCATTAATTTTACAAAAATAGTTGCCTGTTCATTTTCTGTCAGTTTGACTCATCAGTGAATTGACTAATCATTGCAGCTGTTAAAGCTGTGCACAGTTGTTGAAGCGTTTTGGTGAATGACTGCAGTGACATGAAGCCTTTTCCTCCTCACTGCAGCACAGACACACACACACACAGGGGAGCAAGTGGAGAACTGGCTTCTGAGGCCGTTACATCTTCATCAGTGAGATGATTTATGGAAATACCGAGGTTTTTTTATATGATTATTGTGTCAACGTGATGAAGCGTTTTGATTCGTTGTGTATTTAATTGGCTGGATCAGCCAAAAGCTTATAGTTTCTCAACAGGGAGAATGTCTTATATCACAATAAATATCAACATTGTCATATACCATGATACTCATTTCACCCAACCATTTGTCCATACCCAAAATCATATTGGGTTAAAAAGTCATACTGATGTACCACTTAACACTTTCATTTGTGTCCACATACAATCATAACGTGATCTCAGTTCTAACACTGTATTGTTATGTCTGGTGGGACATATGTGTGAGGGAAATAAATGAAGTAAACAAGAGCAGCTACACACAGATATTACATGTATATGCTGCAGAACTGGCCGCAGCGCACACAAAATTAATGAAAGACTACATATGAACAAACATGCAGTTAGATAAACTCAAAAAGCATCATGTCACATGTGAGTTTACACAGGCCAGTTGTGCCTCCTGTCATCACACTGACAGTTTGGTCAATAGGGGTGTATATAAAATCAACTCTATTCAACAGCACGCCAGACTATTGAGATGTCACCAAGTGACACTTTTTGGCAAAGCTCTGTTGTAAATTAATAGGAAAGCCAGCTCAGCAGATACTGTGACTAATTACGTCCCCATTGACCTGAACTGCTGAGTATAAAAATAAGCAGTTCCTCTTGGGGGGGGAGGGGGGGGCATGAGTACACTTTGTGGGTCAGATTGGTTTCCTGTTCTGTGAAACGCTGCTCATGTGGGCCCACAGAGGCGCCAATACTCCTCCAGTCCAGTGAGAACCGTTATGCATCAATGAGGCCTGAGCGCACTGGGAGTGAAATAGCCTAATTGCACATTAAGCTTCTATTACGTCAGATGAAACTTTCTGGGTCTGAGTTTCAGATACTTTCCATTTATTTACACAGATTCCACATATCCGGCTCAAACCATCCATAATGACAATGAGTTGGGACTCCAGTATTAAGCACGTTAGCACGCTGAAGTTAGCTTCCAATTCAGGATTAGGTGGGAAAAGTTAAGGGGAAAGTTAAGGGAAACGTAAATAATGATATTTAGCCACAGATTCTGTTTTTTCCACCACTTACACTTGTGAAAAGAGTGTTAGACATCGTAGCAAAAAGCCTTAACGCTGTCTAAACCCACTTTCAACTTTATGAAACCTGTGTTTTTCTTATGAAAACTGAGAAAGATTTCACTGCTTTTTTCTCCAACCAGGACACATTAGACCAGGTCCAGATCAAAAACCACTATACTCAGGCTTGTCAAATATGGACTAGATTATTATTATTATTATTATTAAAATTCGACAAGTCTGAGTGTAGTATGTTTTGATCTAGACCTGGTCTGACGTACTCTGCAAGGGGAAATATCAGTGAAATCACCCTTCGTAGCCCCCTGAGTTTTCACAAATAGAATTAAGGTTTCACAAATCTGAAACTGTGTTTTAATGATTCCCTGGAGTCTCCTTGATCGTCTAGTCCAGTTTTGACTGGTCTAAGTATAGTGGTTTTTGATCTAGACCTGGTCTAATATGGTCTGGGTGGGGAAAGAGCAGTGAAATCGCCCCTGTTTTCTATTTTCATAAGCAAAGTACAGGTTTCACAAACCTGAAAGTGGGTTTGAACCGTGTTAAAACTTTTACTACGATGTGTGACACTTTTTCACAAGTGTTAGTGGCGGAAAAAAAACGGAGAATAGGCCGCTGAATGTCATTATTTATGTTTCCCTTAACTTCCCTCTACCCTCGAATCGGAAGCTAACTTCAGCGTCGTAAGTTTAGCTAAATACAACATTGTAACCACCGGTCAGTTGTTACACTCCCACTCGACGTACACGTCAGGTGCACACAATGTTAGCTGAACTAAACTACATGCTTTTTCAACCATTCAACATGCAGGGTGACACTAATTAGCAGCACTAGTGCTACATAAGCGACGATTGTTAACGGCAGCAGTGAGCTGGCTCGTTAGCTACACTAGCTTGTGTTAACCAGCCCACATTCACCAGTCACCAGCTAAACACACCAGCTACGCGGCTAGCCTGCCAGATGCCTCAATTTGGGCTCCTCATTCAGACACCAGCGTGACCCATACCGTCGTAGTAGTAGCAGACCTTCTTCTTAGTCCCTCCGGCAGTCGTGTAAGCCATGTTTGAAGCACTTTTTCAAACAGTTGGTTAGTTTTCGCTTCGGCAGATGGAGAGAGGGGTGAATTTACACAGAGCAGGACAATACACGGAGCAGCGGTGACTGGGAGGCGCTACTGTACAGGGGCGGGCCGGCCAGTTATAAAGTGGTCCAGGCTCCTGACAGCAAACAGGATGGGACAACGACTCTGTTGAAAAAAAAATGACGTGTAAATTAGTTTTCACAGTTTGTGTATTTTCACATATGAATGAACAAAATGAGAAATGTTGAGGAGAAACAGCAGAAGACTGATAGATCAGTTGTATGGAGCAGTCTTTTTTTTTTTTTTTACAAAAAAGTAGCAAAACATGCTTTCTATCGTTTGTGCAATTAACACTCTTTCCCGTTCTAAAAACTAAGGAATGAGTGCACAAGGGCTTTATTTGTTGTCGATGTGTGCATGCATACAACACTAGATGTCAGCACACTCTTTGTTACTATATTAAGAATCCACAACAAGTTGGAGGACACTGTGGCCAAAGTGTAAAAAATCTCGCAAGGCTACTTGAAAGCTGGCAGCTGTTAATAACATAACTTACCTCAAGGGTAAGGTCAGGTATGATCTTCACTTGATGCGTGAGTAGATATTCTGCGGGGATCAGAGGTCAGGGTTAGGTTCCAATCAAAGGTCCCAAAGCAGGTAGTGCATTACTGCTGCACCTGTTCATCCCAGTCTCTACAATATGTCTCCATCCTGAAGCCACATCAGGTATGGTGCACACTGCAGACTGCAAATGACAGAATATTTTGCCCTGAGGCAGAAACCAACCTCTATTCCTATACTAAAAATACTACATGCTCCAGGGTGTGTATAAATTTCTATATGAACATTGATTAAACAAATATGTATTTAGGAATAAACACAGTGTAAGCACAAAGTCAACTGAAAAAATAGTTTCAAATGAGGTAAAAATGAAGGAGCCTTTAGGTCTTAAAAAAATCAACTCATAGTGCACTATAATGGTGCATATTACCCAACAAATATTAACAGTTTAACTGCCCTGCTGGGGATGAATACATGGAAACCTGAAGGCCTTTGTGGCCCATGAGGGTCTGGTGCCTCAGCTGTTGTCCACCTCACACAGCTGGTAATTCAGCCTTGGACTAGGTAGACGCATTATCATGACTTGAACTCAAGCCTCCAGAGTAGTCTCCTTGTTCCATACATGCGGTTATTGTTAAAGAAAATATACAAAACCTTTTTCTGCTTGCATATGTATATGTAAAGGTACAGTGTCTGAACAGAATCATAATTTACCTGCTGTCAAATGACCATGCTAGCAGTATGGCTTTTTGCATAGTCAGTCTGTTGATTCACCTTCCACCACTTTGGTCCAGACTGAAATATATAAGAATACAATGAGATGGATTGCCATGAAATTTAGAATACACATCCATGCCCCCACTAGTATGAATTGTAAAAGCTTTATCCCTTGACTTTACATCAAGGACCACTATCATTAAGAATCTTTATTTGCCCTGCTTTGCTTCATGACCAAATACCTGGAAAACTAATGACATTCCCATCGACCTCAAGTGTACTTTGGGTTTAGCGCTAATTTGCAAATGTTAGCTTGCAAACATGCTAAACTGAGATGTGACCATGGTAGACAATATACCTGCTAAACATCAACATGATAGCACTGTCATTGTGAGGACATTAGCATCCTGATATATTAGCATTTAGCTAAAAGTACTGCTATGCCAAAGTAAAGCCACTAGCATGCCTGTAGACTTTTCGTCTTGTTTTTTGTTCATCACTGTGCCGGCTGTTGTTCACCAATAAATAGTTTCAACATGTAGGCCAACTCCCCTCAAAACCATGAACTGTTGTTTTTCCATTTCTGGTCATGTACAGATTAAACAAAACAAATAGGATGTGTCATTTAGAGAGCTCTGGAGGTGTTTGTAGGGATATTTTCGAACTTGACTCCTGACTGTAGCTTGATACTTATTGACAGGGCTGGCCCTGACTATGTTGGAGGCCTTGGTGAAATTTTAGATTGGGAACTCCAAAAAGATGCAACAATATTACCTCCAGTCCATCAACGTCAACAATGAACTCACACTAAAATGAGGTGTTGGTACCTCTAGTGCAGAAAATGGCCTTCCAGTCCTCCAAACAAAAAGGCAAGTGGGGGTCAAGGCACCATTCGTTGAGTGTTTGGTAGCATTGCCTGGAGCATATGAAGTTTGGTAGCTGTCAGGAGAAAACTGACCAATCAGTAAGGCTTTAAAAAACAAACCAGATGAAAACCCATGCAAGTCAATGGGAAAAAAGAGGAAAAATGTAAAGGGAGACCAAATATTTCTATAAGCCGTAAACATGTTTCCTGTCGGTGAAAGAAAAACCACTTATTCCCACTTATTTTGCGCCTCCTCCCTTATTTGGCGCCCTATAGGCGACCGCATATGTGGCCTATTCCAGGGACCACCCATGCATATGGAGACATGACACTCAAAACCAGCTGACAAATGTTTTCATGTTCTTTTAATTTAACCTTTTTTAACAACACACTTATGATACAGAATGAGTATTTGCACAGAAACAGACAAATTTCGCTTATCATCATAGAATAAACAGTTGGTTGACGAGAATCATCAGACCTTCTGATGATGATCATCATCAGATTCCTTTTTTTTTTTTTTTAACTATGGCTTTTTGCCAGGTGTTTCACGAACCAATGTAAAAGCTGTAGGTGGGAAGAAACAACGTACTTACAATAAAACACAATCTTGAGTCTTAAATGCTTTGAAGGTTTTGGATGGTTTGATTTAAGCTTGAAACACAAGATCATATTCTGAGGAGCCTGTTCTGTTTTTTCAGGCTGGGTGTTGTATTGAGAATTAAAGGTGGTCATCTTCTAATGGATTAATCACAGTATGAACTGAAAATAAAATATGGTGAGAAAAAAAACCCTGCAATGGTCCTGAATGACAATAAACAAAAGATGACTAAGAGAAGAGCCTACAATGTTAGATGGCATTTTGATTGCACATGCAGTTTTGGTCAAATAAACAGCGTGATGAAGAACAAATGAACAATTTTGTTGTTTATCAGATGTCATTTTGTCATCTTTTAAGATGTTTAATCATGAAAAAGCATCACACTTAAAGCTTATCTTAACAGCATGAATGTTGGTGTTTGATAGTCTTTTAAAAAGAAACAAAAATAATCTCTTCAGTTAATCACACAGTTCAGCACTGGGCTTTTTCTTCACGGGGAACAATGACAGACAAGTGAATTCATTTGCAAGATCAAGTGCTTTGAACTCAATCCTTTAGTCAAACCATCAAACTACTTTGTGTTAATTTCACACACGTAAAAACAAACTAACATCAACTTTCTTGTATATTTGGTCACACTGTCATTCTTGTATTTAAATTCAATCAAAGTGCTATTAATATCTTTTGAGATCCTTTAGCTTGGCATCTTTTTTTAAAAAAACACCAACCCACGGAATCTCGTAGGAGTTCAAAGCTCATCATGGCCAGTTGAATGTCCTACCAGTGATCTGGTAAAACTTCTGATTGAAGGGATGAAAGAATTTCTGCAGTTTAGTCACTACTGATGGGTCCACCTCTGGATGGATACGGCCCTTGCTGCCTGCCAGGCACTTGTTGAAGACAATGTTAAATCGCAGACAGTAAAATCCTCTGGTGGCATTGAAGTACAGGTTGTACTGACTGATCCTCGAGGGGAGGTTGAGGAAGCGCTCGACAAGCTGCAGCTCTGGCAGCGGGTCTGTGATGAGGCGATCCCCATCTACAATGTGGAACTGCTCCACTGGAAAGTACTTCAGCCAGCGCTCCAAGTGTTTGGTGTAGATGCTGGTGCGGACTGCTTTGTACTTTGTGTTCACCTCGCAGGTGTTGCCGTCGATGGCCAGCTTTTCAAACTTGTGGTAGGTCTTGTTTTTGCGCTCTTTTCCCTCCAGCACTTGCGTGTAGTCGGACACAGCTCTGGTCGTGGGCTCGCGGACGATGATCAGCAGCTTGATGGAGGAGTTCATCTTGAAGATGCGTTCGGGGACCTCCTCCGTGATGAAGTAGGCAGGGCTCTTCTCAATGGTGATCTGATGAGGGAAGGAGAAGGGCATTTTCTCCCTGTACCAGTCGATGCCCCGGGCGTAGTTTTGGTCATTGTCAAAGAAATGGATCTCTTGCGAGGCCTTGACCACTGCTGGATGCAGGTTGAGCATCTCCAGCAGGGCGCGTGTGCCCCCCTTGCGCACCCCAATGATAATGGCCCGAGGCAGCTGCTGGACCAGGTTGTGCAGGCGGATTTGCTCTTTGGTGGCATTGCCCTTGCGTAGTTCATGGAGCAAGCCACGCTTGAATTGTAGGGTGCGGAGTGGGATTTGCTCTGGCTCAGGGGGGGGCAGTCTGCTCTCGATGGGGCAAATGGGCTGTAGCCTGAAAGAAAAAAAGAGACAGTCTCAATATATTTCTCTATAATAACCTCTTTATTACAAAGATCCTGGACTAGTTAAGGCATTCCTTCTTGGTTTTGGTGCTATACACTCAAAAAGTGCACATCTTTTGCCTTGTTAAATCAAGTCTGTGTTTTTATACCTGTGTTGTGTACTTGTTCAGTCACAATGACTATTAATGTCAACACCAATAATGCAGCCTGACTGCATGGGTTGCAATGTACACAAAACTATCCAACTTATCAAGTTATTTTTGTCTATTATTAAATCCTGACTTATCCAGTCTTCTCAAGATAAGACGTCCAGTACTGTCAAACTATTTCAACCTGTTTTCAATTCAAATCAAGTTGTTTTTATATTTTTGTCGTGTCAGTATCTTGAAAGACTGCACAAAAGATCAAGAAAAATGACATTGACACTAGAAAGAAACAAGTTGATTTGTATTGGAATAGGAGAAAACTATTTTTAGTAAGTGTCACTGCCAGATATTCATTCACTTGTTTTAGGAAAATAAAGCTTTAACATTTCAATAAACAAAAGTAACTAAAGATAATCTGATCATTTTTTGCAGTAAATTAAAAAGGAGCGGACCTCAATGACATCTGTAAAGTACAGAAAGATAAAGAATAACCAAAACCTTTCCCCAAACCTTAAAGGAATAGTTTAACACTTTGGTAAATGCCTTTACTCGCTCTCTTGCTGAGAGTTAGATGAGAAGATCGATACCACTTATCGATCTTCTCATTCTTGGCAAGAAAACAATTAACCTGCTCCCAAAATGTCAAACTATTCCTTTGATCAAAATGATGTACTGTAACTATACCCCCAAAAATCTACCCTAACCCTAATTCCCTAAAACATGGTGTCATAGTGTCTGGTGTAAAGAAAACATGTTATTTGCTAGAAAATGAAACCCTTCTTTAAGAACACCTGTGAAGTTTTATGCACTCCTTTCCAAAATCCACTCTGAGTCTCTTTCCCTGAGTTGTGCCTCGCAGGCAGTGATTATTCCACATTATGTAAAAATTTGGCTTCGTTTACGAAAACTGGCAGAACCTAACCTTGCAGGTAGGAAGCGCTGCCTGCCAGAACAATTGCGAGCAAAAGTATCTCTTTGCCTGTTGCTGCCAAAACTGTAAAAACATCACTTCTTGACCCCAAATCTGCCAGGTTTCATATGTTTGAAGCAGCACTAATATTTAAATTATCGGTGACACAGAGTATTTAGAAGATAAAATTTGCAATTTATATCATTACTTAAATGAATCTAAAGAAAGGTATTTCTCAGACAGTGATACTGATAACTTACCTATCCAAGGTCCCAACCCTGGCCACAAGATAGAGGACACTTCCGATAGCGAGGCTGCCCAGAACGAAGAGCTTCTGTCTCAGCAATGCCTGCTGTTTGAATAGCATGGCCCTCCATCAATCTTCAGGACTGCGTCTTCAGCCTGCGGAGAGCAGAGCACATAAACCACTAATCACCAGGGGATGTTTATTAACACACACTCAATCAAGTCTTACAAGTGATTAAGCCACACTCACACACGCTTGAAAAGTGCTGCAGTGCCATTAGAGAAAATGCTCACCCACCGACCACCACTTTGTAAAATGTATTTATTCATTTCTGCCAACTCCAGCGTCCGACTCCATCTAATGTACAGGCAGCCCTTGGTACTGTGAGGTTTGAAACCCGATTGTATGATATGTGGCCGAAAACAAGTGTTTAAATAAATGACTGTCGGTCAACGGTCTAACTCTCTCAGTGCTGAGGTAGGAGCTGGGTGTTCTCGCACAAGTTAAAGCTGCACCAATCAATATTTCTATATGAGCAACAGATCCAATATGTATAATGCAAAACATGTCACTCACAGTAACAAACCTACAGAGAGTTATCACCCAAACCACAATTTTACTGTTTTGGTTCACCCTAACAGCTCTCATCGACCTTGTTTCCAGCTGCAGCAAGCTTCTGATTTTAGCATATAAGCTCTGATAAACCTACAGAACACACCGAACAGCAGCAGTTGTTATGGTGAACATGTAAGCAAAGGAGCTACAGCTTACATATTACACATAGTCATCATTTGTTAATATAAAGATATTGATTGGCGCAGCTTTGAAAAGAACAAAAATAACAAAAAAACCAAGAATGCTTAATAAAGTTTTTAATGTACAGAGAAGAAAAAGCAGTTCTCCGAGGGGTTTTAATATCGAAACTCATTCTCTTTCAACCCCATCTGTTATTTCCTGGTCCTATTCCTTGGTGCATTCTTGTTTTGTTTTCTTCTTGAGCTCAATGAAAGAATGGACTCCAAAATCTCAATTGGCAAAAAATCTTGATACATATGAGCACTTGGAGAGGAAAACGTGGACGCATTGTCACATTATGTTGATGACTCTTGTGACCTCCAGAGAAAAATGAAAGAATTCATCTGTCCATCCAAAAGAGGGCACTGCATCCTTTGAAACAGATGGAGCACAGAGATGTCTGTCTCATTGTAATTAAAGAAAAGACTATCTTCAGTTTTTTGCTGATCGATACCTGCAGTACTTCCTGCATTTGCAAGCTTACCATAGTGTGACTGGGTAAATCACATTATGGAATAACAGATCCATACGGAATTCGTAGCCCTATTACAAAAGGGCCAACTGCACTCTAATCCAGCCTTTTAAACTGCCTACCATTACTGATAGAGGAGATCCTCTCCAGCATCTCATAAACAAGTGGAGAGAGCTTTGACCCCAGTGTGACTGGAAAACATTTCAGTCATATTGCCTTGTGGTGACTTCTGAAGGGAGACCAGCAGAGCAATTGCAATTTCGTCAGTCTGACAAAGCAGAAGAATAAAGCCAGTTAGCCAGGGGCCAGCCCTGTGTTTGTGGAGTCCCATTTAGAAAAGAAATGTTTTTCATTACAGGCTGTATCTCTGAAACAAGTGGGAGCTATAAATTCAATTGTTTCCGATGGAAATAAAGTCTGTTCAATATTTTTAGTGGCAAGAGACACTATCTGGATAGTAGCCTAAAGTAATCCACCTTTTTTCAGTGTGCCATTTGTTTCAAGAAAATCCTCAAAACAGGAACGGTTGCACTGTAAAACACTGAAAAACAACTGAGACTACTACATCTTCCGACTAGCTGTTTGTTTTTATTTGTTGCATTGAGTTTTTTTAGGGTGCCTGTATTCAGAGAATGACTTGTAGAGAGGAGATAGTAAACAAAGAGACAGAGGTCTGATATTAAACAAAGGTCCCTGGCATGGACACTGTGCTCACATAGGGGTGTGTGCCATGATGCCCCTATTTTTTACTTTTAAAATCTAAATTTTACCTCCTCCCTAATGAGCAGTAGTTTATGGTGGCAGCTAAATGTTAGCTAAAGTTTGAAGCTGTGACAAAGATTGATAGATTGATTGTACAACTGATATTACTGAGTAAGTTTGCTGACCTCTCCACTTGTTATTATATGTTATACAGTATGTTCATTATACTACATTTTAGCCATTATGCTGTAATTGACTCACTAATCTCCACTTAAGTTACAGTTGCTACACCTCAAGTTATCCAATCTAGCACATAAATGCAGTTTACAATGATAACGATGGATCTTTTTTTAACAAAAGGACCAAAAAAAGTTAATAATATTATTAATAATTCACAACTGTACATTTGTCAGCTAACATGACAACTGTTGCTGATGAGTGGAATTTATCAACTGTAGCTAGCTAGCTAATCAACATTGGCTCCTGAGTTTGCTAGAAACCCCAGCAGGGTAAAACCTACAAAACTACAATAAACAGTGTAGTTAGCCAGGCATGCCAATGTTAGCAGCTTATATTAGAGCTGACAAACACACTGTTTATTCCATTATTCACAATTTTTCACGTATAAGCCTATATTCTGGAAAGGCGATAAATAAAAGGCTTGACTCTCCATATGCTTTAGATACCGAGCATCATTCAAGAGGCTCATTTGTTATGCTTTCGGCATGAAGAGGAATTAGAGTTAGCCAGATCTGCTGTGCCAAATTATGGTCACTAAACTATTATTGGACAATCACTGGAAACTCTTTTGGAGTGTTCAGACATAGAGTCTTTGACCTACAGAGATTCATGGCAGCTCTCACCAGATACTATTCTGTCGCACTAATGAATAGAGAGTACCACTTGCTGCACATTTTTCCTGACTTATTTATAAGCATACACAGAAATTAATTGTTTGCCCAGTCAAGGAGGTGCAGCTAGAACAGCTGTGCTAGGCTCTGAGCACAGGAGGTGGCCCGTACACAATTATCAATTATGAAGCAGTTATTTTCATAACCTATGCGCTAGGTCAAAGCCTCTACTTTTGTTTAAAGGGTAAGAGAATTTACAGGGGCCCTGGCTACATATTTAAATGTACCACGCCCAACAAAGAATTATATTCACTTCCTCTTGTAGACGTTGATGTAAAAATGACAGGACCATTCAAATCTACAGTGCTGCTCACTTCTGAAACGACACCTCTGCTTCTGCCAGGAAAGATCACTCCTGAAAGGAAAATGTAGAAGTTCTATAAAGCAGATTCTCATACAGCATGACCTAAATAAACTCTGCTGTTTTCTCCTTGTAGGGCTTCAAGACTGAGAGATGTTTTGATCGAACAACCAGGGGGAAGTAGCATCGCTCGGAGAGAAAAGACAAAATAGTGACAATCTTTTTTTCCACAAATGCCAAGCATGATGCAGTGAGCACACAGATCCTTGGCAAGGGAAATAAAACTTGTCTGCAGATGCTTTACATTCAAGCGTACTGTCTGTAACAATCTTGGGCAGAATTCTCCCTGCAGGGCACAAGGTGCTTGATCAGAAAAAATCAAATAGCACTTGAAAAGTTTCTCACTGTGTGGAGAAGACTTTTCAGTGAAGATACAGTTTAAATGACTGCAGGGGAAGCTGACTGAGATTTGTAAGAGAGCTATGATTGAGCTAGAGCTAGTTATGGTTCCACACACAAGACGAAAAGACTAACAATGAGAGAGCAATCTCTGGAGGTTGCAATGTTCTGAAGTAAAAAACAACACTTCTTTTTGTTACTTATATAAATATAAGTATATAGAATACTATTATTTTACAGTACTGTACAGCTTTACCAGTAGTGGCCTAAAATGTTAACTTTGTCCTGAGAGTGATGTTAGAGGAAATATAATTGGTGTAATATTTCGAGCATTGCACTTATTTGCTTTATTTCCAGCAGTAAGTTGAGAGGAGGAAAGTGGTGCCCTGCAAACTGCATTGCAATCTGCCAAAGAAAATTTGATATTTACACATTTGAAGCTGGTTGCACTTGACAGAAATTTGACAGGGGTTGAGGGGGCATGAAATTGAACATGAAACATGACATGAAATTCAATTCCAAAGTTTGACAGCCACTGCACATGCATTGTCCAAAATGGAAAGGGTTCATCCTTTGTGGACCATGACTGTTCTCAGCGAATATCATAACAGTCTGTCCTGTAGGGTTCGGTATTTATTTTGGAAAGTTAAAAGAGTAGTCCACTGATGTAACATTGCACTCCTATTAAACAGAGATTTATTGCATGTATTCTTCTTCCTCGTCAAAACCTGGCACGTTACCCACAATGCAACTCGACTCAAGTCTGGTCGGAGATTTGGGAGGAGATGAGGAGCAGCTACAGAGGTCTGCTCACCTCACTACTTTCTAACTCAACACTCACAGATATTTTCATTTTCAAACTTGTAGTCTTCAGCACCAACCATTGCTGACCCAAGTGACATCACATGAGGCAATTTTTATCAGATTTCACACAGCTCCCTCTGAAGGCACAAAAAGCTTTATGCTAATTTTTTACATTTGCAGTAGCACTCCCCAACACCTTGAATCACACAGTGATGTTTAAAGTGGAAACTTTTGGACTGACTTGGGATCACATGGTGTCCCTGGAGATCTGACCATGCATATCCATAGTAAAGTTTGAAAAATATGGTCATTATCTTTTAGGATAGTATGTCATGGAAGTATTGGTCAAGGAAGTCTTCATTAGCCATGTGTCCATTAGATTCGCAAGAGAATTTTTGAGCGAACTTGTAAAATGTTACAAAACGCAAAATGCAAATTAGGTGCGTTTCCATCAGCTAGGTTGAAGTGAATAAACTATGCAATGTAACACAGTTTCATCAGAATATGGTGGTATAGGAATAAATAATCTGCCAGTAAACAGAGAAGAAGAAGTGGAGGTTGCCAGCCGGAATAACTTTATTTATAAAAACTTTTTTGCTTGCTGTTTCCTTTAAACTTTTTTAACGCAACACTTCAAAATGTACATAAAAATAGATGAATGGAAACATGGCTATTGTGGCAATACACAAAAAGTCAGTGCATCACACTGTCATTAGCAATTATATAATCTGGCATGTGGTTTTGAATTGAAGAACTCACTTCATGAACAGAACTGACAGCCATTGATTAACCAATTTAGCTCAATAATACTGTATTTGTACACTGCTTTTATCCCCCCAGTGTGCCATAAGCACAGTCTGTAGAACCAGTGTATGTTATGCAATTTGTATAATTACAATAATGACTACAAGCTAGCAGAACTGAGTTATGAAATGTCTCTTTAGCGATTTCAGCGCATCTTAAGGCAGAAATGCAATGATGCCCATTCTAACATTTTAATATTCTAGTCCACAACAACAGAGATCCTCCTGCTCTCATTTTTTTTCTCATCTCAGCTCCTGACCTTGGTGCACCTGAGATCACCAAACCTCCCTGTGCATTTACGACATGCAAAAGAGGGATAAAATGAAAAGTGGATATTTCCCTTTTCCCCTTGCAAACGTTTGACCGACATCTGTCATGAGTGATCAGTCGTACATGAGCTCACAGCCTTCTGGGTTAATGGGCAGGGAAGGAACGCCGCAGAAACTCTAACAAAAAAAAATGAAAACACTTGGCGATTAGAGAAATGCTGACTGGCCTTTTTTTGTGTGTAATTAAAATGCTGAAAAGCGTTGCTGTTTACAGTGCTGATAACGACTATAATTAGTTTCCAAATATTGGAACGTGGAATATATGAGCTTGATAAAAAAAAAAAGTGGATATTTACAGTGACACTGCACAAAAACCTGTTAAGTTATTAAGGCATTTTCTGTGCTGTGCTAATAATCTGCACTGCTCATTTCTAGAGGAGTACACGAGGGCACTGGTAAAAATAGATCACTGCAGCTGAGCGCTCATTAGCTTCTTTCCTATTGTGTCTCATTCATTGTATTACTGTTGAAATAGCAGGAAGGACAACCAATCCCTTCAGAATACCTGTCTGCAGTAGTCTCCCATACACACATATACTATAAACTCAGTCTGGTCGGAGGTCTCAGGCATGAACAGGTGCAGCGGCGATAACAACTGGGTGGTGTGACAGGAAAACCTTAGCGGGGATTCATGCCTATATCTATCAAGTCAGATCAATGCCATTTTCTACACTTCACATAACTCACTGAGGTTTCGCCGTTGCTCTCTCGCTTATCACTGGGCTGTTGCTTTTTCTCTAAAAAAAGATGGGAGGAGAAAAGACATGAGCACCAAAAACTATGAAAAAACAGGTTCCATTTCCATGTGAATGTTTTGAAGCGGGAAAAATATATGATGTTCCTATTTGATCCAGTTCCTTCCTGTGTTTGTGGACAGTCAAAAAGTACACCAGGGTTCTAGGATAGACACTATTTTATTAGGGGGTTACATTAAAAAAAAACAAACTACACGTTTTGCACATTGCTTCATCAGATTTGCTTCTTTCTTGATTGCTATCAGGTTGTGTCTTTAAATCAGGTGCTGATCAACAGAGGATCCAACAGGTTCACACACAGAATCTTATTTTCTAATGCAAAGGCACAAAAAAGTAAACAACAGGCAACAGTGACTATGATTACACCTTACAAAATTTTATATATCATAGAGTACAAAATACAGTGATTTACTCATAATGAGATACATATCAAAATAGAGAAAAGTAGAAGAAACATATATATATATATATATATATGCACACATAATAATCATATGTGCTGTATATACAGTACATATGATTAACCTCACACAGCTCGGATCAAGAGCTCTCCAGGTCCACTTGATTATGGGTAAATGAGACTACACCCAGGAACTGATCAAATTATATCGGTTGGGTAATTGGGTTGGGTAGGGCCCTGTTCTTTTGAGAGGAGGTTTTGTGTCAATATGTGTAATACCCGAGTGGATCCCAGCAGACTCTCCATCAGCTCTAATCAGGTGGTGTGTGTCATCATCATCACAGGACAAACATGACCAGAAACCAGAAATTTCCCCCTAAATGGATATTTTTGGGACGGTGCATGCAGTTGGCTAATGGAGACCTCATCTTTTATTTGATTCAATCGCCAGCGTGTACTTCACACAGCCTTACAAATATTATCCACTGACAGAACTGGTGCAGACTCCAAAGATTGTCTGCAATCAAAGATGACGTTATCTATTCATCAAAGGCATTTGCATGTCCAAAAAAAAAAAAAGAAAAAAAAAAACTAATAATATGCATTTGGCTCTTTGTTAGTGAAAATAAATCCTCAAAAGATTTATGGAGACAGACGGTGGTGGGAGTATAGCTCTTAATGCTGGAGTTGAGTCAGCTGAGGATGTTGTAGAGGAATAAGAGAGAAGGGGAGACAAGGAGAGGGCAGAGCATTGATGAATAATTCACCACTATGTGCTTTATTATTGTTATTGATCTTTGCTTATGCACAAGGGAATGATTCTGCTGTTCAGCTTCGAGCTCCACCCTCCTCCGACCTCCACTCCAGTCCTCTGAACCAGGCGTCCATTTTGTGACATTACACCTACATTATTTAGCAGCTGTCGCTTCAGATCCCTTTGTCTCCAACTCTACACTGTACTCGTCTTATCCTCCATTGTTTATTTTACAGGAAGCATCTAGGTAAGAAATATACACAAGACCATGTATGAATGCGCATATGTGCATCTACACAGTATGTCCACCTACTATAATAAACTGGCATGTAACACCTTTACTTGATTTTGTTTATCTTCTCATACCTGAACTTTACCTACACTTAAGAATGTGTGTCATTCATCAAAATTAAATATCTTTTCTCCTTTATGTAGATAAGTTGCTTGGAAATCAGTTTAAATATTGCTGCTAGCATGTTTCTAGCTAGTGAGGTCACCACCCACTCGCAAGCACCAATGACTTTGTTAGATGTGGTTGAACTTTCTGATGAGGCCAGGCCTTGATGATGTAAATCAATTCAATTCATCATCAGAGGGTGCACGCATAGGTTCTGCGCAGACATCCTGCATCCTGTACCTGCAATTTGTTGTGTCCACACCGGTCATAACACTGTGTTCCTGTCGATGGTAATCTAACGCACATGTGTGAAACACATCTAAATGCACCTAAAAGGTAGTATAAACAGAACCAGGAGGGAGGGAGTGTGAATCGTGCAGCTGAGGTTCGGACTTCTGGGATGGGTTGCACCAACCGGTCTTTACTAAGCCTGGTCCTATAACTGCTAAGTCTGTCTTTGTTAAGACCAGTCTTTAGAATGGACTTTACATCTTTATGTACTGTAAAAAAACCAAAACAATAATCATGCTACTGTAGAAAATCACAGTAAACATTATGCTACTGTAGAAAATCACAGTAAACATTACGCTACTGTAGAAAATAACAGTTGTTCATACTACTGTAGTAACCATCATGCTACTGTAATTAGGTAGCAGCTTTCCCTTTTGCAAAGAAAATCACTAATTTAAGATTATTGTAATACAGGCAGCAGGTCAGTTTTAAATATAGCAAAGGAGGATTGGAAAAAGAGGAAATAGCCGCAGTGAGCTGTTAGACGAAGAGCAGCAGTGTAAGCAGGCAACACGCACTTTAACTACAGTATGTGTGAACCAGTGCACATCCAATATGTCATTAAGGGTAAACTCTTATTTTGTTCTGCTGTCCTGTCTGAGGGAAAACCATGTGCACTATGCATCACAGATTTAATTGCAGCAGTTCACTATTCAGCATGGGTATTTCTGCCATATGGAAGAAGGCCATTAGATTTCTTTAAACATGGTATGCACAATCCCTGCACACCATGAAAATAAGTAAATACGTTTGTTCTTGTTCAACAGTTTACAATAAATAATTGTCACATAAAGAGTTAGTTCTGTACACATTTATTGAAATTTAGAAGTATGGTTTGCAGCAGAAGTTTACAGCGTTATGTAAATAACCCTAATTTAATTTACTGCAAAGTGCCTGGTGCTGTAATACACAATTACATAAAATTACTGTATTTTATTTCACATTTGCATACAGCCACTGTAACTGTGGACACAGTATCATTAAATTAATGTGTTTCATTTTCCAATTACAATATTGCTACTTTAAATATAAACATAGTAAATTTACTGTAATTTATTTTTACAGTAAGTCACTTGTCCATTGCAGCCAGTTAGTTACTGTAAAAATCACTACATCATTACAGTGTTATTTGACAGGAGTTGTATGATTTTGATGTATTTCATCACCACATTTCTTGAGTGAATTACAACCTCTGACAGCATAAAAGTGCTATCAAGACCTTCATAATCAACATGTAAAAAGGGGAGACTTTCAGTGAGCTGCCAATTCTCCAAATAAACAGACAATTATGAGGAATCCAAAACCTGATTATCTCTCTGGATTAGCAGCTTTCAGAGTAATTGACCTCGCATGCAAGCCCTGAGTGAGCAGTGAACCTCATTTTCATCCCCAAACACAAATGGCTAATTACTTAATCTAACCAACACGCCCGCGAGTGTTTTCTCTCGCACAGGTATGACATGACAGCACACGGAGTACAACACAAGGAGTGAATGTTGAGCACTCTCAACTTCTGCGTGACCTTCAAACACCAAAATAAGACAACAATCATAAACTTGGAACTGGAGAGACAAGCAGGAGGAGATATCCCACAAGGTTTTTGTTCTGTTTGATCTCAAGGCCTTGTGTCTAGCGTGCATGGATGCGCCTATGCACAAATACAAACAAAAAGACACTCCTTTGGGAGGCTGAGATGAATAACAACATATATCCTTTTAAAAAGTGGGGAAACATACTGCTGAGTACATATAACTTCAAACATTAAACTGCCATCAAAATGTTTTCTCCTTTTTTACTCTGCTTTTGAACACATTCCAAAAGGGAATAAAACATCCCCAAAATGGGCCATGGTTGAGTAGTAACCAAAAATATACTTGAAACAGCATCATGTCTTGTAATGTCACAAAGAAGAAGATTTTGCAGTTATCTGAAATTATTGGGCATTCTGATTACAGGTGTGCGTGAAAAATGAGAAAACTACCTCAAAACATTAAGTTATTTTTAAGTACCCCCATAATAGAAAAGGTATATTCTAAAAAATGTCATCTTTTTGGAAATTTATGTTGAAAATGGGTCATTGTTTCATTAAATTGCCCTGTTGACTGTCATGTTCAGACAGCTGAAGGTACGGTTATTGTAGCTTTCTGTCGAGCAAAACCGTCCCTCACTCAGCCCTGACAAAGAATGTTATTCTTTCATTTGTCAGTTGACTTCAATTTAAGTGAAACGGGGACAGAGCAAATATTTCTAGTGTGTAAAGACTGACAACAGTATTAGTGGTCGGACTTCTGAGTGTTGCGCTGCACTGGTATACCTGGGATCAGATTTAATATATCGAACTTAGGATTTTTTGGGGTTTGCACAGGTTTTACAAGTATTACAGGTTTGCACACCTTTAACACTATGAGAGTGCAGGACATGATTATAGGTGTTGGTACTGAGAGGAAGTATTATCCTTCCAAAATATTAATTGCTAGGCAGCATAAAACTGATAAATTACAAAATCATGTAAAATGTTTCACTTTACTGACTGTGATAATTGTCTTTATGCTTCGAGTGCATCCTTAGCCCAACTTACCAAGTTTTATACATGTTGTATTAACACAGTAGCAGAAATAAGAAATGAACTGGAGATGATAGTATTTAAAACTAAATGCGAAAACAGTAATACAGGTCAGCTGTCCAACAGTCAACCAAACTGCAGTGAGTCTCAGCAGCGATAGTATCCTCAAGCTAACAGGCTACAAAGCACTGAGTCTGCTGTCTGACTCATACATGAATTAATCTGTTGAGCACTGAATTCCCAGCAGGCCTCTTCGGTATTCTTCGACATACTGGCAGGAGTTCAGTATGTATGGGAAGTGTTGAGTATGTACGAGAGTCAGGTCAGGTTGAGCATACAGGTTTGTTGTATTGAACGATCTCATCAGTGAGCACGGACAATTTAAAACATGTATCAGTCACTCACCACCTGCATTGATTGAAGCTAAACTTTGTCACATAGCATTCAAGTGTAACGCTATTTAAGGCTTTATATCCCTCCATTTAGATGGCTGGCAGTTAGTTTGGAAACACATGAAGGCAGAGTAGGAGGGAGAAAGAGAGATAAAGAGAGATCCTAGAAGAATATCAGCTTTGTGCGTAGGGAATGTGAATCTATCTAGGGAAGAAGATGTGCTGTGGAGACCCCAATGCTCAATATTAAATAAATAAATAAAGATAAACAGAATGAATAAGGATTAAATATAAATAATTATCAAGTAAATCATCTAAAAAATTGTAATATGTAAATATGTAATTGGCTTTTGTTTCAACCTGAATGAACATACAGCCAACATACGGACAATCAAAAAACTGGGTCTTCACTCCTTGTCTTGATTGACAAAGACTCTGTGATAGAAATATGACAAAAAGAAATAAAAATTGGTTATATTACATATTTTGTATCTATTCATTCACATGATTGCTTCATGTTTTTTTTTTCTTTTATTTACTGCAATACTGAACAATTCGGGTCTCCATATTGTGCTGCCTGGCAGGGTAAAAAAAATAAATAAATAAAAAATCTTTTTGATGTGTGCAGCCAGTGGGTTGAGTATGAAAGATGACTGTTACACTAAGACAACAGGTCTGGAATAATTTAGGGAAACACTGCAGAGTCCTTTGCAAGATGCTTGAACCAAACTCAACATTTCACCATCCATTACATCAACAGGATGATGGTTGGTTGATTTTGTGTGCAAAGAAAAAACCTTGGGGAAACATCCAAGGTGCTTTAAAACTACCTTTATGGGGGAAAAACAGAAAAACAGAGACAGGAAATGCAGCTCAGAAGACCATCTGACCATCTGAGCAACCCACCCCTCTCAGTGCAACAAAGTTCATCGTCTTTTTTGAGGATGACGTGACTGTGTGCTTCATGTCACATTTCTGCCTGTATCATCTACATGGTGACAACTAACAAGATTAAGCAGGAAGGCCTGTTTTTAGCCTCAGAGTTAAGTGCACTAATGGGATTTGTTAGCGGAGGGCATGTGAAAAGGTAGGTGCTGGAGAGGGTGTGTGTGTATGTGTGTGTGTGTGTGTGTGTGTGATGAGAGGGGCTCTGGGCTCTCTCCACCTCTGGGAAAAACTCTGAATCACATCAGGTAGAAACACCTGCTAGGAGAGAGGTCTCCGGAGCAGCTGTGCACCTCCAACAGCTGCTGAACCACCGCTCCCCCACACCCTAAGGAGAGTCTGATCCTAACGCCTGCTTCTCCTGTTTCCTGCAGCTTCGGATGAAGCAGGGAGCTTCTGTTGCCTGGTTGTAGCCCTACAGGTGGACTGACAGACAGACAGACAGACATACAGGCAGGCAGGGCGGTGTTCCCGGGCCTCCGAGTGCCGCCTGTCGTGTCTGCTCTCAATTCCCAGCGCTCCCCCGCGACAGCTTGGCTGTGTGGCTTCACTTCATCTGATTTTCTTCTATTATCATGACGTGCTGTTCCCTGACACTGGGCACTGCTGCCTCTCCTTACTGTGCACAGGCAGGAGAAGCTATAACAATGGGCACCAGTTCAACAATCACTTGTCAGCTGAAAACATCTCTATACAGATATCCAGAGGAAGTCTGATTTACTCAGCATGACACCGAGCACACTTCTTGAACTTTCTGAATGTATTCTTACCCTTATCCTCAACCTCTCTTATGCATTTCTGTGTGGTTTGCTGTGTGCAAGTGTTCCAAGTGTGAATCACCAAACTGCTGTAAATCACGCTGCAGCCACAAACATGTAGTAGTTTCTGAACAAGAGGATCCAAAACAATTAGAAAATATTTCCAGCACTATTAATAATAATAGTAGCAGGAACTTTAATTAACTGTGATAAGGATTTAGGAGAGTGAACAGTAAAAAGGGAGGTTGATATCAATGATATTCAATTGATAATGGTGTGAGAGTCCTGCTGGACAATATTTGTTATAATTCCTCTTCTGAGGATCATGAATACTCTGTAGAAAAAATTTAATGGCAATCTATCCAGATATATTTTGGTGTGGACCAAAGTGTTGGACCTACCAACCAGCAGACATTACCATCCCTGGAGCCACACCGCAGGCATGCCTAAAAACAGGCTTCGACGTAGTGAAAATCGGTATTGATTTGATTGATGAGCTGGAGACGGCAGAACAAGCTGTAAACACGACATTGACACATTATCATCTTATAATGTTGATGTGACAAATGCGTTAGCAAACAGTTGCATATACATCCAGCAGACACATCCTTATAATATTAACATTCATCTTGCAGTTTATCAGCTATAATATCACTGAAAACAGCCGCCTACTGCTGCTGGAAACAGGGATGATGAGTCAGAATGAGCTGAAAGACACTAAAAAAGCTCTGTGGACACCTTTCATATCACATGTAGTCATTTGATCTCTTGTTAATACAAAAACTTTTACAAGTGCAACTTCACACCTTGTTGAAACAATCACATTTCTAGGGTCGGTTATAAGCATAGTTCTCCTTTCCTGATCTGAGCAGCTAGCTGCAGAAGTCAAGCGATTCCTTTAAGAACTCAGAAAGCAGATCAACCAAATCCTCTCTCATCTCTTAAATATCTGTATCTGAATCTGTTTCCGTCAGCACACTAACACCTGATCATCCAGCGGAACAACAACAATCTCTTTCCCCGAGATCCAACAGGAGATAGAAAAACATGCTGGGTGCTTTTCTTTTGTTCACACAGATGAAAGAGTAATAAGACGACCAGATTTTATCAGCAAATTATGCACACACACACACACACACGCACATGCACGCACACACACACACACACACTGGTAAACAAACATCATCCCCCTCTTCAAGGCTCAAGCAGGGACAGCCTATCCCGACAGAAAAAACCTTGTCATCTCATTTCATAGCTGGACTAGCAGAGGCCCTCGGGGGGGAAACAGAGGGAGGAAGGTGGCTAGCTAACAGAGGATGAAGCTGAGTAATGTGTAAGTGATGAGACTGAGTCATGAAAACACTGCAGGGATTGCTGAGATATCTCCCTGCTGAACAACCAGCTCACGCCATTCACCTCCTGGTTCGTCAGCTCTCCCTCTGATCAGCTGTTGACATGAAATGCAGCAACCTTGGCCCTCCTTGCTGCGGCGCCCATCAAAGATCCAGCCGTGGATGTTTTATGTGTACGCCCTTCCAAACTCATATCAAGAAGCTGGGGAGCGTCTATCCGGCGTGCTCAACTGTAACTGACACTGACACAGATAGGATGTTAGCGGGGGTTTGACAGCCTGTGTGAACGTCCTGGGGATTGTTGAAGAACAGGGGTGGGGGTCGGGGAGGGGGAGGGGAACCAGAGGTGGCTCCAGGTGTATGGGCAGCCCTGCAGCGGGAGTCAACATATGTGCGGAGCTAATTAGCCACGCAGCGCTTATGCAAAACCTTTTAACTGTTTCCAGCCATCAAGCACCCTCTGATTCCCTCTGACAGGCCCTCTGCTCCGCTTTGCATAAAGATGCTGGCGCGGGTGTTTAAAATTTCATCCGCCTCCCTCAGCAGAGGCCTATCACTGCCTAGGATCATTTCTCCATCAGACTTTTGGCAAGTAGCACAGCTCAGCAGGTCATACCTATCACAGACATTACGTTAACCCTTCCTGCTCAGCTATCCAATACCTTTCTTTGATGGGACTGTTCAAATTAATGTCAAGATGTGACAGTGTTCAGATTTGCTGTATGCAATGAGCAGAAGCACATAAGAGTAAATGAGATCAATTTTACATTAAATGAAAATTAGTGTCACAACTTTATGTGATATATTTACCAGAGGGAGCGCTTTAGTCTCCAGTGATTGCATGATCAACCACCTGTTTCCCCAGTTGGCTGCTTGGCATACTGCGCCACTCTCAGACAGCAATGAATCCTCTGACAATGAAGAGATGAAGATGTAATATATGCAACAATCCACTCTTATGCTTTATCTGTAGAGTTATGCCTTCAGCTCCCTTTTGGGCCATACCAAAGGGACAAGTATTCCAGTTTTGTGCACAACTTAGATCTTATTTTTTGCAGTTTTTGCCATCATTCCTATCAGTAACAACAACAACATAGTATTCACCAAGAACTGCGGACATCTGGGAATACAGAAACTCTGATAACAACAAGTTTGACAAGTCAAGAAACAGTCAGAAAGGTTTTTTTTTAAAAACACTAAAGTAGCCAAACTTATGTAGAGGAGAAAATGAACACAGATAGTAGAATTATTACTCAAACTGTTCATTGTAAAGGGTTAGGGTCCCTCAACTTTGACTTAACATACATTGTTGTGCGAGAAGGTGTGCAAGTGTGCATTGAGGGTTTGTAATTATTTTCATTATTGATTAATCTGTATTAGTAGTATTTTCTCCATTAATCAATTAATCCCGTGATTTATAAAACGTCAGAAAACTGCACATCGCAATTTCATAATGCATTATTACAAGGTTTTGTCTCCAATTTGATTGTTTTGTCTGACCAACACCCAACAACATCCAAAACCCAAAGACATTCAACAAAGAGAAGCAGCAAACACAATCAGGCAGCTGGAGCTGAAGAGATTTTGCTTGAACAATGACTTAAATCAAAATAGTTGCAGATTATTTGTCTGTCATTTGACACTTTAAAATTGTAGAGATAATCTGGGTAAGATGGTCACCACCTCTCTGATCTTTCACACTTTGTTCAAGCAATGTTGTTGTGTTCCCAGATCTCTGCAATTAATTTGGTGAGTACAGTGATTATAGAATTCAATAGAAATTACAGCCACAACTACACAAATTAGACAGACGCAAGTTGTAATAAACAGGAATTATCCTTCAAGGTGACCACTGCGACTGAATATCAGACTTCTCTTTTCCAACAGTTCATTTTGTTATATTTCTCTTTTCCAGGATAAGTGACTGCCAGCTATCAGATGCCAACATGCCTCGAAGACCTTGATGTATAAAAGATGTTTGCTGTAGTTGGCTCAGATAAATAAAACTGCAGTTCACATGGAGTTCAGATTCTAAAGCACTAGGGAGACCAAAGGCTTGGTATGAACACATTGCGATAACTTTATTCTGATCATGAGCTCAATTCCAAGGATATTGATCACATTCAACACATCCCCCAGGTTGTCTGCCTGATAGGAATACTACATTCATAATGCCATTAATAATGTTGACACTGATATTAACATCTGCTACATGAGTTTCCAGACCGGAGCCATTCTATCTTTATCACAGTCTGTCAAGTCATATTATTGTCTCCTTCCTTTGAATTGTATTCAGCTGACATTGATCCAGAAGGATGTAAAATAAGTGAAGAGGAAGGGGTGCAGTGTCTTGCTCAAGGACACTTTGACAGGACACACAGCTGTTGATAGATATGTTGTCTGTTGCGGGAATCAAATCAGTGACCTTCCTGTTATGGGTCTATATCTTTATTAATATTGGGTCACCCTGGCACAGTGCTTGAATAGTAAGAATGTTGTGCTTGATGACAGATTCCCTTCACACCACTTGTGTGAAATAACTAACTCAATTTAATTTTGTGTGGTGCATCTACCTGCTTATGGTTTGGGCTTTTACACACAATGAGAGCATTTCATCAGTCTGACTCGTAACAGCTACAATAAATGTTCGGATAGGATCATCAATGTGACTCCTACTGGATTACAACATCTATATATGTTGATGTATTTATTTGTGATCAATGTATGGGAAATGTATCTGAACCGTTGTGCAGGGGCGTTTCTAGGAGTTGACAAGGTCTGGAGCTAAGCCCAGACCACCTCTTGGGCTGAGGTCAGGTTTTTTTGGGTGGTCACTGCTGTTCTGCCAGGAACATTACTGCCGAAATTTCATTTCATTTCACTGCACTGCATGACTACTGCAAACATTACATTTCATTAGAAATTTAATTTTTAATAGTACTGTTAAGACAATAGCTCTGGACAGAATGGACATCTGCAGGGCAGCTAAGAATTTTCAAACTCATGGCACCAGTGTTTATAGCTACGTTACTTTTTATTCATTTTTATTTGACTGCTTTTTATTTGTTTTGACTACACTTTGTGCTGTACAAATAAATGAAACCAGCAGGCTGATGACAATAGATTGAATTGAAACACTTGTTTATTTGTGGAACCATATCAGGTATTTTGACCATCTAACTTTTCTCCAAATTGTATTATCAACTAACCAAGTATGCTCTGTCTTTTAACTCATGTCATGTATTCCTACATGACAAAACACTGTGACCTTACGTTAATTAGCTTCTTTACATCACAGACTTAAAAAAAATATGGATGTAATCATTGTCATCCATTGGTTTGTGAACAACCGTTTTGAAGCCTTGAGTTTAGCTATTTGACCATCACCATCCACTGTGGCTGTCTTTGATTTTTGACCATATTTGGACAAGACTTTAAATTGAACCATAATTTACAAAATGAACATCATGCTGTATTGAAGAAGACTTGAAATTAGTAATTGAGACCATAGACTATAGGAAAGTGTTTACTGAGGTAATAAATCAAGTGAGAAGTAGGGTCATTTTCTCATAGACTTCCATACAATAGGACTTCTTTTTGCAACCAGTGGAGTCGCCCCCTGCTGGGCATTAGAATCAAGTGACATCATTTGAGGCAGATTTCACACAGCTCCCTCTGGAGACACAAGAGACTTAAAAATACTTTTTCACATATAGAGTAGTGCTTGACAACACCTGGACACATTTTAATTTGAATTCCCCTTTAAAGTGGGACTTAACATCATCGTTCTAATACTGGTGCCCCTAAAATACCTGAGTTCCAGTACCAATAGAAAAACTGCAGGACAAACCATTTAAGCTTTCTAATGTAAAAAAAAAAACCCACATACAGACAGTATAGTTGGAGTATTATAAGAATTTGTTGAATCTCTCAGCTTCCTACTACAGGAGTGTCCTTTTTAAATAACACAAATCATCTGTTACACAAGCTGTTAGTGATAAGGTTCTGATGCAGGACTGTGTGTGTAGGCCACCTGTCTGGACGTGGCTGGATGAATCACTCATGTTGTCATTAGCATCATTTGTTACCTGTTGTGTGTGACCAGCGTCACTGTATGAAAAAAAAAACGTCCCTGGTCGGCCTCCCAACCAATAACACGTCATTGTGACAGTATGCGAATAGGTAGTGACTGTCCCACACAGGGTGGAGCACATCTGGACACAAGCTTTTAAAGGCACACTTGGAGGAAAGACACTCAAAGTCAGGATGTCTGTGTGCACTCTGCCAGTTCCCACTCTGCATTACTGAGTAGAAAATATATCACAGAGTGGCACTTGAATGCATAAATGTCCATAAATACAACACCACAAGGGTGTTAGGAAATATGGACAAAAACACCAAGGGACAAGAACAGCTTCGTGTTGCCCAGAGGAAGCAATTTATCTGTCCATAAAGCTGTTTAAGATGTCCCTGAGAGATGAGGTGAATGTAGGAGTGCACTTGTCTAAAAATGGTCTAAGTGTGAGGTGAAATTTAAAGGTAGTCAAAAAAGAGAAAGCTTTTTCAAAGGCACTACTGGCTTCCACTCTACTGCTGTAAGAGTGGAGAAAGCATCTATGAGCTGCCCATCATCTGCTTGAGAAGCCAGTGAACTGTTGCCAGTCAGGGCAGGAAGCTCTGCTTGGTTAGGCAGATTCCTCTTCAGATGTCTCCATTTCACTGAGTCTCCCTCTAAGGCCTCAGCCTGGCATCACTGAAGTATGAGCTGACATACCCAAAGAGATGTCAGTCCAGAGAGGCACCAACAGCAACCAGCATATGAGAGTTTAATAACAGATGTGTTGAACGAAAGACTAAGCTAGGACTTTGATATTTGTGAGGTTTAAAGCTGTACTAGTCAAATTTTTTTATATTAACAATGGATCATGTGACTACGTGTAATGTGAAATATGTCACTCATTGTGAATTCTCACCCAACTCACCCAAGAAACTCTGCTATCATCTACCTCATTTCCAGCAGCTACAGGAAAGTGTTTCAGCAAGAAACTCTGATGAACTCTGATGCCTGACCATGACCAAATGGCAGATATACAAAGTTAGCAACTAGCAAAGAAAGACAATCATTTAGTGGCAAAAGAATAAGATATAGGTTCTCTTAAGTTGGTGGAGACCAGAACTTACACTATTGCACACTCAACAACTCAATTTCCTAATGCTGTGCTATACTGTTAGGGTAAAGCTTTACACCGCAAAAGAAGGACAATGCTATTCCCTTATTTCTAAGTCTTTTATACGGATCATTAACTGGTTAGGATGCTGATTTTTATCCCGTGGCATTTACCTTTGGCGTCAATCATTTAGCACAACATTAGGCGCATTGTTTTCAACCAACTCAAACAAGTTAATTAGCTAGCTAACTACAGCTCATAAAATCTGACAGCAACGGTTCAGTTGTCATTTAAGCTAGAAAAAATGTTGGTTGCTGGTTAAAAATGAGAATCTGCTTTTGTTTAGCTCTGGTTTAAATCACGGACCCCTTGTTTCAAATTTTTATGAATTTCTAGTGGTAAATTTGCCACCAGTATCGTATATATCGCATATATGCTGCACTAGAATGGAGAGTTTAACTGGAGTAGCAACAATATATAAGATTGTAGAGCTCAGCCACGTGTTTTTGCTGACATGTATGTTGCAACAACTTTACAGTATGTTATATGATAGATGTTTGTTGTGGAGACCTTTTACCCCTAAATACTAATAGTAAGTATTATTAGCTTCAGTAAGTATTATTTCTGTAACTGTGACACTTTTAACCCTCATGATAATTTCACAGAGGAAACTCGAATGTCTTACATATTTCTTGAACAAGGAAATTAAAAATGACATATATCCTCTTTAACAAAGCCGGGAGCACAGAGTTTACATGCTTCATGTACAGATTCTCTATTAATAATGTATCCAAATATAGATACTCCAACAGTATGCTTTGCTTTTCTTGGAATGTCACTCAAACCGGAATGAAATATTTATTCATTCTGGCTTCTGCAGCCACCAGGGGACACAGACTTACTGCCTGTATTGTGTCTACCTGACCTGGAACAGCATTTCATGTGTTTTTTGAAAAGATCTTTACTTAGTGTAAGTATAGAATCTATATGTACAGTATACCAGGGCTGTTTTTTGTGTCTCTGTCAATAGGTTGTACTTTCTTTAGCTGAGGATTATATTAGCTTCAGGAGACCTTAGCATACGAGAGCTCATTTAATAGAAGAGGGTAATAAATCACAGGCTTTGCTTCTGCCCTGCCTGTGCTCTGATCCCTTGTTGCTTAGGACATGAGGTGTGGGTCCCTCTCTTAATTATAATTTCTTATGAGAAAGCATTTATCTAAGTGACAATAAGGGGTAGAATCCATCCAAAATAAGGACTTATTTCAAAAGACAATCGGAGCTTGGGTGAAGGCGACATGATGTCACATTTAAGGAGCTTAAGAGCTTCACAAATTTGCACTGGCTGAAGCTCCACACTCTGCCACTTTATTTAGTGTGAATAACCTTTGTACTCTGTAAAGCATTCTTGTTGCCCTTAAATAAACACTCCATGAGATTATAATGCACGGGTTGGAGGGGAATCCATTAAAATGCTACAGATCCCACACAGCCAGACATCGGAAGCCTTATTCAAGTCGAGAGAGGTCTCGAGTAACAGAGGAAACAAAGCTCGGCTCGGTTATTAATGGGCTCAGTCTGTCTCGGACACATTTGCCATTTCTGTAATGTCACAGAGCAGTGAAGGAGGACGCAATAAAACACAGAGCCTGGAAGCTCCACTTATTACAATTAATAATTCATATGACTGCATTAACTAGGCGAAATCCACAATTTCACATGGCAGGCGTGGACTGTGTGGGGTGGGGGGGGGGGGGACGGAATCGAAAAACCTTGTTACACAGCGAATGAAGACTGCAGCAAGTACACGGGCCATGAATAATAGATGGAATACGTTGATGTTGAATGATAATGCCCCCCCCCCACAAACCCACCCCACCTTGCCTCCCTCCCCGTGTTGTTTTGCGAATAGCCACCTATGGTCTTCTTTTAATCTCCAAAATATCACTTCAAATAAAGAAACTGGAGGCAATGATAGATGCATACACATCATACTTTTTGTGCTAAATACTATACAGTTTCAATTCACTCAATAATTCAAACCGCCTCTTCTTTTTTTTGTACCAGGATTAACAGTATAGGGATGATGTCCCATGAGCCAGTAGAAGGCTATTAATGTGAAACCTCTGTGCAGGAAGTGTTGAGTTTTCTTGACAGAAGCTTAACAGCGACCGAAAAAAAAAAAAAAAGAAAACAGCAAAGAAGAAGCGATTGAAATTAATTATTGAATGAAAACACTGTGTCTGTGTAAAAAGAGAGGAGCGGAGTGGTGCATTTGACAGGACAACAGATAAACACGGAGGATGTTTTGAGTTTGCTTGGGCAGCAGACGGCATCCACAGCAAATTAAAAAAAAGGGAGCAGATCAGAAAACAGAGAGACTTCTTGCTAAAAATGTGTTAAAATATACTTCAAATAAAGGTCTGGTCTCCTCTGCAGTTGAGGTTAATAAAGGCCTTGTTTCATGTTTTGTTTGCTATGTCTAGCGGAGCGCAGAGCGTCAACGTAACATTACACAACACAGGTGACAGAAGAGGTTGACGGTGCGGTCATGTCCAGCTGACTTCTCACTAGATTTGATGTCAGCTTCCAGTGCTGCAAAGAAGAAATAAAGCTCAGCTGGAGATCTGATTAGAGAGGCCAACCTGAGACATGCAGCATGTCTGCAAATCTGACTGGATTACATTTAAAAACCACCTACAGTGAAATTGTTGCTTCAATCTGATTTGCAAAAAGTCGTTTTTACTTTCCGAAGCAAATCAAGTTCTTTCAACTAACTTATAACTTAATGGGGCCATATTATGCTTTTTGTAATTTTCTGTTATTTCTATGCTGTTATGATGTCAGATATCTATGCTAAACTTGGTCAAAGTTCAAAAACTTGAGGTTAACATGTGTAGAAACGTTCCCTGCAAGTCAAAAGCCAGGGCTTCAACCTGCTCTGAACATTTTGTTTGTAACATTTTTTCTACCTTGCTGATGAGCTGATGTCGGCTTGTCACAGATGCCCATTAACGGCCATCTGTTCCATAGCCTTTAAGGTTGTTGCTGCGGTTTTTAGGTGTGTTGTTTTCACTCTCATATATCAGATAAGATTTTGGCTCAAACATGTACGGATGTACTTGAGAAGCTGATATTTTGAGTAAAGAACATGAAAAAGTAGCGAAACTCTACGACTATAGTTTGTTTCATTGTTTGTTGATGTAGACTACGGAGCCAGCGGAAGTGTCCTGAGGGGCGGCTTCCAAGAGCTGGCCAATCAGAACAGAGTGGACTCATCGGGAGGTGGGCCTTAAAGAGACAGGAGCTAAAACAGCCTGTTTCACAGAGGCTGAACTGAGGGGCTACACAAAGGGCCAGTGTGAGTTAAACAAGGATTTTTTTATTTATTTATTTTTTTTTATAAATCATATAAAGATATTCCAGTAGAGCAGAATATAAATATAGACCTGCAAATGTGCATAATATGTCCCCTTTAAAAAATAGTTCAATTCTATTTCAGAAAAAAGCAACTTTCAAATAACTTTTAATATAAGATCAAATGATTTGTTCAAACAATATAGCATATTTCATGCACATACATGCTTTGGGAGTTGTGCTGCTAGTATGGGATGCCAGTGACATTAGTAGCCCACTATGACAGATTACAGTGAACCTGCTCCACTATTCTTACAGTACAACACGCACAATCCTAGAAATAGAAGTAGACTGAGTCAGAGCACCATATGATACAGTGGAAGGCAAGGGGCACAACGATATATATTCTCATGCTCTGGGAATAGTGACTAGTGGGATTACACTCAGTATCATACATTAGCGCAAAGACATTATAGCGTCTTCCTGTTGTTACACACCTGTTGTTAAAGATGAGTTCTTTCCTTAACTACGCTGTTTTCTTTTTTTTTTTTTTCCAGGAGGAATCATGTCGTCAGGACGATACAGGTCAAAAATTATTGTTCCTGAAAAATGATGGGTGGAGGCTATAATGTGTCCCATGCCCGGCAGGTGCTTCGGTAACACAGCAGTTACCCTTCACGTAGCATACAAACACCTCGAGGTGAGGTTGATGTCTTTTCACATTTTACTCTCTCCCTCAAGTTATTGTCCTGCGAGTACATCTTAAGTGGTGACAATGCTATTATGCCAAAGCACTGAAGTCAAGGGCTTGTGTGAAGGGCAGTGCTTTATGTGTCTGTTTTGTTCCCTGTGTAGCCTGGTGGCAGCAGTTTGTCAAGTATACGGGGAAGGTGACTGCAGTTACAGCGCCGTGTCATTTGGCTGTGATGACCCTGCTGTGTTCCTCTCATGACTTACGCATTGCTCCTGTCTTTTAATATCAACTTCAATTATTGCCCAATACCACCAGCTTGTCTGAGTTGGCCGGCAGCGATATGCAACAATAAAAAGCCACAAAGCCTGAGGCAACGGCCCTGGATATTGCTTTTGCACCTCTTTCATCGCTGTATTTCTGTCATTTTTTTCCCCCCACAACATTACAGAAAGTGGATCATCTCCTCAATAATGGTTTGCTTATATAAAAAAAATGACAATAAATAAATATCTTGAAAGAAATAAAGGCAAATGTTAGATGTGTCTTTCTGGGTGACATTAATGGATATGCCTAATTTACCTGCTGCTGTAGATCAAACTAAACCTGTTTAAATTTCAAAAAGCAGAAATATATCTTTTATATTTTTTGAGAATAGAATATACATGAATGTCTTTTTCTCCGATATTTACAATTATTTGTTTTTAGACTCTTCTAATTAAGTGACTGCCTGGGAATGGAGCTTCACAACTAACCCAGTGTTAAAATGAAACATACATCCATGATTGACATCCGATTAATACAACTACTAACAATTCTAGCTGGTCAAAACAGGAAGTGAAGTAGCATGGAAGAAGGTATTTCAAAGCTTGGGTGGACATTAAGCTCTCACAGCTGAATTATTCTCCAGCGTTTCCCATATACAGGCTCTACTTGGGCAGCCAGCCCAGGTAGATAAAACTGTCTGGGTTATGTGCTGCAGTAACTGAGACTTCTCTGTGCGCAGCCGCCTCTACCTAGCGTCTACCGACGAATGCGAGGCATTTATGGAACAATTGCAAATTATAACATCTACCGATAGTCTGAATGTGAGGCATTTAAGGGAAATCTGTAAATTGTCGCTACAGAAAATAATATGGTAGCACTCCCCCCCCCCTCTAGAGGTGTCACAAGTAGTGATGAACACCCGGAGAACCATCACCCAACTCCGCAGTTCACCTCGGCTCTGCTGACAGTTTTAGTGTCTCTCAGGTCATTGCTTTGGTTTTCTGGCTCAAACCTTTAATTTGGTTCAGTCTCACTTCTCTCATCAAACTCCTTTCCAGCAGCATGAAGCTGTTTTCAGAGAAAAAGCTATGATAAACCAACGCTATCTGCCCAGCACAGAATATTGGACTTCATTTTCTTTAGTGGCCAGAAACATAACTAAACATAACGAATGCTAATGTTTCTCTGTGTGAGCTGGATGTGTCATTGGGGCAACTGTTTGCTAATGTGACTTTGCGCAGTGATAATATTTCAGTGTTGTGTTTAAAGGTGCTTGTTCTTCCCCATGACAAAAAGGCTATGAGTTTATTATATAACCTCAACGTTCCTCAATATCTTTCAAATGCCTTTTTAGAGAGGGAGAAAACACTTCCAAAACCTCCCACTTTGCAACGCCATTGTCCTGAGACTGGTGAGTGCACTGTGGAGTTGTCAAGGTAAATACTACAGTGCACCGCTGCTGCAGTCATTTGCACTACATCAACTACATCGGGGCCAAAGTAGTCATCTACAGGGACTGTACCGAGCCTCCATGCTTTAAGACTAACAAGGCCAGAGGACACACCGCCCTGCAGACTAAAAGCACCTCACAACTGGCAAAGGCTTGACAAGAAAAGAATGGACTTAACCTACATTCGGACAAACTCTGCTGAACAACTCTCCTGCTCTCCACCCTTTAACCAGGCGCCCGTTATACATGCTGAAATACATTTAATTACTGGAGTCCACTGTTGGGGCTGTTCTCGTTGCATTGCGCTGGGAGCAGCTATTGATTTCAGGTTGTCTTCTGCCTCATTAGTCCGTGGCAGAGCTCTGCCCCGCGAGCTAAAAGGGAAAAAAACGTCCAATCCATAAATAAGCCGACTACACAATATCTTCTATTGTGTTTGGGATGAAATATCTGGACGCCCAGAGCTGTGGGAGCAGTAAGACCGCGGCCTTTTTTACGGTTACTCAGGAACATTTAAACGGCAACAGGACCACAAGGCCAGCTTTGATGCCCCGCGGCCGATGGAGCGCCGTGGGCCTAACGTTGGCCACGGTGCCACATTTGCATCGAATTAGAGGTAATTGTGTCATTACAGTTATTAGCACATACTCATCGCCAGTGGCCTACACAGGAGGAGAGGCGGCTGGAGCGAGGACAGGCAGCGGTACGAGTCACAACCGGGATCAAAATGATGACACCTCCGAGAACGTGCCGCTATTGATCTGTTTTTAACTCGGAGGCTGCCGGGAGAAAGATGTAAATCTCACTCAACACACGCCCCAAAGACCGAGAGCCCGGCCGCTCCCGTACGCTTGATCAGTTCATTAGAAAGATTAATACAACTGAAGGGATTTGTTAAAAGAGATAAATGACTTCTGTTCCTCACAGACTCTTTGAATGAGTGGATTCATCTAATAATTGTTGCTATTACTCTGATTTCACGTTCAGAAACCAACCGAATAAACACATCAATTGTCGACACGTCAGAAGACAGCTGTCCTCCGATACTACCAACTAATATCAGTTTCTGTCTAAATCTGATTTTTAACATTAAGTCCTACTTCCTGGGGTTCCCCCCTCACTTTTATTGTTTCATGTTCATTTCTTTACTTAGATCTCTGTGAACACTGTCCTCTTAATGTCATCATAGTATAGCTGAGAGAAGGGAAGAGCTGATTGTTGGGGCTACATATAACCTGCACACACAGCTCAGGGCTGTTAAAGAACATCTAATCTACATATATTTCTATTTACAGTTGATATTATCATGAATAGACGGAACATCAGTCAAAAATAAGACAGTAAAGAAAACCAGCTCTTTATTGTGAAGACACAAATACGTTACATTATCTATCAGAAAGCATCAATCATCTAAGGAAACTAACGATGGGCTTAAGGTAGCGTTGGCGCATTAACAATACAGAGGTTTACAAGGCATTTCTATTGATTTATGCTACAATTATGCTGTTATGGAAAAAGCAAAATAAGTAACAGAATTTTTATCACAGCTTGTTGCTTGCAAGAATGGTTCAAATGCATATTAATTGCTCACTTCAAAAAGCAAACTTATGCCCTCGCATACAGCTTCACAGCATTCATTTTAGATATACCACATCTAATTTTAATGAATTCTGGGATTTTGCAGAAGCAGCAAGTTATGTTATTGTCTACACTTTTTGTTTAATGGTCCTCTGCGTACCTGGATGGGCTGAATGTTGTTTCTCGGTATGTTTTGCAGACTAAAATCTTGTGGTTCAAAGTAAGGTGGCGAGGATTTAGCTGATAACATTAAGATCATTCAAACCCACAAAGACTATAGACATCCCACACATAACCACTATATTCATCAACACACACATTGTGTTTCTGTCTTGACAGTCAGAATAGAGCACGTAATGAAGTGAGTATACACAGAGGACTAGACTGGAACAAGGAACTCCTCATGGGTTTGCAAGATAAAGCTTGAAGTGTAGAGACTTTGCGTTTTGCTCATGAATTACTGGATAATTGTACATCTTAAGTCTCCTAAAAAAAGTTAAAAAAATAAAACAACCTGAGGAATTAAAATTCACTTTTTCATTGAACCGAGTGAAACACGCAACCTGTGACGAGCGATCACGCGCAGACATGGCTTCTTTTCAAGGGGCCACGAGCCAAAAAATGTTGGAAATCACTGCATGACAGGTCAGAGTCTGATTTGGGGTTGCACCTGTAGCTGGCCCCCGGACTAAAGCAGAAATGAAAAGCACTGAAATGATGTCGACACCAACTTGGATCAGTCTCGATGGTCAAATCAGGACTATATTCACTCTAACAAGTGTGTCTCCACCTTAAAAGAGAATACCTTCATATGAAGTGAAGACAAAGACATGTACTGGATAATACAGAATGTATCCATTTAAATATTCGCTAGCTAGAACAGAAGAAACCTCTCTCTCTAGAAATATTTAAATTTTTCGTACTCTATCTTTAGTCACCGTGCAGAACCGCCTGAGTAAGACTGAACTAAATCCCTGTGATCTTAAAAGGAAATGAGGGAAATTGATGGCTAGGCCTCCAATGTCTGTACTTCATGATGGATGACAGAGGAAGGAGGGGTGGCGGGTGATTTCTATGGCAGATCTGAAAATTTAAATTCCAGCCCCTTCAGAAGCAAGCTAAATTTGTGCTGACAGGTGATAATTTAAACAGAGTGGGACAGCTGGTTTCAGAGCTACGTTGGAGTAGAAGTGTGTGTGTGTGTGTATGTGTGTACATGTGCATTATCTTGAGTCCGTATGTGTGCGCTTGTACACTGAAGCTTGTCACATTTTCTTTCAATGAATTCCATCCGCTCACAACGTTTGACTTCATGCATATGCAGCTGTCTCATCCCCAGCAGGCTGCATGTGCGCACACACACACACACACACACACACACACACACACCTCCACAACTGCAGAGATGTCCTCCCCATTCAAGTGTCTCACTTCATCTATAAACCTGCAAAAACTTTCCCTGAACTTCAAACTAAAGAGGGTTTAATGCAGCGCTCCTGCAGAAAATTAATTTGATAGAAATGAATCGTGTGCAGAAGGCGCTGCTGTCATTGAAGTGCAGTGTACGGTGTAAAATGACTTTTTGCTGATACTGACCTTATTGAGCCAACATCACAATCCACGTTGAATACTGTTTTTTGTTCACTTCCATTCATTTACAGCTGTGAGTTAATGTGCTTAAATCTACTTCCTGTGTGTGCTTCACAATAAATGTGGTAGTGTTGCTAACTAGCTTTGCCTTTTTTTCTTTCTTTTTTTTTTACTGCAGTTTTGACAATTCTGCACTTTTTGTCAGGAGTCCATTTTGAAACAATACACTTTATGCATTTTTTTTTTTGAATGTGATATTTAAATTTTCCACAATGTGGACAATAAAGTACCTAACTAACTAACTTACTATATAATTACATCATGTTAATCATGAAAGACAAGAAGATTTAACTAAACTGATCATGAGATTTTACAGTGTATGTTTAAAAAAAACTTGATTAAGGAGGACTACAGGAGCAGCTATACTGTTGCACTGTAAAACTGTAGGTTGGTGAAAAAAAAAAAACAGAACCCTGCACAGGTGAAGTGGTTTGGTGAAGAGATGTAGAAGTGTGTAATCAAGCTGAGGGGAGCCTCTTCCATGCACTTGTTAACTGAGACTCTGTTACAGGGCTTGTATTATATTCTCCTGCACATAAACGCAATCGTAACAGTGAAATAGCTAGTTAAGATGCACTTCCCAAATGCTCATATTTAATTTGTGACCAACACTACAATAAATCCATGTGTGATTTATGAGTATAGTTTTTTCAGGAACTAATGCACACAACATCACAAATATCATCAGTATATTAGTCAGCTGAAAGATGGCTGGTGTAGAATTAGCTAAAAAAGGCTCAACCGCGCAAAATTATCTTTAAATATTACAGGGTCAACAAAGTTTTAATGGCGGAGTTCGGCGGTCGTCCCTGATTTGATTTATGGTTTTCGGCGTATATTTGCGTTGTTTACACATGCCAGCAGTCTTAATTTGGTGATATTTCAGAGTGGAACTGTCACTTCATTTCAGAATAAGCCTATAAAGCAGCGAAGGTGCTGACACATGAGAAGAGATATGAGCGGAAGGATTAATCATGTGCCACAGAACGTGTATAAGAGGGGACGTAGCTCGGCTAAGCTGGAGGGAAAGAGGCAGAGAGAGAGAGAGAGAAGGGGGAGAGAGAGAGCCGCGACATAGACACAGTGATGGATGAGCACGGTGTGGATTTACTGCTCTGCCTACCTACGCTCCACTCAACCCCCACCCAGCTGAGGTTGGTACTAAACTAACAGCATGTGCCAGGCAAGGCAGCAGCAGGTCAATCAGACACACGAGTGAGACAGCGGAACAGGACAAAGTCAGAAGCCAAGGTCAGGTAGGGAAGTACAGTCACCTCCTAGCGTGCCAGCCAGCAGAGCTGATACTGGATCAATGTATCAGTCTGAGCAGTCCGCCTCTAATGTAGCCTCCTCATGGAGCTGCTTGGAATGTTCATGAATTTTCAACAGAGCACTAATTATCATTATTTATACAGATGCAGTCCCATTAAAATCACTTTTGTAAATTGCATAAATGGGGATAACAGAAACACAAACATTCAGACAGTCAGATCATTGCAGGCCATGTAGCAAATCAGAGGATTATTGGATTGTTTATTGGGTTAAAGGCAGGGCTGCAACTAACTAACAATTATTTTCATCACTGATGAATCTGCTGATTATATTTTTGATTACCTGACTAATTGTTTGGACAATAAAATATATGAACATTATGAAATATATCCATCACAGTTCCATAAAGCCCCGAAGTGTTGTTGTCCAACCAACAGTGAAAACTCCAAATATATGAAGTTGAAAGTTAGTTATATAAAACAGAGAAAAGAATAAAGTTGGACCAACTGGAACCAGGAAATGTTTGGTACTTTTGCTTTGAAATGATTAATCTATCTTTTGTTGACTCTTAATAAAAAAATAATTGACTAATAAACTCTAGTTAAAAGGATTTTTGCATCAATATGATCAAGCAACTTCATATTTATCAAATGTTACATTCGGCCAGAAACAGACACGTGCATGTGTTATTTGTTTTTACAACCACTTTCTCATCTCAAACTTCAAAAATGTTTGAAAATGTGCTATCTCATGATACCAACATGTAAAATCCAATGAGAGAAAATGCGGCTGGTAACTATTTTGATTGTTTCTTTCGGAAAGTTATAAAATTCCACCAGAAAGCACCTCAGACAGTCAGACAAGCATTCTGTTTGAAGCACACTGAGTCCTTCATACCAAAAGAGAGTTAAATATACGCATGTGACTGTGGTGCTATGAATAGAGGGTACGCATGGGATCACACTTGAGTGACAAAACCTGACCAGTTAGCATCTGCCACCCTGCATTCATATGGGACAGTAAACAAAAAAAAAATGACGAAGAACTTGTTGTGCAAACAGATTCAGAAAGAAGTCAGGCAAAAGTTATTCTCAACTGCCAAACATTAAAGTAAAGAGACTCCATGTGAATGAATAATTTTCTTTGAACACTTTGATCAGACTGACAAATCCTGCATTAAAATAAAACCAGATGTCTATATGCTATCAGAATTAGTTTCTGGCAGCAACATCAACATCGGTTCCCATCCAAATCCTTCACAATCAGCTACATGAACTAAAAACTTTACATACCAAGTTTAGTTTAATCATACAGAGTGCTACAGCTGTTATAATGGGCTCTGTTTCTCTAGATGTGAAGTATGAACAGAAGACGAGTCAAAGAAAACATTCTTTCATCATATGGGGAATGAAGGATCCAGCATTTTTGGGGTTTGACCTACAGTAGGGAAACGTCCATTTCTGACCATCATACTGATTCTCAAGTCCTTTTACTTTGTGAAGTTTGTTAATGATACTACTCCTGTCATATCAGACATAGTGAGTGTGTCTGGAGGGGTGTGTGTGTGGTGGTATTGTGTGCGAAAGAGAGTTCAATACATACCCTCTATTCCTCATGACTGCCAGAGGTGGTGTTTTGCACCCGGATACGTCTTTATGCACACACGCAGATCCAGTATCTGTAATACAGAGGAGCGAGATTCAGACTTTTGACAAGCGCTATCTTTAAATCTAGTCCACACAGAACTAAACCGACTTTGGTGAAGAGTACACAGGACGGAGCAGAGCAGAATTCTGAATTACAAACCATCACAGCATGGAAATATCTGAACAAACCCACTGAGCTCCCAGCCCGAGGAAAGGCTTATCCAGTTTCTAGTTTGCATGACAAATGGGATGCATCGCCCCGGCGTCCAGTTGGGAGACGGCGTGCTACGTGAAAATACACCCGCATATGAGAATAATACACAACTCATCGGTGTAAAATTGCTCCTCTCCTCAGTTAATTAAAACCAGCCCACCAAGTGTGCAGACTCTCTGAGAAAGAGAGGAGTTTTACATTTCAAAGTCAGAAAACCTGTTATGTAAACAGAGACCACCACTGTGCAGAAGCTTCACATGAAAAACACTGTCCTCAAAGAACTGCCTCACGGAGCAGGTGCATAAAGTTTTCTCCGGGTTCGGATGGTGATAGCAGATAACTGCTGTGTCATGAAGGAAAGTGAGAATGTATCTTAAACGCACTGCCGCAAGGAGCAAAGCACTAGTATTGCATAGTTTAGAAGGTTAACTCCCACTGGACCCAACGATGCTAAAAATGTCCGCCCTAATGGAAACGCAGACACTGTGCACCAGTGGAGGAAAGAAACAACCAACAGAAATGCTAGAGAGGAAGGAACAGCATCCGCTAAATGTATCAGTTTAAATGTCAGCCAAAAAATAACAAGAAATGTAAGCACAGGAATGCTAATGATATGTTTAAGGTAATATAGAAAAAGACTGTAAAGCATCCTGCTCAATATATATGTTGGTCACACTTTAGTGTTTTTTCTCACGGCTAGTTGCGGTCGACAGTTGCGTGCCGGTTCCCCTGCAAGCCTCTGTGACCTACAGTTACCCAGAACACCCTTCTCCCCATAGGTTTGCAGAGACATTTGTCTTTGCAGAAGCATCATTCCAGTTTAACTTATACAAGGGCACATGTCTTGCGGGTCACTGCTAACAGCAAGCTAGTTAGCTGATTAGCTAGTCAGCTAGAGCACATGAAACAGCTTAAAAAACCTATCTGTAAATGTCATGCTGGTCTGTTTAGATGCTGGTATTTGCTGTTACTGTTAAATACCACTGCTAACATCACTCTGTGCCCATGACTCATAAGCTACAGTCTCCAGTGTAAGTTTGATTACTTTGTCTCATGTTCTCCTGCTGAAGCTCAGCCTGCTAGCTGCTGTCAATCAAACGCAGATACCTTCACAAACCTTCAGGGGCTGAGAGACAGAAGAACATTTCTGATATTTCCCTTAAGACCTTTTTCTAATAAACAATATATACAATACTTTTATTTTTGGCTGCAAAAAAGGGATGACTGTTGGACTTTAAGAGTAACTACATACAAATAACCATTTTTTGAGTAATACACTTTTATTAAACTAGTTGATTACATACAGAATTTGCCTGTAGAACTACTTACTTAGAAAAAACAGGCCCACTCAATGCATCACATGAAAGATGAAACCAAAACTGTTCATTGTGAAATGTGTGCGTAGATTGTACTAAAAGACGTCATAGTGAAAAAAAATGAAATTAAATGCTCAGTACAAAAGCAGATTGTGATGGCATGGTCACACAAGACATTCTTAATTTGAAATTTTACACTGAGTGAGATCAGATTTTACATTCGATACTTTTAATAAATGTTGTTTTCCATTTATTAATTACATTTAAGTGGGTTGTGTCTTGGCTCTGATCTGTGGTTTGACAGACATCGGAGGAGGGACACTGTGGGACACATAAAGGAGATCCAATGTAGTCACACACTATAAAGCCTCGCCTCACACAGATGTTTACTCCCCACCCCTCTGTTGCCTTTTTAAATGCAGAATTTAAGGGGAATACTTACCCTTTAAGTGAAAAAATGTATGGGATACTTACAAAAAATGCCTGTTATGTATATGTAAAAATGAATATCGCACTGTTCGATTTTTAAATATCAATGTTGGCCTCAAAAATCCACTAGCAATAGGGTACTAATAGGCATAGTTAGTGTATTGGAAAGAGAATAAAAATCATAAAAAATATAAATTACTGACAATAAATAATCTACAGACACTTCTTTTCTGATTGTCTGCTTTCAATCTCGCTGTTAGTTATCCCATGTAGGGTTATTTATCGGGGCAATACCCAATTATGAGAATATTATATCAATCTTGAAGTCAAGGCACATAGTAATCAATAAGAATTATATTGCGCTTCAGTTCATTTCCTCTCTCCTTAAACAGCACCTGGAGGTAGCTTCCAGGGTACGTTTTGATTACAGTGCTGAGGGCTAACCCAGAAGGTCAGAGGCTGCAGGGTCACATCCCAAAGGCAGAAGTAGCCAGGGGGTGCTAGGTGCAGCACTTTAATCCCGTAAAAGAGTGACTGCACGGAGAGAGGAAATCCAGTATATCACATACGATAGGGTCATGCATACGGCAGCCAACCCCCCTGTGCTGTTCCCTGGTATCAGTGCCGCAGTGTGGAGATTAGCGCTCCTGTAGGACAACAGACTCTGCCAATCATGACCATGCTTACACATTGCAGTGACAGGGATGTGTTTGCCAAGCCTTGCAGAACAAATATTCATTTAATTTATGCAAATATGCACAAGAGTAGATTCATTTTAATTATTAAAATGAGACAGCTCCGCGCGCAACAGATTGTTGTGGTGAATCGGCCGCGTCTACACCTCCTCTCTAATTATTAACAGCAACGTTGTACTTGGACGAAACGGAACAGAAGTCAGTGAGGAGAGCAGGATTCCCACTGGCTGACATACAATGTGAGGCAAAAGGAGATAATACACTTTTCCGCACTCTCTGATACGGTGTTGATTTCTGGATCTCTGCCTCTCTCTCTCTCTCTCTTTCTTCCCCTTATACCTTCTGTTTCTCTCCATGTTTAACCACCTTGCTGTGTCTTAACTGAATGAGCTGCACAGACAGTAATTCTTGTTTGTTGCAACTTGGGTCTTATTTTCATACATTTGGCTGTTATTGAGACTTGGGAGCACAGTGACATCACTAAACAGAAGGCACACGGGACAGGAAACATTAGTGGTCAGATGGGTTTTGAAGCTGTACTACAGTAAATATTTTATATTAATAATGGCTCCCTTACTAGGAAGGGAAACCAAAATCAAATGGTACGATTATTACACAAACTAGCAGCTGTAAACATCCATCACAGTTTTCAGACTGACTTCCTGGGTCCAATTTAACTTTCCCAATTTATCATGGTTGTGTTCACATATAGTTTTCCTGAGCAACTGATGGATTGATGCCAGCATTCTGGGTGTGATCACTTTCAGTTTCACCTTCAGATGTGGTTTAATCTGATTACATTTTTGGCTTGTTGACATCCTGTCTGATCATCCGAATGCTTGTTTATTGGCCCATCATACTTTGTTGTAATGTGCAATGTCAGTAAAAGTCCATTTTCAGTCCATATCACACTTGTGTACATTGCATATTGAACGAGCATTGGCTCCAAACTAGTTGTAATGTCCTGCTTATAGGTTGGCACTTAAAACTGAGATTTAAAGCTATAATCTGTAATTACTCCACATTAAAATGTCTAAAAACAACTAGACCTATGTCATATCTGTTGTTGAGTTGTGTACTTACATTATTCCAGATGTTACCAACAATTTTCAAACCAAGAGAAATCTGTAATTTTAGTCAGAGTAACGGACCGTTTCATCCATAATTTGGAGGACACTGTAATCAAGTGGACTTATACTTGTGATACATAGTGATACATATGTCAACCTCTGCACTTCCCCTCTCTCTCTTTTAATCTAAGTGTCTTGTGTTCCTCAGAAACTTTCTCCAAAGTTTTAG
The DNA here is from genome assembly GCA_029490765.1 of Euthynnus affinis. Lineage (NCBI taxonomy): Eukaryota > Metazoa > Chordata > Actinopteri > Scombriformes > Scombridae > Euthynnus > Euthynnus affinis. Next base: position 4,588,182 of record CM055853.1, on the reverse strand, counting down.
TATCACCGATTCAGAGGTACCAAGGATGAAGGAGGGAGAGGGGGAGAGAGACAGGGATACAGTGCGAGAAAGGAGAGAGAGAGAAGAAGAGTTTTATCACCGCGCTGTATATGAATGCTCGGTACATTGATGAACTTTCACTCTACTGCTCACGAAACATGCTTACTTTTAAAAAAAAAATCCACGTCTGCTATCGAGGTATTAGCAAAATTAACTGGACACACATATCCCGGCTGCACAGTGGCACTTTATTAAGAAGCTTTGTTTAATGGAACCTATCGTGTGATCTGCCAACAGGGATCTTGCGTTATAAAACAAGGCTCCCTGTAGTGAAAATATGAAACTTTTATTAGATGCAATCATTTTCAGCAACGGGGGAAACTATCCTGAGAATGCAGTTTACAAAATTACCTACTGCTTCACGCTGAAAGAGCTGAACCATCTAGATGAATTACCCCCGAGGGTTTTAGCTGGTCAAATGAAAACAGAGGAGAGTTCTTGCATATTTTTGGGCTCTGGTCAAATTTCCCTTTCTGCCTTTCTTTTGCTTAAGTCTAATTCTCCACTTGAGCGTTGGCTTCCACGGCATTTAGCAACAGTTTGTACCTGCTGTGCTGACAAATGGCAGAAAGTGCCTAATAGAGCTAAGTTGTCTGCTACTGTAGGTGGTTTATCAGGGTACAGATAATTAGTCTGGAAACGAATGTCTTTTGGCAAGAGACAGAGCCCAGACCTGCTTAAATAAGAGTTTCTAGAAATGTGGATGTGCAATAAATAGATTTCAAACATGAATCTTTGTACCTTGGCTGCCCCAAGTAACAGTGATAGTGAATTTAAAAGCTTAGAAATAATGGGACATAATGTTACTTGGCATCAGCAAACTGCTCACAGAATACCCATATTTACCAACCAGACCACTATAAATCAGAGGTTAAAAAGATTAATACTGGTGAGAGCATCATTTCTCTTAATTTTGGACGATACACTCACTGAGCCTTTTATCAGGTGCACCTGTGCAATCTAGTACGATTCATTACAAAGACTCTGCCATAAATTCTTTGCTTATATATTTTCAGGTTTTTTTTTTTGACATTGTCAGAAAGGTGATTATTCTAATTTATGTTTATTATTGAAGTCGTAGTAGGTGGTGGTGATGTACTGGTTGCATTATATTGAAAACTGAAAATGCATAAGCTTCGTAAATGTAGAATTTATGGCAGAGCTGTTGTATTGGATCGCATTAGGTTGCAAAGGTTTTCCTAATAAAGTGCTTGGTGAGTGTAATTCTTCTATGCACAGTCTTGGCCTACAATATACATACATACACAACATAATATATGGCTGAGAAAATCTAAGCTCAAACATACTTAGAAATCATACTGTCATTTCATGGTCGTCAGCAAGTGGTGCCTGTTCACTTGACCTTAAGGAGTCAATATGCTTCAAACACATGTCGCATCATTAAACAACGTATGACACCCTTCCCCGCTCCAAACCCCACCCAGCACCCTTCTGATGTCAGAACAGGACAGACTGTGCCCAACACGTTTCTGACACTTCCGTCTTCATTCGTGTCCAGGCGACACTTTGTACAAACGATGTCATTTCAAGAATCCTGAACTCTTTTCCAACCTGACTGTTTTAATCCAGACATACCAAAGACTAAACCTATGTCAACCATGCATGGATTTCTTAATATACTGTATGATGGAGAAAGCTGAAATGTCTACTCGCTAATTATTCTAAGGTTTTAACTACATCTCATCTTTATTCAGCAAATGGCTTAGGTGTTGTTATGTAACCTTAAGGAGTCAGCATGCTTCAAATGCTTGTTAGATGATTGAACGGCATACACCACCTCCATGCCCCACACCTTTCTGACGGAATAGGACAAATTGTGGCCGACAAGTTTTAAAAAGTATGAAGACTTTTGTCTTCAGACATGTTCAGACTACACTTCATACTAATTAGGTTATTTGAGGCATACTGAACCCTTTACCAACCTGACACACTGAAGATCTTATAATGGTGAGTCCACCTTTTCTCCGCTGGCACAGATATTCATTCTTGTCCTTTGGGAACACTACATGGTAAAGAAGAATCAAAGCTCAAACGGTTCGCTTACTAATGATTCAGAGTTTTTAACCACATCTCACATTCAGCGAGTATAGCTGGTGTGATGTCATCACGTGAACTAAATTTATACTGTTTCACCTGTGTCACCTAACGCATCAACAGTATAAACCCACACATCAGGTTTACTAGTGAACAGAGACATGGTGGGAAGACGGTAAGATGGAAACCCACTCACCTACTAAATATCTAAATTTCACTCCAACCACCACTTACAACATCAAAGATCAATGAAAACCCTCCTACACAGAGCACAGCATCTTGTCAGTGAGTAGGAGGATAGAAACAGGGAGGTGCACCAAGTCTGGGGGGTCACTCAATGCCAACAGCTATGAGAAGTGGTTTAAGACAATGGATTGGTGTATAGTCGACCAGGAGTCAGTGGATAGCCGGAGAAAGATTCATTCCCATCCAATGCCAAAGACATTCCTTCAGTTGTGATTTCCCCAAAATATGTCCATGAATGCTAATAGAAACCTCCCATACTGAGAAAAATAGTAGTTTAAAAATTGGGGTGGACAAAGACACCCTGTATTTTTAATCTCATAAAATTACTCATATGTTTCAAGGGAAATAATAACTCTAAAAAATATAGGATTGTAAGTAGGCAAATTCTGTCCCCAAAGTACTTGAAAGTTTACTTTATAAAGTCATTCAGCTTTCTGGAGTCAAAGTCTATCTCAAGAACGCTCCAAAACAATCCCCTGTGTTAATGCGGCTATGATGTCCCCTGCTGCTCTCCTAGTTGTGTTTGTTAATTAGTTTGCATGTCTTTTGTGGGGCTAAAGCAGTCAAATAATTAACAATGACAAATAGCTTTCGTGTCCACTAGCTCTTATCCCACCTCTACAGCTGTGGGGATCTTGGTCTTGAGCAACCTGTTTTTATCAGGCCACAGAAGCCAAACCAAAACTGCTAATGCGTTAATTTATAACATAACCTGGCATCGAGCCAAGACAGCCACGTACAGAGAGAGAGAGAGAGAGAGAGTAAAAGAGAGAAAGAGAGAGAGCAAAAGAGAGAGAGAGAGAGAGAGTGAGGGAGATTGGTGGATGGGTGAAAAACTGCAGTGTCACCACATGAGTCCACTTTTAGCCCTCTTGCATCAAGTTACTGTGTATGTGCTGATACAGCCCCGGGAAACAGATGTCCTTGTGTGCCGGATTGTAATTATTAATGGGTGAGACTTGCTGGTTTCATCAAAGCCTGAGCTGCACGGCGCCACATACAGGAGCTTGATCTCTCAGTGACAGACGGGCGGGAGAGGGAGGGGTGGGGGGCTTTATTTGAGAGCAGGTGGACACAGGAAAGTTTAGGGGAGAAAGAAAGAGAGGGAGGACACGATGGAAAAGGTCAAACTAGATGTCACTTAGCGCCTTGGCTGACTGGATCACTAGAAAGCCTACAAACTAGAAAATGAACTGAATTAATCCAATTACTGACATCATGAACCTCTAATAGATCTAAATTTACTTAAATTGTAGTTTTTTGAAAAAATTAAACAATTAAACTTAACGGTGAATAGCTAACACAAACATTGATATCTAACTAGAAGTTCAACCAGTTAGCCAAAGGTCCGGTCCAGATGTGCCAAATCTTTAAAGTTGCACTGATCAATATCTGTCCATGAGCAATGGATCAAATGATTAAGTTTAATGCTAATGATGACACTTCTGCACTTCCCCTCAGCAACCAGCTGGTGAACATAGTGACACAATTGCAGTAAAAGAGAGGTATTTTTCCCTGCAGTTTTGGTGGAGAGCAGAGCTAGAAGGACAGTGAATACTGGACTTACATCAGGGGGCCAGAAACATGATCCTGTGTCTGCTGGATGTGTAAGTCCGCAACTGTTTGCAAACACCATATCAACTTTTTAAGGTATAACAAGGTATGGCAATATGTCAGTGTTGTGTTTACAGCTCGCCCCCAAGTAGCTATAAGATCCATTAAATATCCATTAAGTCCAGTCCAGAGGATCAGAATCTTTAAAGTATAAAGCTTCATTTATACTTCTGCATTAAGGCTTTACGACATACTTAGAAGATGAGCGCCTCTTAAAAAATTTAACTACACGGTCGGGGCTACAGCAGCTATGGAGATACCACGTGGGCTCAGAAGAACTGTGATTGGCTGCATGTCTGATGCCATTGGAGATTGTTGGGAGTAAAGACAACATTAAGAAGTTGAAAAAAACACTTGTTTGTCTTTTTAGACTTTTCAGTAACACATTTTTAACAAAGTAATCTCCACTGCAAACCTTCTGCTTACTGCGACCAGTGATGGTTGGGATGTTTTGACATGTGGAGGCCAGCCAGCACTGAGCTCGGTTAAGACCGTCAAGCAGATGGTGGACAAGATAAGTGACAAGTGTCAGGGAGGGAACTGGTGTAACTGAGTTTCAGGAAGGGTAAACAATACAAATCCTGCCTTTGGGTGAAAATCTGCATAATGCATCTTAAAAGAGAAACATTATCTCCTCACAGTCAGTGTATTGGTTGTATTGCTATTACTATGGATGCCTATATGTTTATATGAAAGTTCAACTCGTATGTATGTATGCTTATATGTATGTAAAGGATCATTTTGAGATTGTGAGGAGACTTGATGTACCCTGAACAATTATTTTCTCAGTCATATCAGCTCCATACTTCATTGAAGTTTCTCAAACTTGGAGTTGGGACGCCAAAGAGTATGTTAAATGTTTGTATGTCATCAATTTGGACCTATGCCCATTCTCTAACTAACAGAATAATTAACAGAATATAAAATTACAAGTGGCAAATTGACAAACCTCTAATTTCTGAGAATTGTGGGACCTGAAGTGAGGACAGAAAAGATTGGGAACCCCTGGTTTGGTAACTGTAGCCTATATGAGGCTACTTGGGTCAATGGTACCAAAGCCCTTCTTGGGCCCTTTCACATAGAAACATGTTACGCAGGTGAAACACTTTTCATTCACATATATTTCAATGGAAGAATGTCTGTATTTCCGTCTACTGTTTTCGATTGCTGTTACTCACAATGTCTACAAGTGTTTTTAGGGTGCCTAGCACTCAATCAGCAGTTGCCTTACTTGTCACTAGGATGTGCCCAGGCCAGATGGGATTTGTAATACACACAGCATGTTCCTGATGTTCCCAAGAGTCTACTCCCAATGCCACTATGCCAGTATCCTCTCCTCAACTCCTCAGAAGAGCAGCGATTTTATCACACTCCTGCTCCCCAGCTCATACATGTCTAGATGACGTGTTTGGCATGTTCTTCGGTTGTTAAATGACGCGCATCTAATGATGTGATGCTCTGCAACGCGGCTGATGCGTGATGCACTTAAGGGTTTTGGACACTAAAGCTCATCTAATCTGTCCATAAGACGAGCATTTGAATATGAATCGGCCAATAAATCAAGAGCTTCAGCCTCAGGCTCAGTACCCTCTTCTAACAGTCTGGTACAACACCCTCATCACTGATCAAAAAGACGGATCTGAAGAATATTTGTGTACTTTGACTGAGCATCAGCAGCGATAAACAGTCGAGCTCAGCTGAGACATCAGTGAAATAAAGTTCCTCGAGCCTCCCATGTTGCTGGCAGTACAGAAAGATCTGAATATTCAGTAATGATTACATCAGTTAACTGCCATGCTGGCGCCCACATAGCAAGTAATGATGCCTCAAGTCAGTCAGTCTTAATATGTCTGTGAAACAGGTAGCATAAATTGCAATGACGGTTAAAAAACTAGCAGCTTCTTAAAGTATTAATTCCCTCTTCACATAATTGGATAGGACACCAAGGTGGCTGGCAATATTTTTTATGGGACTGACCTGTCAGGAGTGCAGATTGTCTTTTGAGGCAGAGTGATGGTTGAGTGCAAAGTGACAGTGAATCTCGGAAATTGGACTCCTTAGAACATTATTTGCCATAAATTACCGGGAGGATCTCTGCTCAAGGTCAACCTTCAAGCAAAGTGACAGCCGTCAAGCAAAGCCGAGTCCGGCTCACCATCATCAGCCGAGGCTTCATCAAGTGAGCGCCCTCGCAAGTTTATCAGCTTGTCCCGGTGTCCTGCCGCTAGTCAGTTGAGAGGGGGAACATGCCCCGGTCCTATGTGAGGGGGGTCTTTTACAGCTAGGCCAGTAAAAGATGGTCAGACTCCAACCAGAATTGTAGAACACTCATAACAGAAGACAGCCAAAGCCAATTACTTGGCAGCTTCCATAAAGTATTAAAAGGTTGAACCCTGGGATTGATTTACACTTGTGCGGCGCCTGGTGAAAGGTGTAGCTGGGTTTACTGATCCCTTATGAGCTAGCAGTCCATCTACTGTATAGATTTAGCAAAAGCAATCCACTTCAATTCGGATGTTGATTAGAAAGGATTTGTAAGCAGCATTTGAAGACGACGACGGCGGAATCATGACAAATAGGGTACGGCAAACACTATCAACATTATTCTAGTTTATTAGCCGAAATCAGTGAGGTGTTGATAAAAGGCTGCTAATCCAATCAGAATCCACTGTAGTTTTATAAGCGCCCTGTAACCGAGGTGAATGCTTGGAATACCTTTTTACAAGCTGTTTCTATCAGATATATGTCACCATTGATCAGGGAGAGTGGTCTACAGGGGATCAGCCACCTCTGATCATCCAATCTAATTCATGGAGCAGAAAATATGAGCAGTTGTTAACCACAAAACTGTGCGCTGCTGTGGTGGGACGTTTATGTGCTGCAACCGAATGAGTCAGACATACAACATAGTTCTCATTTATGTATTCACATAACATTCACTTGAAAGAGCGGTCTTGTTGAAGAAGGTCAAGAAGCCATGGTTGTTTAGCATATTCGATGCTGCTGAACTGACCCTGATCAAGGGTTGTTGAGTCCATGTATGTATACAAATGCGCTGCAAGGATTTTTTTTTTTTTTTTAAAAACAAGCTTCTCTTTAAATGTGTGCATTGATTTTCTACCTTCTAAGTACCCCATTGCTTTAGTTCATTTCAGGATGATCGTCAACATACAGAGAATTTCTTAACATAAGTAACTGATGCATTGTTGCCTTTATTTTTGTGTCACAGTTACATACAAGAAGTCTTTTGAAACTCTTCCCGTTGATGTGTCAAAGGTGGTTTTGACATCTGATATAGCAGACTTGGCTGCTGAATAGCAACCTTTGCAAAAAAAAGGACCAAATTCAGATGAATCTTTTCACGCCTGCCGTCTTTTCTTATTGTTTCACTTCTGGGTTTGAGTCGACAAACCACTATCCACTCCTGGACATCAGAGCATAACTGAATGTACCACAGTCCCTCCTAAGACTAAACTACATGACAAGAATGTAGCTTTAATTTGAAAAGCTAGTTGATTTCCATATTGGAATGAACTGAAATCACATCTATTTATCTATAAATCTACGTATATTTATGCATCAAGTCTGTGTGGGTGTATTCTTTTTAATCCAGTCTAAATTTTGACACATTTGGAAGCTCATACAGTCCTGTGTTTACAGTATGAAAATGAGCTTTAGGTTCAAGGATGCAGAAATTGTCAAACCAGAAATCAGACTAGTGCAGAATACATCTGGTAGACTTTTAACTAAAAACAGGAAAAAAGATCATCTTACTCAGATTTTAGCATCACCACACTGTTTGCCTGCTTGTTCATTTTTTTAGGGATTGATTTCAAGATTTTATTGATTATTTGTAAAGTTTTTCACAGCCAGGCTCCAGATTATATTTCAGAATTGTTCTCAAATGACCAACCTGTGCACAAATCATGTCTTAAAACCAAGTTCGACGGATTAGCCAAACAATATTTTTGATGTCTTCCATACTTGATATCTCATGAATCATTTGTCTGTTTTTACTGGCTTCATTGATTATTTTGTTAATAGCACTCTGTAATGTTGATTTTGAGAAGTGATACAAAATGTTTTCTTTGAGAATGTGTTTGTTGAAGGTATACAACAATGTGTTACAACATTACAGCTGTATTTGTACCGACTTTGAAGAAGGCATCTGTCTCAATCACAGCAATTGATAGTAATTGAGCAAAACACTCAGATACCATACGATTTTCCAATATTGGTCAACTTTTTTGTTAAAAACTATGATGTACAAACCACAGTGATAGCGATTTACAATCTTCTAAACAAGAGTGAGTGAGCTCTCTTCCTGGTGAAAACCAGACTGACCCATATCTGACCTTACACCTCTTCTCCTTTTTTTTTTCTCTTATCTTTGTAGTGAAGCTGGTCGTGTAAACCTCAGCGTGCTGTGTGTAGTTTCCTGACATCACACTACATGATGCGACCTCTCGCCGATGTGCAGAGCTGCTAGCATCCCAGACTGCCTCGTGCAGCTTTAATGAAAAATGTAATCCCTCGCTATCTCAGACGCCACCGTTACATTTGCCCAGACAGTCCGTCAGACTTGGGTGTCATGCGTATTCCTCCACACGGGGATGGTGACATGTGATAGCACCGGGCTTATTCTGCTTTATTCCTCAGCCCCTGGTGATAATTTCCACAGGGCGTGCAGTCAATCACGCTGTGCTGTGTCCCTGTCACCAGCAGCCCCGGCCGTCAGTCGGACTACGCCGCCTTCACGGAGAATAAACACCACCGCTCCCTGTCTCCTCACCGTCTCCACGCTCCTCTGCTGACAGACAACAGCTCGCGTGTGTGCCAGAGATAGGCCCCGCTCGGAGATTTCCCATAATCATCCCCCCCCCGTTCGGCTTCTCTCTCTAACCCCTTTCATTGTGCTGTGTCAGGCTTCTACACGGGATTCGTGCTAACGATCTTAGCTGATGCAATTTGTAAGACGCGCAGATGTGGCCAGTCAAAGCGGAGTTGTGAAAATGTATTCTCCTCTTCTCTCTCTGCTTGTTTGGAGATTCCCTGCTCTCAAGTGTCTCGTATGCTGATAGAGTTAAAGGGTTTAAAAGGAAAAGAGGCATTGTTAGTGACTGTGTATGCAAAGACAAACATAATCAGGATGTGCAGGGTGAATGAATGAACACGGACATTGTTGTTAGAAATCGATACCCTTTCTACCACGCAACAGATAAGACCGGCAGCCTGATTATTCTGTGAATATGTGTTAATTAAAGAGTCCGTTCACCCAAATTACCTCCAGTGGTTTATAGTTATGCAGATAGTTTGGGTTTCACTTGTCTGCCCAGGTTTTAAAGCTGCGGCGATCGATACTTTTAGATAGATCAAATGTCTTTGTGTCATCTGAAAGGGGTCGCTCGTAGTCTCAAACGGAGGGAGAGTTAATACCTGACTCTGCAGTTCCTCTCAGCTCTACGGAGCATTTTAGCATCTTTCTGCTTTGGCTTTACGGCTCACAAATGTACTACTCTGGTTCACTGTTACTGTCAGCAGCATCAGGCAGCTGTTTAGAGGGGGAAAAAAAAAAGCTCTGATAAATTCACTGGACACTACCATCACAGAAAAAAAGAGATAAAAGGAGTGTGAACATCGGTCTGACATTCATCAAGGGACTAGAAATGAATGTGACTCTGTGCCTGCTGGATGTGTAAATAAGGAACTCTTTGCTAGCACTTTCACCATATAGACTTTACAAGGTGGGATGACAACTTATTGTTCTGCCCCCAAGAGGCCAGAAAAAAAAAATGAATGCAGCTTTAAGAATCCCTTCAACAGGTCTTGATAATGAGACCGACTCACTCGGTTCATCAGTAGCGAGGCAGGCATCTGTCCTAGCAGTGTCATCTTCAGCTGATACAGAATCTATAAATGAACACTTTAATAGATTTAAGGGTTGTAATTTCTGGAAGTCAACTCGCAACAAGCTGTAGAGTTGTGTCCATCTCATTCATGCTGGTCAGAATTTTGGTGGCCATTTTTCTGTCGCTGTTTTTTAGAGTAAGGCAGCCGGCTAACTATGTAAGATGACGTCCCCAGTCTTAGTTCTGCTTACATGGGTTCGATTGGCCGAAGCTGTCCATAAGCAAAGCACTAGACTTATCTGAATCACTGAACAAATTGGAGATGTGGGCAGTGATTCAGAAATGTGGAACAAGATGACGAATAAAATAACAAACCAACGGCCGACTGTGATCTATATTAAAATAATTACATTGTATTGGATTGTTTTTGTGTCTTGACAAAAAATCTCAGAGATAGATTTCACAAAAACCTGGGCAAATAACAACCAAAGTGTCTACATGGCTAGAGAGCACTAAAGGTAAGGAGAATAACACGTCTGTTCTGTTTGTTTGTTTTTCGCAATTATGGTGTACTGTCACTTTAAGAAAAGGATTAGCGTAACCAGTGATCCGTGTCAAGCTATAAAAGAAGCCGCTAAACTAACTCTGACACAGGTTGATCTAATAGGTGAGTAAGTGGGGTTGTTTTCAGCTGTAATGTGTAGATAGAGGGGTTCGGTTGGGAAAGGGCAACTTGAAGCAATTCAAGACGATTACGCTGAAAGCCCATCATCTGTAGAAAAAGCTCGGCTACGACGCCGCTCGCCACCTTTCACAACCCCGCCGCAGTAATGATCGACTGTTTGCCCACATTCTCAGGAAAAGACACAAATTGCTGAAGCAGTTCAGAGGAGACTGCATGATGGTGAAAGACGACTAGCATCCCCCCCGCCCCACCCCACCCCACTCCCACCCCTCCCCACCCGCCAGGACAGATGTGAAAGCTTTTAAAGCGACTGCAAGTGTTCATTAGAGATAAGGGAGTTTGTCTGCCCACGTAATTGCCCAGCTCCTGTGGCAGACTGTATGTGCCAGTCAACTATTACCAGTATGACAGCGGCCTGCCAGGCTCCAGCAGCTGCTCTTGTTCCCTGACATTTAGACCCATTTAGGCTCATTAGAACTAAGAAGCCAGCGGGGCCTTTTGTGTTTGCCTGTTTTGCTCACACAGAAGATAAATGAGTGGCGACTTAGAGTGCTTTCTTAACTTGCGCGTAACTGTGGTTTCGACAAGTCTGGAGTGGCAGGAGAGGCACTCTCTCGATAATAAACAAATGGCACTTCTCACGCTGGCAATGCCACGAGTAACCACACATTTAAAATTGCATCAGTGAAGCCGCATGTTTGTGACTAATGGATATTAAGATAAAGCTGAGCAACATTATTTGCAAAGTGCATTTCGCACACAAGGTAATTCAGAATGATTTAGACACTGAGATAAATGACAGAACAGAGCGGCAGATCTTTTAGGAAAACAAAAGTTTAAAAGATGAGAAGAATATTTAGTGTGTATCTTAAAAAAAAAGGCAAATATGTACATTTTTGTGAATGTACAATGGGCTTTGTGTCAACAATCAAGTCCTAGAATAGCAACTCATGGACCTGGTTGTGAGAATATTGTGTCACATTTGGATTAGGTTTTAATTTACATGTAAATATTGAGGCAAGTCTCAGATCTTGTGTATATTTATTCCAAAACTGTGCTGTTAGCTGTAAGCAGCTTCAGTGAGTTCATCTTTAATTCTGGGAACAAACAGCTGACCGGTGCTGGAGTTCCACTGAGCTAATATTCTGTGTGATAACAATTTTAGGTCCAACGTTTGACTCTTACGGTACTCCACTTCATTTCAGTTTGCTCTCATATATTTTTTACCAATAGACACAGAGTGGTGCCTAAATTGTTTGAGAACTAGAGCCCCACAAAGCCTGATATATCAACCAGTATTAGCTTATTGCATATACACTGGTATTAGTGTACATCTTGGCCAATAAGCAACAAGAAATTGCAGAACAGAAGAGCTAAAGATAAGTCTGATGTAGTTTAGAAACTGTTGCATAATTTTTTAACCTTATGTTCATTTTTACACTGAATTATCCACAATATCTTGCTTAATTGTTAAAATAAATAATCAGGGGGTGTTTATAAAAAATATTCTCATGTGTTGTAAAAAATGAATATATGCCTACATACTGATATTGGATATTCAAAACTTTCAAATTCAATTCTCTATTTTGACACTGGCCACTATTTCTCCTGCTATAGTGAGAACTAAGCAATGCAGGACAGAGCTGGAAAGGACTTGCACTTCTCTAATCTGTCTACTGTAGGTTTATTCAGTGTCATCTGTCAAGGACTAAAAATTTTGCCAAACTCGGCATTTCGGGGAATATAATTTAAAACCTTGATAAGAGCCGTCTCAGTGCTGTGGTGTGACTTAAATCCAGGTTGGAAACTGTCAAAGTACTTTTTGAGGCCAAGAAGCTGTTGAATTAAAACAAGGTCAGAGGCTCTGAGCGTTTCAGGATTAGTTAGTGGAATATAATGTTTTGTATATTGTTTTTTTTTTTCTTAGTTAAGTATGGTATTATTATAATATCATAATATGACTGTCTAGCACATTGTAGGATGTCGATGCAGAAGCTTGTCATAATGAGTCTAGAGTTTTGTCAGCCTCCATTTACACTCAGCTTTACAACACATCTCTTACACTGAATTCTTATTATTGTTAAAATGATTTGAAGCCTGGCAGGTACAACAGCATGATTAACATTTATCATTTTATAATTCAAATTGTTCCTCACTGAGGTTCTTTGTGATAGTGATATTGACTGATTGATAACCTGTGGGACCCTTAGATATAATCATAGAGGTAATTAAATCTAAGATATGCTTCACACACTGAGAAAGTCCAGCTGATCCACTCTGGAGCACCGTTGCAATCACTTGATTATTTGTTAGATTATTAAAGCTTGCACGTCATTATTGAAAACTTCTGAGTCTGACCTCGTTCATGAAGTCAGGATCAGTGGGGGCAGACTCCGGCACGAGCACTGTTGCTTTGATCCAACCAAGTTTCAGTTAAAAAAAACATCGAATCAGCTTCATGATAAGTGATCCAACCATCGACTCAAACCGACTTCCCTGCCAGAGACCTGACATGTAATAAGGCTAAGTGAAGTGTGTTAAGAGACGGGGCTCGGAGACACGCCGAGGTGAGATGTTAAACATTGACTCGCGTAGTGAGAACACTGTCGACACTCGATTCTAGTCAAAATAGCGTATGAAACATCAAAGGCGCTATAGCTCGACATCATCCATTTGTCTCAGGGAGCTTTACAGTCTGTTGAACGCGCAACACCCTCTATCTTTATCCCAACTTCACACCGCACACGAGATATCAGCAACATCCGTCTGTTCAATCCACAGCGATACCGCATCACTGTCATCAGAACGAGCTGTCCTGTCAACGACCTGCTAACCGTCTTCACCTGGCAGACAAATATTACAAACGTATGAACAAAAAACTGCCTCCAAATAGGCTCAATGAGATGCATACAAGAGGGAAAGAGTGTTGCTATTTGTATTTTCCTCACCCCACCTGCCGCAGCTCTATATAGCCGTTGTGAAATACACGTGCTTGTGACTGTAGTAGGGTGTTACGGTTGTTAAAATGAAGCTGTTCTGTGAAAAGCTCCAGAAATACGGTGCGACTTGTGTTTTAGACCCTTGATTAGAGAAAAAAATCAACAAAAAATCCATTAAATAGTAAAAAAAAATAAAAATTCACGGACACTTCAACATCCAAGGTTTGACAGCTGTCTGTCAAAATCAATAATAAACCATGTTACTGACAAAAAGAAAACAAAAAAGGAAGAAAAAAATCATTTTTGCTTTAAAAAGGTTTCCGTTTGGAAGCTGACTCCGAAATGTCAGATGAGATGAGAGAAGGTGTTTATGTTTGTTCAGTAATAAGGCAAATATGAACAGCTAAAGCCAAATAATCAGTCACATGATCCGGCATGACACAGGCCTTCAGGTGAGTTTCACTTTACTACCTGATCTTTGAGCCTCTGAGTCAGAGTCTGCTTTTAGGACCCTCGTCATTCCACCTTGAGCGTGACCGTGCGCTTGCCGCGCATGGTGCATGGTGCATATTTCACATTTCTAAAATTAATTTTGTGCTTAAGTGAAATTACACAGCAAACCTGGGGGAATATTTCACACAATGCAAAGAAAGAGGCCGTGTGGGCCCGCTGGCTACGTTTATGAGGGTTAATCTCACGCAAGTGTCAATTATTTGCACACTGAGCATTTTAATGGAGTGAAATGACTGGAAACAAGTGGAATGACTGTTTGAGAAAAAAAAAAGCCAGTATAACTTTAACATACAGAGAGTGTCTATACCAAACGCAAAAGTCCCATTTGGGCACACAGGAAGAAGTCAGAAGGTGACATTCTTCTCTCTCGCACTTCCACTTTGTGACTTCAGCTAACAAGACGGTCGTATTTTCATATATGGAAATCTCGCTTAAGTGCAACTTTAATTTTGCCAGCTCAGTGAAAACTTAGTTGGACTTAGACAGAGTATTTTAGAATCATCTGTCTGGTCTCATTTCTAAATTGCCAGTTTAAATGACAAACTGTACAGCATTGCATACTTTAGCATTGCATAATTTCAAAGAGAATATTTTTTTTTTTGGCTGCTTCTAGACAGACTGGATCTATCCTCCAGCTCCCAGTCTCCGGGGAGTGCCAATTAGCTTGTTTTTCCTGTCTTTGATCATCCGAGCCGAGATGGTGCAACATCATGCCACACTCAGGTGTTGATGAGATTATCTCCTTTGTCTGCGTGTAAAAGCAGACAGTGAAAATAGATTGCGTCTCCTCTGTCGTTATACATGTCCAGGTGAAACATTGTGGCTGCTGCAGATGAAGACGATTCCAGCGGTAAAAAATAACAAACGAATTGCTTTTGAGGATATCTTTATCAACCGATGGTGCTTTGAAGTGGATTAAACAGAGGGTTTGAGACGATGAGAGAGAGCAGTTAGTCTCAGAACGCTGAATGAGTCTGCAGAGCTGCCGTAAAAAGCCGCCATGGGATCTTTAAGAGGGATTTCAGATAATTTAGCCTCGGCACTGAGGCCCCACTCCTCCCCCCGCCCCCTCCAGAGGACTTCTCGGACTAAGGCTAGCAACACGGCCGTGTCCTCCTGCAGCGAGTGACATCCATAAAGATGACAGCCGCCCTGCAGGAGATGCTGGAGGTGACACAGGAGGAGAGGCCTAGCCCTAAAATAACCAAGCTGTTCGGTCCTGACGGCAGCGCCTACTGATTAGAAGTGGCAGAGGTAGCTGCGGTCCTGTTGGCAGGCACAGGGCCCATTTGGCATAACTGCACAGGCTGGTGAGGTGGTGATAACTTTAGATTGCAGGAATCATCAGGCGTGACGCTCCGTAAATGGACATCAACGGGGAAAGATAAATGGCGACGAGTAAGCGAGCCAAAGGCGACGCTCTGCCCGCCCGCCTGACGGATGCAAACACACCTCTTAAGTAACACGGTCTCCTATAAGATACCCGGCGCACACATCAGGCAGGCTGTTGGAAAGTGGCTCCATCCCTTCAAAGTTTCATCTAACCTCCTCTAGGCTCCATAAAGGGTGGCGTGTCACATCCTGCGAGGAAAACGGAGTAAATATACAGTAAATAAACAACTTGAGGTTTCGGCTCGGAAGAGTTATTTTTCAGCAGTGGGAGGAGGGCGAGCAAACATCCTCTACAGTCCCTGATGAGGTGTTATGACAGTAAGTTTAATAAAGCATGAAGAAGTCATTAATAAGTAATGCTCTGCTGTGCTGACAAATAATGTGGAGCATCAGCTGGAGGCCCGGACTAAATCACATCAACGCGAGCAGCCAAATATCAAGTCACTGAAGCCAAAACGGGAGTTATATTCCAGTGAAAGAAGCTATGTTGGGTACAGTTATGCATCACTGGCGGAGGAAAAACTCCCATGATCGTCTCATTTAGGTTTTAGAGTAACGCGCTGGCACCGTTTCTTGACAGACAGTCAGTGTATCCATCCACCCAGCGCCTCTGTGCAGCGCGTCCAGTTTTGAGGTGCTGCAGTTGACGCTGCAGCATCTAACAGCTGCCATAGCGGTGGGGCAGGAAACACTCTATTCCCACTCCTGCCAGAATGTAAATGCATGACTGCTGATGTAGCTGGTTTCATGTGAAATAGTCTCATCAAAGAAAGTTTCCATGATGCCAGAAACAAGAGTAAAAAAAAAAAACTGCAGACAAGACTAAAGAGTAGATCACTGTAGTGGTTAAACTTGGGGCTGAGGAGTTCTCAGGTTTTTCCAGTGATCATGTTATAAATGGTGGATGGATCACAACACCAGGGCCTGATATTGTTAGAGTTACTTAGTAACTTAAGTTTAAATGTTACAATGATAACTCTAGTGCTAGTTTTGTACTGTATGAACACCAGCCATTAATCAAGTGTGATGATGCTCAGTGCTTATGTGTGTTTTTGTCACTTTTAACCACATTGTGACCTTATGAACCTGCAGCTACGTGTTTTCCACGACTCGTGCTATTTAAAAACACACAGACCTCACTGTGTGGGTTAAACTGAGCTCATATCAGTATGGATGACAGGTGGACACGTCAGTAGCTGCTCGTTATAGTTATGATAAAAGTTTTAATTGCTTTATGTCGTTATGTGGGCAGCGTACTGTAGGAAGGTCGCTAACATCATGTCCAGCTGTTTCCAACTTGAGCCGAGGTCGCACGTAGACACACGTTGCTATTTTTAAGCACCTGAGCAAGGACAGATGAACACTGTTGTGGATATTTTGAGCGTTGGTCAGCAGAAAAGGGCACCCGATGTCTTAAAGCTGAAAATGTTCATTGGAAGCACTTGGTCAGAGTGTTCTGCTCCGATGCTGTCTCTTTCCGATTCTGTTCTCTGAAGGTCCGAGTCCTAGTCTTTATCAGCCTACCATATGAAAAATTAGTCTGATTGGTTCATTAGTTTCAAAACATAAAACTGTGACCTCTCGAGTCAGGTTGCACGGAATTTCAGCAGTTTTGGTTTGAGCGTCCGACTGTGTCATCCACCTATCTGTGTCATCTAGGAAGGCCTCCTCTGACCTTGGTAACCATGGCAATGCTGATATACACTCTATCAGAGAGGTTTCCACCTACCTCAAACATCACAGGCAGCTGAAGTCTCAATGAGACTTTAAAGATGGAAAATTCCATAACAAATACTGGTCTCAAGCAGGTTGGCAAGAGAGTTGACAATGATCTCAAACAGACTGCAAAAAAAATCACACAAGAGCTTTTAAAGAAGAAAAAAAGTGACAACTACGACTGGCCAGATATGTCTCCTGAGTTGAATCCAACTCAACACCTTTGGAGTATTTGAAAGAGGAAAGCAGAGAAACAAAAGCCCTCCGGCAAAGAAGAGCTGAAAAGAATCATCTGCGAAGAATGACAGAACATCTCTCTGCAGATTTGTGCAAGAATGGTATCAGCCATGCCCAGGAGGATCCAATCTGTCATCAAAAATAAAGCCGGACATACACAATATAAAACTAGAAATACTGCCTCGCAGTTGTATGCCTCCGCCAGCCAGGCAAGTTGTAGTTTAAATCCATGTCTGTCCAGACTCATATAATATTTGCAGTGAAGACTGTGAGGGAATTTAATAAAAGCTATTAAGTCTATTTTTCTTGTATGTGTTCACATCTTTGGCCAATAAAGCTGATTCTGATAGAAGTTGTAGCCATGACAGCAGATGATGCTTCAGATATCAGATGCTGCTGCAAAGAAGCTACAAATTCTAAAATGTAGATGTTTCACACACATCTTCAACCCGGCAGTAGGGCAAGATGTAAACAATCACCACAGTTTCAAGGTGGGAACCGAGATTAGTGTCACCAGTTCAGTGTCCGACCAAATGTGAAATATGCTCATAATCTCTCCTTCAGTTCCTGACTTATGGTGTTGAATAATGGCCTGAAAAGTGTTTTTTTGCGCAACATTATGATGTCACAGTGAAGTTGACCTTTTGGATATAAAATGTCATCACTTCATCATTTTATTCTATTAGACGTTTGTGTGAAACTTTGTCATAATTAGCGTATGAATTCAATGCCTCCAGCCATGGCTGTCACCAGCATGGAGGAGTGGAAATAAATGAATGGAGTCTCACTAATGAAGGGTGTATTGACTTGCGTTGCAGTTTATTCTTAAATATGGACCTTTCATTATTGTTGAATTAGTCAAGTGTTCTGTTTTTTCAAATGAATTGGCTTCATTAACCTAGTGGTATTGACCAGGGGTGTACTCAGTTTTGTTATGTACTGTATTCCCTTTATTTTACCACTGTGTGAGGGGACAAGTGGTCATGAGTTTGGAAACCATCCTCATTTTTGAACTGATTCACAGTATGGTACGTCACAGTTGGTGAGCACAGATGTTGGTAGATGTTTCTGTGCAGGTATGATGGTACTAAACCTCACTGTTGTTTGCCAATAATAATAATTTAAGCACACAACTCTACCTATAATGACATTTCTGTTTGTGTACAGACAAAAAGATCACGTAATTAGTGAGTGATTAATTAGTATTAGTAATGTTGGTAGTTGTTTTTCCTTTTGAAGAGAGCCAGACCAGTAATTACACAAGAACACCAGATTCATATCTTGATACTAATCTACTAATTATCAGATTCATCAAAGAATAATAAGAACATTCGCCACATTTACCAAAATGTTGAACTGCTCCTTTAAGACTAAACACAAAGCCATCACTTACAGTATGGTATTGTGATATGACAGAAAGGAAGCAGATAAACAACAGGAAGAAGCTGACAGCTGATATAAGCGTGAGGAATATTGGCTTATATGTCTGGGCAGACTAAGATCTATGGTTTGTTATTGTACAATTCTGTGCTGCACACACTGTAATGGGATCCTGTTGTGACCACACCCCAATGCCAAGCTGTAGACCATGAAAATGATACTGAGACAAGTTGGCCTCATAAAACATGGTCACTTTTGTTGAAAAATAAATAAATAAATAAATAAATAAAAGGAATTCTGCTATTTTACAGAAGCTCATCTGTCCATGGGCCACTCCCTCTCACTCTATTTACAGCGGAGGATAAAAATGCATTCCGGTGATCACAGTGCTCATATAAGCTCTGCCTCATAACCCAGACCTTGATCGTTATCTATTTGCTTTGTGCCACACACACACGACCATATTACAGCTGCACACTTTATGTGCAGCCCATGTCACATCTTAACAGATTTATTTATAACTTCTTCTTGCTTAGGGCACAAAGTGCAGGGCTGCCTGACAGGATGCATTATACAGTGCAGAAGTGCAGAGTCCTACCTCCACCCACTACACAACTACATGTCTTTACCACCGACGTAGATAAATGTATCACTGGCATGCCAGTTCATTATTAACTTCTTTTAAACAAATAAGAATGCAACTGTAGCCTGCTATACAATTACAGAAAAGTGACAGCTATTAGCAGAGTTGGCTAGCCATGCTAATGAGCTGCGGCGTTTGGATTAAGAACATTTTCCTTGAATGTAAAAATGTCTCTCTGTCAGCCGAGATAACCGAAGAATCATTATATTAATTCTCTTAAATGGAAAAATCTATTATTGTGAGAAAAAGCCAATGAGCACGCTGCCCTCAGCTCTTATCCTCTCATTGTGTGTCAGTATGCAGTGTAATCCAGGAGAAGAGGCTGATTCAGCACCATGGACAGCAGCAATGGGCTAACATGATTCTTCTGCTTGGACAAAAAACCATTATCCTCGCCAGACAGTGTGCTGTTAATGTGCACTTCAGGGCTTACACAGGGTTACATGAAAATATATATATATATATATACAGATAAAGTTAATGGTTGATATACCCAACCAAAGTGATGTAGTACATACCAAATCTTAACCAAACCAAAAAACATGGACTATTCCAGGATCACTATGCCTTGTGTGAAAAAAAAAACATTTTAACATTAACCTATACATAAATTATAGTGTTCAGAAACAAGACTGTTCAAACTTAACAAGTGTCAAAGTTCATCTGACAGGTCAAAAACCATTGGGACCCACTGATCTAAAACACTTAATATGGAGGTAAAGCTGAGAGTAAGGCACAGGCAAACTATGTGCACACAATTACAGGGACCACTATGACCAGCAAGATGAGAGTAACATGGAGTAGCACAGCTAGCTCTTATGCTGGTAGACTAATCTGCTATTATAGCATACTGTAGTTACCACTGGCTGAGGACAATGTCGTCTTACAGACCAACTGTCTCTGGGTTTGACTTTTAAAAACATGTTGCAATGGAATACATCGATTAAGTAGCATTACAGAATATGATGCTTGTTTTGATATTTGATATTTTTCCAGCCCCTGTTTCTGCTGATGTCAGACAGTGTGACATCAGCACACTGTCTGACACACCAACACATTGCACAATTGTAATCAAGAAATTAGAAGCTAAATCATGTAGAGCGGATTCTTAAATGCTTAATGCTTCTTAAAAACTGTAATAAAGTTTTTCAAAACCTGATTACCTAAACATTATGTTTGAATGTGTATATAGGGTTTGTCATATTCTAATAACTGTTTTTTTCATTAGAACATTTTTGCACTGATTACATTTAAATCACAGTGTTAAGGCACTGCTTTGTTGGAACAGAGTAGAGCTTAAAGAGTAGTGCACTTTACCACATTTTCCCTTCACTGCAGAGCTTTTCAAGGACAGTTGCGTTATCAGCTCTTCAACTGATAACCTTCTTATACCACAAGTAGACAAGCTAGCAAGGCTACCCAAAATTAGCCTTCTGATAACCTTTCTGTTTGACACATGACTGAGGTCGTAGCTGTGCCTCAAGAGTCTACACAGTTTGGGTGATAATTTTACTGTTTGCTTTTGTTTTTGTCTCTCAAATAAACGTTTCCGACCTTGTCTCCCCATCTGAATGCTTTTCTTTCCGGTCTGACTTCTTTGGAAATGTTGATGCGTTCCTAGATCTCATCAGTTAACTTGGTGACTACAAAGGTAATATTACAGTTAGGAATGGATGGTCAAACCACAAAAACTTGACTCAATTTTTAATAAACTGTAATCATCCTTTGAATCATGATTGCAGCAACATTTTTGGTATTCATCACATCCCAGAGATCACTTTTGTTCTATTCATTCCAAACGCACACTACAAACAAAACACTTCCTGTCTGTAGAAGGTCTTTTCTCTTTTTTGCAAATGCTACCACATATGTTCAAGCTTTTTCAGTAACTGCTGTGTTTAATCAGCATTAGAGAGTAGTAAAGGGAGCATTTGTGTATAAGATAATGTAACAGATGATTACTTCTACAGTACATAGGCATAGGGTTCAGAATATGTAACAAAATATATTATTAAATAGTGAGGTGTCTCAGCTGCTTGCTTATAAACCTTATAAATCTCGTGGGCCAGAGGCTGACAACCCGGTCACTTAGAAACAGTGGGCTAGGGTTCGGTTTTTCATCCACCCGTTCTCAGCATAGAGGGGAACAGAGATAGAGAAAAAAAAGAGTCAGACAGGCAAAAGATTGTGCTCTAACGGCTGTTGTAAATAGAACAAAGTTGGAATGACTCGCTCTAACGGCAGATGCATTGCGAGCACGGTGCAATCAGTGTAGATGATGCAACGCAGCGGCACGTATTTCCCACCTACATGTAAAGCCTGAGACTGCACAAGTTAGCGTAAGTCACAGGTGGGTTCATTATGTGGAGCGTGAAGGTGTCAGCCTCATTAAATAGAAGGCAGATCAGTGGAGCGAAAAATGATCATACCACTGGGACTGTGGGCGTTCACTGTGCAACATATTCATCACGACGGTGCCACGAGAGAGAGAGACGCGGGCTCGGCTTTAGAGGAAACCGAAATCTGTGCTAATCTCATGTTGAGGCTAATGCTAGGATCATAGACGGAGATTTGGGTATGGACAAATGATGAGCTATAGACCATTAAAAAAATAAAAAATCAATATCCAAAAATCATGCAACACATCAGTAACGCTTTAATCCAGATAATGCTGGTGAATGCACCTTTTTGGAGACTAACTGCCCACTCTCTCTCCTGTTTAAGATATAGTCACTCCTGTGGGTGGAAAAGTTTTCCATGACTGACAATGCCTACAAACAGCATTTCATTTGAGAAATTAGGGGAAAAAATAGAGCATTTTCTATTGGAGGGAACCAGATAGTCATCTTCAGCGGCGGTTCCACTTTGTGATTTAAGTTGGCTAGAATCAATCTATTTTTACATAAAAATCTTGCCTAGTGCGGCTTTAAGCAAATCTTGTCAAATAGAGCAATGTGCCGGGTCAGTAGTCTCCGCTGAAGATAACCACTGAAGGTCGAGACATTCATCCACATATTAGATGTACTGATCCAGGCCTGCGCTGGCGTTTCAGAATGGATGGCCCCTGCTGCACTCACCCGATCCAATCCCTGCTCAACGCTCTCCCTCCTCTGTCTACCCACCTTTCATCCCCCCCACCACCTCCCTCCCCTCATCTCCATTGTGCTTGAGAGGCAGAAGCAGCACCTAATCATGGAAAATGCCCGTGTGTCCTCAGCTTGATGGAGGTAGCAGTGGAGATGGAGGACACCGGTGACCTGTGAATGCATTTGTTAACCCTGAGGTCGGTCACTTCAAACAAACTGTTATTTTAAAGAGCCGGCTGTCTGTGTTGTCCCTACTCTCACCTACCAAACACCACTCATTCCCACCTTTTTTTTTTTTTACATTTCCTGTAAAGTTTGGCTATGTATTTTAAGTAAGCCATGCTATTCATTTCTATTCTCTATGTTGCTACCGACTCAGGAATATTTCCAAGATCAGAGCAATGTTTAAGCAATAAAGAGAAAATTATTCATGATTTTTGTTTCCTCACACCTGGACTATTGTAACGCCTTATTTACCTGCCTCAGTGGCCGAGCTGTAGCACAGCTTCACACTGTGAAGAATGAAGACCAAACACTCCTCTCACATCACCCCAGTAGGGCTTCTTGATTATCGCAAAAAACCTGATGATTATTTTGATCACTGACTCATGGAACAGAAACACTTCCAATTTATTAAATGTATCAATCCACACTGATTCCAACCATCTCCTGGAGACCCCCTGCGTTTTCTTACGCTCTGAGTCTTTCTGTTGTATTTATTAAACACAAATATCCCGCTCAAAGGTCTGTGAGCTTGTCTGTTTCACTACAGGCAGATTCCCCTAACTCGCTACGGTGGGCAGGGAAATAAATGAATGAATCAATACATACAAACGCTGTCAATTTCAACTATTTTGGTTCAGTAAATTTCTGCTGTCAGTCAGCCTGGTGAAGGTCGGTTAGCCAGCCGCTGATCAGGAGTTGCTGCTGACAGACGGCCTGTTCTGTGGACAGAGACGCTTAACACAGGTTGGAGGCTTTTAGGGAGGGGCAACAGTGCACTGCTGTAACAGGAAAGGGGTGCACTGGATTTATAACAAGACAAAATGAGAGCATCATTGCGGAACAGAATGCGGCACAATAATCGTTTTATCTTGATTATCTTGTTTTTTTTATCATCGTTGGAAGCCAAAATCGTAATTGAGAATAAAATTTGATTAATAGCCCAGTCCTACACCCCAGTTTTAGCCCCTTTGAATTGGTTACCAATTTCTTTTCGAATCAATTTTTTATTCATGACTTAAAAGGCTTTACATGGCCAGGTGCCATCAGTACATCAGTGAACTCTTAATGCCTTACTGTCCACAAAGGCCTCTTAGATCTGCTGGGTTAGGCCTACTAGCTGTTCCAGAGCCCAGGTTAAGGTCAATGGGTAATCAAGCTTTTGCTGTACTGGCACCTCAGCTTTGGAAAAGCTCTTTTTTTAATTCAACCTTCATGCTTACAGAGAACACATAGTGCTGCCCTCTTTCCTACTGCAGGTATCATCAGTCTGGCAAATGCTGAGCAACTCAAATGGGGCAGATGGGGGTTTATTGTCTAACTTAAAGGCACCGCACAAAGTTTTTAAGGAGTGGTGGACATTGATCAAGATGTTCCACCCCGGAGATATATGGAAGAAAACATAATTGTTTTACTTTAACATCCATGTGGAGAGCTACAAACTGTTTCTGAATGTATGTTAGCCAACTGGTTAACCTGAAATGTAAATGAGAAGTAAATAAATGTTTTTTATGTCATTTGCAACCATAGTAGCCTAATCATAAGTTCATAAGCTATAGGTGACTAGGATACCAAGATAGCTGCAGGCTAATGTGAAGTTGCAAGGTCGACTAAGCTAACAAGCTTTCCATGATATAGGTATAGATGATCCGTATTCTACTCATGTGCATCAGAGGAGTACCTGCAGTCTTTATTTACACATGAATTCTGTCAGGCTTTAAATTACATATTTGTCATTGTTCTGTTATGAAAAAAACTAATTGTCAGGTGCATTTGGCTACATTTTGGGGATGTGGACCTTTTGAGTTGATCAGCTGTAGTGATGCTAGCTCAAACCAGTTTGAGCCAGTGTCTGTACCCAAGATCAGGTCATTCATAATTCACTTACTGTAACATCACTTATTACTTACTCATTGTTAATTTACTTACCCATTCATTAAGTAAGTAAATCAAGTCTGAGATGAGTTTTTCAGATTTTGGCCACTCTTGGGCGAAGCCAATTTACTTACCTGAAATATTGATACAGCCAAAGTTTAAGCTGCATTAAATCAATATTTTTACATTAAGGGAATGGTTTCACATTTTGAAAAATGCAGAGAGTTACATGTCTGTACGGTAAATATGAAGCTACTGCCAGCAATGGGTTAGCTCAGCTTAGCTTCGTTCAAAGACTGGAAACAGGGAGAAAAAGTTAGCTTTGCTCTCTCCAAAGGTAACAAAACTAACCTACCAACACGTCTAAAGCTCATTAATTTATGTTGGATCTGGTTTGTTGAATCAGTACAAAAGTGTGCAAAAACTACAGGCTGCTTGGGAAAGTGATGACAAAACTTTACTAAAATTGTATGTATGCTCAAATCCAGAAATATGCATACGGATTCTTTTTGTACTTGTGGTTCTGTTTTATAAATCTCAATCACTGTGGAACTAGTTTATTTCCACTCCCACAGTAAGCCATAAATGATCAACATCAACGGCAAAGAAGAGGTGCAGACAGATTGTGTTGCATCAGAGAGGTTCTCAGACGGCACAGGAAGCGCCATTACGAACAGCTGTGTGGTTATTTATAGGATCCATATCATTAGTAAATCACATGGCCCTATAAACCATCATCGGCAGTGATATCTCATCATCCTTTTTACACATCAGAAATATAATCAGATTAGTTTGCAGTACTCATATCGAAACAGACTTTACAGGTGTTTCACAATTAAGGAAAAAATGAAAGAAATATTAATAGCAAAATGATGCCTCCCATGAAATTAGAGGATCATACAAAGGTAACTAATCAATGCTCATTTTACAAATTGATGTGTAAAATGCATAAAAATCAGATAAAAATCAGTGCAGTTGTTCAACCTAAACATGTTTTATTACATTTAGATTCAGTCTCATGCCTTATTTTTCCATTTACACCTCATCATCTGAACCACGGCTATTTCTGGAAAAAACATGTGTATGCTGGTGTGAGGTGTGCACACTCTCACACACATCCCGTGTTCATAAATACCACCTCGTGTGCAGGAAATCAGGTATGCATGGCTTTTCGTTTAGACACCTGGCCCCTATCAACACATCTGTATTAGGCATATTCACTGGCGAATTAAAACAAGGTGATATAGTGTGCTACGTCTGCTGAAGGAGTAGAACTGGAGGGGCAAGCTTACGCTGTTCTTTGTGCAGATGAGAAAAGCGAAGGGGGGACTCAGCAGAACAGCGCTGAAGAATGAGAACTCTGGCCCCGCTGACTTTCCTTCAGCGCTTATAACTGCAGCCTCAGAGATTTTACACTATCTAGCATACAACTACAGCTTACCCGAGAGGAGCATCGTTCAGGCAGACAGTCTCCAGGTGGTCGTGTAAACGTTGTCCCCATGCGTGAACAAATACAACGTGCAACAAAGTGGCTCCAAGCTGACTGGACTTCTTTTTGCAGGCTAATATATATCCCATTTTCCTCTGGACCCCAATCCCCCTCCTCCCTCCAAGGTCAACAGAGCAACAGTATTGAGTCAGAGATACGGCAAGCATGGCAGCAGATCTGTGTAGATAAAAACATCTAGGTTACATCCCAAAGGATGTTCTGTACCCTGACTTGAAACACATTTCCACCTCATTCTATCCTGTGACACAAACTCTTGATGTATTGTATGTGATTCAGAGGGAAAAGTCTTGTCCTGAGGGGGGCACAGGAACATCTTCCACCTGTTTCTGTATTCGGAATAGTAACAGGTTGCATAATGTTCAATCTTTTTCACTCCTGAAGTTTTTATGGAGGTATGGTGGAAACTGACAATTGAAGACATTGTTAGAATTTTCTATACTTCGGGGAAAAAAAAAAAAGAATCAAGCTAGAGATGGTTGTATTTTTTTATTTTTTATTTTTTTTTGAAAAGAGGATTATTTTGATGTTGCTGACATCGTTTCCAAAGAGCCCAGAGGAAAAGATGCAATACCGAATGGTGATTTTAAAATGCACTTCCTTACGGTTTTGGTGACTAGTGTCTATATTTATTAGTTTTTTACATGTTCTGACTGAATAAATACACTTAAAGGAGCAGTGTGTAGGATTTAGTGGCGTTTAAAGGTGAGGCAGACCGCAACCGACCGACATTAGAAAGAGAGCACATAACAAAGGAGAGAGCACAAAGAGAGATAACGAGGAAGTCTTTCATCTCTGTTTTGTCTTTTAGCATCCCGTCCACTCTGGGGGTGGAAATATGATGTGTTGTGTAGGAGAACATCTGCTGCTTGTGGTTAACTTGCGCCTGCATTTTACATAACATACATGGCCCTACTTTCACGCTGGCACAGGACACAAAGCACATTCTCCTCGCTTGAGGTGGTTTGGTATCTTGTGGTCTGAGCTCCAGAGAGCCCATCTGTGGCTCCGTGTACGTGAGCTAGTTATAAGTTAGACAGCGCCGACGTAGCTCTGTGCCACAGATGATATCAGCGGCGGAGGTCGAGGAGACATCGGGCCATGTGACCTCCTAAAGATGTAGACGTGTGTTCTCATCTTTGAGAAACGTATAGCAGGCTGTGTCACCTGATTAGGAGTCAGGACTTTTGACTTGTATTTACTTGAGTCAGCAATAGTGAGCAGAAGTTAAGAAGCATAACTGGAGCAAATGGTCAACAGCTTTTATTCTTCCAAGTTTCAAATGAATCAAATTTTTTTTTTTTTTTGAATCCAAAATTTCTCTTTCAGCATGTCTGTGATTATTCAATATATCAGTTATTGCTGATTAAGTTTATGCTTTTGTTTTTGTTTTTTTGTGTGAAGTGAAGCATCTACAAACAACAAGCATCAGAAATGGTAGATATGTTATTATCTTCCCTCCTTTATTCTGCCACCATTACTCTCCCATTCAGCAATGCAGCAGTATATGTTACTGCATGCCAAAAAAAAAATGATATAGTTTCACTAATATATAACACTGCCCTTCATCTGGTTCTCATGTATAAAAATAGAGACCAACCCAAGCAGGTAGGTCTGGTACATGATTACAGATGACATCGCTAATTGACAAAAAAAAAAAAAAAGAAGGAGAAACTGTCTCCACCCAGCTCTGTCATGGTGGAACACATTAAATATTAATAGGATTTACCTATTTTGACTGCAGAATATTTCCAGTTTTCCACTCTCTATGGCCTTTGACATGTCCTTTATTAAATCCCTTTGAGCATTTAAAAGCTGAGCTGAATACAGAGTTGGAGTGAACTGAACCTGTGAGGACTGCTTCCTGCTTTTGGAAAGACTGCAAGCTTGGAGATGAAACCATGAGCAAAGGAAAGCCAGAGTGTAGCTAACACATGAAATATTTATTGTCTTCATGAGCAGAGTATCATTTGCAGTATGGTTTGTATGTAATACCGAAGCTGTCTTACTGTCCTAGAACAACGGAGTGCGTTACTAGAAGACCTGCATGATTGCGATCGTACTGGATGTGACCTGTCATAGCCAAGATAATGATCTCCTGATCTGTGGTCACAATGACAGCCTCCAATCCTACAGTAAACCAATGCATGAAAGCGTTAAAGGAATAATTCATCATTTGGGGAAATCTACTTATTCACTTTCTGTCAGATGGCAAAATGAAATGTACCTGAAAAAGCCAGCATGTAGACTAAAGTCACCTGATTTCTGACTGAACATTCCATGGAATCTGCTCATTGCTATAAAGCAATTGTACACATTGGTAGCTTAGTGATACTGTACCTCATATGTAACTAGCAAAACCTTGGCCAAACATGCTTGTATTATGTTATGTTTAAAAACTGAAAGACAGTTGTAATCCAGATTTTAATTGTGATGTCTGGCTTTTATCATTTGCTCTATGTAAACAATTATTTTGATAATGAATTAATTATTTTGAGTGACTTTTTGGGAAAAAAGTCAAAATTCTTCATCTTCATTTTGGGCTTTGGGAAACAGTGATCAATTATTTTATTTTATTTTTTTACCATTTTTTTTTGGCATTTTCTGGACAAAAACACCTCATCCATCAATCAAGAAAATAGACAACAGATTAATCAATCAAGAAAATAATCATTAGTATCAGCCCTATGCTGCACTGTCAACATTAGTGCCCACTGGATACTTAATATTGTTAATATATATTATGGCACTGGGACAAAGCTTATAGAATATAATGTTTTTCCCCCACCCTGTTACTCACAGACTTACTTTCTGTTCCGTTAATGGGAATTTTACAATTGAATAAAGTGCAAGTATAATAAGAAAGGAGCTGATAAAGAATGAAAGGGCATAATTTCCACTTAACTCACCTTGTAGTCCCTGGTGGTTCACTGTCAGTTTGATTCACTAAAATCTCTAATCAGTGTCCTTTTACTGTCCGGCTTTCACAATCCAGATGAGAGAATCTGAAATAAATAGACTTCTCGCGAAACTTTTTTGCTCTGGGGTTTCACCTTTTAGAATACATAAAAGCTATGCTAGCATTTTTTTTTTCTGATTGGTAGAGATTGTGAGTGCTCTACGCAGCCTGACAGGAAGCTCTGCCAACACTTCTCCAGATTTCTAGGTGACAATATGTATTTGTATTATTCTACTTAACAGACACTAAAAAAAAAAGGGGGGGGGGGGGGGGGGGCGCAGAGAGAACACTCTTCCTGAGGCAAGACATTCATTTTAGTGAATAAAGCTACATTCCAGTCTTGCTTTTATGTGTTTCATTTTTATTTTGTGGTTAAAGATGACTGATGATATCAGTCTCAGTTTTTATTAGGGAAATAAAATATGTTTTTCAGTTCCAAGTTCAAGTTCAAATTCAAGTCAAGTTTATTATCATCCTAAATCTACACAGCAAAGGTTTACAGTAGGACGAAATTTCACTTCTCTCAAAAGACCTACAAATAGACATTTGCATTAGAAATAACCACAACATCAATATAACAAGTTATAACAAATACAAGACACATATCAGTAGGACAGTAACTCTCAATAACAGATAAATATTGAAATGTAAAAGTACACTGTGCAAATAAATGCATGTTGAATCAATAAATATAACAAAAATATCAATAAAATGTGAATAAACAGTGATCCCTTGGTTTAGTGGGATGTAAAGGGTAGGGTGGAGACCAGGTTGAGACGAGTGGATGGGAGCAGCAGTGAATTCAGCAGTCTGACAGCTTGGGGGAGAAAGCTGTTGCACAGCCTGGTAGTCTGTGTACGGATGCTTCTGAACCTCCTGCCAATGACAGAGGGACAAAAAAGCAAGTGTGAGGGGTTGGGAGGGGGTCTCCCACAATGCTGGAGGCCTTTCTGAACAGAGTGTGTGTGAAAACTGTCCTGAATGGAGGGGTAGAGAGACAACAATGATTTTCTCAGCTTCAGCTGCCTGCGTGACTCTCTGTAGAGCCCTGCGGTGAGCGGCGTGGCAGGTCCCATACCAGACGGTGATACAGCTGGTGAGGATGCTCTCTGTAAAAAGGTGGTGGTGAAGATGGAAAGGGGAGGGCGGGGGGTAGGTTTGCCTTCTTCAGCCTCCGTAGGATATGCAGTCGCTGCTGGGAGCTGGTGTAGGTGATCCAGGAAAGGTCTTCTATGATATGTACGCTAAGAAAGTTTGTGCACTTTCACCCTTTCCACTGTGGAGCTGTGGATGTTAAAGTGCGGAGTGGTCGGGGGCCGGGACCTTCTGAAGTCAACGATCATCTCCTTTGCTTCGTCGATGATCAGAAACAAATTTGTTGTTCTCGCACCAGCCGGAAAGTTGTTTCACCTCATCTCTGTAGGATGTTTCATTGTTGCCGCTGATGAGACCCACCACTGGAAACTTAATGATGTGGTTTTGTGCTGGATCTAAAGGTGCAAGTCACGGGTCAGCTGCGTAAACAGCAGGAGGCTGAGCATACAGCCCTGGGAGGCGCCGGTGGTTCGGCATGATCGTGCTAGGAGCTGTTGCTGCTGATCCATGCTGACTGAGGTCTGCCGGTGAGAAAATCCAAGATCCAGTTACAGAGCGAGGTGCTGAGTCTCAGCAGGGCGAGCT
The DNA here is from genome assembly GCA_029490765.1 of Euthynnus affinis. NCBI lineage: Eukaryota > Metazoa > Chordata > Actinopteri > Scombriformes > Scombridae > Euthynnus > Euthynnus affinis. The sequence goes on along the minus strand of CM055853.1, from coordinate 4,557,524 downwards.
TGCCTATTAGCTGCTGAGGGATGATGGCTGTTAAAGGCTGAACTGAAGTCTATGAAGAGCAGTCTCATGTTATGTGTTTTTCTGGTCCAGATGAGTCAGGGCCAGATGGAGGGCATGTGAGATTGCATCCTCTGCGGACCTGTTTGAGCGGTATGAAAACTGCATCGGGTCCAGTGAGGCGGGGAGACTGGATTTGATGTGTTTAAGGACTAGCCGCTCAAAGCACTTCATAACAATGGGGGTTAGTGCTACGGGGCGGTAGTCATTGAGGTCAGACAATACAGCCTTTTTTTTTTTTGGCAGTGGTCTGATGGAGGCGGTTTTGAAGCACTGGGGAACAACAGTTTGGCTCAGGGAAGGTGTGGAAGATGTCTGTCAGGAAGTCTATTAGCCGGTACGCGCCGTCTCTGAGCACACGCCCTGCTACATCGTCAGGTGCTACAGTTTTATGCGAGTTGACTCTGGAAAGCTATCTTACTCATGCTTGTTTGGGATAGAGAAATGACCCGATCGTGTGGTGGAGCGGTGACTTTTTTCCCCTGGCACAGTGTTCAGTGTTTAAAACCAGGCATAGAAGTTGTTTAGTGCAACTGGGAGTGAAGCATCGATATCACAGGCACACAGAGGGGTCTTATCATATGTGATATGGCCTGTATACCTTATAGATTTCAGATTTTGTGCATTAATAATACAAATTTCTGATTACTTTGTTAGTTTTATGAGGGAAACAAAGACCAAATTCATTAAAAATGGATTATCTTAAAGGTACATTTACACAACTAAAAGAGCATTCCATTGTTTTTTGTTTGTTTGCTCTTCTAGTTAAAGATCCCTCAACTCCATTTTTGAAACCACAACTTATATCTTTTACAAATAAAAAACGGAAAAGAAAACCCCTTCATTTCCTCTACTGTAATATAACAAACACAACTTACAACTACCAAAGTCAAAGTCAGGTTGAAGGTGCAGGTGCAGAGAGGAATTCTTTCTGTCTCCACTAAAACACACTATGAAATAAAAGTAGAATAAATCCTTCAAAACACATGTAGGCTGTCAGGGGGAGGATCAATGGTTTCTATCAAACAAGAACACACACTAACTAACAGCCAGACATCACTAATTCTATTGAAAGCGTTTGATTCGCTCATATTGTGTGAATAATTCAGCTTGGCATTAAATGAAAGTCCCTCAGCCGGCATCTGAGACAATCCTCACATGAGCAGCAGAAATGGCTCCATCCTGTGGTTTTATTATCCCCTGTGGCAGCCAAATCTAAAAAGGGAGACGCCGTGACCTTTGACATCCAGCTGATAAAAAGTAAAAAAATATCACTTATCTATTCTGACGTCTTTTTTTTTTTTTTTCTCAGTTAGAGACCAACAGCACAGTGAGCTTAGTTTTTATTACACAATTCTGTCACATCCTGCTTTGTCACGTTAGATTATTAATGAGTGTAAAAAAAACCCTTTCGGTCTGACCAGAGACCTCCACATTACATCTTTCACCGGAGTCCATAGAAAAATGAGAACAGCAGGAATTAAAAAGCCTGGTAGCGGCTGTTAATTTCTTTAAATGATTATCCTGCCACTCTGTGCTGCAGTATTTTATCTCAGCATCAGTTTAGAGAAAACATCCATCTCCTCAGGTGACAGAAAGCAATAAAACATTCAAACTTTTAAACTGCGCTCAACATTTCTTCTGCAGTGGCATGTGTGCGCGTGAAGCCTATTTTTTAATTGAGTTTTGGCTCCAACCTACTTCTCCGACTGCATCTACTTGAACCTTAATTACAGAGGCCCGCCTGTGCAAGAAAGCAAGGTAATAGAATACGGCCGCAGGTCATCACATTTAATAGTAAGACTCATCATTAACACTAGGCAACAGCTATCGATCGGGCGTAAAGTGAAAAGAATACTTGAAAACAAGGCTGGGCGAGCGACTAAGTGCTCCATCAGATAAAGGAGAGCCATAACTCACAGGTGGGATAGAAGCAGGCTGCGGGTGTTTTTCTCACTCCGCAGACGGTTCAGATTACTGCTTATCAGTGTCACTCTGCACAGGGCCAGACAAGCAGCAACAGACTAAACTCTTCCTCCCTCTCCCTCTCCCTCTCACAGGATGGTTGAGGTTGACCGCTCTTTATCCACTGATCCTTGTCAGGACTGTAGACAGGATGCTCAGGTCATGAGACCAAATTCCCATCAAGGAATCTGTAACTAGCCACCGGAAGACGTCAAGGGTTTGTATTTAAATTCTATTTTCTAGAAAATATATCTCTTCACAAGGGATGACTGCTGTTCCATAGCCCACTACCAAGGCGTAATTCTGTACTCTTCTACAAGAACAATTAAAATACAGATTTAATAGCGACAGTACGTTTACCTGCAGCCCAGCTTTTAGTTCAACAAGATGTGTATCAGGTGAGTTTCCTAGCAGGACATTCAAACTGCTGTAGATTTCAGCAGCAGTTGGGAGATGTGGTACAAGGCGTTCGCCATGTTAGCCTCCTGCTAGCAGGCTGCACTCCATCATGGAGCTGAGCTGACACAATGTGTACTGTAGCACGAAACTAACGACACGTCAGTGGCAACACTCACCTCACTACTCACTGAAAGAGAACTTCAAATTATTTATATATATATATATTTGCATTTGCATTGCACACACACATAATCTCATAACTTCTTGTTGGCATATGACATTAATACAGGTCAGTTTGGAATTGAAAATTCAGCTGTGGCCCCTCTCTAATTGATATGTCTTAGAAGTGACCACTTCAAACGGTAAGATAGCTGCTGGTAAGGTTAGCCAGCACCAGCAGAGAGACAATGCTGTACATGAAGCAGAGATTCATTCCTCAGGCAGTGGTGGAAAGTAACTAAGTACATATTTTATATTTTTAGGTGCTTGTAACTTTACGTGAGTTTTTCCATTTTATGCTACTTTATACTTCCACTCTACATTTCAGAGGGAAATATCGTACTTTCTACTCCACTACATTTATTTGACAGCTTTAGTTACCGTTCAGATTAAAATGTTACATAAATGCATTTCTACCTAAGAGAAATTTCCCTTCACATGGTTTCAATAAATAACTGTTTGAGGCCCAAAGAGGTAAAACTCTCCAACATTTCACAAAAATGATAAAGAAAAGTTTAAGATTAAAGAAGAGTTCAGAAAATATAATTAAATGTAAGAAGCACAAGGATGCTTTGTCTTCTTTCCTACCTAATCTATCATCTTAAAAGCCCTCAGATTAATCTCATGACCCTTACAATGCAGTTCAAACAAGCCCCAACAATAAATTGCTGCTTATGCATTGACTCATCAGTATTAACAATGTCCTTTGTTACATTTATTTAATATATCAGTCACAGTCCAATTTTCTGCAAACTCAGTACTTACTTTAACACTTATAAATAAATTTAGTTGGTAAAATTTGTGTACTTTTCATTTTAAATGCAGGACTTTGACTTGTAATGAAGTATGTCCTGAGGTGGGTGAACGAGAGAAAAATTGTAAAACACTTATTTTATATTGTAAAACACACTTAACACTCCATTAAGGACATACTATAATACTATAAGCAGAGTTCATTTGCCATTAAAGGTAGAGTCAGCGATTCATTACGTAATCTTACCTTAAATAACGTCTCAAAGTCTTCTCCACACCACCAGGAATACAGTTCAGGTGGGGAAATAATGAATTTCTGTTGGCTTTGAAGTATTCAAATTTAAACATATTGACTCCAGAAATACTGGAATCACTAAAACTTACCCACCATGTATAAAGTTGAATTGTACAAAGTAAACTCATCCCAGGTCCCTAAAACACCCAAATTCTGGGAAGAAAACACTGAGTCCTTGACATCAGTGTCTTCAGTTTTCAGTATGGCCCTGATCCCCCCAGATCCTGAAATCAGAGCATGGCTGGTTATAAAGTGTGTTATAGTAGAATAGTAAGTTGTTAACTGAGACATTTTCATTTGACAGAATCCTAAAGCAGCTTGTAAAAGTGTGGGAGCAGGTAATTCACAACAGTATGTATATGCTGTATGACTCTGGGCTTGTTTCCAGTGAATTACTACTTCTGCCTCCTAGACACCTTTGCAACATCCTGAGATTGTCAACGCTATCTGTTAATATTCAAAATAGCCTCAGCGACATACACGAAGCCAAGAAGCCGAGGAGAAACTGGGTCCACGAGCAGCGCGAGTCTGCCAACACCGCTAAGTATTTCATGCTTATTGTTTCTGTCCCCGGGCACTCGAGATTTTGAATCTTTAAAATGTACTGCACAGTAACACTTGCAAGCACCCCATCCACAGCCCTGCAGGGGATGCGAGGCACTGCCAAAGACATTGGTTGCCACGGTAACGCTGACAGCACCTCCCCATAAAGGCTCTAATTGATAGCAGCAGATAGCTGCGGAGAATTAAGCATCACGCCCAGATCACTGCTGCTACACGCAGACAAAAGCACTGACAGCCAGACAAAACCTGTGTGTGAACCCATGTGTGGCCAATCCCAGCTCCACATGTAAGGGTGCTGGGGTGGGACAAATCTGCACACAAAATCCTGAGACAATCCTTAAATAACCCACATTTGAAGTCATGTTCACTCCTCAAAAAAAAAAAAAATTTTTTTCTTGGCTGAAAATGTTTTTCCCCCCATTTTTATGACTCATTAACATCAGGCAACATTATTTTAATTATCTCATCCTTTTAGCTTGTACTTTTTGATCAACATTGAAAAAAAAAAATACATTCCAGGCTGAGAAAAAAAGAAAATAAGTCGCATTCCGTCCTCCCTTGCCCCAAGGGAAAGCACTTTTCCCAAACTTTGATGAACCTGCTTCTAATTTAGCTAGAGATGCCATTAGTCTGCTGAAATGTCTGAGTAAATCAGCTTGCTGCAAGAAATATAATTATGAATGATTTTTGCATTTAGTATGGCCGTTATGTCCATGCATGTCAATAAAGCTTGAGTGCTAAGTCCTTTTTTTTTTTCAGGCTGCATTTCAGCAAGGCTAATGCTGAGAGAGAGAAAGAATCGAGCTATGATGCAACAGAAGCCAAAGTTGGGAGGAACTAGAAATACCAGACAAGTCGTAGTTTAAATCCATGTCTGTCCAGACTCATAATATTTGTAGTGAAGACTCTGATGGAATGTAATAAAAGCTGTTAAGTGCATTTTTCTTGCATGTGTTCACATGTTTTGCCAATAAAGCTGATTCTGAAAGAAGATAAAGTTGTAGCCCTGACAGCAGACGATGCTTCAGATGTGAATGCTGCTGCAAAGAAGCTACAAATTCTAAAACGTGGATGTTTCACACACATCTTCAACCCAGCAGCACAGCAAGATCTAAACAATCACCACAGTTTCAAGGTGGGAACTAGTGTCACCAATTCAGTGTCTGACCAAATGAGAAATATGCTCATAATCTCTCCTTCAGTTCCTGAGTTGTGGTGTTGAATAATGGCCTGAAAAGACATTATGATGTTCCAGTGAATCTGACCTTTGACCTTTTGGATATGGCCAAAAGTGTGTTTTGTGAGGTCACAGTGACCTTTGACCACCAAATTCTAGTCAGTTCATGTTTGTGCCGAATTTGAAGAAATTCCCTCCAGGCATTCCAGAGATATTGCGTTTATGAGACTGTGATGGATGGATGGACGGACAGAGACAGACTGACGGACGGACAGACAACCCGAAAACATAACGCCTCAGGCCACGGCTGTTACTGGCGTGAAGGCATAAAAAAAAAAAAATTGCCTCTGCCTCTCTGTGTTGTCTGTCCGCAGACAGCTGGAACAGACACACATCAGCTTTTTTGTCAACACAGTGGGCTGGACGAAAAAGCTCGCACAGATAGAGGACTGCAAGGTTTGGATTTTCTCATCTACAGTCTTCTTACGCTGGTTGCTTGTTTGTCAAATTAGACATCTAGACCGGGCTTACAGCTGACGTGACGGACGGACGCAATGAAAGAGTTGAAATGGTGAATCAGACGTATGATGGTGATGAAACAGTTCAGAACACAAAAAAAGGTTCACGCATGTTAACTCCACTCTGCTAGACCCGCTGGACGTGACGAAACCCTCAGCACAAATAGAACAGACACTCAGAATGAAGCCTGTCATTATATACTGATTACAGCTCAGTATCATTGGCCCAGTTTCAGATTATTGCAGTAACTTCAGGGTGCTCTAAAGTTCACTGCATTTGGTTTTCAGTCCTTTGAATAATCATACATTTGTTAAAGTGCAACTAAAGTGGCTGTTATTACCAGGTTCCCTGTTTCACCATCTAGTTTTCAGAGCTAGTATCTCAGTTTACATTGTGCTCACATGGTGGATATTCCTAAATATAGATATGTATAATTAATTACCACAAGCTGACTGGCACACAGAAAACCACATACACATCCTACTAACAAGTGTTGTATGTGTGTATTCAAAGCCTGATTTATCTTATTCCCCTGTGGCATAGAGCTCCATTGTTGTCACAAAGCTATGGAAAAGCCACATTGTTGCACTGGGTGATATCTTCCACCATTACCACGAACACACACACACACACACACACACACACACACACACTGTAGTTTATTTTGAATAAAGCACACACACAGTCCTTGCTGCCAGAAATACTCACTAGGGCACCAAATGTGGATTCATCCACTGCTGAAAAGTCCCCAAAAAATGCACTATTTCTTTAAACTTACTCATGGACCTGCTCACTCACTTTTTGTATCCAGTGCAACTTCAACCCATAAATTTGTGTTGACTAATTGCAAGTCATCTTGACAGTGTGGGTTAGGCTTAGGGTTGTCCAAAATGGAGGAAGCTATTGCAGCTTAGCAGCTGTGTTGCACCATTCACCTTTATTTACCCTCCTTTATCAGAGTAAAAACTGCTTCACAAAAGAGCAATACTTTGAGGGCAGGAGTCCTCAAATAGTAAATTGTGAATAATAAAAGAATAAATTGTGTGACCTCCTTGTCCTTTTAGTAACTGCACTAAGCTAAGGAGCTGACAAGTCTGCTAACTTACCATTAGCAAGCACTTTTTTTTTGAATGGCATGGTGTGCAATGATGAACATAATGCCAGGGGAAAGTAAACATAGCAGTGGAGAGAAAACAAAGGTAAGAGAGGAGCTAGAGCTAGAAGTTAGCTCGCCAGCTACAGTAGTTCACTAGCTAGCCCTGCAAGTTATAGTCATTAAGTCATCAAGCTTTTGGAAACAATAGTCGTGGCTCATTTCTAGGTCTATATTTTTATTCTGGGACTCCACTAGAGTAGCTTTTTCCTGATTCACAGTTCAAAAATCATGTTAAATTAGTCCTTATTTATGTTATACTGGCACTTTATGCAGCTTCTCAGTTCAGCCTCTGTGTCTTAACAGGCAGTCTCAGCTCCCGTCTCTTTAAGGCCCTCCATACCGATCAGCCTACTCCGTTCTGATTGGCCAGCTTTCTGGAAGCTGCCGAGGAGCAGCTGTATCAGAGTCATGTGAAGTGACTTTTGATTCACCCCCCCAACATTTCCTGTTTTCCTGCTTCATATTAAAAACTTTTAAATGACTAAATAACAGACTTTTATTGTGAGGAATCTACAGGAAATGAAAAGTGTTCCTCGCCAAATTAGCAGAGCTCTGTTTGCAGCGCTAAAAACTGGTTGACACAACAAGATACGGAGATATTTGGAGCTTTTTGTTGGCGGATCAGTTAGAAATAATACAGGGAGGAAAAGTACAAGCAGTCACAGTGACGATGACGTGTGATGAAGAGCTGTGATTTGATTTGGGTTTAATGTGGTAACATTAATAATGGTTTCAAAAACCTTTTCAGTTGCTTAAACAGATTCAAACGGCTGCCAGTAAAGGAAAGATAAGGGTTTGGATCATATTTTTCATTTCTCAACTTCAGTATATTTTTGTAGAATTTGTGTTGTTTGTTGTTATCATTGATACAAACTTAATTCCCCATGAATTTTAGAGTTTTAGACATGTTTATTTAACTATAAAACATACATTTCATTACATATCTTAGACTTCATTTTGGTGTTTAATAAACACATTTATCTTTTTTTTTTAAAAGGTAATATGATAAAAAAAAAGCAAAAATATTGACAGATACATCGTTATTGGATTTTTTTTTTTTAAAACCTTAAAAATATCAATATCTGGCTTAAAATTCGAGTGTTGGTTGAGCTGTAATCCAATAATTCTTCAGTTCTCTCTTGCAGAGCTACAGCTCATATAACACAAGCACCTTCTGATACTCCGAGCGCTTACATTTGAAGCATGAGTGACCCCCCCCGTGGGAATTGAACCCCTCACCTTGGCAGCACAGGCGCTGTCCTCGATCCACTGAGCAACACGGGCCCATAAACAATTTTCACGGCTCGATGGGAGATCATGTTTTATTTCCAGACACCTCATCCACCTGGAATGCGGGCTTTTGTTGACTCTATGTTTCAAACTTATTGCTCTTTGTAGGGCTGCGGCTGCTGTGATTGCGGCTCGAGGTGAGACGGATGAGAGAGATCCGAGAAGCGAGGGGGAGACGGGGGGGGAAGTGGAAAACATAACCGTCGTCATTATTTATGTGCTAAGAAGTCAATTACACAGCAAACACAGCAGCGGTAATAAATATGGATCCATGCAAAACAGCAGCACAACTTCAATCAAAGGCCTCAAAATGCAAACACTGCAGAGGGAGAGCTATTGTTCTGCACTGAAGCAAAAAATAAAACACACACACACTGTACTCTATGACTTTAAAAACTGCTAAAAGTTATAACCACTTCTGTGTCCAGCGACCATGAATCACATACAAACTATCATCTGATCTCTGTTTCGCCCTGGTTTTCAAACAGAAACTATTTTAGCAAGATTTTATCTTCATCTAACTATAAAACACGTTCTCTATAAACATCAGTGTGGAGTTTGGAAAAAAATACTGAGAACACTGCAAAAGGAGCTAATGGACTATTCCTGGATAACATGAAATGTTCACTTGTCTTCGATTATGATATTTTTAGCTCTAAGCTACAAATTTGTGGAATTCACTTTGTTATTTCTAAAAGGATTTTAGCTAAATATTTGACAGAGCCGCATGTATCGATCTGTGGAGACGATACAGTTTGTCAGTTCCGTCTATAGTTTGGAAAGATCTTTTATTCGCACTCTTGTTTGCTGATGACACAAACCTTATAGCTTCATGTGAAGATTTAAGTTCACTAATACAAAATGTATGTTCACAATCGCTGCTAATGTTTAAATGGTGGCAGCTAACTCACTAAACCTGAAATTATGTAAATATCTTTTTACAAATTTCTTCTTTTTAGACGGAAAATCTACACTGAACATAGATGTAAAATGTTAAAAAGGTACCTTGTGGAGTTTTTAGCACCATGGAGCAACATTATTGTGAGTGGGTCACTATTTTCTTTGTATCTCATACATTTGCACATGTAGGCAGCACTGTACAGTCCTACAGATCTCTTCACACGATTGCACTGATCGACATTTGCAGGAAATGGAAAAGCAAACACATACAGTCTGCAAACAATAAAGGTTTCGAATCTTTCTTCATAAAACACTGACATTGAGAATGTTTCATGAGGAGGAAAATGCATTCAACTCATTATTTTGACTTCAAGGACACACAATGCTGAGAAACACTGAATGTAAACATCACTTCTCATCAATTCTTGTTTGTTTCATAAAAACTCCACGATGTAGCTTTATTGAAAATAGTGAGAGTTTGTTCACTGAGCTGATATCTTGTTATCTGACTTTGCATCACACTTTCACGTGCCTATTTATTAACTGTTGTCATATTGTCTGGATTTGGGTTACTAACCCTTTCAAACAAGGGTTTTCAGAGGAAATGACTGAGATTGTAACTCAAATAGCTGAGACCCATCTTCATTCATATTAGATTTTCATTTACCTCAAGCTTATTCTTTCTTATTCTTATTCTTGGTATCAAAATACTTTTTTTAAAAAAAAAAAATCATGGTCAGTGCCAAATAAGCTTTTATTTAGTTTTTTTTACCTACTCATGTCATTTTTTTGCTGTCTGATGTTCATGATTATGATTAAAAAAGGCTTCCTGCCTCTGCTACAAACATCCACTGAGCTTCATGACTGTTTGTCTTTCACCGTGGCATGATGCTTGAATTGTGCAAACATGCAAATGAAATGAAAAAAAAAAAGTATAGATTCCGTCTCTGTCAGATTCAAGCTTTGGTTTCTCATGTTGATACAAATGTGCTTCGACAATAAGTGAATTAATCGATGAATGAATGAACTAACAACAAAAACACAACAATGGCAATCATGTAATTATTTAAATCGAGTAAAGATACCAAACAAATGTGAGAATTGTCTGTTTCTCTCAGTTTTACATCAATGTCAACTGAATATTTCACAAATCCAACAATTGAAGACATCACCTTGGAGTCTATAAAAGCTTTTTCTCACTGTTTTCATAGTGATAATTAATCAGAAAAATAAGCATCATATTCATCAATAATCAAAAAAAAAAACTGTTAGCAGCAGCCTTCGTTCTAACCACAAGACAAATCTTGAACTGAAACCTTTCAAGAAAAACGTGTGAGGACCAGACGCACAAAGAAAATCATCTAATGAAATGAATCTCAGGCTTTGCACTGTGGCTCCGCTGTGGGAGGACACAGAAATTGCATCAAGCAAATCTGGGGAATGGAACCCATATGGCTAATGGATGTGGGTTATGATATTGTTTGGGAAAGGCTGCACAACATGCCGTCCTTCAGATGCTACAGCGCCACAGACCTCCACAAATCATCGCCGCGGGATAATAGAACACACTTGATCAGACCCGGGAGGAAAGGATGCCAGGGAAAAGAAGAAGAAGAAGAAGAAGACCGGTCTGTGAATAATGATTACGGTCACCTTAGTCATATATCACCATCGGCGAGAAGATGACTTGGATAAGGGTGTCAGTGCAGAGGGCTGACAAATTTCTGCACCATCCTCAGATTTCAATCCCACAGAGTCACCCTCCTCCTCCTCCTCCTCCTCCTCCTCTTCTCTCTCTCCCTCTCTCTTTCTGCCTCCATAATTGCTTGCTAAGCCAGAAATTAATCCATGTTGTAGCTACCAAAACACATCTTTGTGTATTGAACATAGCAGGTTTGACAACCACGAATCTGGACTGATGACACAGCATGCCACTGGGCCTCGCTTCCACTTAAGTGTCTCGCTCGCTCAAGTTTATCAGGAACCGTAAAAGCAAGGTCACGTTACTAGGTGGGTCTGAACATCGGATGCATTCAGTTAGCGCTTCTGCAAAAAAAAAGGGAACGTGAGAAAAATGTAACAACTGACTGGGGGGGGATTGATGCACTGTAAAAATCAGACTGATAGACTCTTTTCTTTACTCGGGTTTTACTGGAGTTGGCAGCCTCCCGGGGCCAAGCTCCGTCGTTCCGTCTGCCAGGCCGAGGCGCTCCATTTGTTACTCCCCGGAAGGTCACCGGAGAGCGTTCTCAGGCTCTTCTTCAACGTCCGCCGCCGACCTCACCCACACGAGTCATTAAGACGAATAGGACAATATGCTGTTCTGGCTGCTGCTAGCTGTGTCCCATCATGACCTCTGATAGCACAAATTAGACCTTCAGGAACACGTCTCCTTTCGCTCCTTTGCTGAGATCCATACTGGAAAGACTGTGACGCAAGGATGACATTCTGAGGGGAGGCAGACTTTGGCTTTAGGGCCGGGTGAAATGAGACAAACTGGGACTAAATATGGATTAAACTCTCACCTCAAGGACAAAAATGAGGTGTTTGTCAGATCCAGGCTGTAGCTTGTAGGTCGTTACCTCACCTCACTTTTCTGGGAATTTGGAGTTTTAGCAATGTGAGAGGAGGGGGTTGATACATGCTACAGTTAAACACAAATAATTTAGGATTTCCCAACATAAATCTTTAGACCTTCATGCTGGGAAATTTTCAAACCATTTCTCAGGATGTTTCATTAAAAGAATATGTGCATTTATTTCTGTGGTACTAATGGGAACCCTTTTTTTTTTGGGTAATTTTCTTTGGACAGGGATTGATGGGGAGATTTAGTGTTTGATGCGCTCGATGTAGATACTTTAAAAAAAAAAAGCCTTAAATATTTTTTTTTCTAAAACGTTTACACTAATTAGAGGGAAACTGTTGCTATGAAAATCATTTGAATTATTGCTTCCAGACGTAAAAGAAAGAACTGCTCCATTGAAATCATAATAAAAGTTGGAGGAAACAGAAACAGAGAAGAAGAGCAATAAATAAAATATGAAACCCAAAAAGTGGAAACACTTGACAGACTTTCTTTTGGGTGTGTGAGGGGACATTTTTGGGGGCTCATGACCTCCGCATTTCTCAACCCCCAGCAGCTGGCCTTGTCAGTGGCTTCAGTGACTAAAACAACTCTGTTAAGACTAAGGATTGATCGATCATTTTATTGACTGGTTTGAAAACTGGATTACAGCTGCAACAACTCAGCTATGGAAAAGAACTTCAAACTAAGCACTTCAACTGTCATGGGGGGGGAAAATGATGTGTACAAGCACATAGTTTGCAAAATGATCTACTTTGCTGTTTTGCCAGTATGGCAAGGGGACAGTATGTGATAGACAAATGTCATTATTCGCACTACTAAGACGTTGTTTGTCAGGAGAGATAAAAGTGTCATCACCAAATGTGCACTGATGTCTTTTCCCTGACTTTCAAGGGCAAGAGCTGCACTAAAAAGGAAACGTTACTTCCTGTATCCAAGCTTTTATTCAGAGCTCTCTCCGAGCTGCTGGACAGTGTGAAGTCCAGTGGTGCGAGCGATGCACGTTCAATGCCCGACATATGATATATGTGATGCAGAACTGCGAGAACCCAGCTCCCATCGACAGCAAGTGTGATACTGCTGGTATGAAACCAAAGCGCTGCAACATCCAACACACTTCATTTTGCTCATCACTCCGCACTTTCGCACTCTCGCCTTTTCATCTTCATTCTCGCAGGCAGCCACAAAAGCTTCAGGCACTTAACTAATAACAAAAGCCCTATTAGGGACTTAATGCAGAGTAATGACGACAAGCAGCCACACTGAAAATAGCACCTGTCGCCTGAGACAATAACAAATGGCAAGAGATGAGACTGATGGTGCACTGACGTGAACACGAGGGAGCCAGTCAGAGAAAATACGGCGAACGTGTTAACTGGACTTCAGAAATCCTCAGTTTGAACTCCACTAATCCTCTCTACCTTCTGACACACCAACAGGCAGACTCTGTGAATAAAAGTCACAAATAAAAATAAAAAAAATAAGCAAACACGGTGCTGGAGACAAAACTGAAGGCTGCATGTGGAGCCAAGTTCATTATCTATGCAGGGAAACAATGTAACAATATTGCAGTGCTCTTTTTGTCCCTCGTGAGCTGCTGTGCTAAGGCATGCACATGTAAAAGACTTCTTGTCTGTGAAAAATACATGATGTTTGATCCTAGAGCTGCAGCAGTAGAGCAATCCTGCAAGGGGGGGGTGAGACTCAAGTAAGTTGTACTGTTGCTGGAACTTGAATATTTATGAAAAGGAATAAGAATTTAAAAGGAGTTGTCCTTTCCTGCTAGAGCTAGGAATCTGCACCCCCAGCATTTCACATCTGTGTAGGAATGTCATTCCATGGGAGACAAAAAAACCTCAAAGTGCCAAAAGGTCACTACAGACTCACAGCAGCAGCACTTTATCTTCTGTCCTCTACAAGCATAGGCTCTTTGTTAAATGCACGGTCACAACACACCCCGCCAAACTCTACAAAAGACTCTGTTTACCTGTTCGGCATCCTCTCCGGGACACGGCGGCTACACTTCCAGCCAGGCGCACAGCAGGGACAGCCGGGATGCAGCGGAGGTCAGAGAGCCTTCCCACATCTCTCTCCCCCTTCCAACACTCCCTACCAGCTGTGGATGACAGGTACAGGTTGTGCGAATACGGGATCAGGTGTGGAAGTGTGGAAGAGGGCTCCAACACCCCAACTAAACGACTGTGATTGCGCGCTCGGACAGCCTGGTGCGCAAAAAAAAACATGCAGAAATACTGGATACGCGTCCCGTTCTGTCGCGATGAGATTGTTGCCTCTTCTCTGGAGGGAAGCGGGAGGCGGGTACAAAAACCCCTTTCTCAAGTCCACTTGTATCGGAGCGCCCTCCTCCTCCTCCACCTCCTCCTCCAGCAGCAGCACCCCCGCGGATCAAGTGTGGCGGTGGAGCCGCGCGGAGCTGCTCGCTGCACTGCTGAGAGGGAGAGGCTGCGCGCGCGGGGAGAGCTGGGGTGGGGCGTGTTCCTGGATTGGTGGTGGTGGTGGTGGTGGTGGGGGTTTTGGGACGAGGAGGGTGGGGGTGGAGGATGCTCAGTTCAGTGTGAGCGCGTTACAAAAAAAGTTTCCAAAAGCACTTCAGGGAAAGCATGTAGTGTACACATAAAGCAGGTTTATCCTTAATTAAAGAGCCTGGTAGATACTAACAACGGTGTGCTTTAGCTTTGAAGTGCTTGCATGAACTGACTATGAATACTGTGTTGTAGTCAATATTTCAACTGATAAAAAAAAAAAAAAAAGAACCTTAAAAATCAATTCCAATTCATAATAGAAACCAGCACAATGTCTGGTCGTAGTTCATTTTGAACAAGCTGAACTGAATTTAAAGCGTCAATAATCAGTATTCCCCCCCCCCCCCTTTTTATAACAAACAATGTATAAGCTGACAATGTGTAGCGTGTTGTCCGTGGCTGCTAGTTATGAACCACCAGAGAATAGAGCCTTTTCACAGCAGACACACTGACTCGTCGGAGCAGGGAAAGCGGAGGTGGAATGGAGCCATTGTTAGTGTTATTTATTTACACCTGTATGTACACCTGTGCTTGTTTTGGTTCACTCTCAGCGCTCTCATAGTGTCATTTTATGCCGCCGCAGCAGGCAGCTGTTTTTAGAGAAAAAGCTCTAAAAAAAAAAAAAAAAAAAAAAAAAAAACCATAGCAAACACACACAGTTAGCTGTAGACTAGCTGGTTAACATAGTGGAGCGTTTAGCAGCTAAAGAGTCAGATATTTCCCTCAGGAAGTCGGTAGAGAGCAAAAACCAGAGATAAAAGAGAGTGATTACTGGACTTACATTCACCAGGTGGACACAAACTCCAAATGAATGACATGCTATGATGTATAAATAAATGAACGTCAGTGTTGTGTTCACAACTTGCTTCTGCTGCCGCCACTGGTTTAAAGGGGACCGACTGATTCGTCTGGAAAGAAAATTACTGCCGTCTACGTGGAATAAACTCATGAGGAAGTTTCTCACCGGCTTGAAACGCTGTAGGACTGATCATCTGTGTGAGAGAAGCAGGAAAAGTTCAAACTGTAAATAGAACACATTGGACTATAGCTTTACAGGACACACCTTTATAACCTTGCAACCTTTTTTTGGCTGTTGAATCTTCAAAACGAGGCTGTGTCTGATGGTCACTGGTTGCATGCGTCTCCCAGTTGTTACCAGTTCATCTGAAGAACTTTTTCCTCTTTATTTTTTATTAGAATGAGCTTTAAAGTAGTGAAATGGGGTAAAAGCTTCTGTATTAGCAGAGTGAGAAGTTGGTGGTCAGTAGAAAGAAGATTTTCAGCTGCTGTTAAAGCAGAATTAAGTGATTGTTACCATCTAAAAAAAAGAGTGAAAGTGTTAATTTAACATACATTTGGAATTGTGTTACTGGCCACCTGATGAATGTAAGCCCAGTATTCACTCTACTTTTAGCCCTAAGAGGAAAAAAACAACCCTTTACTTGCTAAATGCTCCACTGTGTTCACCAGCTAGTCCTCTAACTGTGTCTGTCTGCTGTTTGGTGCTGAGCAGGTCGTGTCAGTGGCTTTATCAGAGCTTTGTCACTGAAAACAGCTGCCTGCTGCTGCAGGAAATTAGATGAAAGTGAAAGTGCTGAGACCGAACCAAACAGTTAAGTTTTAAGGGTTGTAAAAACCAAAATAATGCGCTAAAAGATGCTAAAGCGCTCCGTAGAGTTGAGCTGCAGGGTTGGGGCGAGAAATAATAATGCGGGTTCATCACTTGGAGTGACACCTTTCACATTACACACAGCCATTCAATCCATTAGTGACACAGAAATATTGATTAGTGCAGCTTTTAGTTGCTCTTTATGAAATGGGAGACATATTTGCTGGAAATTATATTGACAGCAGTGTCCTCAAATACCAAGATACATCAATTAGCCAATAATACATGGGTAAGACTTCCTCTTCTTTCTTTCCTCAACTAATTATAAAGCTTTGCAGGCAAGTGCATGCATTCATCTGCTGAAGATGAGAGAATAGATGTGCATATGTGAACAAGTCTTTGAGTTTGCTTGTGTGGCCATGTGTGCATGTAGAGCCTACATAAGTTGATATTACAGATCTGCAGATGCATATATATATATATACTGTGTGTTGGGTTCCCCTTATTGTTATATTAAATTTTGCAAAATGGGGACTGATTTAAATGAGCAAAATAATGTATTCAACAACACAGTGTATATTAAATATATTTTTATGTAGCAACAGGATGAAGATTAATCTATTCAGTCATAAGACTGAAGCAGTTTTGTCATGTGAAGATTGTCATGTAAACAACAGTCAAATAGTCTGAGTCAAAGTGACATCTTTGTTCTGTGTGTGTGTGTGTGTGTGAGAGAGAGAGAGAGACAGACAGAGATTTGGCATTCCAGCTGATATACAGCTTCACTGTGGAGTGAAATGGACTTTATGTCCTATCAACAATATTTGAGCTCACTCTCTGATTGCCTATATCCTCCCAAATAAGCCATCAGTCTGACACAGCACATTTCAGTTTGCTGGTAAGCAGCTCAGTCTGTGCCTGTGCAGGGGTCCTACTGCCTCATCCCACACCCGCTTTACAAAAGCTATTTGAGGATGGCTGGTGTCTCACAACGCCCGCTTTGGGCTGCCAGATGGTCCTGCGTAAGAACTTTGAATTATTCAGCCATCCCACAGCAGATTGAAGCTGTCATGTGTAAGACAACTTGGCCGGCCTCTTCCTGCGCTGGGGAAACACCAGCGCATGAGCGCGTAAGGCCCGCTGCAGAGATGCCACCAGGTTATGCAACTTCCACATTCAAATCGCACTAATGCACAATTTAGGCCGGGCCTCACAATTTACTGCAGGGATAGAAATGATTTTTTGTTTTGTTTTTTTTGTTTTTTTTTTCAGATCAGACTCAGAGTGTGTTATGCTTTCACAGAGAGGGATGAGAATCATAAATTATTCACCTGATCCAGCTTTTATGTGTGAATGCTGAGCTTACAGCGGCGCTGGCATCTAGAAACAAGCAGTTAAGCTTTTTAATAGATACACAGTGTCTGTTTGTGCCATTCTCTAATGCATCACATTAAGTCAGAGTGTGTCAAATACAATTATGGAAATGACTAAAGTTGGACAAGAACGTGTGAAAAGCCATAAACCAAAACATTGTCATAAATTTTCTGAAAGACATCATGTGGGTCCTTAGACATTTAATGTGCTACAATTACCAGATTGGCCATTAGTGATATTAGACTGAAGCTTTACTGATGGCAGGGATCATGATTAGAGTCATAATTTAGCAGGATAACTCCTGTCACTTTAACAGAGCCATTGACACTATGAATACACGCCATTACCAAATACTGCTGTATAATATATCACCACATTACGGATGATATATATTCCATATTTCACTTTCACCTCATACCTACCTCATTTGCTTGCGACTAAAGCCCGCCATACTTTGTCAAGGTTGAAATGATCTGAACTGGATGACACGGATGTGGTCTCATCCCTATTTTTGTTTGCCGTCAAAGTGTGTGTGTGTGTGTGTGTGTGAGGGTGTGTGTGTGTGGGGGGGGTAATCCTTTCAAAACAAGATGAAGAAATCCACTTCACATGGAGGGCGCTGTGTGCCTGTGTGTGCACCTGAGTGTGTGTGGTGTAATCACCCTGAGAGCAGCACATTAATCCAGTTGGGGAGGGGGGTACAGGGCGGGGGGGTTGCTGCTTGGATCTCTGGCTGAGTGGCTCTACAGCGAAGCTCTCGAGCTCACCTCCTCCGCTAAGAATCACTCAAAATTAGAAAAAGGAGACTTCTTATGTGAAATGGGTTAATAGCGCGTCTTCAGTTGAGAGGTTTGTCCCGCTCGTATATGTTGCTTAGAAATGTGGCTCATTTTCAAGTGGTCCAATTTCACACGAGGGCCTCTTTGTAAGAGGGAAACAAGGTAGTTATGTACTCTACAAAACAAAAGAAAAAAATCAAACAATTTGAGAGCTTTACACTGTAATTTGTGAAGGTCTTTATTGCAAGTGTCTGCTAATTGCATCCGGCTACGTGCGCAGTGTGTGTGTTGAAATAAAAGTGTGAAATCAGCTGTATGTTAGGACACTACAAAACAGCAGAATTGTATGAAGCTACAAACCATATTTTTTTTTCATTTTTAACATTAGCATCAATATATTTTTTTAGTTTAAGGTTCAAAATTGCGCTCATCAAGATTTTTAGATTAAAAAGGGAAAGAAATGACGACATGCGATGGCTGCTCAGAAGCAAATTGCAGACAGAAAAGGTTAGCTGGAGCCAAAGAGTCAGATATTTTTCTCGGGAGTTGGTGGAGGCCAAACCAGAGCTAAAAGAGAATTCCTATTCGACTTCCATTACAAGGTGGCCTATAGCTCCAAATGAATGCTAATGTTGCTCTGTGGCTGCTGGACATGTAAATAGAAAACTGTTCACTAACATGTTTGCCATATCAACTTATAATATACGTCAATGTCATGTTTTCAACTTGTTGTCCTGCCAGCAAGTGACCAACAAAATCAGTTAATGCAGCATAATTGACTATGTGACTTTTAATGAGAAATAATGCATTCTTCCTCTTATAAATGAAGGGATGAATAATTATTATTAATAAATGACACCCTTGGTTAATGCACTTCACTCAGGGGATTTGCTGCTGCGGCCTTACTTTCAGGCCTGTGTTTATCAAACTTCTAAGAATTACACTTGAGAATGTTTCAAAGAGGCAACATGAGGAGTGAAAAAGCTCTTTGCTGAGTGTGAGGAATGAGACACATCAAGCTACTTAGCCCTGTTTACAGCGAAGTGTGAGAGTAACCATTAAAAGCAGCTCTGACATGATCATCGATCACATGTATGTTCTGAGCAGAGAGAGCCAATTAGAGACAAGGATTTATGCCATATTCTTTAAAAAAAAAAAAAAATCTTACATTTTACTCAGTGATATATCTTTCTGCAAAACCATAAGTAATTATTTTATATTATGTAAAAAAGGTTAGTTTGTTTGAAATCATTAATATGTCTATTTATATATTTTTTCTATTCATACATTTGTAAATGTATAAACAGTGTAAAATAATAAGTAAATGGCTGCAATTGGAAACCAAACCAACCTGGAGCAGGAGAGAAATTGCGATGCTGGTAAACAAGGAAGAGAAATCACAAGAAAAATTTGGTTTCACATCAACCAGTTCAGACAAGATGACAAGAAGATGAATGGAAAGCGAATGCAAACTAAATGAATGCCAGCTTTATTCTCTTGTTTGCACCCCTGATGAATGCAAAAACATAAAAAAAAAATGTGCTGAACATCCTGTCAAATGTTTGAATCGAACACACAGAATAGGCCAAGACAATTTGATTTTGAATTATGCATATTGCCTCTGACCAATAATTTTCTACAATTTCTACATCCTAAAGCGTGTCTCAGAGGGTGTGTGTTCATCTGCACTGCTGGACTGCAGCCATTCAGGATGATCTATTCTTAATCACTCGGAGCTCCCTTAAATTTAAATCTAAAGAAATGAGATAAATAAGTTTTATTCTTAAGTTTGTGAGAAGTACAAGTGAAGGACGTTACTTTTATCTTTCTCTTAAGTCAGAAGTTTTAGCAGTTTGATAAACACAGGCCCTGGTGTGACTATTAGATTATGATGGCTAATGTTCATCAACATTAGCAAACTTTAGATAGATATTTCTGTATACCTGACTCCTATTGGTGCTGTTGTTACACACGTTTTGATAATGTCACAGATAAATACTTCAATGGTTTTATCACAAAAATAAAAAACATACTTTTCCAGGAACAGCAGCAGTGATTCTGGTATAGTGGACATATTTCTAATTGCAGGTCACACCAACACCATTTAAACTGAACAAAATTAATTGGTAATAATAATGACAATAAGTTAAACAGTACAAGAGCACAAAACAATCAGCACAGTAACATCAACGTAAACATACACACTAAGGCTCTCCCACCATCCCAAATCACATCCACTACATCTAGGAAATAAAAGCTGTTAGACAATTTGTTTGTTCTTACTTGGAGAGTAAAACAATTAAGTGACTCATACCAATCAATATTATGATGATGGTTATGGAAGTAAGAATTAAACTAAAATAATGCCTGTTGCTAGACACCAATAGCATAAAGTTTATCAAGAAGAAGACAATGGTCAACTAGATTGAAAGCCTTGGTGAAATTACACCTGTGAATTGACCTTTGTCTGAAGATGAGGATATGTCATTGGTAAATTTAACAAGGGCCGTAGTGGAAAAATTAGAATGAAAACCAGACTGAAATGGGGATGAAATATTGACATCATGAATGTACTGTGATAACTGATTAAAAATGAACGTCTCAAATATTATAGTTGTAGTGCAAATAATAGAAATATAACATTTTAATGGTTTTGGTTTTTCAGATAAACTACAGGATTCACCAAACTCGGCCGTTTTAGATTCACTTCACCCAAACGCCTCATGAAGTTCAACCAATATATACCAGGCTGTTGTTTAAACCTGCTCGTGAGGACACACGTATTACATACATAACAGGCTGTATGTGTCAAACTCAAAGAGGAGAGGGCGCGCTGGGTTCCCGCAGACAGAGAGAAAGGCAAGGCTGTAAATATTCATGGCCGAGCTGTCAGCGTGCCGTGCCTCTCCACTGGCTCCTGTCACTCCATTGATCTCTCATACATGACATTCACGTCCAATGACCGCCCTGCCTCACCTCAATCATGTGGGAAGAGCTGCCCTTTCTCCCGCCTGCTTGATGTGAGTTCCTCCAGGAGACGGGAGCATGCTGATCACCACCGTACACCCGGGCTCTTACATCTCCTTCATCATTATATGCAAAAGGGGAGGATCACTTGCAAAAGATACCTCCATCGCATCTCATAGACCTCCATTGTGTATCATGTATTGTCATTTAAGTTTCATCCTTTATTTCCTTAAATCTGCCTTGAACCTTCTACTTCAGATAGTAAATTTCCTACATTTCCCAGAATATCTTTTAACAAACCCCACAGAAGGGCTGCGAATGTTTTTTTTTTTGTGTTCGAAGGAGCAAGTTTGCACATGGAAATATCAGTGTGTCCATGACCGCAGCTGCAGCATTTACACGATCAAGTTCTCCAAATTAAATGACAAAAGAGGTGCTTTGACTGACACATAGGAACGTTGTCCAATCTGGCTGCCTTTATCGGCAGTAATTGGCAGGACAACATCATTTGTCTGTGCTTTCAAAAACCCACTGTTAAAAAATAATGATGTTTTATGATGTGACAACACTGTGGTTGAGGTCTGGTTAGGTTAAGGCATTAAAACCACTTGGTTACGTTCAGGGAAAGATCACGGTTTGGGTTATAATGATCACTTTGTTGAGTTTAAAGAAACATGGTGTGGGGGAAAATGACTACTTCCTTAGGCGACCTTCATCGTCATGGCTACAATAATAATTATGGGATTATGTTTTTATAAAAACTGTCCTGACTCATGGTTTGGAACAGGAAGTGAACAGCGGTCTCCTGTGGCAAAGTCCACTCTTTGCTTTAATGCCTCCCTCCACCCCTCCCCCTCTGAATCTGTCCACGTATATGTTAAGTTTTGATAATTTATTTTAATTGGCTAAGCTTAAACTCATTTATAAATGCCTAAATAACCAGGCTCCTCACGTGCTCAGTGACCTGGTGGTACCTCTCAGGGCTTCCGTCTCATTAACATGACATGTGTCTTCTGGGAATTGTAAGGTCGCTTTCGTAAAATCCTCACTCGGACAGAAAGCTTTTCCTGTTTTGGGGATCAACATGTAGAACCCTTTACCCACAGATATCAAAATGTATTATGACTGGGAACATTTTAAACTCAAACAGAAACAGCCCCCCTAGTGGCGGGCGTTGCAAACTACCTTGTAAATGTTGTAGTATGTGGCATAAGTTCATGCTATACATTTGTCTTTATACAAATAAACCAGTCATATACCAGTCATCTGAACTGGATCGCTCCAGGTCCTAATTACTACAGCGAGTAGATGGCGTCTGTCACTCAAACATTACTACATGTTGTTTTTGGGCACCTGTCATTTTTCTTTGGAGGGCAATCTCATAACAGTTACTGTATTTTAGGTGCAATGCATTATGGTTCATCAAGGTTATTATTGGCAGAGTAGAAGTCTTCCATGTTAGATTTTTCCAAAGAGATTGAGCACTGATACAAAATGATTCTGGAAAGATAGCCATCAGTGATTCTGAGGAATTGACAAGTGACCTCATGAAATAAAACAAACATGTCACGGATTAACATTTTGAAATGAAGACTGCCGGAATCAAAAAAAAGATGATGTGAGCTCTAATAGTGAAAAGAAGCAAGGTGAAATAACATTTGAAAGCCCTGAAAACCTATTTTCTCAGTCAGCTTCTTACTCTGAACAATTTTCTGATAACCAAACAGTTTGGGTTATTGCACTTGAGAGATATCTGTATTTGTATTTCTGTCTGTGTTGAAAGTGGGCAGGGCTAGGTGCTGTCCTGATGAAGCACCTTCACTGAGTTTTTCCACCGCTTAACACAATAATAACTAAAGATGTTCCTTTTAACTTTGATTGTTGCTCGTTTAGTCAGTCAAGTGTTAAATGTTACAGACAATCTTGAAACCAAGTTTTAAAAATGAAAAAAAAAAGGATTATTTCACAATTTAATAGTTACATCACACATTTTGTCTACATCTGTGATATTATTTATTCTAGAATTTCTTTTGTCTGGACACTTTTGGCTTCCATACATATCAGAGTAGTTACACTAAAGCAAAATAACCTATAAATGTACTATAAAAGTATTTACATTAGTGAGAACAATGTTCTCTTAAACAATGGAACCAATGGCCAAAATCTACGGAAGATAAAAGTTGTCATACAATACACTGTAGTTTTCCTTTAAATAGAATACATGAGAGGTACCTATGGTGTGATGATAGTTTTGTTGGTCGATCACATTTTACATAACCCTGCCTTTATATAATATAACTTGATATCATAACTGGAGGCCATGAAGTCACACACAATTTATATTATCTATTTCAATCTTGTACTGTAAATAAAAAAGACAAACGTGCTGTCCCTGAGGGGAAAACAGGGGAACTGGAATCGGATTAAAGATGTACGCAATCTAAAACCTCATCAGGTCGTCACTGTTTCTGTCTCTTCACAGACCCTCCAGGTACTTTGGAACATTTCCACTCCCCGTAGCTAAAGATCCACAGTGATTGCTATGAGTCACATTTGCATAGCTGATTTATACTTTAATAAGCTACAGCGTAGACTATAATATCTACACTGTATGTAACTACATTTCCAGTGCTATGGTTATTGATTTCCTGTGGACAGTGCTGCTTTTCTTCACCTAATAATTAGCCATCCACACTGAAAGGCATCAGTCCTGTGTAATTACTTTCATAAGACCTTTACACACTCTCTGTCAGTGTTTCTTCAGTATAACAATCAATACATTGATAAAGAAGAACCTGTATTTACTGTTACTTGGCAATGATATTAAAAACAAAGCCCGCCCTCAAAAGAAAAAAGGAAAATTCAGCTGGTAAAAATGAGCTATTGTTACATTTTAGTGACAGACACTAAAACATTACACTCAACTTATTTATTCACAGTGATTTTAGCAGTTCTTAAGAGCACAGGGGCAGCGTATTAGAAAACACTCCTATGGCTCATGCATGGTATAGTTGACCTATGTGGTTGTTTAATTATGAGGAGGTGTTTTTTTTAAAAAAAAAAAAAAAAATACAGGCACGTTGCTGTACTTCTTTACATTCTTTGTGCAGCAGCAGACCTCAAGACACTTTGTTCATCCTGGTGTTCCTTCCTTCCATCCCCTCTGGCCCCTGTCCTGGTCATGCTTCATGAACCCTGCCTGATGTACAGGTGAATCTCAGAGACAGGGGCCGCGGCCTGTTTGCCGAGAGGATGAAGAAATCTGTCATTATCCTCTTCGAGCCATTCTTCTCACGCTTCCTGGGACCTGACTGTTAATTGCCCCGAGAATATGTCCAAACAGAGACGCTGAGAAGGGAGCACCACAGACGGAGCCGTGAATCGATCAGTTTTCTTGAGGCTTAACCGGAATCTTCTTTTCTATATGAAACTAATGTTAAAGCATGATTTCCCACCAGGTGTTGTTACTTTAGAGCTTTATAATGGAGCTGTAACATGGTGTTATTCATCTATCCTGTACTAGTAGGATGGAATATAGCCTGGCACTGTTCGGCAAAATATTCTATTGAAGAGGCACATTTGAACTCAAAGCTACCACAGAATTCTTTTAGCATGTTTTGTGCATAATTTAACTGTTGCTTTTTTATTTAACTGCCGTGCTGTACTTATAATCCAGCCTTAGCACAAGACTTGTCCTACGCTCACTCTGATCTACCGCACGCCCTGTTGCTCTCGACAAATTGAACAAACAAATTAGACGATTGTTTTTCCTCGTCGCTGAGATACAACGGAGAAAACTGGCAAGCTGTGCCGAACATATAATTATGACAACAAACCATCTGAGGAGTAATGCGAGGAAACGTTTTGGATTCGACACCACAAACGGAAGAAAAAAAAAAAATCCTCGCTGAAGGTAAAGGCTGCAGACTTTGTAAAAATATAACTGCCTTACAGTGAGATTACCACATCAACAAACATGAAGTCACCCAAGGCACCGTGAGCCAATTTTGAACCAATTTAACATTGCATTGGGGTGTGTGGTGGCCTAGTTGTTATGATGCATACTGTGAGAGCAACTTCCCCAGTTCGATTCCAGCAGGGGACGTTTGTTGTATGAAATTTGCCCTCTTTTTATCTGCTCATTTCCTGCCACACTTCCTAGCTGTTCAATATCGAATAAAGCAAACATGCCCCAGAATTCTTCTTCTTCTTCTTCTTTTTTTTTTAAATCACAACGTAACATTAGTTTAGGATTACACTGGGATTAGACACTTGGTGGTGATGGTGCAGTGTGAAAATCAATAATTATATAGCTGTTTTTTTTCTTCATAATATTTACTTGAGATGAAACTGAATAAAGTAACGTTAAGATAAAAATGGATGTTCTTACTGTAAAACAATTCCATAAAAATCCTCCTTGGGTTTCAGTGTCACACCCAATGCTTCCATCTGGAGACATATGTGACATATGTATCTTAAAAAGATGCTCACAATATATAATTTGAAAAAAAAAAGGCTCAGTAATTTCATACAACAGCACTGTAGTTTGAACAAACGGTACTCAAACAGAAGGAAATTGTGCATTTGTTGGGAACTATTTTCATCTGCGTACTAATACACATTTGGTGACTGAAGCAGCAGTACAGTAGAATATATTTTTGACACAGAAGAATAAAATATATCAAGCTTTGGATACACACATAATATTTGACAATGGATCAATGCTTTGTTGGTTTGGCTCTTCAAATGAGATTTGTTGTTTCAACTCTACATTATTGGCAGACTTATCCTTTAAATTCTGCTGGTGGGTTTTGTTTTGTTTACTATTGGATCACAGATTTTTGCCTTTATTTGATTCCTTCTTAATGTTATACTGCATGAAATGTTGTTTTGAAAGGCAATATAAAACATAACTTTCAAAAACTGAGTTTTATTCCTGTACAAATAGTTCAACAGTCAAAGTCAGAGAAAAAAAAAAAAAAGCACATTTTTGGACAGGTGCTACAAAGTCAGGGGGGCTCAGAGCTCAGCACAAAGAAACGTAATGGAGTTGGGCAGCTCCATCAGGGAAAAGAAAGATGGCTGTGCAGCAAATCATCAGCAGGAGGAAGCTTTAAGGAGCACTGAGGCTGTCTGTGAGTCAAACCAGGTCAGTCATGTGGGGAAGTGGGAAAGAATCTTCACTGAAAGGAGCTGTGGATTACTGATGTTTTGGGTATTCCATTATTGTTAGAGGGTCTAAGACATTTGTTCATTCATCGAGCCTGTGATTTTAACTAACTTCACGGGTGATCAAAGAAACTGTACTGGAATAGAGGTGAAATAAATTTGATTCCATTTATCTGTCTGCTAAAAAAACTCAGCAGGCTGATATGGATTCTGCCAGCCTCTTAGGCCACATTCAGAACAAACATGGCAGTGTGTGGAAAAACTGCAGCCCTCCCATTCGTTTTAATGGGAGCAGTGTGTTTACGCAGCGGTGGTGGTGGTGACCACATAGCCATCCGGTAAAAAGTCAAACAACAACAAACTCGTGTCATGCCGTGTCGGCCAGTCGCATGTATACAAGTGCACATTCCTGGTGGATTACTTTGAAACATCAAGGCTATATTTGACTGTTTACTTGGTGATTGTCATAATGATGATAAAAGAGTTGCTGCTGTGATCATTTTCCAGAGCTGTAATTCTTGTCTGTGAGTGATTCTGTTCAGTGTTGTGAATAAATCCTTAAATCATTAATCTGTTACTCCAACTCAACTTCCTGGATCGTATTTCATTGTCTCATCGCTACTTCACACAACACGCCCCCACCACCGTGGCCCCCTGCATCGTAGTGCCAGAATGCCATTTACACATATTCAGTCACTCCTCTTACTGCATAGTCAGTCAGTATATAGCCTGAGTCTGTCCTGAGGACAATACGCCTGGCAACATCACCAGCTGCTGAAGTAGCTACTGTACAAGTAGCTATTAAGCAGTCAGTCAGAAGTCAATTTGTCGACTGGCAGTAAGTAAAAGCCATCAGCAGGTTTGCCCCTGCAGGAGAACAGATTAAAAGAAGCATTTATTTTAAGGTAGGTGTGTTTTAGATTACTGAAGGCTGAAGAGAGACTGGAAGTAGATTTGAGAACACGTCTGATAATCCTGCAGGATACTTCAGTACTAAGGCCACGTATAGCTCTGTGGATTGTGTTGAGCTTACAGACATAAAGCATGTAAGGAAAGTGCTGAGGTATCCCAGGTTTACAGCAGACATAGAGCAGCGGAGCTGGAAAACCTACAGTGTCGGGGCTGGTTGCTGTGTTTGTCCCTAAATCAACTTAAAGTGAGCAGGGAAGTAAGACTGACATAGAAGTGGTGGCAGATGTGCAGTTCTGGCTGAGGAGAAACCACACATATTGTCAAAAATAAAGGAAAAATGACTTTCACATTATAGCTCATTGCCCATGTGTCATAGTTCCAAAAATATACTAATTTATGCATAGTTTTTTAAAAAAAAAACTCACCCTCTGTCTGAAACAGGCCATTTTAGCTCCTGTCTCTTTAAGGCCCCTCTACCAATAGGCACACTGTGTTCTGATTGCTTGACTGTTCTGAAGCTGTCCCTCAACAAGCTTCTGGTGGGTCCAAAGGTTGCATGAACAAACACGTGTAGTAGGGTTTCATTACTTTTGCCGATTCTTTACTCAAGATAGAAACTTCTCAAATACAGCCGTACATGTTTGAGCTGAAATCTGATCTGAAATATGAGAGAGGACAGCATGAACAACCCATGGAAGAACCTTAGCAACAAGCTTAGCAACCAAGGCTACCGAACGGCCGGCTCTTTGTGGGCATGCATGAACTATCAGATGAGGAGGAGGTAGAGGAGCACAGAAGGCTGAGGCCTGAACTTTTGATTTGCAGGGGACGTTTTTACATACTTAAGTTCACCATATTTAATCTTTAAATATATTTCATATGAGGCATCCATTTCTTCTCTTTGGAAAACAATGGCTCTGTGCCATAGTTGTGTACTATACAACAGTCATTCCATTCTAGTCTCATTGCCATTTTTCATCATTTATTTTCTTGAAGGGATTTTTTTATTACAGTTCTATGAGGTTGGAGGAGTCATGAGTGTCAGATTTTTAAAAGTGGTTAAAATGATCTTCCCTATATCTTCCCTCCCAATAACACTTAATCCTACATTTCCCATCATGAAATTCAATAATGTCTTTCATTAGAAGTCAAAATTGACCCAGTTTGGGTCAACTTTAACCAGTCCGTACACATATTTTTATATTATTATTATTATTTATCCACACTAAAATATGGTTGGAAACTGTTATAATCCACTGTTACTCTTTTTAAAATGACATGTAACTATTTAGTTACTAATACTTGTTACTAATTGTTAATCATTTGAGTCCTTTGCAGGTTTGCATATCATTTTGTGACAGTTTTAAGGTCAAATTTGAGCTTGTCATCTCCATCAATGGGTCAAAATAACCATATTTTACCTTGGGTAGGTAATCCAACAGTAATATATTTCAAAAACATTAACTCAGTCTCGTGTGAGTGCTATACTGACCCAAACTGGATCAGTTTCAACTCAGTGAATTTATTTTCTCCCAAATGCCCACTTCTTCAAACTCCCATACCTTTAGCTTGAAACAGAGCTCTCTGTGAAAAATTCTCACATCTTAAGCCAAGATAACCCTAATGACATCATCATACACCTTATTTCACCAGCTGAGTAGTACTCCTTATGACAAGTGTGTCATGCCCCTGTAATAATTTTAATAAATTCTACATTAGAGGGTGGCACGGTGGTTCAAAGGATAGCACTGCTCTCTCAAAGCAATAATTCATCAGTTGGCTGGGGCCTCTCTGTGTGGTGTTTGCATGCTCTTCCTGTCTGTGTGTGCTTGCACAGTCAAAAGACATACAGGTTGGGTGTCCAGAGTGTTATCCACCTCTCACCCAATGTCTGCGTCCCTGCGCACGACCCTGCACAGGATATGAGGTTTAGATAACAGATGGGTTGAGTCCCTCAGTTGATATGAACTTAAATTGCCTCAGTCTGTGTTTTTTCTGTTACAATTCGCTGCTGCAAAACCCCACTGCCCTAATTAAAGATAATTAAAGTTTCATCTTGTTGCATCCTGTGAATTTGTAAATGTGGACAAAATGGAAAAAACAGAAACCGTGGAGCAATTAAATGACTGAAAAGATAGTGAAGCAATCACCTCGAGAGACACACAAGGACTTTTCGCCCATAATGAAATTACACCGCTGAAATGGAGAATCTCAGTGTGGGACTTGAGGGATATTTGCTTGAGATCACAAATAAGGATTTTAGCGGGGTGTCATTTTGATTTATGGATGTCAAATACACGTTAATAAGTTACGGCTTTGGCGAGTCTGGGTTGCCAAGATCCCCCCCATCTTCCATATCCCATGTCTTTCAATAGGGATTTCAGCTCAGTGGCTTTAATAACATGCATGAATGGATAGGCATTTTTTTAAAGAAAGAATTTGTTGCAGAGATTTTTTTTTCTTCCCCTCCTCTTTCTGCTATTAGCAAGCAATCAATGGCCAATTGCCTTTTTAATGCCTCCTCCTGGATCTTGTTGAAAGTCAGACACACTTCAAGGTATCTGCCTCAACTTCCTCAACAGCTGCCCCTTCATTTTTGCTCCGAGCGTGACAAGAAGGGGGTACAAATAATAAAGATAATGTTCGCTGAGTAATGATTTCCCATTTTCTCCTCACTTGTACCCCGTTATTAGTTAGATCAGTATGGCAATGAAAATTAATTTTCTTTTCACTTAGAGGGGACATTACCATGATTAATTTCAGCATGGAGTGGAGGAAACTGGGGGATTGCTGTAATATGAGGAGTGAAATCAATTTGCTGTGATGTGAGAGGAGCTGGGTATGAGGGGTATAAACAAGTATGAAATGACCCTCTCTGTCTTCTCCTCTAATAGGAAGAGAGCATCATTTGGCAAGGCCCGTTTTGTGGCGGAAATGTGACCCTCTTTGGCCTTCACTGGGATGAAAAGAACTTGGAAATGAAATTCTCTCTATCTATCAGCCATTATTTCAATATCACACACACTGCTTGTGTGGCTGGCAACTGGAAAATCAATTTAGAGCTGAAGATAACGACAGAAAATGTAATCCAATGCTGTTTCTGTTTGGTTTTACACTGTTGATGCGATGCAATGCTGACAATAAATGGAAAAAAGTTGCATTTTTGAAATGATACACCTGATATTGGCCTTGTGAATTGATGATGACCAAAACTTTTACTCCAAAAATTGATACACCAATTGGTCAAAAGTATGTGGACACTTGAACATTACACCCATAAGTTATAGTTTAGTCTTAGTGTAAGGTATAATGATAGTCTTTCTGTAAGGAACAACAGTTAGAAAAAAGGAACATTTGTAACTTCCAGTAGGCAGCATTACCGTTTCTTTTGGTTTCCTGTTAAATAGAATAGAAGTAGAATAAAGTAAGTTTTGGTTGCTGTAAGCTATTATGTTCACAGACCATTTGAGCTCCTTCAAATTAACACATTTCACTGTTTAAAGTGATACTCTTGTGATTATTAACATTCTCCCCCGCAGGAAGGTGGCATAATAGACAACATGGCAACGTACTTGGGCTAGAGAGCAGGTATTTACACTAACAAAGAAAATGAGGGAATGAGGAGCATGTGTGCAGGTGGGTTTAGTAATCGGGTAACTGGGAAAAGTGTGGACAACAGAATGCATTGGGGATTATTGATGCTTCATTTTAGTGGTCTGGCTGTCAGGACAAGAAAGCTGGCTTCTACTGTATAAAGTACTAAATATTACCATGTCTTGTTTTATAGATGTGTCAGTGTTAATTTCTAAATGAGAGCTCAATGCAACAGTTTGCATTTCCTTTGGCTGCTTCACAATAGAAGCCACCCTGTATAGTGTAAGGCTTCTATCAGTAAGATGCTTTGGTAGTATTTATTTTTGTTTATAATATGGCCTAGCATTTTTGATATACACTACAGATATTGCACACATTTTTCTTCAAAACATATAAAATATCTATGCACCATTGGCTTCTGGTTATGTTTTAAAATGGGTGAGCAAACTTGGAAAGATACACAATTGGCTCGGGGTTGTAATTTAAAACAAATTTCTTGTAAACAGCCACCTGTAATAGTCCAGATTAGTTAGACTGAAACCATGAAAACCAAGGATGCATCAAGATTACTCTATAATTGGGTGGATCAGGGCAGGAAGTGATTATTAGATGAATGGTTATTTCATATTTGAAATTACATTTATAAAAATATTATGTAGCCTAAAATGGTAGCAGCTTACCTAAAAACTTATTAGTCTATTGGGAATAATAAGAAAGTTTCAGAGTGTTTCTGCAACCATAGTAACACACTCTCACTTCTGCTTGTGTCCAGTGCAAGAGGAGAGTTAGATGCCATGCTGCCGCCAGAAGAGCTGCTGACTGCAATTACTCTGAGCAGCATGCATGGGAATACATTACAATATAATAGACAATATAATAGATTTGTGTATATTTCTCACTGAATAACTCACTGTTGCACTGTGCTGCTCTGTCTTGTGTGTCTGTGCACTGTCACTGTCCTCTTTTCACGCCACAACATAATGAATTTGTTTTTCATTGAATGAGAAAACAGATGTGTGGAGTGTGTGAAAAGTGTCAATTGCATGAGTATCACTGTCAATGCGTAAGACTTGGCAGCCTTGCCTTTGACCTGATTCAGACAAATGAAGAGTTGTCCTTCTTATGGCCAAGTTAGTGTCCAGAGACTGGACATCAAGGATGAGCTGACAGATTGAACTGAGCCCGGCATCATCCCTCACACTCACTCTGAGAGGCGTGAAGGCCAGAGAGGAGGCTCCGTCCTTGGTCACCAGCTGTTACAGCTGGACATCGAAAAGTCAGCCCACTTGAAAGATCATGATGGATGACTGAAATCTTTGTCTCATCTTGGCATGCTGAGGATTTCTACTGCAAATCCAATGAAGACAGATGAGCACTAATGCAGGCTGATTTTGGGGATGCTCGGTGCCATCCCTCAAGAGGATGGAGGCCAGAGGAGCGTCGGGGTGGAGTCGCTGATGTCCTTGGCCACCGGGGCGACTCTGGCTCTGCGTCTTTAGGGATGGACCCTCTGACTGATTAGAAGGGGACAGATGAGATAAGTTTTTCATCTCCTGTTCTGAGGCAGAGCATTGATGTATGACGGGAGCTTTCCTCTCGCACTTGGTCTGGTGGATCAATAGTGTGAGAGCTGGCAGAGCTGGGGAGGGATCTTATAAACGAGAAGCTGCTTCACGCTGAGAATGATGGTCGGTCTTCCTCCCAGGCCCTCAGACACCAGGGAGCGACTTGAGGCTGTGATTACATATGGAACACTACACAGCAGCCTCAGAAACTCATCACTCCTCAGTGGGCTGAGCTACTTTCTGCAGAATGTGAAAACACTTGAGAGCTGGCCTCTCTCCTCTGAAGTCTTCCTTGTTGTTGTCAGCTTATTCACTCTGTTGTTCCATTCTTAGAAATTTTGTTTTTGATTTCGTTTTGTGACCCCAAACCACTCGGTGAATTCAATGTGGTGTAACACAGAGAAGACTGATTATACAGGAAGAAAAATATAGCTGTAACAATCACATGGCAGACATAGCCTAAAAGTTAAATGGGCTGAATTTATACCAGAGTGGTTTGCAGTCTGCCTCTCATCCAAACACACTGACAGTTGGGCTTCACTGTCTTGCTAAAGGATCGAACCACCGACAGCATCAGGACCACAGACATACAGTACCTACCATGTGGAAACTCAGGAACTATGATTGTGTATTTAAGTTTCTGATACTGGCAGAGAAAGTTGAAACACCAAGCAAGTCGAAGAAAAGTTCTGAAATTCAACAATATATGGCAGACACTTCTCAATGTTTTATATGCTGATTCCTTTAAAAACTGTGATTTAAGATGTGTTTTTTTCCTTTGTTGTTTTATTATATGTATTTTGTTTCACCTTATCTTATTTATTTTCTGTGTCCTCTCTCTGTCGATTCTGTGTATCTGTGTTTTTTGATATTGGTATGTCTTTTCAGTATCATCAGTGTTCTTGCAAAGTCATTTCCACTGCAAATCTCCTTCTTGCTATAATAGCCACTCTTTATCACAAAATTAAAGACAGAATGTTTACCTGATTACTTTCTATTTGCTAGTTGGTCAGATAAGGAAAGCCTTCCTATCATCCAAATATAATGAATGAAAGAACCCTACAACAAAGCTAAAGTGAAGTAACTGGTTACTTCATGGTTGTGCTGTTAAACCTGCATCAATTGATTTCTTTGGCCATTTGATACAGCAGATGCATCCATTAGACTCAGAGCAACACTAGCTTATATTTTGAGTTGTGTTTCTGTCCAACCAATGAACAGAAGTCCAATATTCACTCTCTTTTCAGCTCTGTTTTGCTGAGAAAAACACATGAGCTGCTAAATGCTCCACTATGTTCACCAGCTAGCTGCTAACTTTGTCTTCTGTTTTGGTGCTTAGTAGACAGTATACACTGGATTTATCACAGCTGCCTGCTGTGGCTGGAAACTACTCTGAGGAGAGCGATGAACAAAAACAGTAAAGTTGCCAACGTAAAACCAAAACTATGAGCTGCAAGATGTTATTATTCTCTGTAGAGCCGAGAGGAACTGCAGAGTCTATGATAATTCTCTGTGGGGTTGTCACTATGATCAACAACTCTCACATGAAACATTGTCATTTGATTCATTGTTTAGATGAAAATTTAGATTAGTGCAGCTTTAAATATAAAAAACAGCCAAATCTGAGTTTCCAAAATTGAGCATGTGTGTGACATGAACCTCCAGCGTTCATCCATATTCATCATATTGTTGAAGTCTTCTCTGCACATCAAGGGCTATTTTCAAATAGATGTTGTGTATACTGCACAAAAACAGACATATTCAGCGCTGGACTCCAGGAGTCCCAAAGCAAACCATATCTAACATGTCAAGGAGACAGTTTGGAGGATAAGTGCACGTATTGCATAGAGGCAGGAAAAAAAAGCAAACTACTGCATTAGATCACTCAGTCAATTTATTGCTTTATTGATGTGTTTTTGCATCTTTGCATTTAGGATTGTGTGTGTGAGTAGTGTGTTCAGAGACAGAGATGATGAAGTGTTCATACATCATTCTATTATGCTTCAAAACTTAACCATAAAACTTTAAATTAATTAAATGGAGTCACATTCCCCCTTCCGACTGTCACCAGACAGTAACTTCAGTATGACCAATAGGAGCGGAGGGACAGTGTTCAGTCGGTCATCATGTCTGCCGGGGCAGCGCTGCTATCTTACTGCTTACTCACTGCTGGATAGTGAACTGCTAACCTGGCAAAGCACACTTGAACCTTGACACAGACAGAGTGAAAACAGCGCAGCTTTGAGGATCAGCGAACCATTTAAACTTGCTGACTTGTATCATTTTTACCGGAATGTCGTGAAGAGCCTTAATAAATCAATTAGATTAAAAGAAACATATCCGTCATGTTCATTTAATAGCATATTGGACACTGTTAGTGTTCGATGCGGGTGTCATAACATGGATTGATAGCGCTGAAACACATTCACAGGATTGATGGGGTTTCATTTAATTTCACGACTCTGGATCAGCGTTCAAAGGGCCAAATGATGTGCAAGCACAAGTCAGTGAGATTATGTATTTTTAGTCATCTTTCAAGTGGGCTGACTTAATGCCAGCTCATCCTCTTTCTGTGGTGTGTAAGCATGAAGGACAATTAACTTGATAGATTCTGAGGAGGATTTCTCTGATGGACCGCAGCATGGAGTTAAAGTGTGTCTCTGTAAAGAACAGAGACACACAAGAATAGAGTATATAATGAGAGTACATACAAATGTGGCCACTGAATCAAAATTGCATCACTGAAATTTTTGTCTGGATCGGTGTCTGTTTTTCATAAGAGAGTAGAACATGTAGTGCGAATTCATGATAGTTGTACCTGTTCATTTCTTCCTTTCTTGCCCATAATGCATTGGTTTTCTGACTAACATTTTTCAGGTGTGTTGTTTAAGGTAGATTTCAGATTGAAATAAAGCACATTTTAAAATGTCTTATCTCCATATAAAGTTAATCAAAAGACCTAAGTGGAGCAGACAGCGCAAACGGAGGTGAAGGCATATTTGGGTGAGTTCAAAATGTTTCAAGTTGAGCAAAAATGCTTATAATGTACAAATTGTACACAACAAAGTCACTGCTGAGATATAGGAACACAATAACATTGATGCAAGAAACACAACCAGTCAGATGATCAGACAAGCTGTTAAAATAAGCCAGCAGTTTAGCCACATTAATAAAGTACTTTTTTATTACTCTTGCTTCCCCTACAAAGACCTGCCGTCTTTAAGTTTAGCAACAAATCAAAACACAAATGACAACTTGTGGCCATGACAATGTCACAATATCCTTTGTTCAATACTTGGGCTGAAGCTTAAATTACTCCAAGCCAGTACCATTCCCAACAGCCTCAGCTGTGCTTTGTGCAGTGCTAATTATCAAGTATTAGCATGCTAACACACTAAACTAATATGGTGAACGTGGTAAACATTATACCTGCTAAACACCAGCATTTTAGCATTTGTCATTGTGAGCATATTGACATGTTGATGTTAGCATTAAAGAACCACTGCCTAAGCCAACACTGAACTGCTAGCATGACTGTAGACTCTTTGGGTGTTTTCAACCCTACATTCTTTCATCCAGTTTAACTGGATACAGTTCTTTTGGGCAGATCTGAAAAAAGCAGTCCTACTTGGATGCAGATCAAAACAACCTCATTAAGACCCTTCAGAAAAAGCAATCTTGGTAAAGTCCATAGATTGCTTATAAAAAATAGATGACATGACAGCTCCCCAAAAGTGAAGCCAAAACATCTCGATGACCCCTGGTGGCTTGCTGTTGTACAGGTCATAAACCTCACCCTCTCCATGTTAGCTGACAGGACATGGGCCAAATTTTAAAAAAATCACAATTTTTTTCCAAAGATAGTTTCTATCATTATAGGTAGTTCTTATTACGCTGATGAATGTTCAAGATAAGTTTTCAATGAGTTATTTGACGATATGAAAAGGGGACCTGACATTTAGTGGTAGAAAGTGTGGAGATGCATCATCCATTTTTATATACGGTCTATGGTCCAGTCACAAACAAATTCTGGAGCAGTTTGTTTGTGGTGGCAATATGATCTGACCACCGTCTGACCAACTTCAAGATGTGCTCTGCAAGTATGACTAACCCATTAGTCGTGCTTGGTAATAAGGGATGATAGAGGGTCCCACAAAAAGTGTAGCCAAGGGACCCATGAACATCATAACTCACCACTGACAATAGGTCAAAGTTGAACCCAGAAGCTGTTCTGTACGGTCATTGTTGTTTACAATGGACAGTTGGAGCAATAATTTTACCTAACCTGAGGGTTTGTTTAAAACCACATCTGAGAACAACGATATAAATACCAAGGTGACCCAGGACACAGTGTGTAAAACTGAATACCAGGCATTTATGAGTGGCTCAGTTTGTTGGTCACTGTTGATTGTAATACTAAGTATGTAATTCATCTAATAATTATCTACAGAGGAATTAAGGATAGAAATTAATTACAGGCATGAGTTGCTTCACTAGTGTGTGCTGCCATGTTTGGTACATCATGTTCCACATCAGTAGGCCCTGTCACTTGCCTCTCAAGAGTTATTGGCATCTAACAATATTAGAGAGAAATACGACTCGGAAAATTGGTAGTGGGGCAACAGAGCGTGACAATCAAGATCCATTTCCTTTTACTGTGGCCTTGTATACCAAGTAGCCACACCGCTGCCTGGTGAGCCCAATCATGACCTAATGAAAAATGACAACATGAGCCTTGTGAGGTCTATCGCTCTGTCCTTCCAACACTTAGACTTTTCAGATTTATACTTTTCCATTTTGAATAGTAGAGTTCAAGGAAGCATAAAACTGATTCATAAGAGAGATGATGTTTGGAGGAAAGCTCCAGGTTCACAGGCTGAGTTTGACCTTTGTTTAAAATTAGTTTTACGTGTCAACAAATTTAAGTTAAGAGATGAGGAGAACACAAATCAACATTGTACTGTACAGAGGTAGCTGCTGACTGCAAAATATAACTAATTACATTTAATTACATTTGAAGTGTGTTGAACGGTAAGTAGAAAAAGACTATTTTGTCTTTGTGCTATTTTGTTTATTCAGTGTTATTAAGTGTTTTTGTGTTTGTCTCGTTGTTCAAAGTTCCAGACTTAGAAAGTGATAGAGCTTTTGCAGTAAGAGCAGTTAGGGTTAGTCAATGAACACCATATACTGCACATACAGCATGTGTTTTCACCTTCTTGACCTGTCAGTCATGCTGCACTAGCAATAGCAGTTTCTCTTTGCACTGTAACCATAGAGACAACCTACCTGGATAACAATAGAAGGAACTAATCAAAGACTAAAAAAAAAAAAATTCCAATGCTGTATGCATTTCTTCATTGTTTAAATAATGGGGAAAATTAGAATAATAACCAGGTGGACACATCAGGAATTCCTCTTTAATGACTAAAGATATACACGTCCAAATCCTGAATATGAAATGAGATACTGCAGACTGCAAGTATACATACAAAATGACAGATACACTGCGGGCTATTTACATAGCTTCAGTAATATGTGGTTCTCATACACACACACACACACACACACACACAAACCAGAACAGATCTCTCAGCAGTTGGTTGTGCAGCTAAACCCATTTCTGCGGCAGTGTTTCATATTAGCATAACAGTCACTTTCCGAGCAGCGCTGCATCTGCTCAACATTTCTTTCAAGTTTAGTCCAGTTAACCCATTTCCATAATTCATGAGTTTATTTGCATGTTAATTATCAAATAGACTGAGATATGTCAGGCTTTAATTGCTAATGGGGCTGAAAGGTCAGTTCAGTCAAGAGCTTATGACAGTGTGTGACAGCCAACGAGCAAACACGGCAATAAAATAATCTAGGATGTGTGAAAATGATTCTCGGTTTGAGCTTCTGTCATTAGGAGAAACCTTTTAACAGGAGTGACCAGAGAGGTGCTTCGTTATAGGCTTAAAATGATCCTCATTTTGTTTGCTTTTGAATGACACACACGGAAAATGAATTAGAAGTGGGAATCATCTGTTTGTTGAATTATTAGCCATTATTCATGTAGCTGTCTCCCACAGAAGATAATTCACAAAGACATTTAATGCACTGAAAACATGTTACATTATACACGAGATGTCTGAAAAAGAAGACAGACGGCTGTAAATGACTGTGCTTTGCAAGTATAAAAATATAGTGGTGACAACCTTAAAACCCATGTAGAATACAGAAGATTTCTGTGGATATCACTTAAGTACAACCTCACTGTTATATTCTCAGATTTAAGGAATCTCCTCCAGAGCCAGAGAAAACATTATACAGCTGTTTTCACAAATGTGTGTATGTGTACTATTGACAGTTCCCTTTAACCGCTTATGTAATATAAAGCTATGCATTAGGCTTCAGATTTTATGTTGTTATCTAGAAGATCCAAATTGCAGCCAACAGGGAGCTTCATGGAGTATCTGAACTTAAAATGTATTCAGTAAACTGCATAAAACTGTATGTCCTTTTACACCAAAGAAACCATAGACTGTAAAAAATAAAATAAAGACGTAGTCACCATGATGTTACCAATATAGTTTGTGGATTGCCGTTTTTAAGCTTTGAGTTTAGCGATTTGACTGTGGCCATCTTGGATTTGACCATCACCATCTTTGAGTGATGTTTGATCACCACATTTGGATGAGAGGGTGGAGCTGACCCTAGTGTAGCACTCAGCTCCTAACACTACTGTTCAGTAAGGATTTAACCAACCGGGTTTCACTGGTGCTAGCTGCTGGCGTGGTTAGCACTGTGGATTTACAGCATGGATGTATAATAAGCTTGGATAATACATCCATGATTTACAGGCTGTGGTTAACTGTGAAATGCTAATGCTAATTTAGAATAGTGAAAAGCAGGCCTAAAACCAACATTTGAAACAAAATGTACTTATTGGAAAAACTGAACATCTGACTCCTTAGAGAATTCATCTTCATAACTGAATGTGGAACAAGACTTTTTAGATGGCCAAAATGTTACAGTCATGAAAAACTCTTACTGAGGCAATATATCAAGTGAGAAGTAGACGTCTATACAATTGGACTTCTTTTTGCAACCAGTGGAGTCGCCTTGCTGAACATGAGAGAGAATGCAGGTTTAAGGCACCTCTGCATTGGCTTCACTTTTCAGAATGGGAGCTACCTTCTGGAAAGAAATAAGAGAGGACAGAAGAGATGAAGTCTGTCTGGACAGGGTACTGCTGTTTGGGAGGCCATTTGTGCTTCACTTTTTAAGTTTCAACATCTTTGCCTGTCACTTGAGAAATGGTTATACCTGTCACAACCTGGCTCAAGGAAAGAGAAACCTGAGTTGCAAGTTTTAGGGCACCAATAACAATGCCATGCTACTTCCACCTTTACTCCTGACAGACAAGATAATTCACTTGGCAGTAAGAGGTTAACCTGACATACTAGGTGGTTTATCACACAGAACCCATCTGTGAAAGTTGTCTTTGGAAACTGTTTGGAAAAGAGCAGGCACTTTCAAAAAAAAAATACTTGGCAGGTGATTGGATGAACCATCTGTCTATCATTGTCTATCTCACGAATCCAGCTGCCTCGCAAGGTCGGTTGTTCGGTGAAAATGGGTTGTATAAGGCATTTAAACAAACAAGAGCTTCAGCTGCTTTTAAAACACAACAGTGCTAGTTTTTGCGAATTTTGAATGCAAAAAATGATTAATTCTATTGACTGCAAGATGGAAGGCATTACGTCCTTGAAATATGAAAAATGAAACAAGAGATGGATGAGTTTCACACCTTGCATTACGTACAAAGAAACCAAGATAATGAGCAAAACAAATGATAAATATCCACAGATAAAGGCCAGATAATACCTGTTGATCATATATTGCCGTATTCGTGTTGCAATGACAGTACAGTAGGATGTCCTTCTCCTACAGGCTGTAAAGTACTGGGAGGGCTCATCAAGGACACAGACGCTCCATTCGGCCTTGTTATGTCGGAGTCGGAAAATGGCTGTGATCCTCCCGATGGCTGGATGAGTGCTGGAATATCCACTTAAGGCTAAGCCAATCTCTTCCTTTTGCATATCGCTGAAACATCACTTAACATTTCACCTCAACACTTCAACTTCACAGTGTTATAAAAGTGACACATATTACCTACTAAAGGAAATGGGAGCATGAAATGGCCCATAAATTGTAACAAGCACCGCTCTCTCCGGAAACATGCTGATGAGTTCTCCAACTTGGGTCTAAATATTATGACTCGGCAAGGATCCGCGTGCCGCCGGCAATCAACCAAAGTGCAGATCGTCGGATTCACAAAACAGATAATGTTATGTTGTCATTGGACATTACATTGCTTTGATTGGCAGATTTAATCACCAGAAAGCACTGGAGTCAAGGCATTGCTGTATGAAAAGTGGTTTATCCTCCTGAAAAGGGTCAAGGTTAAGGTTAGGATATATGTCTACTTGATGCAGCCCAAAACTGTGCACCACTTTTGTGTTCATTTTGATTTGGTTAGTCAAACATATGTTTTAGACATCTCCAGGGTTTAATGTATCTTTATGAATACATTTATGTCAAACTTTGAAAGTGTGAAAATCCACAGCAGTTTAAACATATAATCCTTTTAGCGTCCTCCACTCAAAAATGTGTTTTCTTCTTGTTCCTACAGTCGAATGCTTGAGCTTCACTCTGATGAATGATGTATGTGCAGTTTGACTCTAAAAGGCTGTTTTCACATTCATCTGCTGAAGAAGTAAAGTTTCTCTTTGCTCACTGAAAATCTGTTTTTAAGACGTGAGCCTACAAGCATGATTTGTGACATCACAATTAGTTTGGAAGCTAATCCTGGTAGAAACTCGAAGCCTCCAGTGCACAATCACTGAGAACTGACTTTACAGTGAAGTAGGAGACATCTTGTGCCCAGTAGGAAAACTATTGAAAAAAAAAAAAAATTGTATATTCACAGATTCTGGAGTTTTTAATGACAGTAGATGTAATTTTAAGGATTTTAAATTGATAATTATACTTTTTTTGTGGAAAAACCATATTAAACACACGCTGTTGCTCCAAGGAGAGTATTTTATATGTCTTAATACATGTCTAAAGGGGATCTTTGAGGATTTCAACTTCACGGTGACAGAATGAGACACTGCTGGGTATATAGTGGGTTACTTTTTACCTGAGTGTGGTCTGGCAGGTCAATTGGTTTGCATATTTTCCACTGAGCTATTTCTTCGGCTCCTATATGTGTCATAACTTTATAGTTACAGAGCTACACTTGTTTAAGTCAAATTTAATATTGTAACATAAATTTTAGCCTACTGTTTTAAGTTACCGCCTAATGTTCTTATGCTGTAGATGTTTTGAGCTTTATGACCCCTTTCTCTCCTGTTCGTCTCAGTTCTCACTTGACCTACGACAGGCTTGCATCGCAGACGCTTACCTCCCGCCCATGCTTTGCAATCCACGTTTGCATAAGCGCAACAAGATACCTCCTTCACCACCACATCCACACGGAACCCTCTCCTTCTCGACCATGTTCGCCAATTCCATTCTTGAGATTGAATCTTCCACCATCCACCTCTATGCCAGTTTAATTAACATCTCCATAAAACTGTCCTCAGGGGCACCATACCTAGCCTTGTTCCACTCACATCTTAAAGTCAATAAGTTCTAATCACATCTTATGCCAAATGTTTGCCCCTCACTTCCGACTTTCTGGCCCACTACCAAACTTTATTCACAGGCAACCTGTCTTCCCACATTGACAGTTAGCCCACATTCCTAACCGTACTCTGGCCAATCCTTCCGCACCGGAGCTGCTTCAAGTGCTTCCAAATAAGAATTATCAGACCACCCATTGAAATTAAATAAATAAAATTCTTGACTGCTGGTCTTCCCAAGCTTCCATACATACATCAGCAACATTCATAGAGCCTGTTCTCACTTAGTCCAGTGAAGTTAACTTTGGGGGTTGATGAACCAGAAAGCTTATCAAGTTCATAGATGCTCCAGCCTCATTGTGATTCCATTTGGTCCTCAGTCATCCCCCGGCAACCGACCCCCTTCATCCCTCTCCTCGACCCCCATCCAGCCCACCATACAATATCCATCATCCAATCCTGAACCCTCTTGACAATCCAAATAAAACTACTTTTACTGTTCAAATGGTGTGGTCTTTGTTAGTGAAAGTTGATATAAAGATGCAATCTGGAAGAATCTGAGCGCTCTGTGTCTTCACTGCCACTGAACTTTAGAACCAAAATACAAAAACTGTTCAAACACAGAGAAATATAGAGTTATACATAGCTGGTATGTCAAACATCTACCCACAATCCAACTCTTCCTGCTTTTCCTTTCTACTGCATCACACTCCTCAAAGAGCGAGAGAATGAAAGAATGGATTTGCTAGACAATGAGAATCAATGATAACGATGGAACAGCAGAGGCTAATTGAGTCCAATCTAAAGCGAGCTGGATTAATTAAGGGGCAGGGGAGAGGACCTATAGATTCAGCACTTAAAGATATTTCTAATTGGACAACAAGATTGCTAACGATTGGGATATAGTGTCCACTGTTTGTGTCCCTGTACAGAAATAAATTGAAACCGGAACAATGCATAGACACTTTTGAAAAGTTTTCAGGAAGATATTTTGGATGCTTCTGAATTAGATAAAACTCAGAAATAAAGGAAACCTTGGACAGATATTTTTTCCCATTGAAATCGGTTTGAGAGTTGGAATGTTTTTCAGGAAGTTACAGAATGCCCTACACTTCCTTCTCCGTTTAGTTACTTTTAATGTACTTAATTAAAAAAAAACAAAAAACGTTTAATTACAGCAGAAACCAAATACCTCACTGTTACAGTAATCTTTCATTTGTAAAAAAAAAAAAAAAAAAGAAAAAAGAAAATGAAATGGGTTGTTGATAATTGACATTTTATAAATATAGAAATATATTTTGTTTAGTCAGTGTGTATCATGAGCTAATGTATATCCAGGCTGTACCTAACAAAAAGACTCAAATACAGACATCTGTAGGCAAGCGACACAACAAATATTAATAGCATGCTGGAGTATGTTTGAAGGACGAACAGCACCAATAATTCATGTCTGAGTGTGGGACTTTGAATGTGGGTGTGCAGGTAAACAGCTGGAGCAGAGAGCGAAAACAAGAACAAATAACCCCAAAAGTCTTTGGGACTTAAAACTCCATCTAAAAAGTTTCAGTGCTTGTGCATGACACAGGCAGAAGTCTTGATTGGGAGGTGCAAATGATATATCCATGGCTTTTGGATATGGATGGTGTAAATATGTGGGGCTGGATGTACAGCATGAAAACCATACATACACCATTTCCCGCACATACTGGTATTTCTATAAACCGAATGTGAGGTGAGAATGCATGCACCTCACACATACTTCATACACAGTTACTTACATATGTGTTAAGGATGTTTTTATGCTCTATTGTGAAGCACTTTAAAAGTCTGCTTCAATAAAGACACTGTAAACTAAATTATTGATTATCCT
The DNA here is from genome assembly GCA_029490765.1 of Euthynnus affinis. Classification (NCBI taxonomy): domain Eukaryota; kingdom Metazoa; phylum Chordata; class Actinopteri; order Scombriformes; family Scombridae; genus Euthynnus; species Euthynnus affinis. Next base: position 4,513,593 of record CM055853.1, on the reverse strand, counting down.
TCTGATGTTTAGTGATGATAATTGAGATATCACCACTGATGGTGGTAGACTGTATATAAATATGGACAACACGTTTTCACTTCCTACTGCTATGCAAAAGTGAAGTCAAAATATCTCCTTTCCAGGAGCTGCCATCTTGCTTGTGTGATGTCTTTTGGAGCCAGAGTCTGCACAGTAGAGTCAGGCAGCAGGATGACATGATGATGAAAAATGAGCACTTGAACAAACACCACCGTGATAAGAATAACCTAAAATGACAGTCTAATTTATTTGCCTTGTGCTTTGATTTTTTTTTTTGGTTTGGCTCATGTCCCATCCACAAACATGGAGGGGCAGCCAGCAACCAGGGGGCGATCCAGATGTTTTGGCCTCATTTATGGGGAGCTGTCCTGTCATCCATCTTTATATGCAGTCAAGAGGTGTAATATTCAGGTGTAATGACAGCTGCATTGGTGGTGCTGTTCTTTACCAATGCAAGGCACAAACGATAAAAGTGCACTTCTTCTTTTCATTGACAAGTCTAATGAGTGGTGGAGCAGACAGTATGTATTGACGTGCAAATAAAACGGTTATGCATACAGGTAACCGGTTTTCTTATCTAGTCTTTATAAATACACATGTGCAGGACGAAAGCAACACTATATGATTATATATGCTTTTGCTGTTGCAAAGTCCAACAAAAATTGAAACTATCACAAAGCAGCATCCAGAAGTCTAAATACTTTGATTATTCATTGAATTCAGAAATTTAAGTCCTGTGAGAAAGAAAATGCTGTCTCTCACTGAGCTGCCAGTCTCATAACACAGACACAGTGTCCCCCTCCATGCCCCCAAAAGTCAGGAATCAGTGTCCTCTATCACGATACTGTTAATATAAGTGAGCCATACTAAACTGCTGCATATGCATGTGGATTTACAATAACCAGCTTACCACAGTACATCTAAACATTCACAGATTACTTGTGTAACTGTCTTTTTTTTTTTGGAAAATGGTTACTGAAGTGTATAATTTAGATTTATAAAACAGATCCATGCATACACATGGCTTTATAGATCTGCCGAAAAGAATGTGCATGTTTCTGTCTGTGAATAAACACAGTTTTAATTGTAAATCTACAGAGTTGTATGCATCTGGCCACAGGGCATAAAATGATGCTTGCATAGTGTATGCCACTATGATGATGCCTGTGCATCCATGCATATACCATTTTGCAATAAGTCAGAATATTTCAGACCAGGCACACACACATTTCTTTTACATGTATTAATGTTTGTGTTTTGTTCAGTCCGCCACTGATCCTGATATACTGCCCCCACTGTTCATGGGTTTAATTGAACCTTGTGGACATTTTGCATCAGTTTTTGAAGATCAAAACATTCTGATGGAGCGCAGGATACCATCATGCCATCATGTGCACATGAACATGTAGTTAAAAGCAGATTGTCAGTAGCAACAGTGGTTTGTTCAGACTAAGAAGAGGCATAACTGCATGAACAGTAATAGTTAGCACCAGACAGACAAGGAACCCCACCTACTAAACTTCATCAACAGGAAATCCAAGGAAAGTGAGTACTCTGCCTGATCTTGGTAGGTGCAGTGCAGGAATACAACAGCAAATGCTTCAGAATATTTTTTTCTGCCATTATTCAGGAACAGTCAATGTATTATTACTATTATTCAGGTCTGATTTAAAGATGAAATATTGTGCCACTGCTTAAAATGTCAGTGTTAAACAAAGAGGTGACTCTGATGGCAGGATATAAAGCCCAGGGGTCAGTGGCTCACCGCAGAGACAGCCGCTCTGTCTGCTCGGCTGCTGTGTAAACTCCAGTGGCTGCAGGAAGAGATGGATCCACACGGACGCAGTCTCTGAGGAAGCCCTCATTGCCATGGAGCTCAGCCTCTGTGAGACACCTGATCTGAATCCAATCACGGCAGCCGTCTGTGTGTGCACTCTGCGAACACCAGCCGCCCAGGAGACCAGCTTCTGCTGGCCTCTCTGTCGACATGAATCTAATGCAGATCCATCTCGGCTCTCTGCTGCCAGCCTCCTCCCATCGGTGAATGACACACTGGTGCTTTACAGCAGCAGTTATCATGAGGTCCATGCATATGGGTTGAGTTGTTTAAGTACAAGATTCCTTCCTCCTGAGTGAGAGAAGGATTTTCTTCTGTTCCTTTACTTTCCTTACAATATAAGGTCAGTGTAAAGTCAGAGGTGGATGCAAACAGGCAAATTCACTCTAGAATGTTTCAACTTCAACTAAAAAATTTATGCTCATCCCACAACTGTAGCACTACCTTCCTGAACTTACAGTGACATGAGATGTAGGAGCAAGCTGTGGAGGACAGTAACAGAGAGAAGTAAAGCTGTGTTTGAGCTCACGCATAAACAGACATAGTCAACACACACTCTCCGGCAATGTACATACAGTGCCAACACAGTAAGTTTTATGCCCTAAGGATGTAAAGGTTATGGATGTAATCTGGGATTTTATGGAATAATCATCCAATATTGATGTGCGTGTCTGGCAACAGAGGTGTGTGGATCAGAGAAAAAATAAAAAGCATCTACTGCTTGCTGTTAGCAGTGCATGTGACCAAATTTTAAGCTCTGTGATTGGCTGTGTCTTCCTGAAATGTGCCATGGGAGTCGTAGTGAACTTAACTCCAAAATTTATGTATTCAATCTTGTGCCTTCGACTTTTTACTAAAGAACCAGATATTTTCTATAGTCCTTGTTCATATTTTTCATGTTGATCCATAGAAGCCATAGAAGTGCTCAAACTGGGAGTGACATAACATTGTCTATGGGAAAATTGGATGGGATTTTTAAATCCGGAACCAGGGATGCTGGAAATATCTCTTCCTACTTCACAGCACTATAGACTTGCCTGTTAGGTGTGCATGGTGCATATGTGGCATGGTGCCTCATTGCTAGTAGGGGTGTGCCCAAATACAAATATGTTATTTGGCAAAACCCAAACAGTGGCTTGAATTCAAATCAAATACCAGCATGCAGGTTGGTTACATCATTATCTCAGTGTCTCTCCTCTGCTCCGCTGTTACATCTATCAGCAGGTCTCAGTGAGGGGAATCACATCCACCTGCTACATGATGCACATTTCCTTATTTGGACATCACCGACGGCGTTCAGCTACTGACACATGCAAAGTGCTCCCAATTGATTCTCTATAACCAGTTGTTCCCCTTCTCCTTTCCTCAAAGTTAGGTTGTAAAAAATATGCATTAAATGAAAAGTGCAAAGCCTTTGAAGTTCTTCTCAACATGTTACAATACAATAAGTACAGGTCTGTCTATACACCTCAGTAGTCAGCACAGTTGTCTATGACCTTCTTAAGATAATTTATTCATGAACACTTATTTTAATACTTTAATATCCTAAAATTAAAAGAATAAAAACAAAAACTGGATTTTTACACCTATTTCCACTTTTAGTCAATTACAAATACAAATATAAATATAAATATTTTTGCTGCCTCAACAAATACAGATACAAATGCAAATACTGGGCTCTCTGCACATCCTATTGGCTAGCACTGTTGCCTCACAGCAAGAAGGCTCCCAGGTTCAATTTCTAGCTGGGGCAGGCATGTTCTCTCCGTGTTTGTGAGGGTTTCCTCCCACCATCTAAAACATGCAGGTTAGGTTAATTCTGTCAGTGTCCCTGACCAAAGGCACTAGCATAAAAGTGGAGTTGGTTACTGGGCACTGCACATTGGCTGCCCACTGCTCCCAATACTTAGGATGGGTTAAATGCAGAGATCAAATTTCACTGTACAACAGTATAAGTGACAAATAAAGTACCTTTAATATATTGCCGTTGGTCTACATAGGATGCTTATGATGAATAGTTATGGATTGCAGAAATTGTCCAGTGATCACATGTGCCCAAATAAAAGGCATTTTCCTTCACATCCAGTTGAGGGTGAAATAAGTGAAGGTGAAATTTTATTCATATTTCAATACTGACACAGACAGCTGTGGATTTGCACATAGACAGTGGTCGTGCACATGCTTCTATATGTACTACACTGGGGATCTGCAGACGTGTTCTGCACGTCAGAAAACAAGCTGGCAACCTCACAGCAGTCAGAAGAGAGAGGAAGAAGAAAGCTCCTTTGTTTGTTGTATTTGGCATAACAACAAGAGAAAGTCTAAAAAGAAACTAGTGTGTGTGACTGCTTAATGATAATTTTCAATTCTATATAATATGTGCACAGTATAACACTTAATAACAGAAACCATCATTTCATGTGCAGAATTAAATTGAAGTTTTTAAATTAACTACTTTACAGACAAAAGACATGAGCCGTGTGAAGATGTTGAAGAGAAATTTGTTTATTTGGATGATGATTTTTTTTTCTCTCTCAGGGGTCTCTGGTCATTTTTCTCTGCTGATGTTTATTTATTAGTATGTTATCTTCAGGTCTGTGTATGGCATGTTAAACATTTGTGCAGAGCGATGGCGGCTCTTTTTAATCTTGCTGTGCGATGTGTCGTCACTTTGAATGCGCCGTTATTGCCTCTATTAAGGAGATGAATGGAAAAGGGAAATGGGCCGGAGGGAAAGTTATTGGGCCTCAGTTGTTCATATCTCTGTCAGAGGCCAGATGAGATGCACCAAATAAAAAACCGAGCCTGATATTTCTCTTTGATCTGTGAAGGCCTCGGGTGCACTCGCATTCCCGCAATTGAGAGATTAATATGTCTGTCGTCATTATCATTAACTGTGTTAGAGGGATTGTAATGGCTGGCTCTGGACTGGTTAATCACTTTCTGGACATTATGTAGATTTTTTTTCCCCTTTCTCAAGATGTAGATAAAACAAACAGAGTCTGAATCCATGTGAACGGCACAGAATTATAAACAGAAATGGCTAACTTTGCAAAGATGACAATAAATAAAATATCTCTTCATAGCCTCAGGTAAAAAATGAAGTTCAGCTAAGAGGCGATGAGGCTCATCGGACCACACACACACTGACTCAAGCTTCTTACCTCAGATCATCAACACTTTGCACAGAGCCATTTTTCAACCCCAACGTCATATAGATTGATTTTATGCTGCAAATATGAAGAAACCGGATCATTATATGGTACTGTGTCTGTTTCTGTGTGCACACTACAATATGAGAGCAGCTCAGGATGATTTATGCACAGCCGAGCTTCCTGCCTGCTCAGAGATCAAAGAAAAAAAATAAAAGGCGTCTTTCTGAATTCAGTTTTGGCAGACCAAGTGATGGATTGCTCTTCTATTTGAATGCAAGGTGGCACACATTAACATTTGTACTGTTTCTAAAAACATGCAGCGTTATTTCCATAAATGCAATCATACCACAAACCACAGACGCCTGCTTGGTGTCCAGGTTGCTGCAGTCAGCATGTCTGCTGGTCTCGCACTCGAGTCGTTTTCACCACTTCACATTCTGGTGCTTTTCACACTCCGCCTTTAGGAAAGTCTGTGATATTTGGGGATGGTTTTTACATTTGCAGACACAATGGTTGTCACTGTATTCTTAGTGGACAAAGCCATCAGTGACAATGTGGACCCTCATTCTGTTGCGAGTTGGAGCAAGAGCTGTAATCACAGTAATGTATGTTGAGTTCAGTCAGAACATGAACTACAACGAGTCTTTTTTTAAAAAAAGTGAGATCAACTGTAGCCATGTGCTAATGTGCAGTTGGCATTGAACTTTAATATAAATAATCACATGTAAACCAGATCATTTTTGAAAACTTCCCTTTAAAAAAAAAGTGTAAATTCATATTTCGCTATTTTTAACTGGATTATAAGACATTTTTAAGGACTAACGTTTAAGTATGTAAATTATATTTCCAGGATATTTTAATAAATTTAATAGGGGGTGGAGGAAAACACAGATTTAATAAAACAATATGTGACAGAGCAGGTGAGGGGTGGTGATCCATGGTCTTATCTTATCTCATTCTTTTTCATGTTGGTTTTAAGATTATTTTGCAAGTTCATGAACAGCACTGAAGAGTGAAAGAACTTTATTGTCTATGACATAATGATAGGGTTCACAAAGAACATAAAAACACAAACAATAACTATTCCATAAAATGTATAAGAGCAGGTGTGCAAAGCTGCACTAAAAAGTAGTGACTGTCTATTTGGCCTTGTTTTAAAATGGATATTGCAGTGTGAAACCAAACTAACAGTATACAACCAAACTCATTTCACAGCTGAAAAGCAAACAGTTGTTGTTGTGTAGAAGCATTAGTGTCATTTCAGATAACTAACAGCCGTTAAAGAAAGGCACCGACACAGTACGCTAGAGCTGACATCGCACAAGCTTGGAGCATGACAGAAGTTAGAGCTACCAGTTAGCAGGCAAGCTAAACGATGGCATTTACCTGCAGATGATGTGCAGCAGGTGAGCCTTTTAGCGGGGCATTAAAACGGCGGTCGATTTCACAAACATGCAACTAAGCATCAGATCTTTGAGCTTATCCTGACGATGCCCAGCATTTACCTTTAAAAACAGTTTGGGCTCCTGATGTTGAACCATGCAGATAGTTTGCTCTGCTGTGAGCTTGTTTTTAAACTAAAATCCTTGTCGCCGGAGCTCATTTTCTCCAGCATATTGGAGATTTGGTACGAGGCACTCGCCATGTCGGTGCTATTCCTTGTTAGCCTCCTGCTAGCAGACTGCACTCCATCACAGAGCTGAACTGATACAATGTGCACTGTAGCACGATACTAATAATCTCTCTTTAAAAAGGCAGATTGTGGAGATATTTTAATCATTCACAATCTAAAATTGTCATATCCCACATCCCTTGGTGAGACCACACTATTTAACATGCTTGTCATTTGCATAGCCAGTATAACATCTATTTGTAGCATTACTTTTGCATGCGGTCTCGGGTCTAGTTTGTGTTTAGCTTTGTTTTCTTACATTGACAATTACATCTGCATTTCCGGTTTAACCAAGACACACAACTATTTAAGTTCAGTTATTGTTTACTGATTTAAGTTCTGAGAGTCTTGAGTTATGTATTAGCTTATTGTGTTAGCATACTCACCATTCTTTCCAGGGGACAAAAGGAGGAGTCACTTCTTTTTCTTCTTCTTTGATACTCAACAGCATCAAATTGGCTGTTGGCATCCATATTGTTCCATTACTGCCATCTTGTGGTGTTAATTAACTCCTACAGACTTTTCTTATCAGTGCTGTTCTCCAAAAGGTAGCTGATCCAGCATCTTGCCCTGTCCACTAGCACCATACTCCAATATGTTCTTTAATTCATCACCAGTGATGTCATAAATTGGACTAAGTATGGGGTGATTTATTGCATAAACTTTAATGTTTTGTTTAATATTTGTGATTTTGTGCTCACTTTTGTGTTATGGTGAGGACTATGCTGTATATGAATGTTAACTGGTATGAGAGACATTGTCATATACTTGTCAGTTTAAGGGAAAGAACACCCCTGTGACAAATATGGTTCTGTCTAGACAGACTGGAGGGCATATTTAAAAGGGGAGAGTTGATCGTTTAGGGAAAGAGCAAAATGGATGTCTATATAGCTGTGTGCATGTGATTATGCTAAGTTTGTTGAGTTTTCCTGAGTCTAAGCTATGCCTGATTTGTTTGTTGTCTTCTTTGTATACTAGCATGTAGTATGGCATTTTGCAGGCAGCACAACATGAGAGTCTGCAGCCATGCTAGCGGCTCAGAGAGGATGAGGTCACTAGTTGAATGTGTTATTGAATTTTCTCCTTGAACACCTTTGCACTGATACAAATGAGATTCCTCTAATCTAACAATTACCTTCTCTGTACGGGCCCATTAATATACCATCGTGGTATTTAGAGGAATATGTCCTGCTTTAGCTTATTAAAACCTCTATTACCTGCCTCTATTACCTGCTTGACTGTGTGCTACAGAGGGCTGAGCAGTCGTCTGTGCGCGGCCCGCTCCCTGCTTTCTGCTGCTAATCTGCTCTGAAGCAGCTACAGAGGGGGGATTAGTCGTAGTAAACAGGGGGAAAAGAGGGAAAATGGGGGGAAAAGAGAGGAGAAAGCTGCTAATATCCAGCCCTGCGAGTTGCCTTTAGTGCAGAGTCTGCTTTTCGAGGCCTACTGACATTATCAAATGGATTGACATTTCAAATATTTGCAGTGCTCAGCGGGTCCAAATGTGGTATAAGTGAAGCATGGGCCTCCTCCTCACCACCCATCAAGCCATGCATGGCCATTTCATCACAAGCACAGAAATGAGATCCAACAGCCTCTGCGTTCCAGACCTTTACAGTGCAGACAATGCAATCTGAAGAGCAGGTACTTTCCTTTAAACAGGCCATTGCCCTACACCGACTGCAATAGCTTTAAGTGCAAGAGGTGCATTTTGAGGCATGGTGCTGAATGATTAATTTAGGTCAGAGTGGAAAAGCCGAGTGTACGCTATCTCCTTTTAGCTACAGCGGATATTCCTCATGTAGCTGAACATCTGCGCTCCGTTTGAGATGACAATGTAGCACTAATCCATACCACCTTGGAATGAGGCTGCTAATGACAGCAGAGCCTGTGGTGTGTTTCCCATCTTAAAGCTAGTGCAAAAAAAAAAAAAAAAAAAAAAAAAAAAAAAAAACCGCTGTTAGAACCACCTTAGAAAATACAAGTGCTGTGAAAGTAATCTTGCCAAAACAGATTAAGCGCCATGAGTTAATATGTCCCGGTTCACCCGCATGAAAAGGCATCTTGGCATGGCGGAGATATTAAAAGAATGCTAGAAATCCAGATAAGAGCAAAGACAGCTGACTTGACGTGCTTGTGTAACACTCAAACGGAACACAAGGACGCCGCTGATTGAGGCGTCTATGATGAAACCGTTCTTGTTCTAAAGTTAACTCAACGCCGCGTCTGTTGTCAGATAATATGAGAGTGAAGCGGCGCTCGTGGCTGCGGCTGCTGTCACTCTGATGAGTTTTACATGCTGTTTTCATTCTGTGACTTCACTTTTTAATTTGTGCCTGAGGCTTCAGTATGAGAACATTTAACAGACCATGCAGTGATGGTTTTTCATTTTATATGGGCTCTGTTCCTTTTTTTTTTTTTTTTTTTTTACAGCATGAAAAACATGACTGTATCGTCCATATGGCATGGACTAGACACAACCTCTTCAGAATGTTGTACCTCAAATTTAAAATAAAGCACAATACTAAGTAAACATAACTAAATTATCATCAAGTCAAAGAATGTATGGAAAACCACTCATATATTTCCAGCTGGACCATAATGACAACAAAATTGCACAACCCCCCCCTGTTTCCCTTATTATGAGATTTGTATTTTGGATAAATAATCCAAAACACCTCCTCTTACATATGTTTTGCAGCTACAACCTCTCATGGTCTGGTTACCCAGCTAACGTTAGACTGGATGATAGGCCTCATCTGCCCAACCAGCTCTTCTGTTGATGACTGTGGTTAAAACAGTGGATATGAAAGTTACCAAATTTGTATTCAATCTATAAACATACAAACAAAAAGCAAGCGATGCACGCTTTTGGTAATGTCTCAGGATGGCGCTACTCAAAATCTCCCATTTTGGTATCTGACCCGGATGTCAGTACTAGTACCTTCCAAATCTTCCTACAAACTCCTTCATCTACCAAACTAACTTCTATCAGTCTAGTATGACCACTAGCTTTTTTTAAAAAGATAACATTTTATTTAGATTTTTCAAATATACATAAATATTATGTAGCCCGTCTACCCTGTATATTATGTAGATGGGGCCCTGAGTTCTTTATCTTAATCTCCTTGATTATATTTACTGATTATTTTAATGTTTTTAGCTTGGGTCACCTTATATAGCTTATTGTGAGACCACAGTGTGACAAATAACTAAGTGTACTAACCCTTTAACACAGTACAGACTACAATATAGTATAGGGATATATATAGTGTACATAGGCTATATATCCTTTAACATCTGAAATGACCAACACACTCAGAAACCTTTTAAAATGAACAATAATTTTTCCTTTAATGCTCAAACAAATTAAACGGACATAATATCAAATTAAATACCAGGAGTGTTCATTGTTTGTGTCCACAGGTCACATAGTTTCTCTCGTTACCTTTTCAACTTTAAAACATTTTAGTGACCAACACTCACCAATTACCACCTATGCTAAGACAGCAAAAGGATTTACCAAAATAAAATAAAACCGTTGCAGGCTTGACGCGGAGCTTGTGATCGTAGGGACCGAAAACTTAGTGGTCGCTTCACTCAGTTTTGGAGCATAAAACAAATAAAGCAGATCGGTACCTTTTTCAGAGTTACGGTATCCTCCAGAGAAAGTTAACAGTCCAGCAGGATGGCAGTACACAGGCATCTTCACGGAGTCTGATGGTTATCCAGTTGCCAGAGGAACTATCTGGTTGTTGTCTCTTGTTTCCAGGTCGGAATAAGTCCAGATGAAGCTACTTTGTCGAGCTGAGTTAGCTAGCATTAGCAGTCCGTCCACATTGCTAATTCACCGCTCACTTTATTAACGAGCAGCCTCTTTCAAGTTGCCTACAGCGCAGCAAACTTCGGGTAGAAGTTCTCTGTTACTCACAAAACATGTCCTCTTATAGATTATCGAACTGACAATCTCTCACAGAAGTACATATGAACTTTTTGCTTGCACAACCTCGGACATCCACACAGAAAACTGCCGCATACGCTCGTTAACCTTGACGTTCTTCTTCTCTGCTTTCTAATCTCTCTCTTACTCCCCCTGTCTGCGTACACACACACATCAGCGAAGCAACACTCACATACCTATTTGACTATATACTATTCTCCAGAAAGATACCACTCTATTTAATTAGTAGCTTTTTATCAAAAGAAATAAAATAAAATACAAATGTGTATTTTTAACATCCTTAACATTTTTACTTATGAATTTGATTTTTTTTTTTAAAAACACAATGATATTTATGAATTTTAACCATACTCTTTTAACAAACCCTATTTATTTATTTGCCACAACTATTTATATGCATATTTTTTTTTAACCAGGCTACAATTATATAAAACACACAAAACATTTAGATGCTCATACACACTGCATTTATCTGTATATACATACACGCAACCCTTTATTATAGTGGACTGACCCAGAACGTAATATAATGGATAATGAAGTCTACCACAGAGACATAATGAGCTAACCCCCATGTAGCATTAACATGAACATTCATTCTCCCTGAGGAACAACATCTGGAGGGAGAGTTAAAAAAATAAATAAATAAAAAAATCTGAGATACTGTACATATATGACTGTAGGATAATCCTACCTGAATAACATATAATCCAGTTTATCCAAATCTAAAATTTAAGTTTGACTTGTAACTCTAGAAAATGATTTCTGTGTTCCTGACATTACTGAGTCACTTCACTGATTTTATTACTTTTCCCTGTTAGTGCTGCAGTTTCACTACATCTTAGCATTTATCATATTCCTTTTCCACTGCTGACATTTTGACTTGTAATTGTAGAAAAGTCAGAGTTTATTAATAATATTTGTGTTTACTGTATATTTGATTGATTTTGCCTGCAGGGCAAACACAATAAAAACAAAACGACATAAAAAAAACATTCACAGAAACAATTTTAAAAAACATATATGGTTCATTCCACCACCTATACAGTATATATCCACATACATATATACTAAATGTCATAATCTAGCTATAACTCAATATATAGCTAATAAATAGCTTCTATGTTTCTTTATTCTATATATAATTAAATTATTTACTTAATGTATATTACCTCTACATTATCTATATTGTTATATTGATGTGTGGACCTCTATCTCAGGTCTCCACTCCCTGAATACACTCACATCTACATAGTATTAAGAATGCAATATGAACCCGTACAAATGATTAGTATTCATGATAGTGTAAGGACATGGTCGCAGCATGTATCCTGACATAATAAGCAATTGTTACTAATTGGTTGCTAATAACATTAACAATGGTTCTTTTCTATTCAAGCGTCCCAGTAAACCATGACAGTGTGACAGCGAGCCAAGGATGTGCTGTACAAGGACCTTGAAACTGAAGCAGCTAAATTAAATTCAGTCATCGTTCATTTTATTATTTAGTCCTGTGCTTTCCCTGCTGTGACATGGCAAACTGTCTTTTGTGTAATTGTTGCTTGTGACACAGTGGCCACCGCTCAGCAAAGGATACAAGTTCAAGTTCAAGTCAAGTTTATTGCTGTCCCAATGCTACACAGCAAATGTATACAGCAGGATGAAACTTAACTTCTCACAAAAGACCTACGAATAGACATTTTGGATTAAGAACAAACACGGCATGATTTAAATAATGATGCCAATTATATTCTTCATCTAACTTTTTAAAGGTGTTGATCCATATGAACCTCTGTGAGAACAGCGCCTAAACCTGCCTTTTTCTTAATACCCTATGTGTGATAATCAAGACTCTGGTGATTGAGCACCTTGTCAGTGCAAAGAGATCCAGCAGACCCCGCCACCACTGCATGCTGTTTAATTTCCTATTCATTTGAGTGAAGAGAGGCTCTTTTGCCAGCCATGAAAGGTTTTCATCTTTTCTTGCCTCCACCTTTTCCTGTTTGGCCTTGTGGTTGATTTAATGCAACCTACAATCCCCATCGGACTGCAGACCGGAGAAGAGAGGAAGAGAGAGAGAAAGAGTGAAGGAGAGAGAGAGAGAGAGAGAGAGAGAGAGAGAGAAAGTGTGTGTGAGTGAAAGTGAAGAGAAATAGCACTCTAGTCATCAGGACAGTGACTCACACTCACATTATTACACTATGTTCCAATGAATAAATCAAGACATACCCAGGTCCAAAAACAACAGTGCAGAGAACTCCCTCTATATTTGTCCTTCACATCAGCCTTCACGTCTACTGCTGCACTGCAGAAAGGAGTCTCTCACAATTAATGCAATAATGTGAAATTAAACACCTTTACCCTGAGTGCTCATCTTTGACTAATGCATAAATTGGCATTTTGGTGCTGAATGAGACCCGGAGGTGTAATGGCTTGAATGGGGTTGATGATAGAGATTAGTCTTAACAGCAGGCAGGCATGGTTGGATCAAGCTCGGTCAAGGAGAAGCTCATCGTTAAATGCCGCCTCTGGTTTTCAAATGTCCTGCGTTGTACATTTAAATGCTCCTAATGAGGATCCTTAAAGAGTGAGACGGTGTTATCTCCTCCCTCAGAGGCACCGCTGTCTCATTGTTCATGTTGCCTGGCATGAAAGAAATCCATCAAATCTGTTGCCCCCAGGCTGTGGTATACAATTAAAATACTTCGAGACTGTGCGCGTGATGTATTCAGGAAGTAAATGAGCCATGCAGAGCAACACCTGAAAACAATTACAGCCAAGACTCAGAGCACAATGATAGTGTGCAGTGGCAAGGTGGGGCACCACAATCCATCCTTGAGCACTCTTTCTTTTATTAATTTTCTTTTTCATTTTGCTACTTTTAGGTCGTATGAAACACGATTAATATATCACAGAAGGCTGCAAACTGGAAGAAAGCCTTATTACTTCTTCTTTGTCTATAAATACAGCAGAAGATTGGGAGGTGATGTCATGCCAATCTCACTGTTCATATAAAAGAACAATCTGCACAGAAATGGAGACTATATATTTTACATTAGTTAAAGAGTTCATGATGGAAATGAGGAAACTTCACCATTTAATTTAAGTCAGTTCCTTTTTGCCATCAAATGTGATTGTCATTTTTTTTTTAATTATCAAAGGAAGAACAAGTATGCATTCAATTGGTGGTGCTGGTAACTGTAGGTTACAAAGTTACAGTGTTTTGTTGGTTGTGGTGTTGAAAAATAACAAAATCTACAGTAGCATCTACACTGAGCGATGTTGAAAATTTCAGGTTTTCAGGGTTAGGGTTATTGTTAGGGTGCTACAGCTGAGAAGGGATAACCAACAATTCATTCTAAGGTGGACATGAATGTTTGTACCAAATTTCTGTTGTCAAAACCCAGCTGGTTGCAAGGCTGGACAAAGGAGGGAAGACCACCAAAAAAAAAAAAGGTTTATTGTACATGACAGAAAGATAAATGAAACTAAACACAACAAAACCAAACAAGCCAGAGAAGAAAGAGCAAGTGGTTGACTGCCACCGGTTTATATAAGCAAGTCAGCTAAATCTCCCAGGTGACCCAATGGGCCCGTGCAGAGAAAGGACAAGAGTCTGTCCAGAGATGGTCATCACACCCTGTAAGTTGTTGAGAAATTTCACTCAAAACCAATTACGTGAGCCTCAAGGTGGCACTAGAGGAAATGTCAGGGGATCACCAAAGTCACTAAAATACATCTGGGAACCTTGAATATCTGTAGAAAACAGCTAGTAACCACACATCTACACTACTATCAGTCATAATTCATATGTCAAAAAGTCAGGTGTCCCTTAGAACACACACACACACACACACACAGATGTTTTGGGAAGGTGGTCCTCGAAAATGTACAATAACAATCACATATGGGCCTTGAGCTACAAAAGGTTGAGAACCCCTGTACTAGAAAACACACACACACACACACACACACACACACACACACACACACACACACACACACAAGATGTCATTAGAATGTGAGGTAATGGCAGAGCTAGGTATCATGGAACCCAATGATGTCATCAAGGCTTTTAGTTTTTCTAAAGCTTTGAAGACACTTCAAAGCTTTGAAGACACTTGTATCCAGAGAATTGGACATTGGATTTCAGGCATACGTCCTGACAACGTGCAACTGCTGACAAAGTATTTCACATCTGGTTAACAAGTACACTTGAAGAAAACCCATCAATACCACAATGAACAGGACATCTGGTGAGGTGAATTATCCCCATACAGAGGACCTACAGATCATTACAGGAAGCACACTGGGCAAGTGCCACAAAGTGGAGGCTTTCCTGGGCGAGGGCAGCTTTGGGTTTGTTACCAAATGCCGCAACATTGACACCGACAGGGTGGTGGCCATTAAGGTCAATAAAAGCCTCCCTGAAATCATGCAACAGGCAAGGGAAGAGGTTGCCATTCTAAAAAGCCTCATGTGTCTGGATCCAGACACATCTAACATTGTGAGGTGGAATGGCTTTTTCTTTGACAAAGACCGTATTTGCCTCAATTTTGAACTTATGGATCAGAGCTTGTCTGACTACCTGGAAGACAGACATAACCAGGGTCTTTCCGTCCAAGAGCTGAGTCCAGTTTTATATCAGATGGCTACGGCTCTGTCGCATCTGAGCTCCATGGGCATCATACATGCGGACCTCAAGCCCGACAACATTATGGTTGTGAACCGCCACCAGCAGCCACTGAAGGTCAAAATCATTGACTTTGGCGTGGCCTGTCACACCTCTACAGTAGAGCCTGGACTCTGTATGGGGACTATCTGGTACAGCGCACCAGAAATGATCCTGAAAATCCCCTTCAATGAGGCCATTGACATGTGGTCACTGGGTCTGGTAGCTGCGGAGCTGGTTACAGGCGTCCCGCTGTATCCTGGAGAGACAGACTATGAAATGCTGTCCTTCATCATGCAGGTCCAGGGTCAGCCAGAAGACCACGTGCTGGATCGTGGAGAGGGATCAGATTATTACTTCTACAAGTGGCCCAACAGTGAGAGGATGTGGACGTTCAAGACGCCGGAGGAGTTCACTTATGAGACAGGAGTTGACACTAAGGAAACCAGTGACCTGGCGCTCGACTCTCTGGATGATCTTGAGCAGATCATGATAATGAACGAGGGACCTCAGGGAGACCAGCGTCTATTAGTAGACCTGGTGAAGAAGATGCTGCAGCTGGACGCAGACCTGCGGATTAAACCCCTGGAGGTTCTGCAGCACCCTCTCTTTGACACCTGCCGTCAGATCTCCAGCCCCAACAACGCCTTCACTAATCCGGACACTGAGGAGGATGAGCCCAAAGTCAACTGGCAGCCCTCCTCATCCAAAACTTCAGGACCAGGGAGCCATCCTAAACATCAAGGAGCCACAATTGACACTCCCTCCCATGCTCAACGAACTGTCCTGATTAATGACCCTGCTGAAATGGAGGAGACAGACCTGGAAGAGGCCGTCGTCCAGCCTGACACTAAGGCTGGGAGTGACAGCCCGTTACGACGCTTCTTCAGGAGAATTACAAAACCTTTCCGCCGATTCTTCTCTTCTAAACAGAGAAAACAACGATTTTAACACCTGATCAGACATCAGCTTTTGTCACATTTCCTCATAGATGACAAAACTGTGGTTTTATCTTTGTTTTCAATCATTTGTAATATTTTGAACTAATTTTCTGCAAATTAATTATTTACTTTCAACTATTTTTTGTAAATTAATGTATTATATTCAATTTGTTTGTTGAAAATGAATAATTTATTTTCTATAATGTTTCTGTAATTTAATGTATTGAATAAATAATGTAAGTAAATAAATATATTATATTATATACTGTGTTGCTTTGCTAGTGTGTTTGGTTTGGTTTGTTTTTTTGGAGGGCAACAAGCAAAACTCTTATTTTTAAAGCCAAATGCCTCACAATATGGATACATTTTGTTTATATGCTTTATATTAGATCATCTAGAATGACGTTAACTCTAAAATACTTACTCAGATAAAATGAATAATTCTGTTTTTTTCAATCTGTGCCACTAACAAACTAGTGTGTAAAACATCAATTCTACAGCCCGACTGTTCTGTTGGTTGAGGAAGAGCTCCTAAAACTGTAGTGCATCATTTTTACATTTGTACGTCTACATGTATTAAACAAAACGTAAAGGTGTAACTGAGACAGCTAATAGAGTTGGAGGACATTGATTCAGTTTTAATGAAAATAGGCAACCGTTACACACACAGACATAAAACTGCTATATATCTTCAGGAATTTTACCGTGGTGCATTTTATACTTATGGGTTTTTTATCTTCGTGGTATCCTGGTGCTGCATTATTTTCTATACAGTATGTGATTTGTTTTATGTTACATGTTCTTTTGCTTCTTTATATTTTGGTGAGCCAGTGGCAATTTTCCACTCTGGTGAACTGTAAATTTGTATTCTATTTGGTTCTGAACTATTCTCATTGTGATCTGTTTAACTCACTTTCTCTTGACATACACCTGGCAGCTGGATGTGTCCATGCATGACAACACAATACTGTATGTAAACACACAGTGCTGTGTTCAGCTGAAGTCTGTGTGAGAGCTCACACTGTCACTAAGCTACAAATATCCACATGCTGTGGTCCATAATACTCCATGGATGCACCTGCTGCAGTGTGCCTGTCTCATCTGATGGTCCTATCACGCTCTCTGTGCAGACATACTTCGGTTGAAAAAAATCTCAATAAAAGTGTTTATGATAAGATGTTTATATTTAGGCTTTGGTTTTCTACAGACATTTTTATTTACTTAAAGTACTAAAAGTACTTGCTTTGCAGAAAATCTGGCTGTGACTGATTGTGACTAAACAACTCTAAGAAAGTGCATTATTAATATTGATGAGTCAATCCATAAGCGTTTTTTTATTATTGTAGCTGCTTGAGGTGGAGCTAGTTTGAACTGCATTGTGGGGGTCATGAGATAAATCTGAGGGGTGTTAAGATGATAGATTGGGTAGAAAAGAAAAACAAAGAAAAAACAAAGTTCTCCTGCATACATTTTGATTACTTTTTCAAAACTTTTCTTTAATCTTTGCATTTTTGTGAAATTGCAGACTTTAAGCTCTTTGGACCTTAAACAGTTACTTATCTGAAACAATGTGAGAGGAAAATGCCTCTTTGGTGGAACATCTGAAACATGTTAGAGACACAAATACACACTGATATTTTGTAACAGGCCCCAAGACAAACAGTTTGGGAACAACTGGTTTAATCTTTAATAATGCAGTGTGATTTATAAGTTCATCATTATCTTATTTTATGTCAAATTTATATCGAGGAGAGGAAGTATAAAGTACCATCAAATGAAAATATTCAAATAAAGCACCTTAAAATTACACTTATATATAGCACTTTCGTTTATGTTTTTCAATTCAATTTTATTTATATAGCACCAAATCATAATAAAAGTTATCTCTGAGTACTTTTGACTCAGAGCAGGTCTAGACTGTGCTGTTGATTTACAGAGACCCAACAACTGCCCCAGCACCTGGCGACAGCAGCAAGGAAAAACTCCCCTTGAATAAATGTACTTGGTAACTTTCCACCACTAGAGATTGGCAAACTGAGCTTCTTCTTTTTTCTTTTTTTTAAACTTACAATACCGTTTTTAAACTAGAAGAAACAAACATTAATAATATAGTCTTGATCTCACCCAGCTCTACTGTAAATTTGGACCTCTGACACCTCACGTGTGTGTGGTGGCAGCAGCAGCAGCAGCAGCTCTGGCAGTGGCACTTGTCATTACACACTCTGTAATCACAGAGGGGGCCTGTGGGCAAATCTTCAGGCACCCATTCGTTAGCTGACTCAGCAGCCAGTTGGACAGGAAGCTGGCAGATTGGTTGGTTGATCCAGGGTAAACGATGAGGCGACTGAAGAAAAAGTAGGAGAGTGTCTCCTCTGTGATTAAAGAGTGGAGCTCCTGACATGCATGATAGCCCCGAGACTCCTCTGACCCCGGCCCAGGAGAGATAAAGTGATGGCTCTCCTTCTTCCTCTGCTGCAGCTGTAATTCACCAGCCTCTAGTGAAACCTTTTAACAACTTCCCCACAGCCTCTGCACCCCATCCCAACTGCATCACTCACCCAGCTGGAGAGGTGTGCAAGATGCAATATGAGAAGAACAAGACTAGGTCAAATCCTAGTATATAACGCTGGATCGGGTATGAAACACTAGAGGGCTTTTCATTTAAAACGGAATACAGGAAGCGGTGGTTGGGCCAACCAATGGTGCAACTTCATCACTCAGTCAGCCAGAGACGGACATTTATTTGTAGGGCTGGCTCCGCTGTTGCAGTCCAGCCAAACAGGAGAAACAAAAGAAGTAGAGGTTTTGTATCGGCTGCAGTGGGTAGACCTGCAGTGAAGAGAATATAGATACAAGATCATACTCAGACAGCATTGCTGATGAAATGAAATCCCTAACAGAGCTGATAAGATAAAAGGACCAAAAAAAAATTAACCCGATGCTCAAAAGATGATTCAGTATCATTTGTCGGACTTGTTCGTGGAAGAGCAAAAGGTTTATGCACTCAGATCCGTTACTCGAGAGGGTTTACTGTGCACGCAGTAGTATGGTATGCATATCTGTCAACGCTTGTCATTAATTCAGATGCAGCTCAGTAAATTAATTGCATTGTAAATGTTGATCAACACAAACGGCTTTTGTCTCGGGGAGGCCATCAGTAAGCCATTTATCATACGTTCCTCTGCTGCCCAGTCCAGTGATGAGGTCCACGCATCATTACTGCTGTGCTCTGCAGCTGCACAGTCCGCTGTTAGTCCCTGTAGCCTGCTACATGATACAGAGTATATGATGTCATACGGTGCATGATATATAAGTAATGTGGTATGAGATATGATATGTAGCTGAGGTATGAGGTATACTATAGCTGGGAAAGAGATATTTTTGCGAAATGAGAAATAAACAAATGCAACACTACGTATTGACTCTACTATCTCTGATGATATGTTGATGTAATCTGCATTTCACATCTGCAAATGTTAATGCAAGGCGAAGACTGCGGCTTCTTCCTTCATTTGAAATGCAATTACATACCAGGGAAAACTGCTGAAGAAGATCGTACGATAGGATCAAAAGCTCCAGAAGAGCTAGTAAATGGAACTTTCTAAATGACAGTTTCCAAGGTGAGCTTTGATCCTTTGAACAAACAGGAATACTCATTGGTGAATGCCAACTAGGAATCCACATAAAGAGTTAGATGTGAGCGTTTCGTAAAGTGTGACTGTAGCGTTCTCTCAGTTCAATCCAGACTGACTCCAACCTGCCTGCCTACCTACACACTTCTTTCCACAGAACCAGCTGTCTGTCAGCTGAGAGGACAGTGGCACGCTGAACTGTCTTCACCAGGCTGACTGACAGTAGAAATTTACTGAACCAGAAGAGTTTTCATGTCAGCTCCAGGGGAAGAAATCAACAGTATTTGTATTTAGTGATTGATCGATTTTATTTCCCCACCCAGCATAGCCAGCGTTAGGAATCTGCTTGTAGTGAAACCAACAAGCTCATAGACAGACTTGGAAAAAAATAGTCAGATTCTGATAACTGTGTTCCGATCGACAACTGCTATGGCTTAAGTTTAATTAGGTGGTTTCATTACTTTCACATGTTATATCCAAAAAGGAAGCATCAACAGCAGCACACTTTTCCAGCAATCTGTCTGTTGTTTCTGTATTTTTAGCATAGGCTATATTATAGCCTATACTATCACAACAATAATAAAAAAAATATATTTTTCCATGTATGTAAATTCATGCAAAATAATCAGTTGATTTTCAATGCAGTGAAGTGTCTTCCACTGCTGATGAACAAACAAACATGTGTGATGTAAAACTTTGAATATTCTTTCATTTTTTTTTAATACAGATTTTTTTTATTGTTCAGTAGCAGGAGAAGTTTATAAAATGATAACATAATATGTCCAAATAAAATATTCTTCCTCTGATAAAAAAGACATTTGAATACAGTATGTGTGTGTGTGTGAACCTCGATACATGGAGTCATCTCTCACTCTCCTTTTTGCATCTGCTACAAAGTCCTGGCAGGTGCACAGCATAAATTTCTCCATCATTTCCATTCACATAATCCCTGCGCCCACCCAAGAGCTGACTGATCAGTCAAACCGCTCATTTCAAAATAGAACTTGACCATAACAATTGCTCTGTTAATTGCTGTGGCAACTTTTCAACGGGATTTCAGAGAAAAACTCTGGCTAATGCAATGATACCTGAGCTTTGTAGCAAAAGGTAGAAAGAATATGTGTGTTTATGATGTTTGCACCTGTCAGGAAGACAGATCTCAGTACATGGGAGAACAAAGTATACAGACATTTAAATGCATGAAAAAGAAGTTTGCTCTTGTAAAATAAAGAAAAAAAAAACGGCAACTGAAAGCACTCAATGTATCAGCCCTGTGCCTTCATGGAATACTTATGGTGGTAATCTTGCTGGCGATCCAAGAGGAACGCTGAGATGATGGAATAATGCATTATATTCTGGAGGGGGAAGAGAGGAACGGACAGGTCTGCATATACAGACAAGTAGAATGTATGAAGAGGCACATTAAAGGAGAGCGAGAGTGGAATACAGAAGAATCCAAAGCTTAAGCTTGCTTAGTATCAGTTCACACTCTCCCCGTGGTCCTTCCAAGGCCTGTAATTCCCCTGGAAATCAAGGCCGGGCTCATGGAAATGGATCACACCGCTGTTGTTTGCTCATTAGACAGAGGGGAATTCAGCACAATGTTAACCACCACATCACCTTGCTCCTGTGTGTTTTTTTAAGAGTTGTTTATGCAGCAGACATTTATTTTGGGGGGCTGAGTGAGAGGAGGATGATCCATCACAGGCTGCAGTTAATAAAATTACAGCTCACACTGGCTCGTACATCCCCTTGATTCATCACCTGCTGCCAGCGGCTTCCTGCCACACCCTATCAGTCTACTGAAAACCTCCAGTCTGAAGGAGACTTTGGGGAAATCAAAGGTAAAAAAAAAAAAAAAAAAAAAAAAAAAACAGTAATGGGATTTTGATTAGCAAACGCTTTGCAGCCGCGACGCTTCCCAGCGGTCCGTGTGTGTGACAGTTGTAAATGAGCTCCCATCTACTACCCAAGGCGACCGGTGGATGTGGAAGCGACTGGCCGGGAGGGTCGAGCTGGCTCGGCTGGCTTTCCGTGCCACCGCCCGCCACGGTAGGACAGGGGAAGGTGGGCAAACAGCGTAACAGGCAGGCGGAGGCAGCTGCTGCAGCCTGGGGGTGACCTACAGGAGGGAGCAGCACATCTGTAACAGCTGACAGGCCAATAAGGGCCCGACATCCCATTATCATCAGCAGCAGGAGGACGAGTCACGGCAGGACGTCTGCACAGAATCACTCTCGGGCTGAATTGAGTTTCATCTGCTGTAACCAGCGGGGTAACTGCCAAGCAGCTGGCAATTATTTCACCTACTGATTCTCCCAAAACCTCCTTTTACTGCACTAATAAATATACCACGAATCATCATCATATCAATCTTGTTTGTCAGTGAAATCAAGAGCAAAGAGCAGCAATTATCAACTAAACAGAGCAACATAAAATCACTCGAAGTTTGCCCCCTCGATCGTGATTTATAGAACAGTGTGATAATGACGGGCAGGGACAAGGGAGGTTTAAAGCACTTTAATGGCGACAGCAGCGTTTGTTATGAGCCATAATAACAAGCAATTGTGTCATATGGAAATGAGACGTGTGAATCGAGAATAAACAACAAAATGAAGGAGAGAAGGGAGATTATTCAGCTCCACTGAACATAACGATCTTATCTGTCCATATCTCAGATCCTCTTTGTGTTTAGTTTGAGAACAAATATCTGTGCAAGTGTTTAAATGTAGTTTTTTTCACTGCTGCGGGCACCACGAGCAAAATTCTATTAATCTCCGTTGTACTGAAGTAAAGGCAGAAGTCTCAGAGACAGATATCTCAAAATCTGTTAAAAATACGACCAAAACTATCGGAAATGATGACGGAACTATGACGGAAAAATGTGTTTGTGTAATTTGGATGAACCGACCCTTTCAGGAGATAAAATCTGGATGATTATGTCACTACTTTCCGAGCGGGACCACAATAGCCAGTGAGAGAGACAAATCTCCAAAGAGACGGAGGTGTTACAAACTAACGTCGGTCCTTATCAGTTGACGGTGTTGCCAAGCAACAGTAAACATTCTAACCCTTGCGGATAATGTTAGGTAGCATACTACTGTTGAGTCCAACCTTTTTTTTTTGCAGTGTTCAGCCTTCTGGTTTTGTTTTTTTCTCACTACAAAGCTTTTTTGTTTACATCTGCTTCCCCATGAAATCACGTAAGATCACGTGAGATCACGTGAGGTGGCGCGTTGATCCCTCTGGTACCATAGTCTTATTCTGTAGCCTGTGATGCTTGTAGTTTGTGCACGTTTAATATTAGAGAGAGGAACATCTGTGGAGCTTCTCCTTATGTGTGTGTGATACAATGTGATTTCAAAATCAGTTAGGATTTTAAAACTCCTGCAGTCTGAGCCTGGCGTTAGAGACTTGGGAAACGCAGATTCACACAAAATAACATAATGGGAAACTGTGCAAGCCTCCTAAATATTTCCAAATAAATACAACTTTTATAGAAATCATAATGCTAGTCTCTGAGGTGACTGGAAAAAAAACAGAAATTAACCTTTAAATTTGGGGGAACAATGTTTATATTTGTCTCAACAAATATGAACATTTTTCTCTGACACTGATCTCAGTTTGGGGCTGATTACTTAGTTAATTTCCAGCATGTCATTTACTGGATGACTGATTTTCATGCATCCCAAAGTTAAGCATTGTGCAAGCTAAGGTAAACCTGGAGGAGTGTTAGTAGGAGTAAACCACTGAGGTTGGGGCAGACAGTGTGATTGCACCTCACCAAATAAAATACGTCAAGTCAAATAGCAGCAGTGGCTTTAGTGCATCAGCTCCTGATAAAGCCGTAAATACTGTAGAGCTCGCAGAGAAGAGAAAATGCTACTATCATCATCCTGAGATATTAGAGAAGACCTGTGTTTAAGAGGAGGTGAATGCAGTGGGGAAGAGAAGCCAGGCAGCTCCATTTACAGTCTCATTACCAAGAGAGTCTCTGTTACGCTCTCAGAGACGGCTGGAAATGGTTCCCAGCCTCTCCACACTCACTGTGCACTGAAGCACGGCGGAGCAGCCAACTGCCAGCGCCGGGATGTGTTGACGCAGACGAATAACGGCGCTTTGTTCTTGCGGTGTGTGAAGTTTTGTTGCCACACAAGTAGAGAAAGAGAGGAAGGAGTTTATGGGAGCTAAAAGGGCTTACAAAGCACCGCCAGGTTGCTTCCTGCACAGTTACTGATCACTAACAGTATTCTGCTTGCTGAAAGAGAAGAACATAGAGGGGAGGAGGTGGGGCAGCCACCACAAATCAATATGAGAAAAGCAGATGAATAGATTTCCAATTCCAACATTCCCGCAATAGCTCTGCTAATGACAAGGAGGGCTGTAATCCAAGGTGTCGGACATGGGAATGCACTCACAGGGGTAGGTGCTCATGATCAAATCATGGCCCAGATGTCCTCAT
This sequence comes from Euthynnus affinis, assembly GCA_029490765.1. Lineage (NCBI taxonomy): Eukaryota > Metazoa > Chordata > Actinopteri > Scombriformes > Scombridae > Euthynnus > Euthynnus affinis. Next base: position 4,489,240 of record CM055853.1, on the reverse strand, counting down.
CTCTCATCGCACTCACATTCTTCAGAAAACATTTTAAACAGTTTTGTTTTACAGAGAGAACAATATGGTTTCGTTCTCTGTATAAGATTGGATTCAATTTAAAGAAAACAAACACTTCTCTGAGCCAAAGTCCCTCTTTTTCCACCACAGCTCAACAGGGAAACACTGTCTGAGGAAACACAAAGAGGGAATTTGATGCTAAAAAGACTGTAAATGTGTCAGATATCCACTTGATATGACTAACTCAGACTCCTGAAGCCTCATAGAAGTTTCAGATCAACTTTAAAATGCATTTTTGAACAAAATGACTGTGTGGACAGATTGTGGATTTTGGCCCCCATTACTTACACACCTACAGCGAGGAAAACCTCTCTCACTGTTTATATGGACACCTGACATGACTTGAAAAATTGTGAAACTGTTCTTCAATTCAATACAGAGCATGATTTGTGACATCACAACTACTTTGAAGCCAAGCATGGTCCGGCATTTTGTGTCTAGCAGTTAAACATTTGAAACATGCATATTCAGAGATTATGGATTTTTCAATGAGGCAGAAGTACATGCCATTAGAGATCATTGTTACCTAGCTAACTGAACTTTTTGTGGGGGAAAAAACAGACCGAAGGGGATCTTAAACTTGTTCACAACCTTTTCGATCAAATAATCTTCCCCATCGGACTTTGATGTAGCCATGTTCCCATGTTTAACAAGTACATTGTTATAATAAATGATAGGAATCATAGCCAAGACTATGAGACCCAAGTTGTGAAACAGGAATTATCCTTTAAGGATTTTTGAGATTTGCTTGATTGAGAAATATCTCAGTTTGTCTCACTTGAGCTCCATCTAGGTTTTTTACGTCTTTGCCCAAATATAGATCTGTCTGGCCAACTGTCAAGATGGCATTGGGCAGTAAACCCAAATACAACCAAGGAATACTTCAGAAACTTGTGAGTAATATCACTAGTACAACTTTGTTCTACAGTCTGTACACTGTGGTAAAAGGTTTCGTGTACACATATCCTACCGTCAGTTGGAATACTTTCAAGATTGGCTGTATTAATACAGATTCTGAGACATGACCTGGTTTCTTTTCTATATGAAACATCCCATTGTTTGTAATTCAACTGTGGTTGTAGAGGTTTCCCTTCATACAATAGCTTTCATATAAACAGAATGAGAAGCAGTTGGTTTTCTACCTTGCCAAGCCTTCTATTCAACCCTGACACATGAGGAAAAGATGTGAAGAAGGGAAAGCTACAGTAGCCAGATTCTCGTGTCTCTCAGCATGACTCCACTCAGCTAAGATTCCCCAAAAATAATTTCTTCCCCCTTTTCTTCCCCTTCCTCCTTCCCTCATCTTATCCTCCCCTGACTTTTTGCCATCTGCCCGCATTGCTCCTGGCTGGGTTCTCCACTTGACGCCGCTACCTGCTTATCAGTCCTCTGCTTTCCAGACCATTGAATTGTTCACAGCAAACACACAGTAAGTAGCTGAAGATGTGTGTGAACTGGGAAGCTGAATTATCTAGAGTATGTAGTCTCTCCATACAGCATATAGTTTATTAATGAAGAGGAAGCACACACGCTCCTAAGAGGGGAAAAAATAGAGCTTGTCTTGTTGTTGCCAAAATGAGCTTTGCTGGTGGGTTTTTGTTGCTCTTGACTTTTTAACATTTCTACTTCTGAGATGTTAAGTTTTCTCAGCATGTTTGGCCTAGATCTGCCTCAGGAGGGGACGGAGACAGAATCTGCATTTTGATCCACCTGTTTTTATTCACATTTTCATTATGTGCATTAAAAAAACACTGAGTGGAAATGCCCAAAATGCAAAAAATGTCTCTTAATTTTGCAAAAAAGTTTCTTACGCTTGGCTGAGGTGAAAAGCTTGGTGTATCGATGAAATCAACATATGACAAAGTGCATTGGAAACAGATGTAGTGAATAAACCATGATGTACATGCAGCATGGGATTTAAACGTTCTCTGAAGCTTCTGTTCCACTGAAGAGATGAAAAATAGCAGCAGATGAAAACAGCAATAAAGAGACTGTAGCTTTTCTCTAATTAGTACATACATACATACATAAATGCCATATTTTCATCATGTTTGCTACATTGTTTTTCACTGTTTAAGATTTGACTGGCAGTATTAATAGTGTCAATTTGTTGCCCTCTCTTGTTTTGCAATGGTTTGATGGCACCAACTAGAGAATTAGCACCACCTAACCAGTATTTATGTATGTGCTCATCATCTTCAAAGGAGGCAAATAATCCTCTTTTGGTTAAATGAACAGTTCCACATTTTGGGAGACATATTTATTTGCTTTCTTGTCATGAGCATAGCCACGAAGTCGAGGCTATGTGACACTAGCAATTGCAATGGGAAGAAAGCATTTATGTTGTTGCTGTGATGGAAGGAAGGTAACATTAGACAGCAGTGATTATAATTTGTATTTTTGGATGTCATATAGCAGTACGAGCACAGCAGTTACCTGCGGCCTTTGCAGTTCACTGAGAACTGCTTTGCCAACCGGACTCCCAGTTGGCCGCCAGGATTGTGAGTTTGGCTGCTACTGAAGGACAGGGCAGTTGCAATTTTACTCGGCCAATGAGTCGATTCAGGACCCACAACACAATGTTTATCCTTTAAGAATTACTATATTTAGGCTATACAGAGATGATAATATAACAACTAAAGAGCCAGATATTTTTTAATGAGGTGCTGCAGATCAAAACAAAGCTAAAAAAAAAAGAGGGTGAATACTGGACTTGGATAGGTGGCCATAAGCACAACTGCAAATTACTGGTAATGTTCTTGTGTATCTGCATGATGTGTAAATAAGCAATTGTTTGCTAACACGCTCACCAGAACAACTTTACAAGGTGATATGTCATTATTGTATTTATAGCCTTTTGTGCTGGCCCCAAGCTGCCAAAATATCAATGAGTGCAGTTTTAACGTATAATAATAAGAACCATAAATATACTAACTATTTAGCAAGTGATGGAAGAAATACTCAGATCCTTTATTTATGTAAATAAAAGCAGCGATACCACCATTATCAGCAAAATGTACTTAAAGTATAAAAAGTAAAACCATAATCAAAACTTAAAGTTTGATGGTCATATTCCTGGCAAGCAAAGGTTTATTGTTGATTTCGCACACCTGTACATAGTGTGACATTTACTATTTATGCAGAACACAATCATCTCTTGCCAAGAAGCAATCCCTTGAGTATTATTAAATTGGCCCTGGGTAGCATGGCATATTTATTTCCTCACAGGTTGTGAAGGCTGTCACAGGTAGGGTTATTTAGGTTTTGATTTAAAGGCATTCCAGGCTTCTTGCCACTGACAGCACTGAATGTGTGAGAAGCCCCGCCACTAAAGGAAAGGCATAAGGAGACAATCATCAAAATAGGTGAACTTCCAGTTGCATTTGGTGAGGAGGAACACAGGCACGGAAGCAACCTTGACCTTTTAGTTGACACCCTCTAATTTGGTCTGAAAGGTAATTGGGCAGATGATGGATGCCTTGCTCTTTTATTATGTTGATTCATCCACTGGATCTCAAACTGTCTGTCAAGGTATCTTTTTATAATGCTCCATCATAGCCACTTTGAGTAGTAACTATCTTTTTTAATCGCTTTAATCAATGTCTGGAGGGAATAAATTATTGTGAGAGAAGACTGCTGACGTCATATTGTTGGTGTTTTTCTGAGCGTCTGAACCTTTGATATTTAGCCTCTGGTCACTGAAACATGCCTCTAGATCTCAGCCCTCTTGAACACAGCAAATTGAGGAGAGTTGCATTTCTGGTGGACATAACATCCATCTTTTAGTATAGTATAAAGCAAAAACATTATCTCTCTCTCAGTATACTTATAAAAGCAAGCTACAGAGCTCCCAAGGGGTCATGTGGAAATCCATGCGAATGGATTAATAAACTGAGGTCACGGGTTGGCAAGCTATGCACAGTCGAGGCAGCCCATTAGACTTCCATTCTTGCCCGTCCTGTTCTCTGTGATCACCTATCCTGTGTTTAATGAAGCCAAACTCACAATAGGCTATAATTGTTCTCATTTGCATACGTTTCTGTTGTAGCATGAAATTCAGTCGTGGCTTGTAAATGCTACATGATATGTTGACCAGCAGTTATACCAAACTGTTGCAGCTACAGATAAAGTCACTATTTCACAATCATGCCATTGTCAGACAAAATACAAACAAAATACAGGCTAATGACAGCCACTGTTATTGGCTATATTGACTTTTAAAATTAGTGAAAAAACTGGTTTTGCCAATTCATGCTTTTGCGCTGATTTCTATGTCAACATTTTCACTCTTCCTTAGAAAGCTGTGCCACCTTTTCTCATTTCAGGAACTCATCCTACAAGCCACAATGCTAATGGTGCCAGTAGTAGATGGCTACATATCAGAGACTCAAACTGTGTTTTTGTTTGTCTATCTTTCAGTTCAAGCAGTGGTCAACAGTGATTGGCTCCATCCACAAAGGTCAGCACATCTCAGGTCCAAATTCAACTAATTTGAACTTTCGGTCAACCCCAGCTAAGCTCGGCATCACACTACACCACATACACAATACTGGAGGAGACATTAGCTGTTTTGCTGTGATAATGTAAATACACCTCAATTATCTTTAACCTTAGTTCATTATATATCACCTTAGTTCATTTCCAACACTGCACATTAGCGTTGAGTAAAGCTAAAACTGTTTAATGTCTAGGAGTTTTAAATATTCACCTCCACTAAGGGTTATTAGTCTTATCAACATGTCAATATATGAACACTCTGGTGTGGACCCATATTGACACTTAGAAACTCTGTCAGTGTTAATTTGTTTGCTGTTTTTGCTGTGCATCATTATAACAACACATGGAATAAAGGTATGAATGAGCTCTTTTATTTGCTAACAGCCCGTCTTTAGGTGTGACTCACTGGCCCATCACAGACCACAGTAATCCCGCTCATAACAGAAAGCACTGCAATCAATTTCCAATACAGAGATAGGCTCTGCAGCCCAGAAACTCAATAACAGATGACAGTGTCCAGTTTCCAGTAGTGTGGAAAATGAAGGCTGCCTGTGGAAGTGAGAAAAATCCGCTGCTGTCCCCTGAGCGCGCTTAGGCGAGTGGGGAGGGTAGTGTCACTGTGGCGCCTGATAGCTGCCGCTGCATTAGCATAGCGACAGGTTCCTCTGTGGGTTTGCCTTTCTGTCTGTCTCCTCTGTGTCTGTCAGTCTGCGCCTGCCCTCTGGGACAGCGGGTCGAGGCCTCCCCCCAAGGTTGGACATGAGATGATGGAGCTGACAGACATGACCCCTCTGCTCTGGGAGGGGCAAAAGTTTTCTAGCAGATTTCTGAAATGTCGCAGAGATACATCGCCCTGCCAGCCCTTATGATGGAGAGTGGAACCCATCCCTGCTTTTCTGTGTAAATGAGCTGAATTTATTTCTTTCACGACCTAGCTTATGTGTCATTTGAAAGATGGACAGGCAAGTGACCCCCTGCATAAACTCACCAAAGAGGAGGGAGGGGAATGTCACTGAAGGGGAGGGAGAGCACTGTCAAGGTCAAATGCTCTCCTCCATCTTGTCTGGCAGAGTCCAGGCGCATTTTTTTTTTTTTTACCCTTAATATGTCTGGAATGGCTTGAGTGTCCTTCTTGCATGGTGGGCTCAAAGACTCTCTTTGGTAGCTGTTAAAGTGTAAGTACAGTTACACTACTATAGCTGCACTGATTAACTCGTCATATGCTGCTCCCTCCCTGACATTTAACTCATCCGGACATACAGACCAAATGGAACTGGCAGATAGAAGGGATTAATTATGCATGGAGAATCCTCATATCATGGTCTAAGCTTGGCCGATTACATTCCCTTTTGTCAGCATGGGGTACATGGGAAAAGGGGGGAAAAAAAGTACAATGAGGCTGCTTAGTCACGTCTGGACTGTCTCATAATCAGGCGACAATGAACTGGACGGGAACATATTGGTAGATATACCCTCCACCCATCTGCTACTTCCACTCTCCCAGCCCTACCTTACCTCCCTACTGGTTCCCATGCGTCAATCAGACTGAAATATGAGGGCCTTCCTTTTGTTTTCAGTATACTTACAATCCCTCCCCACCCCCAGATGCCTAATTACAGCAGTTCTCATCAACATATGGCACTGTCAGGATGGATTTTCCACACTTCTGTTCTCCACATGTATTAAATTACAGTGTCTCTGCCAGATCAGAAATCCAGAGTGAATCTTTATGCAGGTTTAAACCAAAACAACACAGGCGAGAAGGAACACCTGTGTCTTATATTGGTTACATGGAAACTAGCAAAGGAAAGTCTCTGAAGTCAGCACTGGTGGATCAGTTGTTCACTAGATAACACCTGCGAAATGTAGCTGCTTTATTAGTCGCACTCTGTGATTCAAAGTAACACAGTTTTGTAGGAAACAATGCCAGATGGATTTTTATTTTAAATGAACAAGGAATATCTACAAAATGTTCATTACCAAAACAAAATGTCTGCACTAAAAGTATCTGCAAAATGTTCACTGTCAACATATTTATCTTCCTATATGAAAATGAAGCATGATTAGAAGTTTTTATGGTTACAATAACTCAGCACAATTGGTTAATGTTCGGCAGAGATCGTGGTCTTGATTACAGAATGTACAGCCATGCTAACAACTTACGCACGACAGTGTTTTGAGCTAAATGGTAACATGTTAGCATGCTAACATGCAAACAATGACAATGTGCTGATGTTTAGCAGGTATGATGTTTACCATCTTCACCATCTTAGCTTAGTGTGTTAGCATGCTAACATTTTCTAATTAGCACCAACCACAAAGTACAGCAGAGGCTGATGGGAATGTCAGTTTTTGAAGTATTTAAGTGATGAACAAAAGTAAACTCTGACCCGCTAGAAGAAAAGAAATATCATTATGATTCATCATCTGGGCAAAATGAACAACTGTTCCAAATTCCATGTCAACCAATAACTGTTCAGACATTTTACTAGAAAAAAGAATTGAAAATTGAAAAGTCACCAAAGTCTGTATGACCATGAATGTCTATACAAAATTTCATGGCAATATATGGTTGTTGAGACAGATAGACCAACCGACCAACCGACAACCCTAGAGCCCCGTAGCTTAGTAATGCTGACTTAAAGCACAAGATGGGATGCACTGACTTTCAATTTAACCAAAATCCCAAACTTCGCCTTACTTAACCAAGAGTCCTAGGCCAGTGTGGACTTAACTGTTACTCAAGAGGAAGAGGATTTACCCATCCACTCTGTCTGGGCATGTCCATCCCAGAATGCACTTGGGGCACTGGGGATCCTGAGCTAAAATTCAAAAAATTAACTAAAAGAGCAACTGTAACGGATATTTTTTCAATTTGTTCAAATTTGTCTGGACTCTACTACTAAGATATGAGTCACACAAGGTCATGTTGGTTTGACATACATAATCAACTACTAGATTATTAGATTCTTATAATTTCATAATTAGATTAAAATTACATTTGGAGTCATTGCTAACAAATGACCTTTACTTACAAGGTGCAATTCTTTCTGTAAACATACCTAGTGTAGCTATATCAATAAATACTCTTTTTCTCAGGCAAAAATCTGATTTCAAACGAGAGATATCACATTTTAGGATATGAAAACTTTCTTTTGATTAATTCCTTTTATCAGATTACATGTCACAGACTTGAATCATTGCAGAGTTGGGAAAGCTTTGGTATAATTCTTGCTACAGGAGACAAAACGGAATAAAGGAAAGTCACTTTGATGTATCATTTACTGCCATAGGGGAAGTGCCTTTGATTAGACCGTTGTCCTCAGCTTGGGTAGAAGTAAGTTAAACCATTCCTGTCAAGAGTACTGAACATTGCAACACATGCTGTTATGAACTAGAATGTGACTGTGGTGATGAGGGAAGAATGAGGGACGAGAGAGAGAATTTTGTATTAAAAAAGGTGAGTAAAAGGGAGGGTTTAGGGAAGGGCTGCCAACTTTTGACTTAAGCTTGGAGTGAGATTTGTTCCTGTGTTTGAATAAATTATCATCTTAATGCCGACCCAGAACCAGAGAAAATAACGGTAGAAAAATGAATACAATATACAATATGAACAAGAACAAACACAGCAGGGATAAATCTGGAACAGACAGATTGTATAATTACTTATACCTGCAACCATGCCACTCTTACATGTACAGTCCTCTCATGTAAGCCCATCTAGAACCAATCTTTGTAAGACTTTTCCTCCTGAAAGCTTAGGGTTGAAAATCTTTGTATTCCTACACCAAAAAAAAAACACTCTTTCTAATGTGCTCTGTTGAAAGTGCTGGTGGCTGATTTTGCAGCCTTGATCATTGATTTGGGGTGGCTCCTACTTTAAGTATGGCTCCAAGTCTGCCATCTTAATTGTCATTAGAGGTCAGTGTTCCCTCCAGGGGCAGGCTGTTTTCTAGTTTTTGTTTTGTTCAGTCCCACCATATAAAATACCTGCTCTGCGTCAGCAATGGAGCGTGACAGGACTAACACAAGTTTAGCATTAACAGCGAGTCTCTCAAACCTGCCCACCCGTGTCATCTGTAAAATATGGACAACAGGGTTAAGTTGCACCATTAATACATTTAGACAAGTCCCTGAAAATAAGTCAAGTTTTTGAATGAGACATAGATTTCCAACCTTGTGTTTTAAGCTTGCAATGTTGGCTCAGAGGCCCTTAATGTCTGAGTCTGCTGCCAAACTAGTTACAGGCATTGTCTGATAGTCTAGGAACTCCTCCCTCGATGCATCATGTTCCTGCGGGGCTGTGGTAAGAGAGACAGTGGACATACCTTTTTTGAAGAGAAATATGTGTAGAGTTATAAACGTGAGATATACTCAGGTCATAACGAGTAGTTTTTTTTTAATTTGTTATTCATTTTCTGAAGAAATTTATGTGAATATTTTAGAAGGAATTAATACATACATTTTTACCTCTCCACAAAGTAAAAGGGCATCCACTACCCAACATTCTGCCCTCTGCCTTGCATCCACAAATCTGGCATACTTCAGCAAGGGGTCTCTCAGAGGCAGACTTTGTAGAGCACAACTCTACAGCTCTCATCAACGGCTTCAGGGCTGCAGTGTGGAATATCTGCAGTTGCTGGGCTGTGATGTCCCCAGCATTCAGTAGTTGGATGAGCCTCGCCCTGGTGGTGAAGCTGACATTCAGTTTGAATCCTGTTAGAGATGCAGAAAACACAATCAAATCCATTCTACTTTCATAAAAACACGCCCCACATACACACTTTCCCTTGAGCTTCATCTTAGTAGTTTACTGAGTACTAGTCATATAATTCCAAAAGACAATATCTATCTATCTATCTATCTATCTATCTATCTATCTATCTATCTATCTATCTATCTATCTATCTATCTATCTATCTGTCGATCTATCTATCTATCTATCTAGTTGTTAAAGGCTTTTTTCCCCTTTGTGTCAAAAATTATGAAACAATCAGTCTAGAAGTAATCACATTATTGTATTTATAAATGAACTTCAATATAATTGAAAAGAAGACATATCAAGTGTGTCCAGACTTTTGACTGTTACCATACGTATTTCATCTTTATTTTGCACTGAATTACAATTACTCGGCAGATGGTTTTCCTTCACATATGGGATGGCCAGAGGCTTGTGATGGGTCTGTAGTACTGTGGACAAGATGAACTTAGAGCAGAGCTTGTGGATGAATTTAATCATCTGAAATACACTTAAGAAAAGTATTACATCTCACCCAAAATATTAAATTAGTGCAGCGGGATTCAGAGAGGTGAAGGCTGGTATGCTGGTCTGGTAGAAAAGGAGGTACACTTCAGTCAGAAAAAGGCTCCCCGTAGCCTCTTCAAGTGAGAGAAAGCAAAGATACAACTCACACACAGTGTTCATTTCAAGATTGCATATTATAGCATGAATTTTTGGATATTTGAGAGGCATGCTTTAGGATTTAAACGACTGACTCAAAGTTCTCACAAAACACTGTAAAGGCAAATTATTCCATACTTGTGTAAAAGTCATATTACACCAGTTAACTGCTTAAAATTCATTTTTATCATTTGTGTAGAACTTGCTGAAAAATTGATACCTGCAAGAAAGCCCTTGCCATTGGTGCTGCCTTTAAACCAAAAGCCCACATCAACCACAACACCTGCAATTACCCATTTTTAGTGAATTCATCCTCTGTACATCACCTAAATATAAGATAATGGGTTCATTTAAGTTAAATTAGCTCATTATCTTGGGAAAATCAAACAAATAAAGTAAGGTCAGCTCACATACTTCAAAAATATGGCTAGAATAAAGGAGAAAAAGAGAAGAGAACGTTATTCAATGGATACCAGGATGTAAAGGCATTTCCTTCCTACCTGTGTTATTGGAACCATCTGTATTAAGGGTGTGTGAACATGTTTCTGAAATGTGGGGCCACTGCTTTATTTATAATACAGGAGGTCTTGGTCTTTGCACATTTGTCCTCTTGTGCAGCAGCTGAATCTTGGAAGCACTCTTTCATGAGTGGCCCCAGATGATCTGTGCCAGCTAGTGGTATATTATGATTTGCTAGCACCACAGCCATTTTTAATTCTGCCCTCCTTGTCTGCAAGATACAGTTGTACTGACGTTAGATTTTGAATGATTTGAATGTACACAATGAATCCAGGTAATAAATCATGCCAGCTCCAAAAAAACTCTATTTATGAAATGAGCTTATGTAAAGGGTATAGAGTCATTTCCTTCTTCTACATAACCATAACACTACTGTGCACTAACACCCTTTCCTTCTTGGGCAGTCATTGCCCCAGCATAAGGAAGTGGCATTGAGTATGGCTGAATTACAGTGCCTTCTGTTTTTCCTGATAGCCCTTGCTGTTCATGTGCCTAGTAACATCTGCCTGGTGACAGCAAGCATTTTCTACCCCACATACGGAGCACAAATAATGTGTACTTAGTGTCCCCTTGGTTATGAATAGCCATTTTTCAGACCATTCGTTTTTTAAAAGAGCACCAATAGGATGCAACTCCATACTGGTCTTTGGTCTTGGGAGCCTGTCTCCCCTCTTTCTTTGATGGCTCATCTATCTCCCTCTGCTCTAACATCTCAGGATTTTCTGTCAGTGGTAGATTTTCATATTGTTTCTTTGTTTCTTTTCTTGCTACTGATCTGCTTTCTCAAGAACACAGGACTTCTCGTGCTGCCTGAGCCTTGTTACGCTCTGAGTATCAGCCTGTCTGAACTGAAAAAAAAAAAAACCAAACTGCTGTTCCTTCAGTTAAAAATCACAAATTTGATAGGCATGTGTGGTGTGAGATTGTGAGATCTGTGTCAATTGCTTGAGTCTCGCACTTAATGTGTGAGAGTTGGCAGCCCTGGTTAAAGGAGATGTAAACAAAGAAAGAAACAGAATTCAAGGGATGGTCTGTGATTCATTTTCAGTCTTCAGACAACATGATGACAGATGTACCAGTTTTTTTTCCCATATCTGAGTGTCAACTTCAATTGGACGCTTCACTTTCCATGATGTCAATTTGGCCTTAGAATATCCTTAAAAAAATGGTATTAGCATCTCTGCATGCATTCACTCTGCCAATGATTTTTGAGCATATAAAATATTTCTGAGGCATTTACTTCAGAATATGAAGAAGTGAAGTCAGCATGCCTTATTGACACTTCAGGTCTGTGCCAAATGGACCATCAGTTGTAGTGGCAGCAGCCCAGCACTCTCGGACACTCCAGCCTGTTCACTGACCGCACACATTTCCTGCTAAAGATATTGCACACCTCAGCTGGCTGACTAATGAGAGAGTAAAGTTTAGTAAGTAAGTAAGTAAAGTTTATTTAATATAGCACCTTTCATGGAGCAGGTTACAAAGTGCTTTGTAAGAGTAAAATTCTAAAATTCTAAAAAAAAAAAAAAAGACCACAAAATAGTACAATATAAGATATAATAAAATAAACAAAAAAACATATGCAACAATATAATGTAAAAACACACAAAATACAAACACTAGCCTGTATGAGGCGAGACAAAGGCCAATTTAAACACTTCAACTGTTTTTTAAAGGTGTTAACAGAGACCGTACATCATATGTCTATTGGTAGAGTGTTCCACAGTGTTGGAGCCACCACTTCAAAGGCACAATCACCTTTTGTTTTTAGTTGAGCGTGAGGAACAACCAGTAAGCCCTGGTTAGAGGACCTAAGTGACCTACTTGAGATATAAGGATGGAGCAGGTCAGAGATGAACACGGGTGCCTGACCATGTGAAAACAAGAACCTTAAAATGACTTGAAGCCTTGATGTAAAGATGATGAGATGGGTGTGACAGCAGTGTTCTGGACCATTTGTAGATGGTTCAGGGCCCAATCTTTCTTATATGAAAGAAACACGAGCTGGTTAACAATTTGATATGTTGATGGAAGTGCATTGCCTGATCAAATATAACACATAGGTTTCTAAGATTAGACTGTACAGCTGAAGAAAGGGATCCAATACACTCAGCAACCTTGGATGCTATGCCTTCTGAAACAATGATAAGGACCTCAGTCTTATCTGTGTTTAGCTGTAAAAAGTTGTTAGCCATTCAGTCCTTTATGGCGGTTAGACAATTGTGCAAAACAGATAGTTTCTCAGTCTCATCAGGTTTAAAAGAGATATGTAGCTGTGATAAGAGATGCCTTTACATTGGCTAATAATATGCCTTAGGGGAAGCATATACAGAGTAAATAGAGCACTTTGACTATCTTGGCCAGCAGAGATGTGTAGAGTGTGAGACAGGGAGAGGTCTGATATTGGAGATGTCAGCTTTTCTAACCAAACACAATGTGTCTGCAAACAGATTTGTTCTTAAGTGGCAAATGATTTGAGAAAATGTGTGGCATTCACAATGTTCTCAAACCCTTTTTTTATTTAAATCTGCACTCATCAATATTTTCAAATAAATAATGGCTCAAATGACGATGTGAAAGTTGTCTCTCGTAGTAATAAACCACATAGACATATCATGTGACACTGCAGTATCCCTAGGGTCTATGGAGTGTTTTAGTGTCTTTCAGCTCATTGTTTTGGTTTTACAGCCGACAAACTACTGGTTTGGTTCAGTCTCACAGCTCACATCAACCTAATTTCCAGCAGCAGTGCTGAAAAAGCTCTAATAAAACCATCAGTTTAGCACCTAAAACAGAAGTTAGCAAGAGATGGAACAAACAAAAACAATGATTAAGACAGCGTACATATTGTACTATCATCAGGTGTCCAGAAAAATAGAAAAAATAATGTTGATGTTGCTCCGAGTCTGCCGGATGGGTTGAAAAAACAATCCTTCGCTAACAAGTTAGTCTTAATGACTAAGGTGATATATCAGTGTTGTTGCACTGCCCCCTAGCAGCCATGAAAATAAAAATTAAATGGATGCAGCTTTAGTAAAGATAATAATAAGAGCCTTACTTGGGGAGTAATAACTGACAAAAAAAGAAATAGCAGTCGAAAACAGATAAAATTGCCCTGCTCCTAAATTTTAAGTTTAGTGATTCTTGAAATAAACCTTGTACCATTGTACTGGTAAGTTATTCATATGACTCTTGGGTGACAATTTTGTGAATAACACTCCACAAAAATGGAGCAGAGCAGCTATATTTATATAGCGATTTGGGGGCGTCAGTTTTGTTAAAGACCAATTTGCATGAATTTGCTCAATCACAAAAAAATGTGTGCCGTGACAGGGTTTGCTGAATCTGACTTATAATCTGTATATTTCTGCAAGTTTCAGTATGCTTCAAAAGAAATACACAAAAGTCTTTATACCTTTTCTTCATAGCCACACTGAAAGGCAGTGTGAAAGCCTGCTGTTATAGAGCAGGGCCAGATGCAATAAATCTTGCCTTTTCTCACACCTAACCAATTGCTGCATTGCTCCTCCTCCTCCGCTAGTGGCGTTAACTGCAGGGTGTCCGCTGCCACTTGGGCACTCTCATTCCGCAGACAATCAACACTTGACCAGATGAATGTGAAGAGCAGCCGCTCTGCCCCATCACTACAGATTGGATACATGATAGACCTCAACAAAGGGTGGAGTAAAGTAGGGCATTGTCACCCTACAGCGGTATCTCACTTGATTGTTATTTGTATTCAGACACTGTAGCTGCTTTTTTTATATACATTTTGCTGTCTGTGAGAAATACAGTTCTGTGACATCTTGTGCAGCTTGTGATCATCAGTCTTACTGATGTGTAAAGAAAGACAAAGGTGGAAAGAATCCAGCTTGCCTGCACCTTCTTTGCAATTCACCATATTGAAGTAAATAAGAGTACCTTGCAGGCAATCTGCATTCCACTCTTAAAGTAATGAATCATACCCTGAAAGACGTTTTTTTTATTGTCAATAGCCGGTGAGATATGACTATGGGGTGTGAGAATGTTATTTATTCCTGTGGTATTGTCAGTGTCTCTCCCCTCCACCAATCTCCAGCTGAATGGGGCTTGTAAGAAAAGCTTTTTCAGGCAGAACAAAGCGGAGCATTAATCATTCAGAAATGGCTCACGCTGTCCTCGGGGATCCAACGGGGCTCAATGCAAAATCTGTTAAAAGAAATAGTTTTGGAGACTCCGCCAAAGGTCAAGTAGATGGATTAAGTGATAAAAGTCTGATGAGATAGAAGTCAACTACACAAAGCAATATACCTGGGGTGGAGGCCTTGTTTCCTCGCGACCTTTTCGGAATCCCTCAAGAGGACAGACAGGCCCCCCAAATGAGCACAATCCAGTGTGACCTTAGCAAAGTATTCTGCTACTCCGAGCTTATCAGTGGCAAACTAGATAATCTCATAGGTCAGCTGACAAGACTTTTGATTCCGTGAGGGGGTTGAGTACGTCTACAAATAACAATCTTCTCCAAGGTTTCGTCTGTGTCGCCTGGGTGAAAAGCAATGTGATGCCATAGGTAAGGAGCAGGAGCACTGTGCTTGGAAGATCTCGCCTCTTACTGCTCAGATAAAGAGCTCTTTAAAAGCTCCCTCCATCAAGAGCGCACTTGATGAGCATGTCAAGTTGGAAATTAGAGCACTTTTTTGGGGCGGAGGGTTAAAGTGGTTCTCCAAAATGTGGCACAAACTGTTCAGTGCATTGTAGAGGTCATGGAATAATTATTTTGTTCATGGAGATAGGGATAAACATCATAAGCCTTCCAATGACTCTTCATGTAGGAGCTTTACCCATGTGATAGGAGAGTAGTGCGCAAACTGTAAAACTGATCCAATGAACCAAAGATGGAATGTAGGTCTGTCAGATGAATGCCAAACTATCTAACTATTCATTTATGTATTAGACAACCAATTTCAGAGGCTAAAAAAGTACTTTTCATACCATACCCACCACTTTAATTGCTTGGATTTGAGTTGCTCACAGAAAAATTTACAGAACTTACCAGAAAAACAGGAATTCAATTACTCAATTACTTGCCTCAGCCTCAAGCCATGGTAGTTGCTCCTTGGTTAAACCACATGGTCTTGGGTTTTTTTTTATTATTATTATTTCTACAGTGTGACATGTGAGTGTGGAGCTTTTGGAGTTGTTTAAGGCATCTTTTACGGAGCTGTGGCGAATACCACAAAATAATGTAACAAGTAATTAATTCCTATTGCTGATGAGTCACTAATAAGTAGGGTTTTTCAAATAACTTGCCCATCACTGCTACCAAGATTGAACATCATGTTAGTTGGCAGTTGAAGCTGCTGTTATTCTATGTACAAATATATTCTAGTATCCAAATGGCATACCTTTCAACCTAGCAATAATAGAAGTACAAATAAGAGTGATGAAATGTTTGTAGAATTTCCCTTCCCCTCCTATCTACGCTCTCTCAACTCTGAATGCTGGCAGTGTAGGCCTGAACAATACCAGACTGTGAAACTGCTTCTTCTATCTGTAACTGATAGAAATGATAGCCACAACTATAAAAATAAAACCCGAGTCGTAATAAAACAGAATCGTTCTGTAATGAGCGACCATTCGATGGAAGTCATGTTGTGTTTTGAGCAGAAGCTGTTCTGCTATTGCGAGAGCCATTTC
Organism: Euthynnus affinis; assembly: GCA_029490765.1. NCBI lineage: Eukaryota > Metazoa > Chordata > Actinopteri > Scombriformes > Scombridae > Euthynnus > Euthynnus affinis. The sequence continues at coordinate 4,473,087 of CM055853.1, read as the reverse complement.
ACCTTTGACCAAACAGATCTGATCCACAGCTGAAAGTCTCTGAAAATATATCACTGCAACCCACTGGTTACCTGCCCTGCATGATTGTCCGCCTTTCATCTGGTGCATGCTGAGATAGTCTCCACAAGGATTCTACAGAGTTCATATGTAGCACTGATATGTATGATATTCCACAACACCTGTGAATTTTACTCTTTCTGCTCCTTCTACCTTCATGTCTGACTGTAACAGCATAACACTGATTTAAATTCTGTACAATACTCCCAGACTCATTTTAGAGTGTGCATGCGTGAATGTGTGTGGGGGCGTGGACGCGTGCTCTCTCCCACAGCGCCTCCCGTTTCCCACTCTTGTCTGCTAATGAATACTGGTGGAATGAGGAGCTCTAATGGAATTACACTTTAATGATGTTTGCTGTTTTTACGACGGTAATTAATTAGATCAGTTTAATCTCTTTCTCCCGAAAATCTTCCCACACGAAAACCATAAGCACTGAACAGTGTGGCCCCCGGCCCCCGGCACATCATAAACAGCGGTAATGGCATACTCCCTGGACGAAGCTCTCTCCCTCATTGAAGGCGTACTAGACGCAGAGGCAGAGCATCGCGGCAGATTCTCAATTGCTGTAGATGTTCACAGACCAATTACCTCATGTCTACATATGCATTTTAATTTAAAGTCTCCACTCAGAGCTCGAGACTTAGCCTGCTTAGTTCATCCCAAAGCACCTCTTAAGTATGAGTGCTGCACACAAATCACCATTCAAATGAGGTCTCGTCAAGCCTATACTGTAGCTTAATGTTGTATAGTGTTAAATTCCAACACTTCATAGATGATATTGGGAGATAGTTGTTGAGTTTATGGCAGATAAAATCGGGAGTTAGATGTCAAGCAACAAGGTTTGTAAAGGCTGGGATATGCTTGACATGAAGTAGTTCGTAAATTTTGTCCAAACGCATCAGAGGGCAAAAGTGTTTGGTCGGCTCATCAGACAGCAAAGAACAAATGTGATAAAAGGATTGACATAGCAGCTTTCTTGGCACTACTGTTGGGTAGTTTAAGCAATAACATGCTAAGTTTATAAGGTCATTTTTGTGCGTAACTAACACTAGTGACCAGTAACTATGACTAAAATAAATGAAGTGTAGTTTAAAGTACAATATTTCCCTATAGTGGAAATTAAGTGGAGTATTAGTGTAAAGTAGCATGAAATGGAAATACTTAAGTAAAGTACCTCAAATTTGCACTTCAGTACAGTACTTGATTAAATGTTTATTTACCCAGTGGTGGAGAGCAGCTACTGTATGAGCTAGGAGGACTCTGAGACACTTTATGAATACATGCTGAACTGAACATTAAAGAAAAGGTAAAGAAATCCATATTACTAATACAGATAAGCAGTGATTGTATGGATAAAGATAACAATGACATTACACTGACTGCACTGTCAGAGGCACCTTCCTTAGATGTCTCATTTTTACTTCTTGCATTATTTGTTCTTTTTTTTTTTTAAACACTTCCTAGATAAATCTGACTTGCTTTGATTGGTCGGCTCATCAGACAGCAAAGAACAAATGTGATAAAAGGATTGACATAGCAGCTTTCTTGGCACTGAAACAGATAGCAACTGCAGCCGTCCATACAACGTGAATATATATGCATACTGATTCATGGTCTCCTGTTTTCAATTTGCATTTACAATGCAGCCGTCAAGTAGATGGTCACCCAGGAAAGTGAAATATCTGCCCCTCGTTCATGCAATTGACATTGCAAGCACCGCGCCAAGGCAAGTGGAAACAAACATTGCAAATGAGTCAGTCACATGGTAAGAACGACCTTGCTTTATGACTTAAGTGCTTCCCGCCTTCTCCTGTCTGATCTGCCACTTCCATCTATCAATCTAATGATGTGGCAAAGGGCCAGGTTAATCAAGCTCAATTACTTTTGCTCTCATTTGAGACTGACAATGATGCAGCACTGTCCCAGCTGCACCAGGTTTAGGACTGGACAAGCCTCACTGTCAGAATGCCGGGCAACCATGTACAACTGAGAAACCATTTTCAGGATTTACCTATCCAGAGGGAACTTTTTTTCTGCCCATGATGGGTGGGGGGGCTGCAACTACCGATGATTGTCGATCGTTGTTGATTAATTTTAAAAACTGTCGTCAGATGAACAGTTGGTAATTTAGCACAGCCTACGCCCACATCTTAAATTGCTTGTTTTGACCAAGCCAAGATATTCTATTTAGAATGAGATAAACCAGACACATAGTAAATCTTCATATTTAACAAGCTGGAACAAGTAAATGTTTGTTATTTTTGTTTGTGGCCTTTGTATTTTTATCTTTTCAAGTGACTTAAAGGCACCACTCCAGGGGCCATTTAGTCTTGCACTTCCATAAAGTTGGGGGACCCATGAGAATGATCAAAACTGGAGCAGCAAAGGTCAAGATATGGCATGTTGTATGGATCAAGCTCCAAAAACACTGCAGCCTACTATGAATTTCCCATAATGCAACTCTTTTGCGCATTTCATTACATCCCCACTGTCTGGGAAATACCCACGTCCTCCAAACTCCATGCAACTAGTTTGGAACAGACTTCCCATCAGAAATCTGCAGTGTCACAGCCCCAGCCTTTGGACACTGAGGAGTCAAAGACACTCCTTAACATGGATCAGAGACTTTGGTTATGTGAGAATCATACAGGGGTATGAATAACCAGGTTTATGTTCATATCATATACATAATTCACCTGATTAATTAACAAGAAGTTGAATGAAGTTCAGTAAAATTTAATTCAAATAAAATATCATTAACTAAACTACCCATGAGGACTGAACTGACCTTTCATGTTTAAAATAGATGGGATGTACCTTCTAAGTTATAAATCCATTATCATAATTATTTGTTAATTATCTTTCTTTTAATTGACATTTTGACTACAGTATTAAATTAACCTGTAGTTAAGATTTTTTAAATCTATTTCTTAGTAATATTATTAAGAGAGATCAGTGCAAACAATTGTATAATGACTTCTGTTGCTCTGAAGGAGCTTTATCAAGTCTGAAAAAATATTCCTCTATTTTCTTTATCCATAATCTGTCTTTTGTTCTCCTTCTGTTGTCTCTTGACGATATGGCCTCATTAGTTAACTGGTGACCCTCCTAATTTGTGTTTGGCTGCTACAGTCTGCAAGCAGAGAACACCTTGAGGCCCCCCATCAGCTGGCCAGATCATTAGTGAGAGGATCCTGCCTTCCTGCTCGTACACATCAAAACATCCCTGCTTCTGTCCTTGAGGAAGGCGAGAAAAGAGGAGCATAAGGTTCAATAAATATTGCATTGCACTGTAGGCCTACCTTGAAACAGAAATACATTGAGTTGTAAACACCAGGGGCAGTGTACAGATGTTGGTACATCTTAAAAGTTGTACTTCAGACACGAGAAACATGAATGATTCTTCTTTAATGTATTCGTTTTTATAATGCATTTTATTTCGGCTACTGTAGAATTCAGATTTGCTGCTGTTAGAGGAGGGGATTTCTTTGGTGCTTAGGTAATTGTTACTGTGGAGGTTTGGCAGAAATCACTTGTCAAACAAAGAGTTCAGTCAGAATTGTTTTATGTAATTCCTTCTATTTGTGTTGCTGTATAGTAGGTGCTTCTCTTTCCTCTGTGTTTCTAACCATGACAGTGGTCTTGCCGACTTTGACTGATCTAAAACAAACTACTACGGTTTTTGCCGGAAACATAAAATGCGTCACGTCTTTTTTTCCTTTTAACTTTTTGAAGAGTGTGCAAGGCAGACAGCAGCTTTATGGTATACTTTTTCCCAGGCCTAGACAGAAGAGTGGGAAGCCAACAAGATAATTATTGCACACAAAATGACACCCATGAACACATGTGGGTTTTGCTTTTGTTTGGTTTTTTTTATATATATATAAAAGCGTGGTTCTTGCATGATGGGGTTCTGCCGTCACCAAGGGGTGTGGTTTTGTTGATGTAAACACCCTTTCGTCCAGATTCAGACCAGTATCCCAGAGCAGAATAATGCTCTTATTGGATAATACTGCAGTCCATGACTTAGACCCATTGCCATCTTTCAGAGTCAATACAGGAAGTGGTGTGCTGTTTATGTAGCAAAGCAAAGACAGAAAGTTTTGGGGGTGGAGGTCAAGGTGATGGATGGCTGTGGTTGTGTGGTTGATGTTACTGGTGTTACACAGTGTTGGGATATACACATATTAGATTACTTGCCCACTGCCCATACCGTAGTTTAGTTTTTTTCTGTAGAAACAAACCCATTTATTTCATTTTTTGTGTATCAGCGCCCACATTCATCAAACAAAAAAAACTCTTTGTAAAGTATCAAGCGTATTATCAAAACTTAGTTGGACGACGGATGCTACAATTATAAACTGACTGTCTGCTCCAGGAGCATCTGCAGCAGCAAGAGAGCAGCAAAAAGTAGCATAATGAGACGTCTGTTCTCCGTTCTGCTGCTGTAAACAAACGTAATGCTAGCTGTTAGCAAGCAGCTGCTCTCATGTCTCCCGGGGTCTCGCTGCTTGTTTTCGGCAGCAAAACAAGCACCTGCTCAGTTTGTTCTCGGTGCGTCTCTCTTCGGACGGCAGGCGAGCTGCTCCGGTTCTGGTTCTGAGCGGCGTTCGTCCTCTGGCTTGTCCGCATCTGTGTGCGCCATAGCTTGGATGCACATGGAGGATGACCCGCTGGCAGCAGTCTGAAGCCTGCCATCACTAACTCTTAAATAAGGGGAATATCTAAACTAAAAATCTGATGTTAAAGATCAAAGTAAGCGCTCTACGGATGAGCGTCATTGACGAATATCTAATTTTGTGTCAGACGTGGTGTGGCGGCAGGAGGACACAGACGCAGAAATGAGGTGAACAACAATAAACCTTTATTTCTGCCGTAGGCAAGGCAAGAACTTGACAAGACATGATCCAAAACATGAACAATGACAAAAAAACAAATGATCCAACGAGGACAGAACAGAAAACCAAGACTTAAATACACAGACAAAACTGACGAGGGAACGGGGAACAGGTGAGGGAACAGGTGGAAACACTCAGGGTAATCAAACAGACACATGAGGAAGGGCAAGTGACCTGGAACGAGAGGAGTCCCTTTTCAAAATAAAACAGGAAATGACAAGACAAACACAGAGACAGGACAAAAACCCAACTTTATTTATTATTGTTTATTATTGGAAAATTTCCTCACTATGGCATCCCTACTGTGTGACCAACAGATTTTAATGCAGGACACAAGATTGCATTTATACCACCTACAGGCTATTACCCATTCAAACTGGCAGTTTGAAATTAATCAGAATGCAGAGGTCAGACAACTGTTGCTTCCCAAAGCCATTAGCATCACCTCAGGTACTCAGTCTTCCTCCTACTCCACTTGATGCACAATTCTAATAATTAGCATTAATTCAATCATTTGCAGTCCCACCACCTGCAACACTTGGCACATCACCATTTGATATCAGATACAGGGGTGTAGCGAGTGTTTTTCCTCTCCTGAGACAAAAGGTGGGGGGAAAAGGTCCATTATTCTTTTTTTTTTTTACTTCCAGTTCAGTTGAGTCTCAAGAATTTGAGCAACTGGTTGTGTTTGTCATTCCCACCCTTCCAGCTGCTGTCTGGTCATTAGGATGCACTGTAGCTTGGCTCATTTAATGCAAAATCTGATCTGGGAAAAGTTGGATTTGTCAGTCATTGTGCCCAGCAGGGTCAGATGACACTGGAAATATGAGTGTAAGTATGGTCATAGAGACACAGACATGTTATGGCATGCAGTAGGCAATGTCTTCATTACAGTGCTGTCTGCCTCTGAATCCCCTCTCTGCCTCATTTCTGGATAGGGTCAGAAATGATTTCATGCTTATTTTGGCTAAGCCCCCGTTCCATCAATTATTTGAAATACATCAAGTTAAGCCAACGAAAAAAAAAAAACCCTGTTGAAATGTTTAAGCGGTTGTAACAAAAATAAATGAAGTTCATTAAAAATGGAAATTTTGCAGGGGATTAGTGAGCGAGAGCTGCTTGGCGCTGGTGGGGCTTCTCTATGAAAACCCTGCTGCTCAGGATCAACACACAAAATGGTGTCAATGCTGTTAATTGCCCCCAAGTCCCTGTCCCACAGTGTGGCTCTCAGCTGCCTCTCAGCTCTGTCTGGCAAACTACTCTTGTAACTATGTTTGCAAAGAGGATTTTACAGCCCCTCCATTCCTTCATTCTTTGGCTAAAGGTCTGCTGATGCATACAATATTTACTGGAGCTTTAGAGAAGCAGTTGTTCAATCTTGTCTGCTAGGAACCTAAATGAATCAAATCCAGTGTTGCTTTGGGACCACCGTTAGTGAAAATATACTTTTAGCGAGGAAGAAACAGGAATGTAATCCACTTTAGGTCCTGGATAATATGTCTAAAGGAACAAGTCGATATTTTGGGGGTTTTGGGGGAAATGGACTTGTTTCTGTATCTTAAGTCCCAGTTGTGAGTATTGCCAAATTAGCCATTGTTAGTTCTGGTTTGCAGAGTGTAGCCATGAATGTACAGACAACTATCACTGGATTACTTTGATACTAAAGAAAACTTGATTGATGAGTCTCAGGCAAGTTCTCAAGTGTCTCTTTTTTTCTCTGATTTCTAAGCAGATTTATGGCGGTTAATTGGCGATGGATATCAGAGATAATGACATCCTCAGGAAGTGTAAGTCAAATTGAATGATATCAATATGTGTTTCATGTCTCTGTGCGAAGATTTAACTGAGTTATGACTCTGAGAAGGAGGAAGATTTTTGGTTCTATTTTTGCGGTCTAGTGCATCCTGACCCTTTTGGTATTTTCGTGGTCAGGCTTGCGTCATCTTTTTTTTCACATTTCTATTTCTACATGTATTAAATGAGAAAGTGAGTGTAGCTAAGAGCTTTACAGTTTTGAGAGCTGTTTCACTTTTGATGGCACTACATGACTTTCTGCCTGCTAGGTCAAACATACTTCACAAAGTGATGAAATTTATATCTGGTAATGGATAAGAAACAAACAGAATCCAAAATTTCAGGCTATCCATCCATCCATCCAGCCATCATTCATACAATTTATCTTTTTTTATTTCAAGGTACAATTTATTAATACATACATTGAATGTCCAAGAAATTTCAGGTAGAACCTTCTCCCAGTCGTTTTAAAATCAGTCTGAGAGTTTACCCATCATTTGCCCCAGCTAATGTCATACAGGCCACAGGAGAACAGATGTGCTTGTCACCATATTATCAAGCAGGAGAAAAGGCATGACGAGGCTAGTCGTCTGAAAGGAAGCTACCGCAATATTCCGAAAGTCAAATGATTCATCCGATGTGGCCCGAGCCATTTGTCTGTGTCAGAGTTTATGCGATGCTCCCAAACACTTTGCCTAGCCCCCCAACTTTCCTGTCTCCCATCCTTGAAAGCCAAATCAATCAAGCTTCCCCATGCAGGAAAGTGCCGAAATAAAGAGACAATGAAGTGGAATGAGCAAAAGCAGGATTGATAGCATTAAGAAGATTTGGGACAGCTTGTGAGGAATTTTCTGGGCTGCAGTTTTTTGGGGTGGAGTAGCACACTCCAGTCCACACTGCTGAATAGGATGTATGCAGATAAATGGAGTCAAAGCATTGTAATCATATATTCAGGCCCTGGGAAGCACTTTCTGGCACTGGTCTGATGGATGATTGCCTATCTTCATTTCTAGGAGCTAGAAAGACAAAGGTCCGCTGCATAACGTAATCGATCATTTTTCTCTCTGCTTTCAGAGAGAGGCGGATGCCCTGACAAGTCAGAATACAGATTGTTGAATTGATTGTTGAAATAAAATCATGCTCAGGGTGAAGATTACTTGAATTGCCTTGTTCAATCTTTTCATATACGGACAGAGAAATATAAGATGGGATGTTGTCATAAACAAGCTTTCATCTTGGCAATACCGTGTGATATCTCACTCAAAATCCAAACAAGCAACAAAGCTACAATATTTGATTTGATTTTTATCTTTGATTGGGTCAGCTTGTGTCCCTACCGCACCTGCATGATGCCAAAAATCTCCACTGTTTATGACAAGCAGGCTGTTGTTGGTTTATTAATTTTACATCAAAGCACAAGCAGATGATTTGAAACAGTAGCAGGTCTGTTAAAAGCAGATATGCAGACGTGCGTCTGACAATGTCTTGTTCTGCTCATTCAAGCGGAAAGAAAATGAAAAGGACATCCAAGTTGAAGGGCAACCTCTTATTTTTTTTTCACTCAAAGTTAGAAAGACTCGTCCCAGATTAGAAAATCCAAGTGCTTTCTTGGCCAGCTTTGCCAATGGTCATGGCAGTCCTTGAACACCATTTGATAGACTTGGACATCTGGACCAATGTCAAAGAGTACTTGGCAAGGCAGATACTTTATTGTCCAGAGGTGAAAAGGGACATTTCTGGCTGTTGTTCAGGCATTTAATTTCTAGGAGAAACACAAGCATCTGTTGTCAAGTTCATTTTTCAAATGGGTAGAAGCTGATTAGCACTTTATAGAGAAGCAGTCAGAGCTCCATGGGGATGCAGGGATGATCTGTCAGGCTTTTAGATTCTGGCCAAGATTTGTTTCAGTAATGTTAATAATTACTTTGATTCTAATCAGAAAGGAGAGAAAAATCTGACTTTGAAGTAGAAGGTGGATAAGAAATAGAATTATTTCACACCATTTTTTCCACTTTATGCACAATCTTGGCCTCTGACAAAACAAAGCTCAGCGATCGTCTGTCTCTTTCTCTGCACTAATCGACTTTATCTGCGGGACTTTTGCCTTTGATCTCAGACAGTTAGCAGCAGACTGCTCCTCAACGTGAGCCTCTGACAAAATGGGTGAAGCATATGGTAACACAGTGGGATTCTGGGTAATTTAGCCCCCTTCACAACGATCGCACTGCATGAGAATGAAGCCTTGACAGAAGAGGTGAAGAAACTGGGCTGAACTCAAACTCTTGTTACTCTAACATGCGTGTCATTGATGAACACTGTGGCCTCCAACAGAACCAGCCGAGTGCTCCAACAATCTGGACATCTGTAAACATGTTGTGCATGTCTCTCATTTACCTGTGCTATTAGAGCTAAATTATTCTATTTATCATGTAGGTGCCACTTTCTGATGAGGCACCATTTAAAATGGTTTATATAAGTATTAACTAATGGCTTTATTAATGCCAATAAAGTCATTAGTAACAGTAAATTCATTACTCCAATGTTTGGGTTGCCAGCTTGCCACTCCATTAATTAATGGTTTAACAGGCTCAATTATAAGCTATTAATAACAGACTGGGTTGCCAAGTCATCTCTCTGGCTATTGTTATCCTCTTTATTTGGTGATAACTGCTTATCAAATTGTTCCAATCACTCAGTGGTAAATATGTTACAAGTCATTAATAAACCATAAAGTTGAAGATACCCTTCGCACAGCAGTGCCTCTCTCCTGGGTGCCAGCTAACCTACATTGTTTCTCTGTGCCTACAGGTGACCTCATATGTAGGTAAAACTCAGTGACTAAAAAAACCCTCCTTTGTACTCTATATGTTTTTTTTATGTAAAGGTGTGCATGGATGTACTCCTCCTCTGTATTATTAGAGATGGGATAGCCATATTGTGCATTTTGTACTATGACATTAATTGTATCTCATTATCTTGTGGATATGAGTCTTATGGAAATGTATATTTATATCTGATTTTGTAAGGTATAAACATAGTCACTGTTACCTGGTGTTTACTTTTTTTGTGCCTTTGCATCAGAAAATGAGATGCTGTGTGTGAACTTGTTGACAATTAGGAATTTTTTACAACCTGGCAACCTGAAAGTGCAAGCCCAGTTATTCTTATTAATGACATATACACATGGCGTATACACAACCATTAATGATTTATGAACCCATTATTTAAAATGTCTTTTTAAAAAGTCTTTGTAAAAGGTTACTTTATTAGAAAGTAGGGCTGTCTTGGGCTGGCTACTTTCCTGAACCGCTGCATTATCCACAGCACTTTTGTACTTGAGTACTTGACTCAGTTGGCAATGATGGCCCATGATACTTAAATGATTATTATATGAAGTCCATTGAAAAATGCATAATATACTGTATATGTAAGTGGATTAGGGTACAGGCGCTTAATAGAGGTGTTTACACCTTGAGTATTTTTTAAGGAGTAAGCTTTAGGTATACCCTGCTGATTTTATATCAGCAAATGTATTCATTTTAAAAATGCATATTTATATAACAGCACAGACATTTTCACTCTTGCCTCTCATTGGCCTTAAGCTATACTCATTACTTGCTCGTTAAAGTTTTTGCTGTTCGATGTTCAGTTCTATGAAGTTTGTTTGATGTTCCAGCTTGGTCTTGTTTTTTGTTGCCTTTTATCCTTTTCTCTTCCCAGAAAAGAAGAATGTGTGGGTATCATATGAAGTTGAAATATTTAAGAAGTTCATCAAGCAACATACTGTACGTATCTCTGGTTGAACCTTTGCAATAGCACAATTTCTTAGATATCACTAAAACATCGTTTTAGTGATAACTAATTGTTATTTTTTTCTCAATCCTTTTTTTTCTGTACATAGTTATAGTCACAATCCAATTTTTACATAATAATTTAATTTCATGTGTATATTACAGGTGGGTGGAACAGCAACCCTAGCTCAGTTCAGTTCCAGAGCATTTTCTGCCATCTAACAGTCCGCTGTGGGGTTCCTCCAGGGAACACTGGCAGTGTGAGGATGAGACGGCCTCGGCCTTGTCTGCTGTGGTCATGTCATCTCTAGTGTTAGCTGATGACTTTGACACTGCCTCCTCTTCATTTGAGGACATCTGTAGTGTGATACTGGACCACAGTTACCCATCAACTCACTTCAAGGGTTTGACAGAGAATGTACTGGTGTATATAGGAGAAGGAAGATTTGTTGTTCAACAGGTGATGAAGTAGCTTTCATGCAATGTGTGTCTGATGCCGTACCAGCATAATTTTCTGAAAATTATCACACGTTGATCTTGAAGAACAATGGAGACCACTTTTGAAAATGGGAAAATTGTCTCAAACTTTTAGACCCTACTGTATATATATATATAAATGAAGATGTTTGATTGAAAATAAAATTTTGTACTTTTACTCAGATTTCTACCTCTAAAACTAAGAGATGGCCAAAGGAATTTGATGTAATAGTGGTCACATTTTTTAGTTTTATTACATTATTTAAGAAGTTACAAGGCAAGCTAACAAGCTAACTAAAGTTTAACTAATGAACCCTCTTCATCATTGTGCGATATTGATTACTATGGAAAAAATGATTCTGATTGTATTTTTTGCCATATCGCCCAGCCCTAGTTCTGAGGATGTGTTCAGTCTTGGTGACCATATTATTGGTACTCAAGATGGTATTAACAATCATCACTTTTGCTTCCTGTCATTAGTTTTAAGTTTTAAGAAACTCACAAAACCTGAAATCATGGATTGGAGCCTGCGTGTCCCAGAAGAAGTTGTGGGTATTCAGAAGGTGTTTTGGCAGAGAGCTGATCAGATCTGCCTCCAGAAACTGAATTTAATTCCAATATGTAACCAGTATCATGTTCAATTTCTCACTTTTATAACAAACCAAATATACTGAAAATCCGTTCAGAATTAAACAAGTTACAGCCGATTTGTAGTGAAGTCTGCATCTCTCAACACATACTATATTTGTTTACCAGGGGATCTTATCTACATTTCTATGTCTATGATTTGCAGTTTCTCCTCTGACTTCCTTGAGTGGCAAGCTAACATTACCGTAAGTTGTAATTTTAAAAAGGCAGCTAACAGCCTTACTTTGATCCACATTTTCCATCTATGGTGTTGACTGCAAAACTATTCCACACATTACCTCTCACAAGGTTCAGTGTTAGGGTTATCCATTCAGCTAGTTTTCTCCATGTTGCATTAGCAAAGAGAGCAACAATAGCCTAGCTTGCTGACCGAGCAACAGGGCATGCACTGGGTCAGACACTGCATTATATAAATGCCCCAGCTGGCCTGTTGCACTTATACAGTGTAAATTTTGAATTCAAACAGATTATTACATCATTTCCCCCCCCCACATCTGAACAATAGTGTGATTTTCAAATCACCAATGACAGCCCTATTTAGAAAGTGGTACCCACATGTGCTATCAGGGGACTCATTACTCTTCATTAGAGTTCTAACAGTGGATAGCAAACAAAACCAATAAGCAAAGACAAGGATTATGACTTCCCAGGAGACTGGTGTGTCAGCCTGTGGGAGTTCACTGGCTTGTGGATGGAGCAGGTGGCCACTGTCACACACTGAGGCAACAGCTTGACTCTGTTTGCAGGACCTGGACAAGTGACACTACGTCTGGACAAATTACACCTCACAGCTCAAACCACAATGTCATCGCCCTCATTTAACCAGAGCGTCATCCAGAGACATTTCACCAAGATGAATCCTATTTTCAAATTATGGATAAAACTTTAATGATACAAGGCATTAAATGGGCTAATATAATTCCAATTAAAATGCATAGATTCTGATCTTTAATTGAGAACGAGAGTGAAAGGAACGGATGCTCTAAATGTTTAAATAGAAAGTCACTCTGAGTGGGAGGAAAAAAATAAATTTAGACGTTTGGCTTATTACTTCCGTATCTACATTCATCAATCAGAGTATGAATCTTTAAAGCTGAGCCTTAAATTACAAAGCATGCATGTGCCTTTGCCATGAACAGCTGTAGTGTTCAGTGATACAAATTAACAAAGTACGTTTCCTACATTACTCATTATATAATAGACAGTCAGCAGTTTACTCTGCAGTGTGCAATTAGTCAAGATTTCAGACACTTAGGAATTCATACTTTGGTTAATTGTTGCCAGACAATTAACAAAATACTAGGGCTACTTTCTGTTCAAATGGGCAGGTAAAATTTGTTTTGCATGGGTAGTAATCATTAAGCTAATAATACTTATGTATTTTTGGTTATGTACAGTTAACTACTACTAGTACTTTACTTGAGTACTACAGTTTAAGTAAAAGATCTGAATACTTGCTCCACTACTTGCAGTGTTTGTGTATGACTGAGACGTATGCTTTACATGCAGTATGTCCTCTGAAGGTCACAGTCAGACTCCAGTCCAATACATCAGAACACAGATGCATAGCAGTCTTCGTTTGATCATATTGCCTGCTCTGCTACATGCATCATTTATTGAATTCCAGACGCTCATCTAAGCTATGTAAGATAAAGCAAAGACGGCTCATTTGCCAGGCTATTCTCTGCTACTGTAGAATATCACCAGGCCCTGTGTTCCTGGTTTTGTCTTAACTAAACACAGCACATGCTTGGGCCAATCCAGCACCCCTACAGAGTGGAGATAATTAAATATGGAGGTACTAATGTCAGGTCAGGGCCACTGCGGCTTTGCTAATGAATTCCAGGTTTCTGCGAGAGAGGAGCCTGCACCCTTTTTCACGGTCATCTAACAGCAACCGCAGCGAGGCATTTATCGCCGCTGCCAATCGATGTGTGATGAAGATGTGATGGTCCAGGCTGGAAAAGAAGGGGCTCTGGACTCCAGGTACGGGTCATTCATCTCTGAGAAGATGCTCTCATGCTGCCCCTCTCACTGGGCCATTAGAGTTTGAGGGATCAATGTGAGCAGCCGAGGAGGAGTCCATCCATCATGTCACCCACACAGCGGCGTGCTCCTACCCCAATGGAGCTGGCTTCCTGAACCTCACCTAACCCCACACCACAAATATAATTACACTCTGTTTCAGCCTCTTTACTCTAAACCGACTCTGAGGACATCCTCATCTCCCAGCCAGCAGGGCTCCGAGAATGTTCACAGGTTGCCTCCGCAAGGAGAAATGAAGGAGCTCTAAAATGTTCCGCTCTTAAACTTCTGTTTCGTCTTTACATAACTTTACTTGAAAAGTTTATGAACCTTTGTGTGAACAGTGTCACAGCTCTTGTCAACCAGATTTTTTAAAATAGATTTAATTCACTAGATGATTGCTTGGCATGAATCTTTTCTCAGTACATTCTCTAAGGAGGTGCTTGAATTACTGGGGGATCTTAATGTTCTCCAAGAACACTGTATTTACAGAGGAAGCACGAAACAAACCGGACCAATCATTGACTACGTTTACATACACAAATATTCCGGTTTTTGCCCTTATTCCGAAAAAGACAAAATTCCTACTGAGCTGTTTACATGGCTGATGAAAATGAATATTTACATGCAGAGGATTTTCAGGGTTTCCCTCTGCTTGAGTAGGAATCACAAGATCTCTGCAGGCAGTGAAGTAAACCAGCGAGGTGAAAAACATTAGTTTACAACACTGCTGAGTGTTTTTGATGCATCACACTGAGTCGTCGCCATCAGTCCATGACTGCATGTCAGGATAATAACCAATCCCCTCCATCCCTGTTGTGGAGAAGGCGCCCTCCGTTTTTCCAGCCTGCCCTGAACAGCTCTTCACTCTCCTCCCATTCCTCTCTTCTGTCTGCCTTCCTGCACAGGCGTCTGCTACACAACCAGCCCTTCATGCATCTCTATCCCAGCTTTGCAAACTGTTGGCTAGTTGGTTTGTTTACAACGCACAGAGCTGACCGTAAGCAGGTAAAAGGCCATGTGTCACAAACTGCAGTAAAGACTCCAATTGAGCTCCATATTCTAAATGTGCTGTATCCATGTCCAAAGAATGCTCCTAAGACCCAAATAATACCAAAATATCCAACATGTCTTCATTGGAAAAGGCTACATTTGGAATAAGACCTATTCAGAATATCCAAACAGAAATACACTGTGTATATGAGCCATATCAAATATTAGCGTATATGAAAACATGTACATTGTAACATTCATGATCTATGATACAAAGTAACAAATCCTACAGGTAAAGAAAGTCACTGTGAATGGATTGTGGATCTTCTCTGATTTTATAATGAAAGTGAAGCGACAGAAAGCCATGTAAAAACCAACAAGAGACCAGCTGTGGAATACAAACTCTCTCTTTCTTTTCCCTCCTATTCTGTTTGTCTATGTTTTCATCTTCTCCTTTTCTCACTCTATGTATTTATTTGGTACTCTTTAGCTCCAAATGCTTTATACTGGTATTTTTTTTGTTTGTTTTCTTATTTGAATGTGTAACAGTTACATCATGTGAATTTCTGTGTACGTGTAAATAAATCTATAGTAAGTGTGAGTAATCATTGAAAGACTGATGAGTGAGAGTGAGATCAAATGAGAGAGACTTGTCAGGGTGTAGCAGCGATGAATGGACCTGAATGCAGAGACCAGAAAGCGGGACTGAAGAAAAAAAACCACTTTATTTTAACGTGAGCATCCAAAGAAAAGCTGACGGGACAGGCATACCTCCAAACAGAGCAGACTTGACAAGACAAAAAACAGACGATCCAACAAAGACTCAAAATGAAAAGCAAACTAAACTAATCAGGGAATGGAGAACAGGTGACTAGACACAATGGCAGACTACAGGAAACCCAAAAGAACACAAAAAGTCCAAAAAAGAAACAAAGTCCAGACAAAACTGACTACAGAAATTTAAAAAAGTAAATCAGGTTGTGAATACTGCAGGTATTTCAGTAATGTAAATGCAAAAAGGATATGTAATGTCCTTTTTTCTTTTGTTGCTGTTTTTTAAAAAAGGAGAATAAACTGATTATTATTTGATATTTTTAAATTATGCAAAAAAGAACAGTTGTTTGTAGTAGTTTGACGCAGGAGGAACATAAAAAGTTGGGCAGAATTGTAAAGACTCCCGTTTTTTCCTCCTCAAATAACTCATCAAGGAGAGGAGTAGCTACTACTATAAAAAACCTCATGTACCATGTCAGAAGATAAATAGTAGAGCTGGAGGAGGGAGGAAGGTTTGTTTTAGTGATGGGCAAAATAGGAAACATTGAAATATCTCTCATAAATATCTATTACCCGCCAGATGAGGCTGCTGAATTTATGAACCAATTATAGATTTAATAGTAACTCAAGGAAAAGGAACGGTTATCATTGGAGGTGAATCTTGTCTGGGATCTTAAGTCAGATTCTACAGCAGGGAGTAAACACAAGTCTGAGCAAAATGTAAATATTTCAAGGAGAGTGTGTAGAGAGTTATCCCAAGAACAAATTAGACAGACTTATAGAGACCCTACATATAAAAGATTGTGTATTATCCTCCATACACATAGTGTGTATATGTTGACAGCCAGCTATACACCTTACACTCTGGTTTATTGGCAAGAAGAAACGATTAGAACTAATAGAAGAACTATTTAGAAAACTAAAATACAATCAAAAGATTGGCGTAATTGTGCTTTTAATATAAACGTTCAAAAAGAAGCGTAAATGACAATAAGACCAACCAAAAGCTTACACATGTGTTCCCACTTCTTTGTTAAAGCTTCGACAGCAAGTTGAGGTTATTTCCTGTGTTACTTAAAGGATCCACTAGGTGGCATAAGTGTTCACAGATTACTTAAATGTACATCAGCATACCCATGAGAGCCACAAGGTGTCACTATTTCAGTTTATAACATATCAATGACAGAACAGACTGGATTACTTCCTCATGTTAATTAAAGATATATCAACCATGAAAAAAAATCAATATTAGAATGATGGAATATTGGAAGTTAAACTCAAGGAAGAAGAATAATTCATGGAGGATGAAAAATTCCCTCTTACAAGATTAGTAGATTTAAAAGAGAGAAAATTCTAACAGATAAAACTGAAATAGAAAAAAATACTATGAGCTGTTATATAAAGAATAAAGCTGACAACACAGATACAAGAAGAACAGAAACATATCTTGAAAGACTTGACTTAAAACAAGTCTCAGGGTCACAAAATGTCAGTCTTATTCAAACTATAACAGCATTTTACAACAAATTAAGGAGTTTTAAAAAGGGAGGCCCCAGAAGATGACGGGTATACTAATCAGCTGTATAAAGGGTTCTAAGAGCTATCAAAACCTCTTTACAGAAAGCTTGTAACTTCACTTTAGAATCAGGCATCTGGACACCACAGATGGAAGAAACAGGATTTCTCAGAAGCAAAGTTGAAACAAACTATAACATGAACCTGGAGTATTATATATATATATTCAGGTGCATCCTGTGTTTTTATGTAGAGGAGTATTTATAGGGTATCATTAAAGTCCCCCTCCACTCAAAAAAAAGAGAAATCTTTCTTGTTCCTACAGTTGGATGTTGGAGCTTCACTGTGCGGAATGATGTATGTGCAGTTTGACACTAGAAGACTGTTTTCACATTCATCTGCTGGAGACGAAAAGATTCTCTGTGCTCACTGAAAGTCCGATTTTAAGGGGCAAGTCTGGTGAGTATGATTGGTGATATCACAACTAGTTTTGAAGCCAATCATAGTCCGATATTCACTTACACACGTGTGATATGGAAACTTGAAGCCTCCAGTGCACAAACAGAGTGGACTTCAGAGACACATTCTCTCAAGCAGAGTATTTTTATGTCCCCATACACATCTGGAGGGGATCTTTAAAAGAAAATTTAGATTTAGGAATATACACTTGGTAAAATATTTTTAGAACTAGTCACTCACTTATTCATTATGCTAGTTCGACCACTGGACCATTTGTGTTTATTCACCTCAAACAGCCAAAATACATTATTGTACATTAGCTGTAAGTGTTACCAGCGCCAGACCTAGGGGAAATCTGGGCCGGCAGCAAGGGTTACACAGGCAAGGATGCACTGTGTAGCTAATAAACACATTGTCTGTGAATTAATAAGGGAGAGAGTCAAAATTAGCGTCTTGCTCTAGCCGATGCTCATTTAATATTGAATTCAACATAACAATACAAAACTGTACATATTTCTCAGTTATGTCATCTTCCTAACCATTTGTTGCTTCAAAGTTCACATTCTCACCAAAATTTATGTTACAAAATAAAAATGAAGGTTGAAACCAAATTCACAATAAACAATATAAAACAATCTAAATGAAAATAACTTCACACAAATTTACAATATGACTTACATTTCTAAATAAATTAATTAGCTTAATTACAAGGTAATGTGCAAAATATAATATATATAAATCCAAAGTATATGTATAAAATATAGCATCACAATACAAAAACTATATTACCCAAACACACATATTGAACTCAACTCACATTACTGCAATCACTCCTACCCTAACACATTCATCACAATTACACTCATCCTACACTGACACAACGTACACAGAACCTTTCTGCAACATATGTATCACCCTCACTTGCACTTGCACTTAACCTCTTAACAAAATGGCGCGACCGCGCTCGGTTAGCGAGCAGCCGGAAACTGGTTTGAATATAGCGTCTCAATTTACCCTTAACTCACGGCTGACTGGCTTATACTCTAAAACAATCTTTCAACACATTTTCATTTGTTAGCGTATGCAAACAGCTTTAACTTGTACTGATGACAATAAACAATTGATATTCACGGAGATAAACAATTGATATTCACGGAGATAAACATTCATAATGGCGGCGGCCATTACGACACACTTTAGCAGAAATACACTCCAAATACGTCTAAAACTCACGTCACAACTTCACAGAACACTTTACAATGCATTTGCATAAGACATTAACCAGAGCTGATCATAGAAAAGCAGTTTTAACATACCTGTGAATTAATAAGGGAGAGAGCCAAAATTAGCGTCTTGCTCTAGCCGATGCTCATTTAATATTGAGCTGCGCATGAGCAGAGCATGTCAGGTGACCTCCCTAAGGTATTCACAGCAGCGTCACAGCGCCGTCTACTGACATCTTTTGGTATTGACCTGATGTCAAAACTACATAAACAGAGGTAGATTGATTCAAATAATTAACAAAAAATTAGGGGGTGTCTGTTTACATAAAACATGTGGCATTTCCAACCCACTACATAAGCTAGCTAGCAACAGCAGGCACTGACTGTGTCTGTGGGAGAGTTTCTGTGTACTTGTGTTCAGTTCGGCCTCTACCTTGACCTTGTATGTAATCACCTGACATGAAACATCCTTTCACGTTCTGTCTGAACACACCATTAGAGTGTAGCAGGTGTGTTGCATTAGCTTAGTGAGCTAACAATCAGTAATGAAAATTAAGTAAGAAATATAGCTTTGGGTGTTTGGCTTCAACACAACAAACAAAAAAAATCCAACAGATTTGTCATCTTGATTAGCTCGAAACAGCATGAAGGGGATGCTAACTTCAACACAGTTGTATTGTTTTTCACACAGCTTTCATGACACTGAGGCGTCATGACGCTGACGCACAACATGTAAATCACAGCTTGAATAAACTGTGTATTCAACAGTACTCCAAATATTCTCCATATATACTGGGATTTTGTCACAGTCAATCACACACAGATGCCCGCAGACATGAGGAAGAGGAGGAGAATCACATCCAGACTGTTGACATGTCTCTGTGAATGCGGGAATTAACTCTGTACTCATAAATATGTTGGCTGCAAAAGGAATTACCCATCCCATCCAGAGGCGGCCCATCTTTTCAAAATCCCTTTTTCTCTATGCAAACAAGAGCAATTCATTTGAATAATTCTCACTAAACCTGTCTCATCCACTTGTTTTCCCTTTGAGAGGCAATCACCCTTTGTCTGCTTGTAATTTATGACCACGGGCAAATCTGCTGTGGTTTTACAGGGTAGCATTAGAAAACACTCTTGTTATTGTGAAGTATTATGGTAAATAGGGAAAAATACACTTTTTAATGGAAAAAGACAGGTGCTTTCCAAGATGGATCCTCAGCCTTATGTGTTTCTGAAACACTAAAAGGAAGATGGATTATTTTGCACTGCTACTTATTCATTATCCAAATTATGCAAATACTTCATCACTGTGAAATGTTTTTAAAAAGCTTTTGAACATCCGACTGCAGCTTCTCCGCAGAATTGAGATGCATGTTTGTTGTACTGTGACCTCTTGAACAACTTGATTATGAAGTTAGTGAGCTTACAGTGCTGGATGTGTTAGCCTTATAGCATATTAAGCAAAAAAATCACATTCAACATGTCTGACTGAGTACAAGTCCTGAATTATTATTGAGCACTGTGCTGCAAATGTCTGCAGTCACTGCAGGAGATGACAGATTACTGCAACTCATGTACAAAATAAATCTATATGATACTTATATTTTGAAGGAATGTTCTAGAAATGAACACAGATATGAAGCACCTGTAATTGGAGTCCTTGTATTGGCTGCATGAATGGAAACTTAATGGTGGTGTGTGTGATTCGATCTACTCTTGATACTGTAGAAACTGCATCACAACCATGACAGCCTTCCCAGGACACACCTGTCCCAGTGCTGCAAGCCATTAGTGTGTCAACCCAGAGTTTGAAAACCACTGTGCTGGAGGATGAATTGCACACTTCTTCACTTCACTATCAAATGAAGCCATTTCTCCCCACAGGAAGTGTTAATGGCCCATTTCACTTGTTCTAATGTATTTATTTGGTATCTATCTATCTATCTGTCTATCTATCTATCTATCTATCTATCTATCTATCTATCGTCGATAAACATGCATATCTATAAATGACCACTTAATACAAGATAATTTATGCAACTCACAAATGTGTTTCCTTATCCACACTCAAACCAATAAACTAAATTAAAGTGAACACATGCGTAGGAAGTTCATGAGTCCTAGTGAGACTGAGCAATATCAACTAGTATTCATATTAACATCATCTAGGCCGAACATTAGTTTCCACACTTGTGAATTATAAACAAATAAATACACCAGTGGAACAATGAACAGCTTTAAGCAGCAATCTATTTCTCCACTCAGGTTTCCATAACTGTGTGCCCAAATGCAGGTCAAACAAGTTCTACTTCATGAATTCCAGATACAACAGGGAAGAAAAACAAACAACAACAGCGTATCTATCTATATCTGTTTGTGTGTGTGTGACTGGCCCTCAACTATCCTCGTCAGACTGCAAGGCATACTAATTTTTTCTGACAAGAAAGTAAAGATTCCCAGTATGTGCTCAATTTATCCAAATAATGCCTATTTGGAAATTTGCGCTTACATTTCCGGAGCTGCTGGCTGGTTGAGACCAGCCAGTTGGCAAACATCGTGACAGGACACGTTGACAGGGTCTTTTTAATTACTCTCACTACCAGAAGGGGGAGACAAAAGTTTTGCAATGCAGGTTTAATGATAGCCAAGTCAAAAAATAATGGCACAAAATCTCCCTACAGCATACTCTATCACAACCAGAGACTGTATATAACGATGGATGTCAAGACAGCTCCCCAGAAATGAAGCCAAAACACCTTGATTGCCCCCTGGTTGCAGGCTGCAGTATAGGTCATAAGTCCCGTCCCCTCCATGTTAGTGGATGGGACATGAGCAAAACTAGAAAATCGAAGTCCAAGACAAATAATTTTTTTTCCCAAAGATGGTTTCTGTCATTTCAGGTAGTTCTTATCATGCTGATGTTTGTTTGAAGTGTTTCATTTCCATACAACTTTGTTTTTATTGTATTTTTTTTAATATTTTATTCGTTATTTGACAATATAGAAAGGGGGTCTGATGTCATGATTGACAGTGGTGACAGCCACTATCTATTGTGCATACTCTGGCTCCAAAAGACGTCACACAAGAAAGATGGCTGCTCCCGGAAAGGAAATATTTTGGCTTCATTTTAGCATAGCGGTAGGAAGTGGAGACACGTACAGTATATGGTCACAACATTTAGACTGCTAGCTAATTACATTATCTGTTGATGTTAGCTAGGTATACTAGCTACTAGTATAAAGTTAATATGCCCTTTTGTTTCTACAGTGCTAACCTCAGCAAAACTATTACACTTCCTGGTCTACAGTGAGTTAGCCAACCCAGGACAGCTGTGTCTTTCATATCAACATTTTTAATTTAATACCATAACGTTATGATAGCCTGGATTGTCTTGCTGTGCTCTAACCTCACATGCTAGCACAGCTGTGCCAGTGTTCGGGCAAAGCCGACTGTTTTTCTCTGGTGTGACAACATCATTGCGGGCCTGAAAGAGCGACACACATAGGTTTTACTTTGGTGAGCAAAAACTATTTTATCTCATATGAAAGTGCCTCAAATTACGGTAGTTATGTTTTTACATCCATATTGTTTACATTCTGTCAAGAGGAAATGAAAATGCACAGTGCCATCAGTGCCATTACTGCTGTTGTGCCAAATGTGGCCTTTTCTCCTCAAATCAACCAGTAAAATGTCAGTCTAGACATGTCAGACTTGAGTGCTACTTAACAACCTTTCCCCAGAAAACATCTGATGTACAGCTCATAAGGACACAGAAATTCAAGTCATGTGTCTAGAGGAAAGTGCAGCAAATCTCTGGAGAAGGTATCTTTAGTTTATTTATGTATCCAGAAACAGACACACCTCAAGAATATAGACAGTGTAATTAAAAAGCAAACATAAATATCATCACAAAGTCCTTTCTCGTATGTGTCTTAATCTGTGTGATTTCAAGATTAGAAATAGTAATTACACTGTGACGGGATATGGGTAAAAAAAATTCATCACACGTCAGACACAATCCAGCACAGAAATTCAAACAGCTGTTTAACAGTTACACTGACATAAAAGGCTTAATGTTAAACAGGCACAGATGACTGCTTTTAGTTTAGGGAACATTAAGTGAATTTGCTGTCCACAGTGAACTATCAGGATGAAGACATGATGCATGAGTGGAAGTAGGAGTGTCAGTACCACTGTGTGGCCAGTTTGGGACATTACATCTAGACTGTTGAACAAACAGTAATACAGTCACCAACAAGCCAATGTGTTTCTAATCCAGTTAATTTTTTAAGATGTGTATATTATTTATATTATTCTTATCCATAGTCTATAACTTGATGTTGGTTTACTTAAAAGGACAGGTCTGTCTTAGGAGTCCAAATGAACATTGAAACGTGGTTTTCTTACTGTAATCAGTCCTCCTGATCATACTGACCATTAGAGGATCCCTTCATATAAGCTTCACATCAACTTTTAAATGACTGGATTTTGGCCTCCATCACTTACATTAAAAGCACATTTGAAGGGGATCTTTTAATAACCAGTATGAACAGGAGGAATGATTACAATGAGGAAAAACCTCTTTCATTGTTCACATGGACACCTGACTGTTGTTTTAAGACATACTTGAAAAACTGTTAATCTTTTAATAAGATTAACAGTGCAATTTAGCCCCAAATCACCTATCTAAAATCAGAGAAATATCATACTGAATACAATTCACTTTATTAAGTTATACATAAAGGATAATCGTGTTAAAATACAGTATTATATAAACACTGCCATGGTTATGTACAATTAACAAGATTTGTTCATGACGTGAAAGACATACTAAATAATCAGAACATGAGAAAATCCACCAGATTCAGTTAGTTAAATACACCTGTCTGATTAGTCGTCATCTGTCTTTTCATTGGTGAAGCTACTGACTATCTGAGAGCAGCTTAACAACTTTAACAGAATCAATTTTTATTTTTTTTTTTAAAAAGCAGGAATTACAGTAAGTCCAGTGTCACAACATTGTTCAGTCATCGAGCCTTTACACTGTCGGTCCCACATAAACAAGACTTCTAGAAAAAGTGCATTCAAATAAACGCACACCGCTATGCAAGCAGCTATCAGCGGGTAGCTACCAGGAGCAGACCTGATGATTCGGAGGATGTATGGAGTCCATGGACTACCAAAACACACAAAGCCTGGCAGGTCTTAAGGAGACAAACTGTGTTTTTGCTTTCAAATGACCTCATTTATGCACACTAGTTAACAATGTGCTGTGATCCTAACAGATTTTAAGGAGTGCCAAAGTTAATACAACATTGTTTAAACAGTGAAACTCCAAAGTACAGCCACATATCTGTCCAAAAAATAAAAAACCCGCATTTAATCCAAGTGGCTCAATTGCAGGAGAACAGATGGCCTGACAACTTTCACTGTAGATTTTGCACTGTTGCATGAAGAATGAAACTATGTCACTTTTTTTTTTACAGAATAACAGCCACTGAGGCCACAAGTGACAATGACTGGATGAAGGTAAAATATAATCCAACAATAACACAAGCAGAGAAGAGTCATTGAACTGACTCAGTGATGTTACACAGCAATATCTATCTGAATTTGTCAACATTAGCTATAACATTAGCCACTATATAAAAAAAAAGAAGCCAAACTCCTGCTGGTGCTGACGTTAGAAAAAAGGGAGATTTATCGCTAACAAATTCAACTTTTAAGTTGTGAAAGGTACAATGCATTATTTCTTCTTTCAAATGCTCCCACTTATCAAAATGTTGATATTATTACGTTCTGTTAATTGGTGACAACAAATTATTATTTCAAGAACAGGTCTGAATTGTTTGTATGCATGAATTAATTATTCTAATATATTATTCTAGTACAAAATATCATAATCTGTGTGCAACAAAGTTAATGTTTTTTTTCTCCATAACAGCTGCTGGGCTCTGTACTGTACTAACCTGATCATGTTCTTTGCTTTTAGCTCTCTTGTAGCAGATGATGGAGTGGAGCAAAGACAAAACCTTAATACCAAATAGCTGGATTATGTAATGAGGGCGTGTACCTGTCTCCAGAGTAAAATGGTTTTTATGTAAGAAAAGAACTGGTGTTCATTGATATGGAGATAATGTTATTCTGCTTTCATTTAATGGACCCCTCTAGCTGCTGGGGCCCCAAGACAGTCACCTACCTTTGAATAATGTTAACATCATATACATATGCAATCAGGAACCATGACACCTGCTACTCACCCCTCTAAGAGTTTCTTACAGCTTGTAAGTGAACGTGACTCTTAAATCCTCTCAGGTATCTTCCGGTAATGGCTTGGCAGGTAGCCAGAGGAAAGAATGCCCGCTATGCTGCTTTGGCGAGTGTATGAAGAACTGGTTTGTCAAGATGAACAGATAGCAACTTTTAGTCTCTGTTGAAAGCAGCCTCTTCCAGTCAAATGCGCTTTAAGAGTTACACTGCCTGTCTGAAAGTGCATTCAGTTGTCAAACAAAGTAAAACAAGCAAAATGAGTGTCCACAACTGACTTGTTGTAGTCAGGTGTAGTAAAGTAGTTCCTCACTGCATGTCACAGTTACAGTCACAGTATTCAATCACATGCAGAACATTTTAGATCCTTCATTTTACTGCAAAGAGTGGAATCTCATATTACATTAGAATTTGTTATTTCATAGAAACATCAGTGTGTTGACGTGCGGATTCAAGTGATTTTTGATTTTGGGTGTATACGGAATGTTTTTTGGTTTCTTTTCCTCTTCCAAACATGTCACAGCCCGGTCAGTGTGTGCTAATAACGAGTGGCATCGTCGTAGGAGGTCACGTCCACGTCAAAGAAGTCCTCCAGCTTCCACTGTAGGGTCTCAAACGTGGGCCGGTCCTGTTCGCTCTCCTTCCAGCATTCCATCATGATGTCATACATGACCTTGGGGCAACTGGCGGGGCACGGCATCCTGTAGTGCTCAGCAAGCTTCTGGACCACCACGTAGTTTGTCATGCCTGGAAGAATGACAGACGGACGCGATTACTGATCTAACATAGAGGGTTTTTGGATGGTTACACAATCAAGGTCTGACTTTTTGGACAATTGTGAATAGACCTGTGCCATTTTTTTTTTTAATTTCCTTGTTCAGAGAATCTGGTTGATCAAAGTCTTACCTGGGTAAGGCATCTGGCCAAATGTCATGATCTCATACAATAAAATGCCAAAGGACCAAATGTCAGATTTGATGGTAAACTTGTTGTCGTGGATGGCTTCAGGAGCGGTCCATTTCACTGGGAATTTGGTGCCTTCTTTGGCTTCGTACACATTTTCATTCTCTTTCTAGAAACAAAACAAGGCAGACAATACAGATTTTAACTTGAGTCAGTCAGCTTTGCACTTTTCTATCATGGCAGGACCTAAGTGGACGTTGGTTGCTACATACAATAAAGTACACAATGGCACAGTAAGTGTAAAACCCACCATGAAGACCCTGGCCAGGCCAAAGTCAGCCACCTTGCAGATGTTGTTCTCCCCCACCAGCACGTTCCTGGCTGCCAGGTCTCTGTGGATGTAGTTCTGTAACTCCAGGTAAGCCATGCCGGCCGCCACCTGGGCAGCCATCTCAATCTGGTCAGAGATACGCAGTGTGGTACCCTTGTCCTCTGAAATCAGGATAGAGAGGCACACAGTGAGTCACAGTCATAGTATGTAGAGCTATAATGTGGCAAACTAAGTAAGAAAATGTTTCCATAAAGGAGTTATTTGGCCGATTTATTTTGATGCAGAGCAATTTCATTTATCTATAAGACAACACATTTCCACTTATTTCTATTAACTTTTTTGCTGGAAGTTGGCAGGCCACTCCCCTGACCTTTTGACCCCATTATGGCAATATGACAAATCTAATTAAACATGAACAGGGTCAAACTGCTTTGTTCATTTTCTTTAGAGGGATTTTATGAACTTTTAGGGGATTTTTTTTTTTTTACAGCCTCACATCAATTTAAAACCTTGTTATGAGCAGCATTATTCTTGACGGTACTGACAATGAAGGAGCATGGATTTATGGCTTTTTCATTTAAAGTCTTACAGAAACCCATACTGTAATAACTGCGGATAATGTAGTGTGTGCATAGAATAAGTATGTAGAATGAATCTGAGACACAGCAGCTGTTTAAGTCTTTATGTGTAAACGGGGCACAATGGGTGCACCAGAGCTGACAGCAGAATCAGTGAGATGTCAGAAGTTGCCCAGTAGCACAATGTATGGAAGTTAAGAAAGGTTCAACTTTAGAGTACTGGCACTTGAATAAGAGAAAAAATGTGTGGGAACACATTGCTGGGGAAATGAATGACGTCATACTCCGTGAGAGAATAACTAACCATCATGACTATGAATGCTTTTAATATCAAGCTGAAATAAATTGTAAAAAGGGATCAGTCATGAGTGATCAAGTGCTTTTAATTTGTATTGTAACATTGTGTTTTTTGCATGTGTTGAGTTTTGTATATTAATATTAAGGCAATCTAGCTGTGGGCTTTGCAAACTAGTTTAGCCTATAAAGGCTGTGGTATGGGGCATTACCCCGTGATGTCTACATATCCTCATAAAATAATAAAAAAATAATATAAATACATAACTACTGCCAAACTTCAACCTGAGCAGAGATCTAATCAGTGAGAAAAACTAAAAACACCTTTAACCTTTAGAAAACCTGTGAAACATGACTATATCTAACTAGAAGTCATGAAAGCAAATAATTAACAAATAAAACAAAAATGTTGCAAAAGTCCACATGACACATTATACTTATGTGACTTTTTCTGAGATGTTACAGTAGCAGGGTGTGTGGTGGTGAATTATGGTCGATATGGGCCACCATACAGATTGTCTCAGGGCTGCAGACATCAATTCCACATGACTGCACCTCAGAGTGACCATCACTCTGATTGGAAGTGACACTACATCTTTCACACTACAGCACAGCACGTCTGTCTACGAGGACACTACACATACCACAGCAGGCAGACAAGGTCAGAAACTAAGCAGACAAAAGTTCTTTAGTCAAAATACTAATCATCATCAGGGTCACCCTCTTTCAACTCTGTTTCTATACTGTATTGTTTTGTTTATACTGCAACACTGAAAAAAAAACAGGGACTGCAGACCCAGCATGTGAAATTGCTACCACGTAGCTGTCATGTTCCCATGATGTTTAAACCCATCCAGGAATCTCTGTTCTTTCCTGTAATCCTATACTGCTGAGATTAACAATAATTAGCTGCCAGAAAAAAACAACCTCATTCTAGGAGCAATCAACTAAAGGCCAACATGACATATTCAAATTGCTTGTTTTATCCAACCAACAGTCCATAACCCAAAGATATTCTATCATATATGACAAAGAAGCATAAAATCCTCACATTAGTGAGGCTGAAACTTTTAGAGAACTTTTGGCATTTTTGCTTGAATCAATATTCTCAATTTTAAATATACTAGTCAATTAATCTACTAATCATTTCAGCTCTACATATAATATACAGAAACGAGAGCTTTTGTTTGTTTGGTGTAAACCAGCAGTGAACTTAAACTCGAGTGGAGATGAAAAAGACTCCCTGCAATCAGAGGATTGCAATGTCAAAGTAAATCTGCACAAATCTTTGGTGTCAAGTTTGACCTGCTTTTTGTGTTATCCTTTGAGGGGACAGAGGGCCCCGAGTGTCCAGAACGTTGTCATGTTGCACCGCCATGTTTCTATAGTAGCTGAGAACAGACAAACCAAACTGGCTCTAGAGAGGTCCTTTCACGTTTTTGGAATGGGAGGGGGAGGGGAGGTTTGTCAATTGGTTGCAATCTGCAACCTCACCACTAGATGCTAATAAATCTTACTCACTGGTCCTTTAATCAGTACTGAAGGACTGCTGAGGAGGAACTTTGGGGAAACAGTATTTCCAAGGCTGGATTCTCTGTGTTCATTAACATGGATTTAAACATACTATGTGCTACTCCGCAAGCAGATTTTTACAGCAGAAAGCTGCTAGCTGTAAAAAGCGAGCAATTGAAACAATCCTCTTCCTTGCATGATCTCAACACGTCATGCCATGCAGGCTTAATACCACGATACAACTAGGTTAACATTAGTACACATCAGAGCGGAGTGAGCTGGACTCCTGCAACTAGACATCAGTAAGATCTATGTCAGTCACAGACTTAGATCTACAGTATTTTTTCTTATTAATTTAAGCTGCATTATTAAAACAGAGGGCTGAAAAACAAGACTGTAGAGCTTCTTTTGTACAATTTGTCTAATATAAGCATTCAACCCCATATAGACATTACAGCTTTTAAGTATTAAAATCTAATAAAAAAAAAATTAAAAAAAGATAAACTCTTTGAATGAAATAGAGTAGAAATAGGGACAAACTGTAGGATGTAAACTGGTTCTCTTGGATAAATCTATGTACTGCAGCCTGGCCTTTACCACAGCTTGTGAGATTGTTTCCCAAGAACAGCAGCAGCAGTGATGGACTCTGATCCCGTCATAAAGTGGTCCTAGCTCATAATCACGTGTATAAATGAAAGCAGGGCCATCTTACTCTGTAGGTAATCCAGCAGGCTCCCGTGCTTCATCAGCTCTGTGATGATGTAGATGGGCTCCTCCATGGTGCAGACGGCGTACAGCTGGATCAGCTTGGGGTGCCGCAGTCTCTTCATGATCTGAGCCTCTCTCAGGAAGTCCTCAGGGTCCATGGTACCTAGGACAGTAATTCATAGGTAGAATATTAGGAGCCAAACTTTGACATGTGATTGTTTCAGAGTGGTTAGTGACATCTTTGGCGATTTGTATGTCATGTAACGTTTCTACACTCATTTTAACACATATCCTTGGGTTTTCTGTTAACGAACACTCAGATTCTGCAGGTGTTGCAGTCTGTTTTGTGGTTTTGTTTTGGTTTGTTTAGCCTTTACTGCTAATGCTAACTATCCAACTCCTTTTACATTTATTCCAAACAACTAATTGTGCCTGTTTACAACTGTAAGTTCATTACCAGAAAATCTTAATGTAGAATTTAACTTATTCTTCAATTCTGAAAATTTAGCCCATAAGAGGATGGAAGTGTCCACACAAATACCAATGATAGCCACATGGTATAAAACCTTTATAATATCAAAGACTACAGCAGTTGATGTTGAACTGATGGCTTAGAGCACCTGGGAGGGGGGACAAATCCCCTTCCCTTTTAAAAATCCAATCTTTTTGTGCCTCTCGCTTTTATTGTTTCAGTTCTCTTACAGTCCAGCCACCTTAGTGTAGATTAGAGAAGAACTGAGTTGATAAAAATGTTGATACACTCACCTGAGTCACCTGCAGTTATTTCTATATTTTTCTTATTGTCAACAAACCTCGTGTGCGGAGACAAACCAACAATGAACTAATCCTACTTACAAGTATTGCACATGTATCCAAAGCCTGACATATCTTATTCCTCTGTGCTGTAGACCTCTGTTGTTGTCCAAAAACTATTAAAAACACATCAATGAGCCACACCGCTATACTGGATGACATGTTGATTCACCACAAAGATTATGGTTACATAGTTTGTTTAGAATTGGCTCCAAAGACTAATAACAGCAATCATGTTTTCAGTCTCCGGAGAGCAGTTCCGTGTAAAGAAAATGCACTGGAAAAGGGATTTTTTCATATACTACTGTTATTATGGAAGGAATAATAACCAATTTTATCAAAATGTGTCTTTTTTATGTAATTGTATCCCCTCACTTATGAGACCGAACCTTGACTATCTGGCATCTTGGGAACTTTATGACGTCTTTCGCTTTGCTTCTCACACTAAACCTGTGTCCAGAAAGTCAGGAGAGATCTCTGTGAGGTTTAATACAACTATATGTATACAAATCTTTATAAATCTCTCAAACTTTACACAGGGTTTTTCCTGCTTTTATCATTTGTTTCTCTCAAAAATGACTGTCATACCCAGAATGCTGCGGCTAGGATCTCATCTTGAGCCAGCAAAGAGACTATACCATCCTAGTCAGATGTAAAATTCTTTAAAAGCTCTCTGAGAGGTGTGTACCAGGTTTGAGGGTCTTCACTGCGACTGCTGTGCTGTCATTCCACAGGCCCTCAAAGACTTCTCCAAACTGACCGGCTCCCAGCTTCGCCCCCAGCCTGATGGATTTGCGGTCAATCTCCCATTGGTCCACTGTGTTGTAGGACAGACCATGAGTCTGTGGGGCCTCCATCTACACACACAGGAAGAGCCATTATTTGTGAGTAAAGGAATAAGACCTCAACTGATGGGACATCAAAGGTACTGAGGTGTCACAATGACTTTATACATATATACCAGTAAAAATAAGTGAAACCAACCAAAAATGTATTTTACCTTTCTGCATGGTTCACCCAGACGCACACAGAGGCCATCTGCCTGTGTGGAGTAATGTTGCACTAACTCCTTCAGTGTTTCAAAATCCTTGGTCCTCGACACAAAGTAGCGACCATTTTCTAGTTTTTTCAGCTTGTAATGTTTCACCTTGCTGTTGTCCAGCACTGAAAGACAACATCCAATGATACCTTTGACTTCTTGATGTCATTATACAGTAGCATGGCCTCAAATATACAGTACACAAATACATAAAGATGAATTTAAATGAACAATTACTCTTACATTCAGTATCAACATTTTTGAGACTTGCCATGTAGGTTTATAAACCTCTCATTATGTTGAGAGGAAATGTAACATGGTTGAATGTAACAACAAATGAGACATGCTTGGCTGTGAAAAGTATTTTCCCCTTTTGTAATTCTTCTGAATTTTGCTGACTTGTGACAATGAATTAGGCTATGTTTATTTAGAAATACTTAGACATTTCTGAGAAATTGTAGAAAGAAAAAAAATGAATCAATAAAAAATACAAAAGACATTAGTATAGTACTTATTTTGGGTTTTTGGTGTTCAAGATAATCCAAAATGCAATTATACGTAACCAACTTTGTATTAAATAATGAAAACATTTGATGTTGTGATATGTAGTTTTTTTTGTCATTGATACTTTTATTTTATTATACCAGAGGAATAAAATAAAAGGAAAAGAAACAAGCAGGAAAAATCTAAGAAAATACATTTTCTATGACTTTATGTGTTACTCTTTAAATGTCTTTATGTATAAAACTATACACAAAAAAGAATGCTTTTATGCTTTTCATAAATAAAAACATCTATCAGCATTTCCTGAATTAACTGTGTATTCATTACAGATACAATGGCTTCAGTTTTATTGGCCAATAATAGTAAACCAATTATTGGTTATATCAATATTGTAGAGTCCATTTAATTACCTGTGTAGAATTATCAAAGGGGAAAATACAGTGGACTTTCACCCCATTAACCTGATTAATATGTAAAATTGATGAATGAACCTAGAGTTAGTGGTTGTAAAATGAATCAGCTCATGAACAGAATTTAATAAATGAACATAGAAAGAATTCGGCGGTGATGGAAGTAAAGAGCGTGGGAAGGAACAAGGCCAAAGTGAAAAGATAGATTAGAACAAAGAGAGATATCACACTGCTTTTATGGGAGCAGAGACTTTATTTATTTAACTTGATGACCTAACGACCATCAATCATTGGAGTCAACAGAGGGAAAGAGTGACTCACTGGACAATGCCTGGCTGTTAGGAAATGTGTGTTTTGTGACAGAGAAGTACACAAACAACAGTATGCTAACTTGCATGAGCTAACTGGGAAAATTATGTTTATCACACCAAAATTTGTTGGCAGTGCTTGCGGAATATTTTTCCGACATTACGGCACCAAATAAGTTCTTCAGTCATTATAGGTGAATAAATATTCTGATATCTAAAGCCTGTTTTGTTTCAGTTTAGCTCTACTTTTAGTTGTATGGACTACAGGTGAAAATTAGCTGGTTAGCTAACACTGGCACAGAGAAGTGACTCAGCAATTCTATAGTTACTGTAAACAGCAATAAATCTTGCTAACACTAGTTTACATTAGCCACAACTGGCTTTGCCTAATTGAGCAATTAACTTTTAACAATTAATAATTCACTTTTTGTTTGAAAGAAGATGTTTTTCCTTCAAAAGATGCACAATTGAATATGAATCTGTTTTTCCTGCCCTATCAACAAAAAGGTATAAAATCTACTTGACAGGTTGTTTCAGAAAAGATTTTTTTAAGCTTGAGCTGCTACTATAGTCTTGTCTTTACTCACCTGAGAGGGAGAGCTCTCCTCTCTGACTTTCACAGTCCCTGATGAGGAAGGCGCCATGTTGGTTCACTCCAGCCAACAACATCTTCTCTGCATCCTGCCTCTTGGTTTCAGGGAAGTACCATCTGCAAACCAGAATTTAAGCAAAGAAATGAAGCTGGTCAAACATATGGCTATTTCTGACTGCTGCAAGTTAAAGCTGGAAAATATTTTTTAAAAGATCAAATTATGAATTTTATGAATGTCTTACTGACTTAATATCACAACTTCAACAACTATATGTGATTCAGACAACCAGGCAAAGCAGCTGCCCAGGAGATTCAGACCATCAGGGCACCCAAAAGCTGAAGGTTACAATTGTTTTGTGGTCATTTGATTGCAAATTGGTTTGGTAAGACGGTTATATGCAGCACTGAGACAAAATGAAACACCTGCATCCTACTTCATCGCAAAAAAAAATCCAGTTTTGAGGAACAACTGATCATATTCTACTTATTTACTTATTGTCAACAAATCCCATGAAAACACCAAAACCAACGATTAATTTTTTTCACCACCAAGTATTGTCTGTGCATCAAAGTCTGATTATCTTATTCATCTGTGCCACAGAGCTCCATTGTTGTCTATAAACTATTAAATTACACATCAATGAGTCACACTGTGTCACTGGGTGTCAGGTTCCTTCATTGCAATAAACACATACACTGTAGTTTATTTTGGCTCAATCCCACACACATCATCCCACTGCCAGAAATACACACCAGCACACCAAATATGGATTCATCCGCAAACTGAAAATAGTCCCCAACAATACACCATTTCCTCCTGTCGAAGTTCAAAAAACAGTGTTTAGCCATTTTATCATTTTAGCCATTGCTGTGAATCATTTACATCTTTGTAGGAACCAATAGGGAAAAAAACAAGGAAGGTAATGGTTTTGTTTTTTTCATCATATCTATTGACAATAAAAATTATATAGGCTAGTATAACACCAGCTTTATCCCTAATGGACTTCCTTTCTATGATTATACTATTATTTCAGTCTATATTGTGCCGACATGATGCACAGTCCTTATATTTTCATGTTTATTATAGTGACCACAAATGACTAACCAATACGCACATTAAGTAAGGGGGTCCATGGGGGCCCACAATTGCCACAGGTCCCCCAAGCAGATCACTCCAGCCCTGATTAAAGTGATAGGCACTGAAGCAGCCAATGGCATCTAACCAAAAGCTCAATCCACAAGTCAAGAATCTCTTACAGGTAAATCAGGTCAATCTTGCTACAAGTGAGCCAACTCAAGAATGAAAACATGATGATGTTTAACATTACACACAGTCCATCAATCTGATTGATAAAGGCTTGCTACTAGATGTGATAGGCACCATGATTCTACAGTATGTCAGTGTATTATATTAATTCTCTTCTACTTTATAATCATGTTAGTCAAGTCTGTCACTTGGTGAAACTGTGACATAATACCTTCACTAATCTTAGAGTATTTTTTATTTTTAAATGGAACTGGAAAAACCTGTGTACAGCTGAGTAGAAACAGGTTTCACCAAGATGCCAAGTAGGTTGTGAACACATCAATTGTTTTGGACTATGCTCTTACGTTTTCAACTGACTACTATAAAAAAAAATCAGCTAAACATGGCAATAAAGAAAAAACTCCTGTTTTTATTACAGTATCATGTCAAAAACCCTTACTAAACTTTAAACTGACTACCTGCAATCAAATACCT
The DNA here is from genome assembly GCA_029490765.1 of Euthynnus affinis. Taxonomy (NCBI): domain Eukaryota; kingdom Metazoa; phylum Chordata; class Actinopteri; order Scombriformes; family Scombridae; genus Euthynnus; species Euthynnus affinis. The sequence goes on along the minus strand of CM055853.1, from coordinate 4,438,427 downwards.
AGTTTCTGTATCGGTTCAGAAGGAAGTTGTCATGGTAGTTAAACAGTCCATACAATTACCCATGGAATGCCAACACAGGCATTTTAAATGCACTGTTGATGTTTTTGAGGCCTTTTCTTCATGGGAATTATTAACCTGTAAGTCTACACTTCCTGGTCAAAGACAATTATTAACTAGTGGAAGCCAACATTGATCACACTACTCGGCGGAGCACAAACATTTATAATGTCTTATCTCTTTTGAGTAGCATAAATTAAATAGATTGATAGTTAACTCATAATTGTATGTTTATCAGATGATCGAATTACAACCAGAAAACCACAGATTACATGTGTTGAAAAAGAGCGGAAAACTGTCTATAATATTATATATTATATTAATGTTTATTAAGCAAGAAATCTAGAATTAAGATTTCTAAGAAGAAGATAAATTAAGAGAACTCTAAGATGTATGTGTTATGAATCTTGTGATACATACAGCAGGGGTGATGATGACTTAACAGTTCTACTTACGGCTCTGCATCGATACTCTCCACAGGTGCCACATAATTAGCGGGGATATATCCCTGTTTAGAGGCCGAAATCCCGGTGAGCGCTTTGGCAAACCACCAATCACCAGCACTTTTATCCAGAGCCTCCAAAGTATCCCCGGCGTTGAAGCTCAAGTCCTCCTCAGTGCGAGCAGCGTAATCATACAGAGCGATGTAATTATTATTCCCGGGTCTCTCCATGGGTAGAGGCGGTAAGGACCTATTTAAATGAAAGTCTTTATCTGCACCGGGATTTTCTAAAACAATATCAGATGTGTTTTTGTCCTGGCGCCTGTTCACACCTTCAGATTGGTTTGGCTTTCTAAAACAGGTCAGAAAACGCTCCCAACACACAGAAAAACTCTTTTGGACCTCCATGGCTTGGTTGTCAGTCATTCTGTCTCCTCAGGAATAAAGACGGAAAAAAGTTTGGGAGAATCCGCATTCCATAAGACAAACATTCATTTTAATAATCCCAGGATATGAAAGCAGTGGTCCTTGACCTCAACACACGCTAACAGTTAACAAAATAAGGAGGTGTTCTCTGAAGGAAGACTGTCACTTCAATCTCTCAGTTTCCTGGTTGAGATTTGGGTCGGATGCCAATCACCTGCATCTGTCCAGGAATGGGGAGCGGCTCACCTTCAGTGAGGTGACGTCGATCGAGGTGTGCCCTCTGTCGACCAAGGTGAACAATAGCAACTGTAATGATAAACATTACTGAGAAGGGGTTGGATTGGAATTCAATGAGTCATGTTTTTTTTTCTGAGTTTCATGACTCTCATAATTATGAGGTGATAAGGAAATAAAAAATCATGAAATATCAAAAATGACCAAATAAAAATACTTTAAGTCCATCTTCACTCAAAATATGCTTTTCTTCTTGTTCCTTAGAGTGGGATGCTTCACTGTACAGAATAATGCAAGTCATGAGTTTGATACTAGAAGACTGTTCTCTCTGCTTGTGACAATAATTTGTGTCTGATATGGTTTGAAATATATTTAATTTCAGATTTATTTTTATAGATATCTTTATTGGTTTTAGTTTTAAGGAAGACAAACATGATATAAGGAGACATAAGAGCACCTTATTCTTCACAAAACACACTGAACAAGAACTCCCACACGATGGTGAAACTAAATAAATGAATACATAGAAGAAAATGAGGATGGAAAAGAAATAGACATATATATGATGACAACAACAACAACAAAAAAGAAAACACACACGGTTGAATGGGTACATGACCAGATATCCAGGCTGTGAAGTGTTACAATATACTGCTTGATTAAGACTCAAATATGAGCCTCTCTAAGGATGTCTGTCCAAATAAATCCATAGAGGCTTCTCTGCAAAGTCTGTGCACTCTTTTTTTTTTCTCCAAAAACAAGGGGTCCCAAATTTATAGAACATGGAAAGTTTGTCCTTAAACCGGTAGGTCATTGCTTCCAGAGGGATGAGTTCTATTATACCTTGTAACCACTTTGAGAGCTTGGGAGGTTTGTCAGAGATCCACTGAAGTAAGATGCACCTTATGGTACCAAACAAAATAACATCAAGCAGTTTTAACATTAAGATTCAGTGTAGAATGTAATCCAAGAAGAGGTTTAAGATCTAGATTTTTACCAAACATTTCAGAAATTTCTTGACAAACCTTTCCCCAGATAATGTTAATAAAGGAACAATCAATAATACAATGGAAATATGATCCCTCATTTGAGAAATATAGTTTGTATTTACATATTCCATAGCACTGATGTAACCTGGAGGCTATGAATAATTTTAAATTTCAACTTCTTGACTTAGTCAGCCTCCCAAAGCGATTTCAGATGACCCGTGCCCTCTGGGGCCTCAGGATCTTGCAGGGCCTCTTCTACACTCTGCACTCAGGTGCACCCTTACTTATGAAAAAGCTACAAAGTTCTGCAGGTACCTTCAAAAAGTGTCTTGTGTGAAGGTCATACTGCTCCTGTTGCTCCTGAGCTGATTCAACAGTACCATTAGCCACTAAGTCCTCTATAGTAGACCCAGCAGTAGTCCCAGACCACAAAAGAAAGATGCAGTCTTCAAGGCCAGAGGGAAAATCCAGATTTAAATGAATGGGAGTGAGGAGAGAGAAAATCCTCCTGAGTCCATATCTTACTAGTAATTCACTGTACCTTTAACATGATATGGAGCAGAAAATTTCCCTTTGCTTTGTCTGAGACCCACTTTTTAGAAACATGTATATATTGTGAAGCGGAACTGGATCCAGGGGAGTGGTCTCCAAGCTTAGCTTCATTTCTAAACCATTCCCAAAGATACCAGCAGAGGCAAGCCACTTCGTAATATTTCGTATTCAGCATCATCAACCCAACCTCACCAAGACAGAGTTGCAGCTTTTGTTATTTCAACCTGGTTTGTTTGTTTTCTATAAGAAGGAGGATAGTGAGCTGTTTAGTATGGAGAGTCAAAAGAATTGGGACCATTTGAAAAATATAAAGCAGTTGTTCATCTTAAAAAAAAATTACCCTATTTAAAAGAGATAACTGGAGATTAGTCCAGCATGCCAGATCAAGAGGTGTTAAGGGTTAGGGGCATAGCCTCTGACTTTCAGTAATTGATCTTGTAGCCTAAAAACTGGGCAAAGGTTTTGATAATCTCAACAACTGCAGTTATAGAGACCTCTGAGTTGCTTCAAAAGAGCAGAACGTCATCATCATAAAGGGAAATTTTATGCTTTTGGGGACCCATCATCAGAGGCTCAGAAATCTCTTTTATTTGCTAAACACAAAATGTACGAGTTTGGGAATAAGCCTAGTAAATATTTGGCTAACCTAATTAGGAAAAAGGCGGTTTCACAGGCTATTCAAATGAGAAAAGAGAAGACAAAAAAGAGCCAGAGAGTACATTATATTAAAGATATCAGCAGATGCTTTCAGGCGCTTTATGAATCTTTATATATCTGAAACTGAGTCTCAGTCCGAGGATGCTTGCTTAAAATGGTGTCCCATTTGTTTGATTCTGGCCATCTCACATGCACTATGATGGATACTAATATTTTAATGATTCTGAAGAAGGCAGACTGCCAGAGGACTGCTCCTCATACAGACCAATGGCTCTGCTTGATGTGGACACTATCCTGCCAGACCTTATCTCAGCTGACCAGACTGACTTTATTTTAGGATATAATTCCTGTAACAATGTTAGGAGACTGCTGAAGGATATTCACTAGGGCACAAAATTGAAAGCCAAGGTTGTCATAGTCTCTCTTGATGCAGAGAATGCTTTCGACAGAGTTGAGTGACCATATTTACTGAGTGTTCTTTCCAAATTTATACTAGGAGATTAGTACTTTATTAAGTGGATCTCTCTCGTAAGACTGCATCCGTCCTCACAAATGGTTGGAAGTCCCCTACATTTAAGGTTAGGCATGGCACTCATTGGGGGTGCCCAATCTCCCAACTTCTGTTGTTTGAGCTCACCATAGAGCCCCTAGCAGAGGCAATAAGGAGCAATTCTCTGGTGACAGGTATTGATGTGAGTGTGTCAAGGGCTGCTGATCTGGAATCAATTGAGATCTTAAGTCGTCCGAATGATTTATATCAAATTAACTCTGAAGCTTATTTAATTGTTGTTCCAGGTTCTGCTGTTCTGCTTCCCTCTTGCATTTTAGATAAGCAGAAAAAGATACAATGCAATACCACGTGAAAAAGCCTTAGCAGTCTCTCATAGCACATCAGGAGAAACAGCTGGGGTATCATTCTCAGCCATAAAGACCTTAAACTGCTCTGTAAAATATCGGCTGAAATAAGGGTTTTTAAGAAGAACATTTTTAAATCATCACTGTACTGGAGGACGCTGTTTTTTATGAGACATAACTAAAAACAATGAGGAATGATTCAAAATGACAATATTACCAATTGAGCATGAGACTTTTTGGAGGGCATATTTAGGTTTAAAGAAATAATCGATCCTAGAGGAGGATTTGTGGACGTTAGAATAGAAAGTGTATTGACTGTTTGTAGGATGGAGAGTCCTCCCTGTATCAATGAAACCTAAGTCTCTGCAGAAGCCTAACAGAGACCGACAAATTCCAAAATTAGGTCATGACCCTGCATGCGATTTTTCCAGGCACGCATTGCAACATCAGTTAGTCACCTGCAATTATTGAGGATTTTACAATCCAGTCTGAAAACAGGGAGAATAATGTAGTGTGGAGACCAGGAGGATATTTTTGTGAGGAATAGACGTTTGAGTAAGAGACCTTGTCACCATATGGTGTCCCTGTGTTGATAACACAATGTCACAATCAATCGCTCTTGACCTTCACTTAGAATTAGAATCACAACACTTCTACTCCTTGATGTAAAGGGGGAGTAAAAGATCTGGCCAACCAGATTTCTCTTTAATTTTAGATGCTCCTTATTAGTTAGATGAGACTTCTGAATGAAAGGTAGCTGAACCTTTTCCTTGAATACTTTCCCCTCACATCTTGGAATGTTTGATTTGAAAGAGAACTTTTTTAAATTCTAATTCTAATTATTCTAATTATCTGTTAACTCCTCCTGCTCTTTCATCAGTTTCACTCTGTCTCTCATTTTTCACTCTGCATTGATTGTTTTGTCAGAGTGATGGTTATTTGGGTGCTTTAACTGTGGGCTCACTCAATACCTCTAAGTGCCTTTTTCTGCCTCTTTCCCAGTCGATGATCATGGAGGCACACTAACCTGATGAGTTGCATGTATTATCTGCAAGGCTCATGTTTTAATGCTGTTGTTCATGTTTTGCGACGTGAAAACATCAGAGAAATAAAAAGCTTGTGTCCTGGTATTAGTTCAGCTATAAAATCCACAGAACGTCTCACCACAGCTGAGCGCATCAGAGTTCGGAGCAGAAATACAGTCACTCTGCTTTCACACTGCTGTCCTCTGCTTCCATCATCTCACACCAATTAAGTGTGAAGGAGCATTAGCCAATAGGGAAACTGAAACAATGGTGTAACTTCATTACTCACTCAGGCACTCACTCATGCTGAACCTGGCTCTGTGGCAGGTCCAGCCAAAAATGTCCCCTGTAACTGATACATTGTTATATATGACATTATTAGATAGTTAATACTGATGCATCAATCAAGGAGCATTTCATTGCTGAATTGTTGTAGTCAACTACTTGAACTACTTTATATACAGTTAGGAAAATTTGCATGTATTTTTCTCTCAACACAGATACAGATTCTCTCAAAATACAAACAATACTTGGTTAGCAGTATAACCATGACAAAAAGCAAAGCTGCAACATTAATTTAAGCAACATTAAGTTTAAATCAATGATGGATTCCCAACCAGGCAAAGTGGGCAACCCCAGACCCTCAAGGGTCCCCAAAAGCCCCAAGATCACTGTGTGCCAATTAGTTTGTTATAATACAAGTGTGGATACATTTCAGAAGCATAATATAACTGACATGAGAAAAGCCTTAAGGTGGGTCCTGCTTCATTAAAGGGCTTAACCAAAACAAAAGTGTGAGCTGTAAAACCAAAACTTTGAGCTGAAAGACAATCAAATGTTCTGTAGAGTCTGACCAGCTGTTTGTAGTAAAATAATGTCGTAAAATAATGATTGGTGCAGATATAAATACAGCATTTTTTGACAGTCCATCACTGCTGTATTTAAAGTATGGCTTCACAATTTCAGCAGTCAGGTGTCTGTATAAACAGTGAAAGAGGTTTTCCTCACTGTAATCTTTCCACTTGTTCATACTGGCTATTAAATCTCCTTCAAATGTGCTTTCAATGTAAGCGATGGAGGCCAAAATCCACAGTGTGTCCACACAGTCATATAAAAGTCTCTGTGAAGCTTCTATGAGGCTTCAGCAGTCGCAGTTAATCATATCAAGTGGATATCTGACACATTTACAGTCTTTTTTTTTATCATCAAATTCCCTCTTTGTGTTTCCTCAGACAGTGTTTCCCTGTTGAGCTGCAGGTGGAAGTATAGTAACAAAAACAGGGACTTTGGCACTAAAACGACTGTAACAAAAAACAGCTGACGCTTCATATTAGCTTCAGATAAACTTAAATACATTTTTGCACAGAAGGAGGACTGTGGATATTGCCCCCCATCACTTACATTATAGATGCATTATGAAGGGATCTTCTAATGGCCTGAACAGGAGGAATGATTACAGCAAGAAAAACAGGTTTCAGTGTTCATTTGGGCACCTTGTTTTAAGACAGGCTTGAAAAATTGTGAACCCACATGGGAAACATGGGATTTTGGAATTACACTTCCAGATAAAGTATGGGTCGACATCCTACACAATTCAAAGTACATGTCACATGATATGCGCACTAGGTTAATTCAATTTCCTTCAGTGTCCATTTCTCTGTTGGGCAGGATAGAACAGTACTATTTGAAATGGGAGCGATTTCTTCTTTACATTTAATGTCCCATGAAGACAAAGTTATGGCTTCGCTCCCTTTCATGTATGCCCCCTTCCATGCATGGCCTTAATTATTGCACAGCCTCTTTTCTATTTTTATTTTAGTGGTAATTCATTTTTTGTTTTCTAGTTGATGTTTTAATACTCTGTTTTAAGTCCATATGTTATATTGTTATTTTCTCCCTGTATATTGCTATGTCTGTTTGAAATTCAATAAAATGTGGAAAAAAAATTGTGAACCCATTCTTTGAGAGGGGGTGGGTGGGGGCCCAGCGGCTCATTATTCACCCCATAGGCCTCCTAGCAGTTCCATTCGGCCCTGCAAAATAGAATGCGCTTTCTAAATCCACTCTGCGCCTATACACCGTGCGTTATGGTTTTTCGTTTCACACCCGGAAGCACTGCACGCTCCCGCGCTCGCCTCTCTGCCGCCTTCTTCTGGCGCAGAGGAGTTTAACTCCTACCTCCATGTGAGTAACTTATTGACACGCTTACCCACGAGTGAAAAATAGATCCAGGTTTAAGCAAAACAGGTTCGGAAAATTGTTTTTAGCGGTGCCCTTATCGAAGGCAGAGCAGCGCGGCGACAGACTGCAGCGTCCCCGCCGCCAGCCAGTGACATTGACACATCAGTCAGTGAATGTGTGTACGGGACCGGTAGGCTACGGAGCGCTTCACCCCCCCCAACGCAGGTCCCGCAGCTTCAGCTACAATGAGCGAATACTTCAGCCTGTCGGACTGCGATGTTATCGGCTTCGACTTGGACCATACGCTATGTCGGTACCATCTGAAGGAGACCTCCAGGGTGAGTGTGGTACAGCTAGCTCCAATACACAATCATATGGTGGCCGTGACGCTTCGATCCGCAGAACATCTGGATTAAAAATAGCATGGATACGTCAATAGACTCAGCGGTCACTTGTCAATTCTGTGTCGCCTGTATGAGTGAATGCTGGAAACACATATGAATGTGGTCAGTGGTTAAACGCAGAGATGCGATGCTCCTGATGCTGCAGTCACTCTGCGTGATGCTCATGCATGTCTTTAAATCCTCTCTGAGGCCTATTGACAGCGAGCAGCTTATTATATCACCATCCGCTTTTTATCAGGAGCTACATGCATCCGCAGGCTCACCTGCTATGGCTGCATTCTGTGACCCTGAGTGACAAAAGAAGAAGACTGTTGAACCCCCAGCTAGTCACTATGTCACAACTACGGCCTGTGTGATCAGGCCTGGAGTTCACTGATGCTCTGTGCTGTCCCATGCATGACACATTTGAGTCCATGTGTAGGGGACCCCACAGGGCTGCCCAATAAACAAAGTCTCAGCTGACTAGTACTGACAGGAGTTCTTAGATTATTGAGTGGTTTCACTGGAAAATCTGTTCTTTATGCCAAACAGTCTCTCCAAATCTAATGCTTATTAAAGGTCAATGCATATTGCATAATGAATGTTAATGTGATGACTACAGCTGCAATGATTACTCAATGGACAGAAAATGAATCGCTGATTATTTTGATAATCCACTCGTTGTTTTGTGTCATTTTTTAAAAGGAAAAAAACAACTTCCACCTTCTACAATGTGAATATTTTCTGGTTTCTTTAGTCCTCTATGACAGTAAACTGAATATGAAATTGAGTTGTGGACTGTTAGTCGGGACAAAATAAGACATTTGATGTTGCAGGTTTGGCTTTGGGAAACAGTGATTGACACTTTTTCACAATTTTCTGACTTTTTATAAACCAGATGTCTTATTGATTAAACAACTAAATAACTGACACTGAAAAAGAATCGTTAGTTGCAGCTCTAATGATGTAACATGTCATGACTTTACATCTTTATTTGCTGATGATATGTTAATGCTGTGTTTACAGCTTGTTCTATTAATGCAGATTTTTCTACATTTCCTCCCAACATGTTGTGTTGAATGTCTTGAAACTCAACTCTGAACTGTGTTGAGTTACAAATCATCAGCAAGCTGGTAGCTGAGGTTTAAGATTTCCCTGATCCTGAACCAGTGAGGAACTAAAATGATTAGGAAATTCATCCAGTGTGCTCTTTATTTTGAAGGAGAATCCTGTATATTCTTGGCTTTCTGTATGACACACGGTTGCCTTTCATCGCTGTTCTCATTTGCATTCCGACTGCGCTGCTAATTCCACAGTGACACGATTTCTTTTTTTGTTGTTGTTGCAGCTGATCTATGAGAGCTTTGCCAGGTACCTGGTGGAGCATAAAGGCTATGACAAGGACCTGCTGAACCTAACCCCTGCTACCTGGGATTTCTGGTGAGTCATTACCAGGAGTTCTTCCACCTCAAAGGGGAACTATGACAGAGTGTAATTAACACTATTTTTTAAAGGATGTTATAGTGACTATAATCATGCATTAATCATGTACCAACCTGCACTGCATCGCTGAGAAACATGCCTCTCCCTTTCCTTTGTTACCATGCTCAAAATTTAGCAAAATCAATCATTTGGGGCCATTTTTTCCCTTCATTAGATAGTGACAGTAGAGAGATGACTGATGGAAGACAGGGACATGCAGGGAATGACATGCAGCAAAGATTTCTGCCCAGATAAGAACCAGCACCATGGTTTCATATTTAGTACTTTAACCCCTGGGCTACAAGGGCGCCCAATTGAAAACATCTCTGAAATCTGTCTTTTTTTTATTTAATATTCTGCTAAATTGCAAGCTTTGACATTCAACACTAAGCACACTGCAAACTGCACGAAACAAGCTAAACACACTGAAAATGCTCCAAATCAAAAGACAGTACTCTAAATCACAACAAAAAAGAGTGAGAGAAAGGTTTGTTTCAACATACCCAAATATACAGTATGTATTTATGGGATAAAAACAAGCAAATGCATGCTGTACACTCACAGAGCAAGTGGCAGGGTTAAATCCCCTGCTACTGCTTTGCTCCCTACCTCTTTACTTTCCACACTGCAGACTTCACGCACAATTCCGCTAATCGCCACCTGCAAAAGTTCTCTGACGACTCTGCAATAGTCACCCTCATCACAGACATCGAACACAGAGAACTGACTCAGGTCTTTATTGATGGGTGCTGGTCAGAACTGCCTCCAGATCAATGCAGGACTTCTCCAGGTGCAAACACTTGTTGTGGGAAATCTTCAGATGGGCCAGTAAATCTTCAGCCTCACCCGCAACTTAGTATTAAACTTATAAGAAAAAGACTCAAAGAAATACACTGGAAGCTGGTAGAGTTCAATGTGAATAGGTTTACTCTGCATAAAGAACAATACAAAGCAAACCAAGACCTTGATCCCTGGATAAAGAACCTAGTCATAAAACATTAAATTATATACCTCTCATAACCTCTCCTAATTTGGAGCTTATTTGCTAAACCCCACCTTGCTTGATTTATTACTTTGGTTATAATACAGACCTGACTCATTGCCAGAAAACAATGGTGTCTCACACTTCTCTAACATGTATCAGTTATACTTGGCCTCTTCCACATTTGTTTCAATGCACATGGACTAGCGGCCTTCGCTCATCACACACCGAAAATTAAATTGTGGCATTGCTGATTCTTCTCCCCTGTATTCCCTTGAGAACTATCTCTCTTGCACAATTACTGGTCTATTCATGGAAGGACAGTTTTCCACCACACACTCTCCTCCTCCACTTGTGAACATCCAGGGAATGGACATTGAGGTGGTGAAATCTTACAAGTACTTGGGTGTTCACCTGAATAATAAACTGGACTGGACGGACAACTCTAATGCACTGTATAAGAAAGGACAGAGCAGACTCTTTTCCAGCGCAGGGGAGAACTCCTGAGGACCTTTTTTGATTTTGTGGTGGCATCAGCCATCTTCTATGGAGTGGTCTGCTGGGGCAGGAGCATCTCGACTGATGACAAGAAAGGACTGGTTAAGAAGGACAGCTCTGTCCTAGGATGCCTCCTTCATCTATTGTCCCTGATGGAGAATATGTCCCACCACATGCAAGACACACTCTGACAGCAGTGGGCAGCTCCTTCAGTGACAGGCTGCTTTACCCATGCTGCGTGAAGGAAAGATACCGCAGGTCCTCCTTCCTGCTGCTGTCAGACCAGTGTTTCCCTTAGGTTGAGTGGTTTGGCCTGGCGGGGGGGGGGCTCAACACATTGCTCCGTTTTCTATTTATCGGTTCAGCTTCATCAAGCTAGGCTAACCCATCGTTGCTAACTTTGGAGCTAACCCCTTCAAACAACAGGTGTGACTTTCCATGATATTGATAAGCTGCAGCGTTTATTAACTGACACACTGTAGTCTGTACATTTACCGCCAGACTGACAACTTACTGCTGCTACAAACCATTTCCTCTGCTCCCTCGCATTCACCGTTATTTCAGATGCACACTCTGTCTCGCTTAACCACTCACTGACGCTACCTTAAGTTTCCATGGCAATGACACAGACGTTAACACATGTTTCGAGACAGCGCTGCTCAGTGGCTCCCAAACGCTGTTGATATAAGAATGAATGCATATTAGGCGTTATTTTTTGCATTAAAAATTTTTTTTTGGCCTGGTGGGGGTCCTGTACTATTATAGGGGAAACACTGCAGACTTTATAATCAGCACTGCTCCCAGTAGACTACACACACCAAAACTGATAAATCACTTGTGCAATATCAATATTTCTTATATGCAATAATGTCAATTCAACCATTCAGTCTGTCTACTTAATGTCCATATATTGTATCTTGCCTTTTTACTGTTTACTTGTTTATTATATCTTGATATTTTGCTAATGCTTCTTGTTAATGCACTATCCCCTTTGCTGCTGTAACACTGCAAATTACAATACTAGTTTAGCTTGATGTATGAGAGATTCTCAGAGAGCTGATGCTGTTAATTATACAAGGAACCCTCTACCTGGAGCACCATTAAAATATTAATGTTTACATTAAGAATTGATCAAAAAGCAGTTACGTTAATGTACTTTTTATTTAATATGAACACACTACAACAGTCAACACCATATAGTGCAACTCAACTCAACTACAGTTTCTGCAGTCAGCGAGTAATGAGCAATCACTTTCTTCTCCTTTCTTTAGCCAGTTTGAATAAGGTACAAACATACCTGCTGTAATGTAAATATCACTAATACGGCAGGTAAATATACACTTTGCGGTGACTGTCTCACAAAGCTTTTTTTGCAACAGGCTTAGCAGTGCGTTCAGTGGAGCAGCTCCCACCATGTTCAATGAGATCTGGCCACGAGATTTCACGCAACAAAATCTTGTGTGTGTGTGTGTGATTTCATGCATAGTGAGATCCGGCCACAACATCTCACACAACGAGATCTCGTGGTCAGATCTTGTTGAACTTGGCGAGAGCTGCTCCACTGAAAGCACCACCAAGCCTAAAAGCAGATGACTGGATGCATTTCAGATTTAAAACCCACAGGAAAGGGCATGCATTAAAGGATTGATCTCGGATTTTATGAATCGAATTCAGAAAATTTAAATGAGGATCGATTCATACTTTCATTCACCCTTGTCTGTACTGAACACTGTGATGAAATTTATATTGATCTTCTCATCGTCACGGATTTGATGGAAAACAAGTGTATTTCAAAATATATTGGGGCTGTTCCTTTATGCTACCACTACAGTACTGATCAAGTGTGTGTAGTCTGCTGATTGTACATTTTATGACAAAGCAGAAAGCAGAAAGCAAAGGTTGATGTCCAGTGTAATAGCTGATATCGAAGTGTCCATATTTAAGATGGGGCAGCAGTCACAAATTTTGTTCCATCATTCATATTACATTTAAATAACATGCTGACTGACTTTTGTGTCCAGTTTTAAAGGACTTGTGGTGGATCTGGATGACGGAAACCTTGTGAAGCTGGCTGAAGATGGAACTGTCTTGCGGTAGGCTCTTGTTGCATGAAATATGTTTGATCTTCTCCCTGAAATATCTTTTCATTTCACTTGTCATAGTTGTTATTGTCCTGACAGATTTTAAAGTGCGCTAATAGTTTGTTTTGTTTTTTTCCTTGTGTAGAGCGACACATGGAAGCAATGATCTCAGCACAGAAGAGATCATCAAACATTATGGTCCTAAAAGGGAGTGGAAGCACTTCAATAGCCTCAATACCTCCTTCACTAGATCTGGTATCCTGTTCCTATCCATTTTTATTACCTAATATATGTATGTTGTTGACTCTTAAAGGAGCTAATGTAGTGTCCAACATAACATTTTTCCCCCTACTGGCCCACTTGGCCAGTAGATCAGAATTTTACTAGCCCCTTGTATACTTTCACTGGCCCCAGGGCATTGGGCCATCAGTTATGTCAGACCCTGGGCTAATATGCAGTATGTGGGATTTAACTGATTCTCTGTTCTCTTGTTTTGTCTTTGTAGCAAAATACTATTTCTATGACAACTACTTTGATCTACCTGGGGCTCTTCTCTGTGGAAGAGTTGTGGACATGTTGCATAAGGTAATATTTGATGAGATATTGTTTAATATCAGTAGTTAAGAATTCTTTGTGGAAAAACATTTTCAAATGTCTTGTCTTGTTTCAAATGTCTTCATTTTTTTGGAAACAGCGAGGAAATGAGGTGAATTCTGACTTTTGGAAAGACATGGTTGCTGCCATCGACCACAATTATAACACATCTGCATTCAAAGGTATGGATTTTATTCCTCACCAACACACATTTCATTTTATTTTCCTGACTCATGACATTTAGATAAGGACCCTTACTGCCTGGTAGAACAACACACACAATACACAGGACATGTTTCTTTTTCAAACGAGAACTTTATTCTGTGCTTTGGTCAGTGGTACATAACTTAAGACATCCAATGGGACATTTTTGTTTTTGACAAAATGCAGTTTGAATTTGTCGTTCTGTGTTGTTTGTTAACCACAGTGCTTGTGAGAATGTGCTGACATCTAATAACATATAGTACCACAGTTATGTGTGTCTTTTGTATGCATATTACAGGAAAAATCTTAAACAACAGACAATAAAAACGAACACATATAAAAGTCGTGCTGTAAATGTTACAGGCAGTTGTAGAGCACCATTTAAGATATCTTCCAATATTATTTCATGTTTCTTAAAATTGTAAAGGCACACACAAGGTGAACTGGGAAAAGGGATCAATTAGAACCATATATTTAAAATTTTTACTCACTATTAATGCCTCTGTCAGTCGAGTGATTTCTTAGCAAATTGAAGACTTTTCTATCATTGCAAAGATTTGAATGAGGCCGTTAAACTTGTAAAATTACAACCATATTTGACTTTAAAGTACAATCTCAATGGAATCTTGTAAACTGATATATTTCTCTGAGTAGTTTAATGTTTTTTAATATTTTGAGGTTTAATTGGATTTGTGAAATCACGTGGAGGCAATCAGGAACCCAGAGAAAGAGCAATGAACGTTGTCTGCTGCAAAAATACCATTACTCTCCTCATCAGGTACCTGGACAAAGACTCTGTCACCGGCGTGCAGCATAAGAACAGCACTGCCTGACATCTGATCCAGGAAGCCCTTGTTGTACTCATCATAGGTGAAAACAACTGGCTCCTCATTTTTGTAGAGGGCCACCAATGCATTGGCACCGTTGACATGCACATGATAGCTGAAATAGTAGAGACCTGGGACCTGGCAGGTAAATACACCACTATGGGCATCATAATGGTGCTCCCCATTGTACAGAACCTGATCAAACTGAATAGGGGCAGCAGCTGAAGGGTAGGCCTTGGTCAGCACAGCACTGAAGGCAGACATAGGGGCCTTCATCAATTCATGAGACATCACAACCTCGTGGGACTTGATTGGCATGCTCTTTGCGTAGACCACCTCTCCTGGTGGGCCAGGAGGACCAGGAGGACCAGCAGGGCCTGGGAGCCCATCATGACCTCTGGCTCCTGGGATTCCAGGTGCACCATGAGCACCAGCAATTCCTTTAGCTGTTAGGCCAGCTGGGCCTGGTGGGCCTGGAAGACCTGGATGGCCCTTGGACCCAGCAGGACCTGATTGACCGGGGGGCCCGACTGGTCCCATGGGACCTGGCCTTCCATTGTCACCACTTTTTCCTGGTGATCCTGGGAGGCCTGTGTGTCCTTTAGGTCCTGGGGCGCCATTTGAACCTGGGATTCCTGGGGCACCAGCATGGCCTTGTGAACCCTTTTGACCCTGAGGACCAGTATGACCTGGAAGACCTGCAGGACCTACTGCCCCAGGGATGCCGGGTTTTCCAGTGAAGCCCTGAGCTCCCTGGTCACCTTTGGTTCCCCTAGCCCCGGGTGCACCAACCATACCGGTGTCGCCTTTTGGTCCTTGTTGGCCTTGCTCACCTGGGAATCCTCTTGAGCCTTGTGGACCAGCTGGGCCAACAGGACCAGTAGCACCTGGCTGACCAGTAAAACCAGTTGGGCCTGGCTCACCTTTCTGACCAGTGGTTCCAGGAGTACCGGGGGCTCCTCTGCCACCTGGTGCTCCAGGCATTCCTGATTTACCAACACCTGGCATGCCAGGGGAACCTGGCTGACCAGCTGGACCCTGTGGACCTTTATGCCCCATAGGTCCAGGCATACCTGGTGAACCATTTTGACCTGGTTTCCCTGTTGCTCCTATGCCTGGAGCTCCAGTTTGACCCTTTGGCCCTTGCATACCCATTGGCCCGGGAGCACCATCTCTTCCTGGCATTCCAGACTTGCCAGGTTCTCCAGGATAGCCAGTAGCACCAGTAAGACCAACACCAGGTTTGCCAGGCATACCAGCTGGGCCCATTGGTCCAACAGGGCCTGATGATCCTTGAGCACCAGGAACTCCAATGCCTCTCTCTCCCTTGGGGCCGGGAAGACCCGGAACACCAGGATGTCCCTTCAAACCAGGCTCTCCTCTTGGTCCCATTCCTCCAGGGAGGCCAGCTGGTCCGGGTTTGCCAGCAGCAGAAAATCCAGCAGGTCCGGGAGTTCCAGGTGAACCAGGTGCACCTCTGGGACCCATTGCTCCAGTTGCACCAGGTGCGCCTCTGTCACCAGGCATGCCAGGGCCACCTGGTTTTCCAGGGCCACCTGGGATTCCAGGTTTACCTGCCTGGGAGTAGCCAGGGGATCCGGGAGGTCCAGCTGGGCCAGGTGGTCCCCTATGTCCCACACCACTCTGTCCAGGAGCTCCAACTGGGCCCATTGGTCCTGGCTCACCTGGAGGACCGGGAGGACCGGGAGGACCTGAAACGGCTGGAGAATACATAGATACAGATACATGTCATTCAGTTATTCAAGTAATAGGCATATAACCATACATTAAAAATGTCGTAATCACAGACCCACTTTGTCATATTTATAATTGGATTTAGTGAACTGTCCATCTGTTGTTCTAAAACAAGCTTAAACAGTAAAGTAGATTTTGCAGTTTTGCAGTTTTCCACATGATGCTGTAGATGGATGTTGAAAATGTGGTAGAAAATATGCACATGTACAACATTTACAAATGTAGAAATGATCCTTAGTTCTGCCTAAGGAAATGAAACAGCAAAGTGGTATATACATGTCTGCCAAGAAATGGATGAAATTTTAATCATTTTTGCTCTATGTTGTTTTATTCCTTTTTGCCTTGTTCACTGCATTGCAGAAGATGCTTTCTTGGTCCTTGAATAACCCAAAGGTTTGTACTTTACTCTGTAAGACCACAACCTGACTTAAAACACTAGTCCACATGATTGTAGGACCGGTTGTGGGGACAGCACAATTTTTTCCCAAGGATAGTCTGCATAGCACTAGTGGTCTGAGGTGATGTTTTCACCAACCTTATGTCTGCTAGCGTGGGACCCAGTTCCGTGCATTTCAGTTTAATTTACTTGCGCTATACTGCACCCTTTAATTTCCTGCACTACCCATGGCAGTAAATGTATAGTTAGTGGTCTGCAAGTTGTCAGCATCACCTTTATGCATTTCCTACCATATAGTGTAGAGTTTAAAGGTCAAATGAGTGCATGCAATGTCAAGAGAGTGTATATATATTAAACTGGCATGTAACATCATAAAAAAATAATACTTCAATTTCCATTTAAAGTCACCATAGAAATGTTAAAAAAATATCCTCAAGACATATTAAGAATAAAAGTACCATTCAGATATTACAATAAAATTAAAGTTAAAGATAAAAATAGTTAAAAATAATAAATAAATCTACCTGGACTTTAACACTGAAAGGACTTTAAAAAATTATAACCATCCCTATTTTTAAACCATACATTAAAAGGTTTGACACAGTTTCTATCATGCTGCATTATTTTGTACACCATTATTCTGGAAGCATTATTTCCAAAAGAGAACCATGAACTGTCAAAGAAACAAATCCAATAGTGTTGGCTTCTCTTTTAAAATGGTGTTTTGAGAAGAAAATGCCATGACAGGGCTGTCATTTTAAAGCCACATAAGGCCATGCATGAAACCCCAC
This sequence comes from Euthynnus affinis, assembly GCA_029490765.1. Taxonomy (NCBI): domain Eukaryota; kingdom Metazoa; phylum Chordata; class Actinopteri; order Scombriformes; family Scombridae; genus Euthynnus; species Euthynnus affinis. The sequence goes on along the minus strand of CM055853.1, from coordinate 4,421,015 downwards.
ACAGGATATTTGTGCCAGAATGGAACCTTTTCGCAGCCAGAAACACCACAAGCTTGAGGTGATGATGCTGGCTATGGTAGCTGACAGGAACTGAACCATGAGTGACCTGCACTGTACTTTTATCCCATCCCCTTAGTCTGAGTCTTTTTTTCTGCAATTCTTTAAGCTGCTTATTGTCTTCTATAGTGGAAAAACTCTCTATTATGTCAGCTTCAGAGAGAAGCTACAGTAAATATGCTGTGGTTTGTTTGGTAGGTTTACTGCTTGAATCTGTGAGATATTTTCTTCACAGTCTGCGTTGTTTTTTTTTTGTTTTGTTTTGTTTTCATTCTAATTATGTGGAGCAATTTTAATACCACAAAGTAGTTTGTTAGGGGTGTGACTGCAATGTGGTAACAACATCTGTATAGGGGATATTTCAAATTTGAGCACACACTGTTTTTGGAAAAGGGTTCTATTTTTATGTTAAGACACACAGTCAAACCACATCAGACCCTCTTCAAAAACAAAACTGAGCTGTTGAACGAAAATTTTGAATCATGAACTCTGCTTTAGTTTTTTTTTTTAATGAGATGTGCAAAGTGATAGTTTCTTTTTTTAACCTTTATTTGTCCAGAGAAAGTGCTTCCTTACAGCTATACCCCACCTCACAGTTCTACATAGATACACATTCCCAGTTGTTCAACCAGTTCAACTACATCCTACTACTCTGAGCCAATTAGGGGTTGCACTGGATCTGCCAGGTATGCACCTTGATGACAGTTAATGAAGGAGGGTGGTACTCTGGCAGGCTCATTTGCTCAATACGTGTGAATGGTCTGCCAAGTTGCATAAGAGTAGATCTTATTGGGAGCTCAGAAGAGTGGTGATGATGATGATGACAATAATGAGTGGAATCAGTAGATCAAATCCCTATAACTGGAATACAATTAATTAAGAAATGTAGCATATTTCTTACATTCTTTAAATTATAGAAAGGCTGCCATATTTCAGGGTTCACACAGATTATTGTTTTTCCAGATTTTTCAGATCTTGATGTAACTCATGCCCTTAATTTGATGCAATGTAACAGTCCAGCAGGTCACAGTGACTTGTGTAGTCATTTCAGGCAGACTGCATCATATCACTTTTTTTTTAGTGAAATTACAGGCAGTTGTAGGCTTAAACTTGATCGATAATTTGCGGATTCATCTGAAACATCTTTGATCATGTTTGCCTTGCATTTCAGCCATTCCTTATTTCAATTAAAAGGATGTAAAGATACAGTATGTCCAAAAAATAGTGTCATCTGGTGCTATTTTACGGTTTCATTTGTCTAAATTTCTTTTTAATTATTGAACAAAAAGTGATGGATTGTGGAACTGATACAATCTGAAAACAGTTTTGCAGTGCAGCCTGTGGTAATTCTAAATGAACAATGGGCTTGGTTGGAGTTTAATTATTGTACTAAAGATAAATAGATGCCATTTTTGCACTGCAGCGTTCTTTCTATTTCTTCTTATTCCTCCCAGTTCAATTTGAACCATCTGTATTTGTGTTAATTACAGCATAGCCCCTTAATACCAGACCAGTAAGATTATTATCATATTTTTAAAAATGCACATTTTTACCCTCTTGAGAAAAAAAGTGTGACTCACCATGACTCTTGACGGGGTAGGCACTCTTGCTCACTTTGGGCACATGGTAGTATCTGTCAGGGGTTGCCTCAGCCAAAGCTAGGAGGACGAGGAGAACGCTTGTTACCCTCAGGTCCATCTTGTGAAGCTAAACCTGCAAAGACAGAATCCATTAGTGAGAAAATTTTGCATGTAAAGCATCCACCCCTCTCTTTTCCTCTAATGACTCACAGTGGCAAGTGTCTCTCCTACATTAGATAAGTGCAGTGTGGTGATATATCAGTCAATCTAACTGTCTGAATGAGGAGATACAGAAGCTGCAATATAAATGTTAGTCTTTCCTTTCTAAACCAGATAGCTCATGTGCATCAGTCATTTTTGCCCTCCTGAAGTGTGCAGCTACTTTGAAAAGTACCCAAATCACCTCTGAGAAAAGATTTTTCTTTTTTATTTTCATGTAACTGCACATTTATGGTGTCCAAAATTCTTCATGGCTCCCCGAAACTTAAAAATCTCTCTTTTCATCTAAATAGAAAGAGTAGGCATGAATTCTGTCCCATTATCAACCCAGCCACAGCACATGGCTCATTACACTCATAATGCCAGCCACCATCACCACTCTGCCACCGACCCTCCCCCCCCCAGCGAGAGTCAGGCTGCAGACGGGAATACCCCCGCCATGTACCCTGAAATCAAGAAAAAAAAGCCACCTTACCAGTAAGGTTCACGCTCCTGAAAGAACAGTTGGGGGGGAGTCGGGAAGCTGCTGTCCCGGCACGGCGCAGTTATATCCTTAGTTGTGAAGTCTGGCTGTCTGAGTGGCAGCTGCTGCTTCCCAGGGCATTGGGCTCAAGGTATTTATACCAAACTGCTCTCCAGCATCGTGGAGGATCTACCTCGCGTGGACGGCCCTCCCTGCTCTGATGTCATCTTTAATGAGGGGTGCCATGTCCTCAGGAGGCCTGTCACTCCAAGATGACGGTCCTCCCTCTCCTCCCTGTGGCTCTCTTCATCTAGTTTTCTCTGCCTGTAAAGGAATAGCATTAAGGGGATTCCTGTGATATTCCCTTTGGGTGCCACTTTTCTTAAAAGTTAGTTTCTTGATTTATCTTGGTTGGTGTGATCGGTGGTTGTGGCAGGCAGTCATACAGATCTTTCAAAGTTTCAAATTCAGTCCTGCATTTGACACATTAATCACTTTGTTTGTACTTTTTGACAGATGACTCAGGGAGTGTTAATTGCTCAAACACTAACACTACTTTTTGCTAAAAACATCAAGTTATTGACTAAGTGGCTTATGACAGGGTGTTTTTCTGGAAAAGTAAAGACTGTGTGGGTCTGACAATATTTTCCTCCTGTCTGAAGACTTTGTACAGGTGCATCTGTGGTAGACAACAAATACCAGACCGCTATTTTTATGTCACTTTTGGGTAAAAGTGAAATTTCACCCATCTGTTAATGGATGCTGGAAAGTCATGGAATGTCTTTTTTTATCTATAATTTCTGGGTTTGAAAGACAGCAGGCGGTGTTTACTAGTCTAGACACATCTCTAAATACAGCAGATGAGTTTGATGTGTTCATAGTTAAATTTCACATAGTTAAAGCCTATCATGATGATGGCAGGTTTATGTCTGTTTAATCACTCTGGGGTTTTTTCTTTTACAAGCTGGCATGTGGTGTGGCGCAGGGATCTACAGTACAGTTTTAAGACACCAGGAGGCAGAAGTGAGGTTTTGTTCTACCTGCTCCATCCTCTGAGGAGCCTTGGGTTGCTTTACAGTTCAGTTTCACAGTCCTGCACCAGTTTGGGTTCTGCTTTAGGAGAGTGGCTGTAGTTGTGCTGGAGTCATCCCAGTTGTGAAAGTGTGTATGCATGTGATCGTCTTAACCATGGTTTAAAAAGTTTACAGTAGGTTTAGGTTTTTATTTTTCACTGATATAGTAAATAGTTAACCTACACAAGATGTAAATATTAATATAAATATATCAGGGATCTTTATGAGCTTTTGTCATTTCTCAAGGAAAAAACAGTATTGGGTTACTGTGCTGCAAAATTATGTCGAAACTGACATTTTTGAGGCAGATACAGATATCTGTATTTTTTCGTTTCTTCTGGTAGCAATATAATGACCAATTTTTTTCATAAACTTTTTCGATAAGGATCCTTTAATCCTTGTCAATGAGGCATAAGGCTGAAGATATTCTGTTTTCTTTATTGCCAATAAATCCCGTGAAAAGACTAAAACCATCAATGTGTTAATGTGTCACAAAACTTTGACTTCCCACATTCAATACTAACAACTATTAAAGCCTGATATATCTTATTCCTCTGTGCCAAATAGCTCCGTTGTTGTCCAAAAACGATTAGAAACACACCAATGGGCCACACTGTTCACTGAGTAACATGTTCCCTCATTACCATGAACACACAAATCTAATCAGTCACATACATACACCCTCCTGCTGCCAGAAACACTCACTATAGCACCCAATGTGTATTAATCCACTGCTGAAAATGGTTCCCAACAAATGCACTATTTCCTCTTTGTTTGAGTAACGTTTGCTAAAAATGATAGTGCCCAGCTGTTAGGAAATTATGGAACCCTTTTTTAAAAAATAAAAATATATATTTGTGAGCCGTTCTTAAAGAATTATGCCTTCAGTAGGAACCAGTGGGTTTGGTGCCAAAGACAGGGTAAGTCAGAAAGTATTTAGAGACAGATGAACACATTGTTCATTTTGGTTCAGTGAGATTTTTTTTTTTTTAACTATAATAAATATAATAAACAGAGATTATTCAGATCGACTTATTTCTAAAGGAAGTCTTGAGCGCTGAGTCACTGATTGCTTGTTAGATAATGTTTTTTTTTTTTTTTTTTGCAGCGCATAGTAATTAACACGCCACTCTCCATCAATCTGTCATCTATAGTATGTAAAAGTTCCGGTTGGTCAAGCCGCTGTGTAATATACGTATGGTTTTGGAAAAGCTTCCCTTCCCTTCGAACGTCTCATCATCTCATTCATCTGAACTGCCGACGTCTCAGCAGCCGCAGATGAGCAGTCACTGAGCCCTGGGCATCTTTGGTAAACTCTTTGAATTAAATGACAGAGTAAGGGGGGGTGGAGTCGACATTTAACAACTTTCTAAGCTGCAGATACGCCATTGCATCTCACCATGAAAGTGGCTGTGACCACAGTGAGACACGGCTCGCTTTTTTATTTCATTTGGGATTTTTTTTTTTTTTGCCTTTTGGTGTGTCAGAATTAATACTTCTCTATCTAAATCTGTCCACGGTGAGGTTTAATTTGAACGGCTGTTTAGATTTACATGCTGTGGGTAAGCTTATGCTGTATATGGCCAAAACAAATCACACAGTGCATAAACATGTAATTAGAAGTGGAGATGTACTGCATGGAAGGTAGCACAGACAGGATGATATGGAGTCGTCCTCAGCCTGTTTTCAGACACCTCCTGATGGCAGGTTGGGTGGTATTTCTGGGAAGGGTCTTGAGTAACTATTGTTTTGCCCCCTCAAAACATCTGAACATACTGCTGCTTCACTCCAGACACGACTTAATGCTTCTACAATAGCTTTCATTAACTCTGGTGATGACAGGGATTTCCCCCCCCCCCCAACATGCAGAGCTCCTGTGTTCCACATTATTTTCAAACACTGTACATGCAAAAGTCACATTTTTATCTCTGAATAGTAATGTTGAACTGTGTTTTACACCATGGTTGTCTTTGGAGGGAACAAAAATATCTTTTATTGATCCTTTTTCTGCTCTACACAGTATTGTGTGTATTGTTTATAGTCATAGTGTTTGTGTTAGTCTGAATTGTGCTGCATTTTAATTTTTTCAATTAACAATTCTGATTAGTTGTTTTTGTCTGACAAGAACTGGTAGTTTGAAACTTGGAGGTACTTGTGATGACACGTGCGTTTCTGTATCGTATCACTACGAAAACTTTAATTTGAGGAATATTAACATACTTTCCTATAAAAGTCTTTTCAGTCATTTCAGTCTGTGTTAATGAACAACAAAATAATTGTCGGCCGCTTGTGAGGAGCAGAAAAAAAAACTGCACATTTTAAGTTGTTCTATGAAGACTGTTTTAGCAAAGAGTTTCCTGTTTACACAGTAAATAGTTGTGTACAGTTTCCAGTACACACAGAGCAACATTAACATTCATTTGAAGTTGTGCTTGTGTCCACCTGGTAAATTTAACTATGTCCTATATTCACTCTCTTTTTAGCTCCGTGTTGATCTCCACCAACTCCACAGAAACATATCTGGCTCTTGAGTTGCTAAATGCTCCACTTTGTTCACCATTTAGTTGCTAACTTTGTTTTGTCAGCTGTTTGGTTTTGGGCAGGTAGTGATTTTATTAGCACTCTTTGGCAGAAAATAGCTGCCTGCTGCTGCTGCTGGAAATTAGGTTGATAAGAGGGGTGAACCTAAACTGAACAATCAGCTGAAAGACGCTAAAACATTCCGTAGAGCTCAGGGGAACTGCAGAATTGCTGATAATTCTCTGCTCCCCCCCCCCCCCCCACTACAAGCAACACATTTGTTCGGATCTAAATTTGGTTATTACAAAAGTTTGACCAAGATATGTAATGAGCAGGACATATTACAGTTAAATATGTGTTTTCTGGTGGGAAGACTGCAATAGAGACACCGTTACTGTCTAAATTACCTGCAACATATCTTTGACACTTCTGTACTGTACACAGCATTGTATTTGTGTTATATATTCATATAGTTTTTTTTACTGTATTTTCTCTCTTTTCACTTAGTGGTGAACTAATAATTGTGGTTATTTTATTCTTGTCTGGACCAGTAGGCACTCACATGCTGAAAGCAGCACATTTTTAGTTGTCATATAAGCCTTAATTTGTCTCTGTGAAAATGTTACAAGTAAACATTGACAGAATTCTGATTGTAAAACTAAAAGTAGGAATCCATAAATGAGTTGTTCTTATATGCAAACATATAAAAAGAAACCTCTGAAAGATTTATATCATGAGCCTCGTGATCAAGGAACTATATAATTACAACGTCATTGGGTTATTTCTGGCAGGGAACTTGTTGCATGGTACCCCCTGTCTCCCCTCTTTTGTTTTCATGTCTGTCCATATTGTACTAAAATTACAAAGATATATACTGTCTTTATATTTTGTAATATTTAAATTATAATCACAATTAAAACAAATCATTTACATTTTTTCTGATATCTTATTAAGTATTTTTCTTTCTTTTTTTTCTTTTTTTTGGACTCTGCTGTCTCCATTTGGTCCCAGAGATTTGAGGATGCCATGGTGGCTGAGGGAAAGGAGAAAATAATTGCAGGTTGATGTGTCTAAGCCAGCAAGGAAGAGTGGAAAGCAAGAGCTAAAGATAGAGCGTTTCAGCTGGGAAGTGACGGTGGCTCAGATTTAACGTTTTAATAAACCAAATATGCCACTAAGAGGCACTTAGAGCTTTATGAATGGAAGGTCTGAAGCTGGACCTCCTGGCTTAGTGTTGGCTACAATTACAGGGACCCGAAGACAAAAATCATGGTTGGAAGCTTGACCGACCTGAGGCTAACTGTAATTCAGAATAGCAACAAAAGCCATCACTGCATTTTCTTTTTCTTTTTTTTTTTTTTTTTTTTTTTACATCTTGACAAAATCTTGCCCAAGTCATTATGAGTTTATGGAAAGATTGGTCTCATGAGAAAGAGGAATTAAAGCCAGAGGCGCTGAATCTTTTGGTTACCAAAACAGATTTTGCTCTCATTTTAGGATTTATTTTAGGAGAAGGTAATGGGTTACTTGAAAGGTAATTATCTAAATCAAAGCTGAGTAAGTGCTATAATGACCAGCACTTTCATTTTTACCGTACCTCCCACACTAGCTCATAATCAGCAGTGTTTGCAGGGGTGGTGTTGCAATATGTGTATCTCAGCAGCTGGAGAAGATGCTTAATGCTGTTACACGTGCACACACCTTGTCGTTGATACGTCATGCTGTGCTGCTCATATATTCTCATTTTGCCTGGGGTAGATACTGTGGAGCCCCAAAATTGAAATAAAAGGCAGTAAAAGATTAACAGGCTAGCCAAAAAGATAAGTTATTCCATCAGTAAATAAGACTTATAATTAAAATGCAGTTTAAAAACAAATAGAAAGCTTTATACTTTTAATAAGTTAATAAAATGAATTAAAACTATTTTCCCTACTATCTGTGTTTCACAAGCTCATCTTATTTAATGGGTAGGTGAAACTTACAACAGAAGTGTAAGCATTTTACCTTGCAAGCTAATGCTAACAAAGTTACCTAGCTAATGCTATTTGACATAATGAGAAAAGAGACATTTAAGATGAAGATAATGTTATGAAAATAGAAACACAGTGTCTGTGAACCTCCCACTATCATTATCAAATTGCTAGCTAACTTAGTGTTGGCTTGATGGCTAAAATGCTTATCTACTGTTTCAAAAGGTTCAAACAATGATGCTATAGCAGTATTAAGTACATTATATAGACCAACATTACCTACACTATTATAATGACCTCATTAAACATAAATCTAACCCCAGACTCCTCTTCAGTGTTGTGAGTTGCATCTCAAGTCCATCCCCTGCTGTTATCAAACCATCCATTCACAAAGGTGAACAGTTCAGTTTTTCTATGACAAAATGAAAAACATCAGGAACAATATTTCATTTGTAGTCCAGGCTGTCACTCTGTCCTCCTTGCATCTACTGTACCTTAACTTCTTTTGATAAACTAACAATTGAACATGTGACTGAGACCATTGCCAAAATGGAAAAACTCCACTTGCTCTCTTGATATCATTCCCAACCCACTTCCTTAAAGAAACCCTTGTCATGACTTGTCCATTTCTGGAGGATTTATATGACTCCTCACTCTCATCTGGCCTTGTTCCTGATTGTTTTAAAATCTTGGTAGTACAACCTCTCCTTAAAAAAAGGAGACTAGACACACTAGACCCAAATTACTCTTAATCACCGGCCAATCTCAACAACTGCCATTTCTTGCAAAGTTCTTACAAAAAAAATCATAGCAGAGCAGATCATTTCCTTCATGCACATTAATGGTCTCTTTGAGAAATTTCAGTTGGGTTTTAGGGCAGGTCATAGCACAAAAACTGCACTCCATACAGTTTTAAATGATCTCTTAGCAGCTGACTGTGGTCAATGCACTGTATTACTCCTATTGGATCCGTCTGCAGCTTTTGACACTATTAATGTACACTAGTATTTTAATTGAATGTCTTAAAAATGAGGCATTTCAGATTGGGTTTTAGATTGGTTCTGTTCTTATCTTTCAGGAAGGACAGTCAATGTGGAAATTGAAAATTATAAGTCAGCTTTGGTACCTCTGAAATATGGAGTTCCACAGGGATCTCTTCATTGGCTGTTCATTCTGTTTGCTGTTTGTTCATTTACATGCTACCACTTGGTCATATTATTAAGCTAGCTGAAAATACCGATGCTCATTGTGTTTAATTCCACATTAAATTATTTTTTGTGCTTTGCAGACAGATTAGATGTAGATTAGACATTCATTTTTCAACAATATGTATTCTGTGTAAAAGTGCTGATACAGTTGATTGCCCATCCCTCTTGCATTTTTTTTTTTGAATAGGCATGGTGTTCTAGCAGAATTTAAGGATGTGCTTACTCTTAAAGCTACCTGGCCACACACTCCTCTGTTAATTATTTCCCTGAATATTATGGACATCATAATTTTATTATTATACAAGCCTGAGGAAATTTGGAAATATGGTGATGAAAATGAAATGTTGCGTGGGGAAAATTGCAAATAATTAAATGATTAAATTTATGCCAAGACGAGTTGTAGTTGAGTTGAAAAGTGTAAATAGTAGACTTCTATATTTTGTCAGTTTAGGGCCTCCATACAATACTACAATTGCTTGTGTATTCCGAGATGATTGGCATATAGTTGTGATATGATATTCCTGCTGTTTTACTATGGGAAATGACATGCTTGCAAACTGAAGGGTTGCTGACCACTGCATCCTGTTGGCGTGCTCTAGGATCAGAAAACAAATATGTTACACTGTATCCTTTATGGTTCCCATAAGGCCTTTACCATCTGTTTATATGGTTTCTACACTCCTGGGAACTCATCCAGTGCGCACGATTTCATAGTCTGTGAAAGCTCAACGGGAGACTTTGCTACACGGTTTCAGCCATTGCTCTGAGTTTCATACTGACTTGTGTCCATTGCAACAGAAGTTCATGGTTTTCATAGTGCGTTCCTTCACACATTCCTTCTCCTGGACCTCCAGTGTCTCCCAGTGTAGCAGCAGAGGACTGTGTAGGTGGTGTTGGAGTTAGTGGTGAAAAAGTGTTGGAAGCCAAACCTCACATCTTTAACAGGTCCAACTCTCTTATGTTTATGTTTTTTTTTTCGAAAGGAGTTCTGGTGTTTACCAAATTACGCAGAACTCAAAATAATTATGGTGCATAAAGACAAAAACAGAAAGAAGGGTGCAGGCAGCTCCCGCTTACACATCAAAGGCAAAAAGGCAATATAAGAGACATCTGTACATTTTGAGACAGTATAGACTCATAAAATGAGACAGAGAGGTGAAGGGCGGGGCCGCACTGATCCATCACTGTCATTTGCCAGCGCTTTTGTGTTGTTTTCGAATTCCTTTCACTTGGAAAACTCCTCCTTGATTCTGTTGACTTGAGTCAAAGCTGGAAACTCCAAAAAGTTTGTCTTCTCCACACTCTTTTCAGAAGTAAGAGGAACACAAAATTGGTGAAGACAAATGGATTGTCAGCCCTGTACCACATATGTACACTTTTTATTGAAATCAATTCAAATGTAGATGGACACATACAGTATATATAAGCATACCACCCACAATGTGTTGTATGTTTAAATGCCTCACAACCAAAATGTCATCTCAGAGCTCAGATTGAAGTTGTATTCAGGTCAGTTCAAAATTTAATTTAAGGGATTTCTTTTTCAGCAACTGATTTCTAACAAAATCATTTAACATCTTAAAGATGCCATGGACCTCACAGTTGGTCAGAAATTGTGATTGCTGGCTTGACCAGCCATGGACCAGCCCTGTAGCTGTGGTTGTCCATGACTGAAGAATGAGAGATGAAGTTACACCATTGGTCGGCCAGCTGAATGTTGGAGTTTCCCCATTGGCCGTCGCTCTTTCAAAGTGAATCAGCGTGAGATGATGGAAGCGGAGGACAACAGTGCGACGCAGGGTGATTGTGTTTCCTGTTCCCTGAAGCTCTCAGTGATGTTAAATGCAGTGAAGTCGTCTAAACTCCTGTTTAAACAGACACGTATCAGCGTTTCCTCTACCGTCCAGTGTGATCCACTCTCCAGCAGCACTGTCAGCAGGAAAGATGTTCTATGGTGCATGTTGCTTTTATAACTGAACTAATACCAGGATGCAAGCTTTTTATTTCTTTTATGTTTTCACATCACAAACAATGAACAACAGCATTAAAAAAATGAGTCTTGCAGGTAAAACATGTGACTCACGTAGCTGTTATATCAGGTTACTGTTGGGCGACTGCTCTGCAGGTGCGCTTGATTTGACTGTAACTGTGGTAACTGGGTGGAGATAAACCTCCTGAATTTGCACCCAAAATGCCGTCAAACCTTTCATTTACAGTTTTTACTGCAGCCTCCATGATCACTGACTGGGAAGGAGGCAGAAAAAAAGGCACATGGAGGCTTGAAGGAGAGCCCACAGTTAAAGCACCCAAATAACCATCACTCTGACAAAGTGATGAAAGAGCAGGAGGAGTTAACAGATCATTAGAATAGTTATAATCAGCATTAAATCAAACATCCCAATATATGAGTATTGTTCTTGCAACTGCATTTACAACCTTTTTTGACTCAAATGTAGCTGAACCATGTCATGTGATGCTACTTCAGTACACTTTAACAACAAATATTACTGGGATCACTACAGAATGAACATTTAATATCCAGGAGCTCACACCACTGACTATCCCTGTAGCTAACTGGCCACAGTCTCACACATTGACCATACATGGTCCAGCCATACACTAGGTTTTGACCAAATCTTGTTTCTGTTGCTCAGAGAATCTCTAAGTGGGTTTGTGAGACGACGCTGTGTCTGCTTTAGACAGATGAGCATAGACAGTGATGTGATTGACACAGTGCAGGAAACCAGTTAGAGCAGAGCATTGCTCTGAACAGCTTAACAGACTATAATGTTTCCATCTAAATATAGCACACATTTGAACTGATTTCCCTGAAAATCTGCAATAGAAAATACACAAACAAGAAGAAGAAGCGTTTTCATCCACTGCTGTTATGTGAACACGAGGAGCTGCTTTATCAACATAAACAGTTGGTGGCGCTTATTCTCGTGTTCGAAAATTAAACAATCGCAGAAGAGGAAGATGCAGAGTGATGACATAATTAAAAGAGCGTCAGTCAAGCCTCAATCATGTGGGAAACATGATTAAAATGTGACATTTTTCCTCCAGCATGTCTGCCAGCGTTCTTTGTATCTTAATTGGAAGTTTCAGTGACATTTATGTGACATGCCTTATGATTGCCTTGATTTAATCACCAAGTCCGCCTACAGTGTAAAAGTTTGTTTACACTGAAAACCTTTTTTTTTTTTTTTTTTTAAATTTCCAGTGTTTCCACTTTGTTTTTGTTTTGTTTTTCAGTGATAATTGAACATGCATATAGAAACTGGGTTTTATTGACAACTTTTAATGACTTTTGAGGCAAAAGAAAGCATTTTTACTTACTGCCTGTCTCAGCCGGATGCACTTTCAGACATCTGTATCACACCCATCTGAAGAAATGGATATGCTTCAGTTTTAGCGGTCTGCAGCAGCAGCAGCAGCGTAATGGACTAAATTATCTTTCTAGGCTTAGAACCGTACAGGCAACAGAAACCAGGGCACAAAATTAGCAACGTCGACCAGCCAAATGCAAGCGGCTGGTAGATTTTTACTTCACTCACCAGCCGAAAAAACAATGGTTATCTATTGAGTTACTAGTAACATTTGAACCTTCACTAGCTCTTTGGCTGGTTGACATAAAAAGTTGATTTTGCACCCTGACAGAGGGACTGTGGAGGTGGTGTTGGAGTCAGTTTCTCCAGTGGCCTGATAGCAGTTTAATGTGTGTAACTGCACCTTGAAGCACACTATATTTCACCTCAAGTTATTATTATTATTTTTTTTAATTTAAGCTAATAACTAAATCATGTATTAGGCTGTGAGCACTACATGACTGATAGATCCAAATAGAGAAGAGGTGTCAAGATGTCAGAACACAATACTATATAATTAACTATAAAAATAAAAAAATACCCTGTGTATAAAAACCCACAGGAATCTTTTGATGGTAGAGTGAATCTGGGATTTTTTGGTGGAGAGTTTCCAAATATAGGTCTAAAGGATAGAGGGTGTTACAGATTTTAAAGCCCTCTAAACTTGTTATTTGGGCTTCGTAGATAAAAACCGACTCGACGTTCGTTGTGGCGGGAAGTAATCCTTTTAATACACCACTCATAGCCACGAATAGCTTCTTACTCATATGAACTCTTTACCTGTTGGATGTTTATTTTTTTTTTTATTAGTGGACTACCAATGAACTCAGGTCCTGGCATACTCATATGTGCTTTATGGTCTTCTGAACCCAGTGCTTATCAGCCCCGGTGGCCTATGTCTTAAATATACTGGAATCTGTGTGAATTCCCCTCACTGGGCTGCTCTCCTAGCTCAGGTCTGTTGTTGTTTTTCTCGGTTTTTTGATTTTTATTTTAGGTGTTGGGCTGGGAAGGATCCCTGAGAACCATTCTTAGCACAGTGGGAAGAATGCGTTGAGGAAGTTCAGAAGCCCTTGACTGTTTTTTTCCCTTCCAATCCAAGGAAACCCAGCATCCCTCAATGGGCATGAATAAGGAGCAGGTCACGAATAGCATTTATCTCATGAGAAGTATAAATATCTCTGGTTTGATTCTAACCACAGTTGATGAATAGATAGTACAAATGGACATGAATTGGGATGTAGGAAAAGCCATTATACTGATTAGAGTGGCTTAAATAAGACTTAATATATACCCCGAGAGTAAGTATGCATTGTGCAAAAATGAGCTGACCGGTGTTTTTCTTTAGATTTAGGGTCCTGCATCTCAGAATTGGCAACATCTGTATACAGTAGTTAAGAATTAGATTTCTATCTATCGTAACAGAATTGTTGTGAAATATTTCAAATAGTTCCATACTTCCTCTGTAGATTTTGGCTGCAGTCAGTTAAACTGTTCAAAAAAATGAAAAAGAAAAGAAAAAACATCAAAGTATGTGTTGTTTACATGGGTACTTGAGAAAGAACACAGTGAGGCTGTGGAAGAATGAGTCAAAGCATGAGCAGCGCAGCCTCTCATCTGAACTGAGACATGTAAACACAGTCTGAGAGCTCTCGCTTTTTTTCCGAGCTTCACGCTCCCTAAAAGTCAGTGACGGACAGCTCTACGGCCTTCAATCTTATGCTGCTGACAACAACGATGAGTGGTGTGATTCACAGGGTGTTGTATCTAAATCTCATTCTCTACGTCTTACCCTTTTGTGGACAGCAATGGAGACGGAGTAAAGGACGGATGGATTCAAACAGAAAGTCAACTAAGAAAAAAAGATCGAAGAGTGGGCGCAGTCACACAAGCAGAAAAAAATTCGACCAAAATCATTTCACTTCAGTGGAATCACCATGATTAGCGTGTTTGTTCCAGAAAGTAACTGAAATCTGCAGCTAGAGTGCAATTTTGATGAACTTGAGAATTTGATGCCACCTCCGCCCTCCCACCCAACAGGATTGTGACCAGACACCAAAACACAGTCTATAGGGTTTGATTATTTGAATTTGTCCTTTTTTAAAAAAAACCAAATCATTTAAGAATTCAGTTATATTTTCTTCAAATGTTATTTCCCAATATGAAGGTCTAACTGGTGCTTTAAAGCCTTTTCCACACTGCTAGAAATGATTCTGTCGTCACATTTGTATCATTTATTTATCTGTTTTGCTGGCTTGAAAATTTACATGGAAGTATACTGAGTCTAACAATACTACAGCCAGTATATAAAAACCCACCATTGTGTGTGTTTTTCTCTCTTTAAACATTAGAATGTAAACCCCCATCAGGGCTGCACCGTCCAATTTTATATATGTTTTATATAAAGTCCATGTATCAGATTCATTTGAATAATTTAAAGTTCTGTCCAAAATGTCTGTACCTCCAAACCAAATGATTGCAAAACACACAAAATGATAAGACGGTGTGTGAATTCTACTCTGTCCAGTCTGTCTCTACCTGACAGGTCGCCAGCGCCAGCTGACCAGCTGACAGTAGCCGTGTGAATAACCTCACATTCAACCATTCTTGCTCTTCTGTCTTGCACTTTAAGACCTTAAAGCATAATGCGGAGTGTTCCCTTAGTTGATGCGAAGGTCATTCAACCACCTTCCATTAAAAAAAGTTATTCCTACGTCAGTTGGCGAGTAGCTGGGCAATCCCATAATCAGTCCCATGTATCACAGAGGGGGCTGCCGACAGGGCTGTAATGACCACTGGTTAGGTGACCTCAGCAATCCCTCCCTCCTCCCCCCCACTCACCATAATTACTGGGAGGCCCTGAAAGCCACATTCTCTCAGGCTTTTGAGAAAGAAAATCAAAACAAAATTACTGGGTAACTGGCTTTGTGTATGTGGACAACACACGTTTGACGTGATGAACGTTAAGAGGGAAAAACTCTCAATAATGCTCGGATGAAAAATAAGGAGAGTGATCTCACTTTAAAAAGATAAAGAGATAGAGAGGTAGTAAAAGGAACTGAACTTTTATAAATAACATGTTTCAAACCACTGAAGTTGGTGTTGTTGCAATAAATGCTAAATATATAAAAGCACAAGAGCATTTAATTAGAAATATTCTCATGTGGAACTGTTAGTTTGTAGTCACTGAATATCCCCCCGGATAGGTGGAGCAACTGAAGAGAAGTAGTGCTTAATTTTCTCAGTAAAAAAAAAAAAAAAAAAGGGGGGGGCAGCTTTGGTGAAAGGACATGTGCACTGGTTTTTATGGTAATCCAGTGAATCCAAAATAAGATGACTTTAAAGTCAGCAGTTTCATTTCAAACATGGTATTAAGCTGCAAAAATACCAAAATGCTCTCATCAAATTCACCACGTCTCCGACCACTCATTCACCTCAGTGTCCATTTCTAAATTGACTGCTGAATTTGTTTAGCTCCACACACAGAGTAATTGTTTTGAGCTTCCTATATTTGATAGCCTGGCTCTCTTCTGGATGCGGAGGCTCTTTTAACCATAAAGATGAGGTTTGTTGTCTGATTCCCTCCCTGCAGAGTAAAATGTTCAAATCTCTTTTGCAATCGTGCAACGTAGTCCCTAAAATTTCAGGCTGCCTGCTTTTTCTACAGAATACTTATCCACCAGCATATTACCCTTAAATTCTGTTACTGGAGTCAGTTCTAGTATTCTCAATCGCTCGACTTTGAAACATCGCATCTCCGTTGTGTTACGTTGTGTTTTTTTTTTTTTTTCTTCGATACATTAAACACACCGTGGTCTTAAATGACCTTGTCAGAAAGTGAGCATGTCCATGTGTCACTTGTATGTTGACACAGCAACTGTATCCATGTTTTTACAGCTTCATAAAGATTTAAGTTAGACCATGAAGTCATCCACGCCGCAAGCCTTCAACCTAAATTAGTCTGGAAAGCGGCGACTTGAGTTAATTTGACATTTTTATTTACAGTGTGACGGCACCACCGGCTTTGAAATAAGATTAACCTTCTCTCCGAGAAGGGACATGTACGTGTATATGTATAGAGAGATGCAGTAAGCTGGATTTATACTTGTCACGGGGAGTTAATAGAATCCCACTCTACGTACCTACAGGCTAGACTTTAATTTGTACTTAAGCATATGATTTCAACCAACCATGGCAACACCGCAACAGTCCGTTCATGTGTTGTAATTGAACAGGGAGTATCATACTTTAAAGGGCAACACCACAGATTTTTACACGTTATACAGTATGTCTGCAGGTGTGTATATATGTGGAAAAAATTGAATAAATCCTTTTTTTTTTTTAAAAATCTGATAAATGACCTCAAGTGATGTCACTGGAGGCAGCCTCAGTTGGGGTTAGAAAGTAGCGAGGTTAGCAGACCTAACAACAGAGGCTAACAGCTCCAAGGCTACTAGCATAACACACCTGAGTGTGTACAGTTGAGCGCATTGGGTTGAGTTACAATATGGATAATGTACGTAGGTGCCAGATTTCAACTAGGAAGAAGACACGTGGAATGAAAAAAAGAATCTCTCTAGTTCTGCTACATTCATTTTGATCCTTTTCAAATATTCCCTGTGGTGGTTCTGACAATGTTTGAGGAGTGTTATGCTAATTCGGTGGATTATTCTGTGTTTACATTCTTCTGTTTACTCAGGGAAATAGATCAACAAGAAGAAGGTTCGTCCCTTTTTTTTTCTTCTCCATTCACTGATAACTGGCTGGTTTGCAGTCTACTTATAATGTTACTGAACAGAGAAGATAGCTGAGACACACAGTTTGTGAGACGTTGCCATTGTCAGAGGTCTCCACCAACGGAAAGCTTGAAGAAACCATGAGCGGCTGAAGCTGACCCAATGTGTGGTCACATCTGTGAGGAGGCTGAATAGCCATACCGTAACCTCTTAATGCGCTACCATAAACTCCTTTTACGCTGACGATCCGCAGACCTCACTGTGAACTGTTCCCATAGGGACTGTTTCTGTGCCGCTCGCAGCGTGTTCACTCCATTATCCAGAGTAACAGGCACACTATTTCTGGAAAGAAATGCCCCTTTTTCACTGTTGTGGTCACCACAAGTAAAATTGCTTCACTTCCACTGTAATGTACCTTGGCAGATTAAACTGCATGGATAGATACCAGCGCCAGATAAAAAGTTTATTTTTGAAATGTGTTTGAAACAAACCTTTTTTTTTTTTTTTTTTTAAACCTTTTAGACAAGTGAGACTTGTAAAACCAGAGTAGTGCAACTTGATATCAGGCCGCTTAGCACGCCAACCGTCTATTTGTCGAACGATGAGGCAGATCGTGTTTATCTGTTTACAAGTTTGTTGTTCCGAATGTGCTCAATACGGCGTTCAGGAAAGGCAAGATTTACCTTCACCCCCCTCCTGTCTCTGCTCCCTGTCTCTTGAGGATATAAACACCACAAATCCACAGAGGAGATTTAAATGCCACTTCTTCTCTTCCAGGATCACTGTCAGCCTATTTTCATATATGAAATGAGCTGTTTGGGATCGACTCACTGTCATTCTCTCGCTGCTTTTGCGCGAAATGTATACATATGTTCCACGCTCAGACGTCACACATCAGGGTGGGGGATATACACTGTTATGTCTGACTTGCTAAATGATGGTGTAGCAACGCCTGTGCTTTGATGTGGCTTGAGTTTGCTCTCAGATAAGCAAAAATTTTGTTTTGCATGCAACAATAACAATAACAGTGCAAGCATGTTCGGTAAAGTATCCAGTAAACAAACACAGTCATAATGAAGTGGTAGTTTGGGTTAGATCAGGTTTTTCCTTGGAGCATGGATGATACTGTTTTCAAAAAAAAAAAAGCAAGGATAGATCATGTGTGGCGTGTTAACAGATCTCAGTTGTTATTATCAAGATCATGCTAAGTGCCCCATAAAGAAATACAGAGGGCTGCAGAAAGAGATAGATCTGAACCGACTGAAAGGTTTACTCGTGACATCATTTCCATCAGCAACAGTCATAAAGAGAATCATCATGATGTCTAAGAGTGAAGCGTGCGGTCATACTTGGCGTCAGATGAAAGCCGGCAACACCAAAGATCTGATTGAATGTGCTGAGAAGACAGTAGTTGCAGTGAGCTTAATAAGCCCTTTAACAGCCTGTCTTACTGTTATTAGCCTGTTTTAAGGTGGGAATTTTGTGCCGTTATTCCACCTCGCCGTTCTGTATAAAAGGTACGAACACATAATGGAGGGGCTGTTGTCGTTGTTCCGCCATTAAGCCGGCAGCGGAGGTAGTCACATCGCCAGATCGACGTCTGTGTAAAAGGGATAGCCGGCATGACGAGGTGGCATTATGCTGGCTTAGTTCAGTTAAGTGTAAAAAAAGCAAAGCTGGCATAATGACGTGTCTTTACAGCAATGTTGCGGGTCGTGGTTGTGAACAACACAATAGCCTCTTTTATACAGAGAACTCGCATTATAGCCGTAACGAGGATCCGCCTTTGCAAAGCCGGCATAAAGCCGCCTCCATGTGGTTTTATACAGCATAGCTGACGTTGGAGTGCTGGATTCAGAGGCATCATGGAGATCAGGCTGATCAGAAATGTAAAATCTGCCACGAGCGAGTACAAAGACGTTACTAGAACGAGGACAGCACATTTCTTATCGTTTGAAAATGTTAAGTTAGTAAAATTAGACTTTTCTGACTCATTTTAAAAAAGCAGAGAGAAAGAGAGCATCTGCAGTCAAGTGAGCTAGAGAGCGAATGAAGAGAGGGAGTGGCGGTAGTAAGGAAGCCGGTGAGTCAGATCAATAAAACGTTATTTTCTGATTGTTTCACAGCAGTTACGTTCTAGAGACCAAACACACCCACACACCTCTCCTCAACCTTACGGCTGAACCCTGGCACCACCTGATTTGGTCTGAAAACAGGCTAGCACAACAGCGTGCTACTAGAGCTTAGCGTATAAAAATTAATGAATAGTTCTGCATTTGAATTTACTGAGCACAAACATTTCCAGCAGTCTGTTAGCTTTCCAGTTAGGTCAAAAATCTCAAAAACTGCTGCCAAGACTTCTAACCAATTAATTGGCAGTAAAATTAGCCGCGTGCATTTCTGCTCATAAAGGGTAAAACCTCCTTGATTTTAATGGCAACATGATGTTTTCTGTACTGCCACCGTTCCAAAATAAGCACCACAAATTTAGATTTAGAAGAGTTTTATTTTTATGGTAACTTTTGTCCCAAAACTGAACTCTCAGGCTGTGATTCTAATACAGGAGCAGTAGCTTTACCAAACCAGACTGCCCTCCAGATTTTAACACTGACCCTATCCACACAATAAAAAAAAGTAAAAATGAGCTACCTCATTCTGTCAGTCAGTTCAAACTTGTTCCACAAAAAAAAAATCAATATTTAAATAACGTTTTTTTTTTTTGTTTTTTTTTAAATATCTGATCGGTTTACCCGTGTAGAATATTCTAAGCGGCTACAATGTAGTAACAGCCTTGTTGAAAAAGTGACTCATTATTGCAGAAGGTAGCATAAGTGAGCCTTTTATATAAGCCTTTGTATAAGTGACTCCACGTGCAGCATGAGAGAGCTCTACCTCCTTTTTCATCACACGTCCTGCAGTAACCCCCGCTACGTCACACCGAGAGACGTGGTTCACTTGTGACCATGAGACGGCATATGCATGTGGACTGGATATGGACGTGCTCACTGGGGTATTGTTGCTTAGAGAAACAAAAAAAAAGGGCCAACGCTTAAGCAACAGTTTGAGTCAGACCAAACTAAAAATAGGTGAAAAAGACAAAAGAGGAGTTTAAAATAGAAATCCTGAATCACCGAGCTTGTCGAATCGAATAAAGAACACGATGTAATGTTGACGTTTTATATGATTTGATGTGTTTGGTGTTAAGCTGGAGATGGGTTTAACAAAAAAAAAAATAAATAAAATGTATACACATATGCATTAACTGCTCTTGTTGTGAAACATCCATATAAATGAAGCTTAACTCTTGAATCTGACATGTGCTGTCTTCTCCCAGCATGCTCCTGGTGGCCCAATGATAAGCTGCTGTTTATGGAGATTGCACCTTGAGATGAGAGGATGATTCATCACCGCAAGTGCCATAACCCCCCCCCAAATGATTAAAACCAACCTGGCTGGGCTTGCTCTTTGGGTTTTTTTTTTTTTTTACACCTTTTGCTTTCACGCTTTCTTTATTGTTCTACAGCGAGTCAGCAAAATTCAGCCAAAATAGGGTCATTTAACTCATGTTAGAAATGTGCAGCGATCATCAGAATCAAGCGGGTTAACGTTTTGCAGCTATGAAGGGTGCAGAAAAAGAAATGTAGAAGGTGACGTAGGTTGTTTTTTATCCTGTTGGGAATTCAGTTTATTGTCCTCTGGAGATCAGGACTTTAAAAGTAAGAATCCTTCAGAGTTTTCTTAAGATAGCTCCGGCTAAATATAGCTACGGTTTGGTATAATGACAGATTGCAGTGTCTTCACATTTCGCTTTTGAGGGGAGTGTGACTGTGCAACTGGCGTCACATGTCCCCCCCACACAGTGATCTGCTCCGGGTGTCCAAAAAAACCACCATCCCTTTTTTTTTTTCTCAGCTGCTATTGTTCTTTATGTCGCCTCTCCTCTCTGCTTCAGTAGTACCTCATCCGATTTAATTAAAGGGTCTCAGTCGGTGAGTGAGTTTTTAAGTGTATTTATAGGACCGTCCCGATCGTGATGAGACGTACAAAAGGTACAGTCTGCCCAGCTAAAGAGAGACCGCGTGGGTCCCCTATCAAGTCTTCGGTGAAGCCGCTTTCATATTTCTGAAACGCCGCCCACATTTTAAGATTTTTGATACGGTGATTTTGATACGATCTGGTGTTTTTGCTTATTGCCGTCTTTCCCTGGAGAAGTAAACTGAGGCATTCAGAGCTTTATAGATGGGGATTTAAGAGTGTGGGATATCATGTTCCTGCGCCACAGTCAGTCAGCAAAAATGGGGGAATCGAGCACAAAAGAGATCGACACAGTTTAATGAGGTCGACGCATGTAGACTTACGACTCTTAAATCATGAATCGACAGTCTGAATGTTGACTTTGGAAGAGAGATTCATTGCATTTTTCTTATCATAAGTCACAGTTAAAGATTCTCTCTGTCTGTCACTGACTAAAGACAGAGAGGAAAAAAAAAAAAACGTGCACCATAAAGGACATGATGCAGCAATTTGTGGGCCTGTTTGCTAAAAATGGAAAGTCCACACACACACACACACACAAAAACGGCCCGGTTAGTTGTTTCCCACATGGTTCCAACAGGTGCTGGGAAACACACAGTTCATCTGGATGCCTTTTTTTTTTTAAAGAAAAAAACACTCACGCTTTGTTTATATATTATTGTTGTTTATTTATTTACTTATTTATTGATCATAGCTTCCCTTCTAAACATCCTCTCCATGTGCTTTATATATACAGAGCATTTTGGCATTTCGACATGCTTTATCTCCCCCCCCCCACCCCCTCGCCCCCTTTGACCCCCCACCCGCTGATCAAACCGCGTGATAAAGAAAACGAACACGCATCCAGATTCTGCCCCTCATCGCTTTCTTGGTGTGGCTGTTTGTGAAACGCTCCTGCGCTCGGCCCTAACTTGCACCGCAAACTGTTGATTTGTGTATCCTGTGCAGGCCGCTTTGATGTGTGAGATTGAGCTGCTTGCCAGTCGCGGTTTTCTCTCTCTCTCTCTCTCTCTCTCTCTGAAGCTTACGCAG
This sequence comes from Euthynnus affinis, assembly GCA_029490765.1. Classification (NCBI taxonomy): domain Eukaryota; kingdom Metazoa; phylum Chordata; class Actinopteri; order Scombriformes; family Scombridae; genus Euthynnus; species Euthynnus affinis. The sequence continues at coordinate 4,398,754 of CM055853.1, read as the reverse complement.
ATCTCCAAGCCAATCCCGCCCCGGCGCCCTGCCTGCACAGCATGGTGCCCAGCCACACAGGCCTACGGGCCCTCAGGGCACTGGAGTCCTACATTCACAGCCAGAGCATGCGAAGGCATATCTCCCTCCAACCGCACACACACACACACACACACTCACGCTGTAGTAAGCAGGCGCTGCTGACAGCCCGAGCAGTGTTTTGAATATACTCCTCTCTCTGTGGGACTTGTGGACTGATCACATGTTTGTTGTGTCCGAAAATGTCACACAACATTAGGCCGGTCTGTCTTGTGTCAGCCTAAAATCAAACAGAAGACCAAAGAGGGAAAAGCATTTTATGTAAATAGGAAAGTTGTCTTTTAGGAGGTTAAACTAGGGCTTTGTCAGGGTTTGTTTAGTCACACAAACCGAACAAACAGAGTTAAAGGACTGTTTTCACGTGTAAATACTCACACAATCATAAGGAGAAGAATCCATCATAGAAGAGACAGAGGTCCCAGCTTCTAGCATGAACCGGTCAGAGTTTACAGCTCGCTGCTTTCAGCTTCACCGAGTCCAGAAAATTGCAAATCCTGAGACCACTCACTGAGAGTCTGGACTACTCTATCCATCCTCTAAAATACATTTATATCTACTGCAAGCATTTGTTTTCAGTGATTCATTTGTTTGCAGTGACAACACTACAGTTCTCATGAAGGTTTTCCAGCATGGCAACGTCCATATTTACATATTATTGTAACTGTTTCTCTCTTAAGGGGTCCAGTATGCTTCAAAATAACTAAGTCATGAGGCATCGTCTGAACACCCTGTCACAGCTGGTTTTGGGTCTGCAAACAAAGCAGTTTATACAAGGGGTCATTTGAACATGTCTGAAGGCAAAAGTTTTTATAATTGTGTAATTGAAGTGAATTGAAGACGAGGCAAAAAGTCTCGTAGCAGCGGGGATAACAGCGCACGGCGTCTCTCCTCTGAGGCATCCGTGGTGCTGCACCCTGTTGTCTACACAAAGAGTGACAGCAGTAGTTCTGTGAAGAATGAAAAAAGACGGCTCGAGAGATCAGTGTCTCGCCTCTGCTTTTCCCAGTGATCACAGTGAAAAGTGGGTGTGATTAGTGTCTTCACTGTCGGAAAATTATAAAAGTTGTCGGAGGCTACTTCGCCTATTCTGCCATAAAGGTGCGGAGTTTTCCTGAGAAACCAAGCCCTTTAACAATATTCATCATATTCATACGGTCATGTCATCTTTCTATGCTTTTTTTGGGGGGGGAACGTCTTTTAAAAAAAGGGTATGACAGTGTACAGCTGTGACTGTTGGTGATGTGGGTTTGTGGGAGATGGTGAAAGTTAAAAGCTACTAAAAACATAAATGGGAAAAGACACAACATTGAACCGTATTTTCCTACGTGTCGAACAGAACTAACCCGAGAAGTTTCACCTCATCTCACTTCGGGGTGTCTTATTTAGTGGTGCAGAACATACAGTATACTGTGTTAACCGCTGCATCTCTTCTGTCAAGCAGCCCGAAGCTTTTGTTGCTCTTCGTCTCCTCCTGTTCCCGGTCATTTTGTACTGTCAGCTATCCAAAACAAATGCAAAAATGCACCCTCCCCAACAATAAGTACAAATATACTTTTATTTCAAATAAAAATAAGAGCGGAATTATTTTCAAAATTAGCCAAAAAAAAAAAAGTAGGAATTGATTTAATTTCAGTGCTAAGTGAAGGGCAAACAGATTCTTAACCATGAAGATGTTTTTAGACGATTGGTTTTAAAGTATAACCTTTACTCCTCTGTGGATGTGTCGGCCGGATGTTTTGATGATCTTAAACCAAATCCACATCCTATTTTATTGCAGCACGCTACATTTAGCCTGTCCTGTCCTGACTGACTAAAACAGCTCCTGCTCCACATGTCTGCAGCAACAATATTTGATCAAAGGTAACACAAAGGATGAAGGAGGGGGGGGGGGTTGTTGTTTATCCTCTCGCACACATTACTGCGACATGGGATTTTGCTGACAGGAGAGCTGCTTTCCTTCTTAACCTCCCTCAGCTGACCTCCCTGGCTGTAGTTAATGAGGCAGGACAGGGCTTTCTACTGCAGAGTCTCAGAGGAGGAACGGTCCTACCAGTGGAGGGTTAGGCTTTGATCCCCTTTTTTCTTTCTTTCTTTTTTTTTTTTTTGTTTTAACTGAGAGTGAAATGGTCTGTGCATCAAATTGAAACTTCTGAAGACATTTTTCGAGAAGAAAGACCAGATGTTTATAAAATCATCCATCTGTGACATTTTCAAAGGTGTGAATTTTGGGCATTCTGATTGGGATCTCAAGCCTTTGCTTGTTTGCGTTTGTCGTCATCTTCTGGTGAGAATCCTCTCTGCTGGTTTCTCAGACCCCGAACGAAACTTTTGCCTCCCTCGAGCTAGTCCCGCGTTCCGCCACAGGAGGGCAGCATGTCCAAACTTTTCACACTCACTGCAGGCTCGATTCCCTCCAAACCATCATCTACTTTTTTTTAGGCTCGCACACAAGAGGTGACTATTTTTACTAGATTTTCTCACATTGAGCTGTGCATCTTAAATCGGAACTTTAAAGATAGATGAGTTTGTGCCTGTAGTGTCAGATATTAGAGGATGTGAGAGCTCTGTGGTCAGCCTCTTCACTGGAAGAAGAAGAAGACACAATCAGCTCCGTCCGCCTCTGTGTTAACCCCTCAAAGAAAGGTTAAAAGTCAACACAGATTTCAACTTTCATCACATTTCTCTTTAACCCGAGTTCCACTTTATCCACATGAAGATAAGATTTTCTAACGTGTATGTGGGTGGCAACATGCCGTCCCAGTGGGGGGATATCAGAGATGAAAGAGAAGTAGGTTTAGGGAGTGTGTTTCCTCCCTTAACAGGCGTAAAAAAAGGTCCAAATCAAAGATAGACTCACAAACCTCAACTGAACTCAAATCCACTCTCAGATGTCCTGTCCTTCACATTCTGACCGAATTGAAAGTTCTAACTAAACTGAAATCAAACTCTTCATTTCACCTCAGCGTCGTCTCTACCAAACTCAGATTCGAACGTTTTGAATCATCAGGAAGATCACAGGAAGTAGACTAAGAGTCGGAAAAAAAGTGTCACACACGTACATTTGTCTTTTATGGTAGTGAAATATAATAATGATGTACTAAAAAAATATCGTAAAAGATCAATAAAAGGGAAATGCATATGGAACCGGAGTGTGCGACACATTTCCAGTAGGAAACGTCAACAGAAAGGCAAGAACAAGAAGACCACCCGATATGGACTGTGCTGGAAAATCCCCTCATCGCCAACTCACAAATAAAACTAGCAGGCTGACTCGATGTTTATTGTCACTCTGCTTCTACTGACAGTCTGTACTTGTCTGGTGATGGAAGCACTGTTATTAGTTCGCTGATAGCAAGATATCTGCGCAGCTGCTCAGCAGGACCGCCGTGATATTGGGTATTAAAGTTCACGGCTCCCAGCGGATCATTTTAAAAAGATTTTGGTTGACCCCCTTTGACGTTTCGTCTTGTGCGACCGTCCAGTCAAAATATATATATCAAAAGTGAGTCAGATTGCCACGACCTTGACTGAGCACATTCATGCTCCCAAGGGAGGAATCACCCAATAACCTCTTTCCTCTTGAGCTACTCTCAGTAACTATAAATCTAAAAAGTCCACTAAGGATAGCCGCTCTGTTCCGTGTGTCGTTCATTTGGTTTGACGCTTTTGTAACATGTGGCAATTATTGCAACCTCTATGAACTCTTCCAACGTCTGAGCCTTGTTTCACCACATCTTCGCGTCGTCTAGATTGGAATGTTAAAAATGTGACTCCGTGAAGCTTTTTTTTTGCTGTTCACACTGATAAGAAAACATCAGATCTGTGTCATGTGTCAGGCAAAATAACAGAATTAAGACTCTTTGGGCCACAGTGTAAACACGCACCAACTCTGTGTGTCGCTCTGAGGACTCGGTGATGCTCCTGAGAGGCCGGTGTTCTCTGCCAAGGTAAACATCGAAGCTCATGAATACCCGCCACTCATCCACACCCTGCCCTGTTTTCCTAAGCTCTCTCTCCTGCTTGTGAAAGAAGCAGCACCACTTCTCACATATTGGTTACCTTCTTCAGCTCAAGACCAAATAAGCATATGCAGATATGCCTAATTTGTCTGTTTTGATAAGGTCGCATTTCATTAGTAGTACAAAAATAGCCTTATTTCCTGTAACTGCAAACGCTCAAGATAACCGTTTTATCACACTTCCCCCTCATTACCAAGAAAGAATCTCATAACCTAGTATTAACACTCTGAAGTATCATTATATGTTGCCAATCAGCGAGTGACTGTATTCCTTACATGTTTATGTTTTATTCATGGGTTTTTATATTCATGAGGCTGTGCTAAGAACATTAGGTCAAGAGTTATATTCTGTTATGGACTTGGATTGTGTAAGAGAGATCAGAGCGCTGCCGTATTTAGCTCTGTATACTAGACTGACAGGATGTACTGAAGGGGCGCCTGGGGGGCTTAAAAGTAAGGAAAGCCCATTGACGTAGCCTCAGAAGTGGGGGACGTGACCCTGAGCTCCCCTTTTGACTCCTGTAGACAAAACAAAACCATGAACAAAACCATAGCTCTACACTGGTTCTTAGCCTCTGGTTTGTTAGCAGGATCCATCCACGCACCATATAAACCCAGTAGCTCATGGGAAGACAATTATTAAAGCCTTGGCTCAATCTGTAAATGTTTAATTTGTGCTAGAGAGAAATGGAAGCATTTGTCCTCTGATCTCTGTCTCCTAAAAAAAAAATGTAGCCCATTATTCTGTAGAGAGAGCTAGGGGGGTTCTGTTAGGAAGCTAATCCAATGTTAGTGCTTCATTTTTGTTGAAGATTCTCTAAAACTATTTATCACATACATATGTGTCAAATGCCTTCAAAATCTGTGTTAATTTACCATACATTATTGCCTTAAAGTCTGATGTAAAGGCCTGGTCGTCCGTGTGTTTTTGTGAAATAGGTGGTGCTTGCAGGGCTAGTTGTTGAATTACTGTAGCTGGCAAGGTAACCGATAACACATTAGCCAGGCAGGAACATGCTAGCACCAGTCAGCCACAATAACTCTCTGAGAAAGCTGTTAGCAAGGTTGATAATTGACAGGTAACTTGTAAGTTGGGCAGGAAGTGTGTTGATGCAGTGACTTAGCAGGCTGAGCAGGGTATCATGTTATTGCTAGCCTGCCGAAATACTCCAACAAGCTAGCTGGCAAACTATCTGAACTCACTAACTGGACTACATGCTAACAGAGTTTATTCAAGAGACTAGGGCTGTGCCTGAAATTCTTCCATTGTTCACTCATTCACTACTACCCATTTAAAAGTAATTTAGTAGTTTATTCAGTGAGCAGTCAGTTGAGACAGTAGTGTATTTGCCATGGACATGACTCTCTGTCTGCAAACAATGCCTGTTTTGTGGAGCAATTTGTATTCTAGCAGAGGAGATTCTATAAAGATGGATGATGCAACAAAGCTAATAGGCTATAATAGCTTCCACTACTGTGGACTCTCCGGTTCTCTCTGTTCCTTCAAAGGTCAGCACTGTCAAGACAGTTTGCTATTGATGAATGGGGCAAATTTGTATATCAAAGAAAACTTGAATACAGCTCAAAGATTTGGATGTACTTTACCCCTGCAAGCAGATGTGATTCTACTGAACTGAATTGATTGTGTTCTGAAATTCTGTGGTTATAAAAATGCTGGTGTGACCCAGCCATAACACTTTTTTTTCCCCCTCTTTTCTTGGGTTTTCTAGATTTATTGTAAAGCAATTAGCCATATCCTTTTATGTGTCTTATAAATATGACATTCAGAAGGATGACAAATTGATTTTAGGCCACCGTGAGTTGAGTAGAGTAGTTTTAGTGCTCCTTGGCATGGATCCTACAAGTCTGTGGAACTCTACTAGAGGAATGAATACCATCCTTTCAAAAGATATTTGGTGTTTTGATGACAGTGGAGAGCGCACATGCTGCTCTAAAATCTCCCGTACAGTAGTTGTTCAACTGGGAGCTAGAAACTATGAAGGCCATAGCAAATTATTCTTTTCCATACATCACAGAGCATGATAATCCCACATGCATTGTGTCTTTAAGATGAAAACCAACACATTGTACACTCCTCTAACTGTGTTGGCGTCTCTGTTCAGATGACGCAGGGACCTACTTCCCCAGTGTGAAGAGGGACCCGGGCCGGTACCTGCAGCCCTGCTCCGAGTCCGTCAAGACCTGGCTCCGCAGCATGAAGAACGCGGGGAAGGTGCTCCTCCTCATCACCAGCTCCCACAGCGACTACTGCAGGCTCATCTGTGAACACATCCTGGGGTAAGGCTGCCCCACACAAGGACCACAGACTTGACCCCCTCTCCCTTAACGAGACCAGGACACGGTCCGCAGTGCTCACCGTAACGGCCCCCACAGGATTTATAACTTGAAAGCTCCGCTCGGCCCGAACTGGCAGTTTTTGGTTTTCCCTCAGCTCACAAACATTCCTCACAGCTCTGACATGCCATCAGTCATTCCTTCCAAGTCAGGTCTGCTTCGAGTTAACCATCACGATCACACACATATGCTACACACACACACACACACATATATCCCAGCAGCCCTCAGTGGTCAACACTGAACATTTAACCAGACTCACTGTTTAAATGAGATTAGATTTATTCATCCCAATGGGGAAATAACAACTAAATAACACCATAAAAGAACAAACAAAGAAAAAAACAATTAATTGATTACCAAAATAGGCGGTGATCACTTTAATAATTAGCAACTAGAACTAGATCTAGAATAGTAGCAACTAGAATGAACCCTTTTATGATTGTAGGTGTAGGTTCTTGTGTAGTTTAGTGCGGGGTTTGTGCATTACTGGTGTGTTTGTAATGCACACTGTGTGGTTCGGGGTTATTTTTGCAGCCTAAGCCTTGTTATACACTCGATCAAGCAGCAAAGAAGGCCTTGCGAAAACACGGTGTCCCTGATACTGCTGCGCCTTTACAAAAAGAAGCCCTTGTTGTTTTTTTATGTGAGGTGTTGTTATCTCACACTGCGCTCGCCCGGTTTTGGTGGTCTCGCTTTCTCACTCCTCGTGCTCAGAACTGACTGTTCTCTGCAGTCCAGCAGAAACAGAAAGGAGGTCGAGGTGAAGCTGTTTTACTTTGAATGCCAGTTTGTCTCACGGGGGCCTCCGCGACCCGGGCTTTTCCCCTCCCCTCTCACCACTTCCTATAAAGCAGCGAGCGGCCTGGTCACTCCTGTTGTTCCTCTCCCCTTTCCGCTGCTCCCCTGCTGTTTAACTGACTCCCCCTCCCCACCCCACCTCCTCCGCCCCTCCCCTCCTGTCTCCTGTCTCCATGACCTCCAGCACCACGGCATGTGTCGCCTCCCGAGGGGACCCCAGCTGTATGTGGGTGTGTTCAAATTGCTGCTTTACAAGGTCAGGGATGCAGATTTATGTTGCGATAGCTACAAGAGGAAATTAGGCCACCTTCATCTCACCGGAGGTGCTTTGTGTGTTGTTCTCACGTCGGGTTGGCCCGCTGTTTTAACCACAGCCAACCCACTTCTTCATTAGGGAGGCACTTGATGTGTAACTCGGGCGGCACAGGACTAAAAGCGTGCCTCTGTGGGTGTGTTATGTCAGCACTTCACTGAAAAAAAAACAATTTTTTGTGAAGGACTCCCTCTCCTACGTCACCGCACATTGTGTCGTCTTCCAGAGAAAACCGTCACCAGCCTCCAGCCGTCCCAGTGTGGTGAGGTGGCTGGAGGCCAATGACATTCAGCTATAAGAAGTAGCACAACAAAGGCCAGAGCTGTCTGACAGGAAGCTGCTGGCCAACACCCAACAACCTGTCCCTGGAGACTGCTGTTGTGTTTGTAGAATGCTGCTGTTGTAATTTGGCACAAGCAGAAGTGCGGATTTATTACTCCAACGCTGCTAAATGCACTGATTTGTTTGTCCTCTGATGTTTTTGGACTTCTTTGGTGACAGTCTAAAGGAGCTTCTTCAACTGCATGTGATTAGCTTAATGAGTCAAGATGTCTGCAGTTATAAATATAAAAATATGACTGATAATTCAGAATAAGAATCCACTATCTGAAAGGTATGTTATGCATACCTGGAATTTCAGGAACATATACAGTACCAGTCCAAAGCAATGGGAACGTGTGGAACTTTTGATTGGTACTGTGCCAATACATATTATCATATATAAAATATATGATAATATGTATGTGTTAGAACAATCTGTATGTTCAACTACAATATACATGATTTTAAGGGTGGAAATCTTTGGCAATCCCACAATTTGATTCTGATTCTTAGTGTCACAATTCAATTCAGGATCAATTCTCCATTTAAAACAGATTGTAGACTGAACAGAAAATCAATTTGAATAGTAAATATAATAAAATAAATAACGTTGTTATTAGCATTCTGTCTCCGCTTGTTATCCAACACGCTGTACAGACGGAGGACTTTTGAAATGAAACAGACTTTGGGCCGAGTTATTTTCTTCTCCCCGCCAGAGTTGGTTGAAGTTTTGCAATGTTCTGCAGTTTGTGTTGGTTGGCTGGCTGATTCATTTGCTAGTGCCGGAGTTAGTCTCGTTAGTCTCTGGGTTATTGCGCAGGGGTCGTGTTCTGACATCACGTGGCTATTTATTTAACTGTTCATAAGTGTCACAGTGTGAGGAACAGTTCCTGTGTCTGTTTGTTTCGCTGTACAGCGCTCCGTTAGCTCCTACCAGAGGTTAAAAGTAGGAACAGATCATGTGCAGAGTGTGAGGGGTCAACAGTGATTTTTTTCCCCCGCACGTTTCCTGACTCGTGAGGTGTACAAGTCCTGGAGGGTGGGCAGGTCAGCAGGATGATCTTCTCCGCAGTTCTGACCGTCCGTTACAGCCTGTTCCTGTCTTGTTAGTGTCCTGTTTGGTAACCAAGCCAAGCCAAACCAAACAGTGATAGAGATAGAAAACAGACTCAATGATTGCATTGTTGAACTGGACCAGCTGAGGCAGATTGCTGAGTATGATGAGAGGTGTCGAATATGAAGTGTGCTGAGCTCCATATCCCACTGTCCAGGGTAGGCCAATGTGTCATCTGCATATTTCAGATATTCATAACGTAAAGGGATGTTGAACTTCTAATAACTCAAATTCAGAATATCACCAGTTGAAACTTATCATAACTTATTACTTAAAAATATCTATAACTATAACATTTTTGCATTTATGTTTTAGTTACATATGTAGCATGCAGATTCACATCCTCACAGATGAACTTAGCAACAGATGAACTTAGCAACAGGCTGAATAACAGTGTTCTCTGCCAGCTCTGGTTGAAAGTTTCAAGTCGGATGTTAGGTACGTCAGGGTGTAGCACTCAGTTGCTCCATTGGCCACAACCGTCAGTGATGTCACTGTGTACTGACACACCCTGGAGTCCACTTGTGCATCACTGCAGCAAATGCGGGAAGTTACTCTTTAATCATGATGAAATAAGGAGCAACTTTACACAGAAGCTAATCACTTCTGCGATTGCGTCATCATAACTCACTCCAGTTCCTGCCTTATTTGATTCATCGATTGGCACAAAAGTGACATTCATGTCAGTTGCTGCAGGCACGTCATTTTCAAAGCCACTGTTAACAAAACTCTACAAACTTAAAAAAAAATCTTCTTTATCCTGTTGATCTGAGAACACATTTGCTGATATTTCCTGCTGTGGTAACATTCTTACATATCTCAGGACCCTATAAACTTATTAGAGAAAAAAAAAATCATTTTTAATCATTTTGACATTTTGACCCCATAAAATGGTTAAAAACAAATAGCTTGAGGAATAACATGATGTTGAGGACAGGTTCAAATGAATGAATAAAGAGCAGATGTGATGTGAGCTTGAGGCTCTAAAGACACAAGCAACATTACGACTAATAATAAACCCACTGTCAGATGTTTATTTAAGGTAACTCAGTATGTGATGAAACAGCTTGCCATGCTCACACATATACATTTCCATTCATCAAACTGATTCATGTACATGTTTTTTTATGTTCCCAGTCCTTCCTGTTTCATAACAATACAGTTTGCTTCTCTCCTAATATGGAAGATTGTGTAGATTCTATACGGCGCCGTACACCATCCAGCTCTTATGATGCTTATTGCTACATGCTATTATAAGCTTGGCCCTGTGGGAGTGTATACTGTCCTCTCAAAGTGTTTACTTTATTAGTCTAAGTGTTGTGCACAGTGTTGTACATGTTTTCCATCATCTGTACAGCATGTTTAGCTTCACTGCTTGTATAACTCAAGTGTTGTTTGGATGCTGTCCAGTCATTGTCTTTTACACGGTGTCCTGGCGCCCATCACAAAAGGTTAACGTTGTTTCTCTGGTCGCAACAGGAAAGATTTTGAGGAGCTGTTTGATGTCATCATCACAAATGCCCTAAAGCCCGGTTTCTTCTCCTTGGTGCCCCAGCAGAGGCCCTTCAGGACCCTTGGTGAGTACTGGCCTGCCCCTCGAATGTCCCACTGCAAAGCATCGGCATAAAATCTGATGTTGTAAAAATAGTGTAAAATACCAATCTTCATCTCCCAGAACCATCTGTGACGTCTGACAGTCCAAAACCTAAATGATATTAAACAATGATATAAAATAGAGAAAATCCCCAAATCTTCAAATTTGAAGAGCTGGTACAATAGAAAGTTTGACATGTTTGCTTGATAAATGATTTAAACTATTAAATTTTGACTTTTATATCATATATATATATATTTATATAAATAAAAAATCTTACAATACCAGCACACATTAAGAAACAATATGAGGAGAGTGAGAATTGACCTCCCAATCAAACACTTCAACATGTGGATCTGTCTCCATGCCAAAGTTGAGTATATGAACCACTAGTTAGACCGATACTCAATATCCAAAGAGTCTTTTTTTTTTATTGCCATAACCAAAAAATACAAGAGCAAACATGTGAGGAATGGATTTAACAGCATGTTTGTCTGCTTTGACATAAGCTGCTAATGTTAGGATGACTGTTAACTAACAGTTATTATAGCATTAACTTAGTGTACATCAAGAGTTAGCATTACCAATCAACCACATTATTATGTGAAGTTACAGGTGACATAAGAAGAAGCTCTGACACATTCCAGTGAGGAAGCCACTCTAACACCATCCCATAGATGCTGCTACACTGAGAGGTGTTCCGTCTTAATTCATGTAAATGGGATGGACAAAATGTTAGAAACACTTCTCAGTATAAGCCACACTTCGGCTGCACCACAAGCTACAGCCTCCAAAATGACCACGCACATAATAAACTGGTAAGTGGGTGTTCTTACAACGAAGCTTCAATCTAACCTTTGTGTCAATTACCTTAAAATGTACTTTTCAGTATGTCAAATGTGTGCAGAGTCTTGCTATCACATTTAGTGCTGTACCATCATGGCCGCACGGAGAACAAAATCAAAACTTGTGCTCGCTGACTTCATCTGGCAACCTGCACCATAGCTGAAGACACTTAACAGAAGTGCTGAGCACAGAGATAAACTGTTGTTTGTCAGGAAACAGTTCCAGCATTATCCTCCCTTTAAAACCACAAATCACCATTGTTACATTCGTGTTTGTGGACAGATTAAACAAACAAGATACGTGCTCATTAGTGAGCTTTATGTCTTGTTGGTGTTTCTTCCAAGTTTGGACAGAGCCAGCCTAGCTGTTTACCCCTGCTTCTAGTCTTTATGCTAAGCTTGGCTAACAACTCTGATATTCTCATATAGGGCTGTGACATTAACTGCATTAGCGCAATACCACATGTCATGTGATGCCTACCACTAGACGAGCTCAGTACCATCATCACCACATTTAAAAAAAACAAAAGTCAACCACAACTGCCACATACTGTAGAATGTGCTTGCTCATATACAGTGTGTATATGGTAATGCAGTGGAGATGTAGGAGGCTACATGACACATCGGAGAATCTGCGTTGCCTCGGCTTGCTCCAGGCACCAGGCTGTAAGACCTCGGCATCGCCCCATGAGAACGACCACCAAAGGTGACGCCAAAAGCTGTGCGTTAGGAAGCGTGGTAAGCAAGCAGGCATCCAAACTAGGCTAAAAGCTAACCGTATAGCACTCCCGTCAAACTTCCTCCCCAACATCTGCTCCATTGACAATAAACCAGACGACCCAAGACTGCTTCTGACCTCCCAGAGAGAAATGACAAACTGCTGTGCCCTCATCATTACTGAGATGTGGCTGCACAACGGTATCCCCGAGACTCTGCTATCCAGCTAGCCAGGCTAGACATACTGTCACAGCATCTCACTTTAAGAAATACAATAAATTATTTTTCCCAAAATTTCTTCAAACCATAAAAAGGTCCATATTCTATACATTTCAGTCATTGCACTCATGCCCCTGGTGTTAAAACCCAATCAAATAAAACCAAAACTGTCTGCATGACTAGATACCACAAGAGGTAAGTGATAAAATCTGTTTACAATTGCATAAAAATAGCAGCACATCTGCACCTGCACCAACATCATACAACTCTGAGCAATTCTCCCGAAGTTCCATCTTTTAATGTGAAGATTTCCAGCAGCTGTTAGTTGTGTCAGTCAGATAAATATCAGCTGCCAACATTTCATTGGCTCAGATCCTTGTCATCAGCGAGCCATGCGTAACTCCAGTGACCTTCCCGGTAACTGGAGTACACACATTTGATCCCGGATGCCGGTGGCGGTGAAGGTGTGCACGGGGGGGGGGGGGGGGGGGCTGTCTTATAATGCTCCCCTCATCTGGATTGTCTCAGTGCCAGCAATAACACTGGGGATGCATTACAATATGTGTGAAGACAGGATGATCCAGTCGCTGAAGTATTCTCTTCTCCCTCTCTCCTCTCGCTCTTCCGGAGTTTTGCCACGTTGGCAGAAAAAAAAAGCATCAGCATCTGCTCTTCCTCTGGCCTCCACACATACTGGCCACTCCTGTTTTTACTTGTCATTCTGCATTCTTCCATTTTTCTTTTTTTTTTTTTTTTATTAGCTAACAAAATTTATTTAGAAGAATCTGACACTTATAGTTTACTACCTCAAGACTTACTGTTAAACACTTCACAGGCACAGTCAGTTCAAAGTTATGCCGCATTTGTAGAGATGACACAGCGTTTAGTTATCAGCTCATAAATAGTGCAGGCTCTTCTTTTTTTGGGGGGGGATTAGCTTTTATTGATTTGTATTTTAAGACGGAATGGAACATGAGTCAGTAGCATCTCATCTCTTACTCCACTACAGTACATAGTCACACCAATGATGCATCCTCCCAGGCACAACGCCCACCATGATGTTTGTTCTCAGCTTGTGCAGGGGAATAGCAAGAACACAAGTCAGTACATGCAAACACATAATATCATACAGTATATGACAATTGCAAGTGATAGAAATGGAAATAAATACAAAGCATGTAGGATACATTTTCATTATTGCCCAAAGACGTGCAGTTTTGGTTAATAGGTAACTCTAAATTGCTAGTAATGTGTGTTAGCTCTGTGATAGGTGTACCTCAATGCATGCTGGGACAGACTCCAATCCTTGTGCAGTCCTGAGCCAAATAAGCAGCTGTTGCTGATGGATGTGTGGATGGACTTCAAGTCAAACAACTAATTGAAAATGTCTTTTTTAGCTCATTATAATGATGTTTAATACCATACAGATGTAGTAAAAGTGCCTCTCCCTAACCAGACTTGACTTTGGTCCCGGAAACACTGGAATGGAAAAAAACTGGGCTTTTCACAATACATGTAACCCGGGGATTACAGTGCTGTACGTACAGTAAGCCCTGAGTCATTTTACAACCACAGCTTCAAATGTGTGATATCCCATTCTAATCCTAGGTCTTATTAAACTCACAGTCTAGAGCAACGTTTCCCTTGTTGCCCTTATTGGAGGATATTTACTAAGGATTTGCAGCTGTTTTTTGGGGGCGCTAAACAGTCAAATAACTCATTCAATCAATGATCTTTTTTTGTCCATCTGACCACAGTAGGCTAGTTTCTTCATATTTCCTCACTTATATGTTCTTGTGAGATGAATACACACTTCCAATTCCAAAAAGTTTGTTCTCATCAAGCAGTATTTACATTTAAAATAGTCAAAATACACATCTGGGAGCATCTTCTCAAGGCCTGCTGCGACATGTTCACCAGCCCCCACTGTTTCCCAGTGACACAACCGGGTCTGTATTGAGTCACCTCCATGTCAAACATGCTTTATATTTGTGATGCATTGTGGATCATCACTGTTAACAATAACATTCCAGCATTCAGCGCTACATGACATCTGCTGTGAGGCTACTACAACAGTGTTACTGAGAGGTTTTCATTTAATAGTTAACTGCAGGGAAAATAGATTAGATCAGATCATTTTATTATATTACAGGTTACATCAGGAAACATATGAAAGACATATTGTATTTCATTCACATACAATTTTTTCATATGTTAAAATGAAATGTAAGTTTTTTTTAATGCCCAAAACACTCTTTCTATCTCATCTTTCTATCTGTATCATCATCAACAGGAGATCCTATATGCCATCTTACTCCTTAAAGGATTGGTTCACATTTTTTTAAGTCTGTCTTAAAACAATAGTCAGGTTCCCAATGTGAATCCTGTCCTGTTCATACAGGCCATTAAGAGAGTCCTTCCTAATGTGCTTCCAATGGAGGCCATGGAAGGCAAAATCCACAGTCTTCTTTCAGTGCAGAAATGTATTCCAAAATGTATCTGAAGCTAAATCAAGTGGGTACCTTCCAAATTTAGATTTTTTTCTATGTAAGTCCTGGTTTAATAAATACAGATGTGAAGCAAGGTTAAGCTGTCCCCAGGCTTTCTGTAGCCAGTGGTTTCCCTCAGGGTTAAGATGTACAGTTGTAAAAAAAAAAAACCAAAACAAAACAAAACTTGAAGAATGTCATTTCAAAAGTGCTGTAATAACCATGTCAGAGAAAGGTGTTACATAAATCACTACTTAACTTAAGGTGGGCGGTACATCGTTGTCATCGTCATCGTCATCGTCGTCATCTTCTATCCAAGTGAAAATGTCTGAGGACGTCTTCAAAGCTGTCCACTCATCTCAGCTGCACAGTTTGCTCTTCTCTGAGCTCCACATACCTCTCATTCCTCTTTCTCGAAAAGTCCAGTGTCCTCACAGCTGTTCCCCTGTGTCTCTGTGTGTGTGTGCAATCCCACTAGTGCAGGGGCTCATTTCTGTTCTTTCACTCTCTTCTGTCACAATATTTATAGCACATTTAACCTCAGTTTGAACCTGCAGTGGACTATACTCTGTAGAATAGTTTTGTCAGCGAGAGTGAGGATTTTCTTTTATCCAGCTGCTGCTCGTCTTAAATACGAGTCATTCAACTTAAAGACCTGCTGCCTTGTCCAGAGGAGCAATTATCTACTTCAAAGAAGGTGGTCTATTGATTCCTAGATAACAGCCAAGGAAAACATAGTGCTTTTAAAAGGCCATTCATTCGTTTAGTTAGAGGTACTTCATGGCAGCTGTCATATAAATCATCTACGATTGCATTAGGTAGTAATATTTGACTATGTTCGTATTTCCATAACATTTTTCCTGTTTCATCATAACTTTTCGTACAGATCAGATTGTGTTTTCCTTTATTTATGGGATAATACTTCTACCAGGCTACTTGTCTCTGGAGAATCTCTTCTTGCGCTGGCTAAAATGGAAGCACAGTACCAACAGACAGATGTGAGACCGAGGAGTAAAGAAAGGGAGGGGTGAAAAGCACAAAAGCAAGGCGTCAGAACGAAGCGTTTCCTTAAAGTCACACTTTAAGGAAACGCTTTAAAGTGTTAAGAACATTACTGATGATGTATCAAACACAATTTTAATAGGCAGCCATATTTGGCCATGAAAAAGTGCTTATTTTTTTTGCAAAGTCATACTCCAAACGGTGCTACCAGTTTTCCATTGTCATTACAGCGTATAATTACATGCATAATGGCACTGCAGACTTTCTGAAGCAACCTGGTTAACTGTAAATGCCCCTTTTGAAATGAGCTGTAGTCAGTGCTGACAGCAGCACCGCAAACCAGACCAGATAATAAAGAGCGCCTGCAGACATGTCTGTGCCAACCTCCATTATACCTCATTCACGTTCCTGGGTGTCATCACCTCCATGCACTGCAAGAGAGAGAGCATCAAGCAAACAAGCATGAAATCTGAGGACAAAATGTTCCAATGGTTTGTGAAATTACAGAAAAACTTAAGTACAGCCACAAATGACTCATGGTGACATCATAATTATCTGATTAGAGTTAATGCTTAGTCTGATGTTTAATATTAGTTTGATGCTTGCAAAAGGATATGGACATACAGAATATTGGCAACTTATTGTGTATATTGACGTAAGTGCACCCAATAATACCAATATGGTAAATAAGCAGCAATAATAAGAAAACTACTTCTTCACTGTCTGTGCACCGCTCAGTTCTTTCTGTTTGGAGAGATTTTTCAGCAAACCACATGAAGTCATGGTACTGCATGCCATGACTGAGCACAATCTCCACTGTGGAAATGTAGCTTAGAGCTGTAATAATTCACATTGAGTGCCCTGTCTGATCAGTGAAGAGGATCCCCGACTCCATTCTGCTGAACATCTGTGACAATCTTTTCTATCAAGTCAGCCTGCAGGGAAAGAGCAGCTTCTCTGTTTCTGTGTTCTTGATGAATAACAGAATCCACTGACAGATTTCCTTCACACTGCAGAAACTCTCTAACCTGCTTTTCATGTGCGACATCTTCAGAAGGTATCCCCTTCCCGTTCACTTGAAAATGGTGTCCAAAGTTTCAACTGGTGCTGTCCATCACACAAAATTTAATGTAATGACAAACAATTATATACAGAAATTAGGGTTTGAATTATCACTAACTTTGCAGTTCCTCTGTGCTCCAAAGAGCTTTTTAGCCTGTTTTATCTCTCTGTCTGTCTCATCTATTTGGTTTTACAGCCTGTAACTTTACTGTTTTGGTTTAGTTTCACAGCTCTCATCAACTTAGTTTCTGGCAGTAGCAGCCACTTTCATTGAAAAAGTTAGTCTGTTAAAGTTTACGCTACCTACTCAGCACCAAACAGGTAGGCAAAGTTAGTGACCAGCTGGTGAACATAGTGGAGCATTTAGCAGCTAAAGAGCCAGAGGCTTTTCTCAGAAGACAAAGGAGACCAGAACAGAGGTAAAAGGAGAGTGAATTGTAGATGAGCAGACATCAGGTGGATAACAACATGGCTCCAAATGAAAGCTGAAGTTGCTCTGTGTCTGCTGGATATGTAAATAGGTAAATGTTTGCTAACAGATTATAGGGATAATATGTCAGTGTTGTATTTGAAGCTTGTTGCTCTGCTTCCAAATAGCCAAAAAAAAACCCTCTATTAACACTTAAATGTCATACTGATATTTGATTTCACTAAATTTGACCATTTACAAGTGAAACATTTTAGTCAGCACAGATCTAAGGAAGGCATGGTCAGTCAGTCTATCACTTTGGTCAAGACAAATGTTGGATGGATTGATTAAAAAATTGGGTCCAAACATTCAAGGTCCCCAGAAGGTGATCCTACTGATCCTAGTAGGATATCTCCTACTTCACCGTAATGTCCGGTCTCCAGTGTTTGTGCTCTGGAGGCTTCAGGTTTCTGCATCACACTCGTGATGTGCGCTGGATCAGGATTGGCTTCTAAGCTATTTGTGATATTACATATCATCATAAAAGTGGACTGTGACTTTAAGCGCAGCCTCTCAGAGAAGCCCCAGCGTGGCTGTAGACTCTTATTCATGTTTAAACATCTTCTTACTTTGTAATTTGAGGGTCTTTGTGTAAATTGTCAACCAGAATAAATCCATATTGAATCAGGGTGCAACATGACAAAACAATATACAATACCACTGTTTTACCACTGTATATCATTTGCAGTTGTTTAGACTGTTGTTTGCTTGTTTCCTCTCGTTGTATAAATATTATCTTAAGAAGAAACTGCTCTCATACTCAGTTGGACGTCTTTCACTGAATCACTTTTTCTCTTAAGCAAACATAAAACATGTAGTCAGCGAGTGGAAAATCCTCAGTCATTATTCACGAGCTCTGTGTGATTGGGATGATTTGCATGGCTGAACGCATTGCCTCCGTCATTTTCGGTGGGTAAATGTGAAGATTTTGGGAAGCGTTCCTGGCGGACACATGGCCCGTAGTGGGGTTGGATTGAGACGAGAGGGGCACGACTGGGCCCGTCATCGTGCTCTGCTTTCACTCACAGCCTGGTTTTCCCCTCAACTGCTGAGCTGAGCTGAGGTAATGGCTGCTGGAACAACAGCAGCTCAGATATCTCTGTACCGAGAGTCAGTGCCCAAAATCATATAAACAAGTAGACCTTTTCTCTGATGCTTTAGATGTTTTTCTCATATCTGAAGGTGGTTTGACATTATTTATTAGAACTTTATTCAACCTTGAGATGGAAATATTTTTTGGACAGAGTCCTGGCTAAAGTGACGCTGTTAAGTTCATTGACAACATTGTATCCCTGAAGAAAATGTTAGTGTTTAGAGGTTACTTCTTGTGTAGTTTTGCTCTTGTTTTTTTTCCAACATAAAATGTCATTGATCGGTATTTTTTCTCATATTTTTATTGAGATAGGAAAATAGACACGAGGAAAGAGAATCATGGCATTAAATGTAAAGTTTCAGTTTAAAGTGACAAAAGTTTCAGTTGGGTTACCATCAAAAGTAACTCTAGTCAAGTGATTCCCAACCTCTACCCCCTACCCAAATGGGTAGTTCCGGGTCTGAAAAGTGGGGCAATGTGGAAGTGCCTTAAACCTGCATTCTCTCTAATGGCCATCGGGGGGCGACTCCACTGGTTGCAAAAAGAAGTCCGATTGTATAGAAGTTTATGAGAAAATTACCCTATTTCTCACTCGATGTATTACCTCAGTAAACTGTTTCCTAATGAGTTTAGGGTCTCAATTGCTAGTTTCAAGTCTTCTTCAATACAGCATGATGTTCAATCAGTAAATGATGGTCCCATTTATTATGAATTTGACGATGAAGCTGCTGTTTAAGCTGCAGCTTCCTTTTCCTGCCATTTTTCTTTCTTTTCTTCTCCATTTCTTTTCCTCTGCTGCGTCCCATTCTTCAAAACTTCAATGTTTCTATGGTTACAGGTTGAGTAGTAGATGAATTTAGAACGGTGATTAAACTTGAGCCAAACTACGTGTACAATACACAGTTTTAATGTACACCTGCCGGCCAATCAGAGAAGAGTATTTACCCAGACCATGGTATTAATTAGTTAAATTGGAGGTTTTTTCACTAGTGAAAATTAGCTTCGGCATTAGCGTTATCATAGTTAAACATAGACTGTAAATGCACCATGCTGACAAAGCCAGCAGCTAGCATTAGGGTCAGCTCTACCGTTGTCTCGTCCAAATATGGTCACTTCTCATCACTTCTGGCTCCAAATACGGTAATGGTCAAAATTCCAAACAAACAAACATGTCACAGTGGCTACATTCATTATTTTTATACAATCTATGTCTGTGACTCCTTAAAAGGAGACAAAGCCAATTTATCTAATCATGTATTTTTCATAATCATTATAACCATGACAACTGTTGATATTATCATTTATCTATTTCATTTTTTTTCTTTTTTGTTTACTTGTTTTGGCCCATTTACCTACCTCTGTACACACTGATTCAGCACAACTACATCTGTGTGCGTGTGTGCGTGTGTGTGTGTGTGTGTGTATTATTATATGCATTGTTACATTACATTATTTGTATTTACTCCCGCATCACGCTTAATATTGGACCACAGTTGACTTCCAAATTAGTTGCGATGCCACAAAATCCTGCTCATAAACACACGTGTTAAACTCAGATTTAATGTGAAACTTCCTCCCTTCAGCAGATGAATGTGAAAACAAACTGCACACCATTCTGCACAGAGACGCTCAAACCAAGTGAAGTAACTAGAAGCAAAACATATTTTTGAATGGAAGGGGACTTTAAATGATCTACAAGAAAAAACAAAGATTAGGACAAAGTCTGAAAAAGATAACTTTGTGTAGCAGAAGTATATTATTCTGCACCTCTATTCTGTTAATCACTGTGACTCCTGAGATTTACCTTTGCAGGGTTCATGTCTCCTAGCTTAGGAACCACTCATTTCGCATCATTGTCCATATTATTCATGCTCTGCCTGTGTTGTTCTGTTTCCTCATGACCCTGCTGGTGCTGCCAGAAAGGTTTGGTGCTAGAGTACTGTCTGTTCCCATAGCACCTGGTTATCTGGTCTGATTTCTCTTCTCTCTCCCCCTAGTGAACGACGTGGAGGAGAGCGAGGGGCTGCCGTCACTGGACAAACCCGGCTGGTACTCCCAGGGCAACTGGCCACACCTCCACGAGCTGCTCAAGACCATGACGGGAAAACCAGATCCCAAGGTATGCCAGCCGCCTCATATATTACGGGAGCAAGTCAGACATCTAGGTGCAGAACATCTTAGGCTCGCTTTGTGGTTGACTCCAACTTCGGTTGTTGGCAGAGGCTGAAAGAGATGAGGGTTTCACGATGAATCAGCGCAGGGAGATTCACACTGGTGTGATGGAGAGGGGGAACGTGGCTGTTGGCATGAATGTCAACAGGGTAGCTGTGTGCCAGCATGCTAGAGTTCACTGATAGCGTCCTATGTACAATGCAGCCCATTCTTAGTCATTTTCTACACAGATCAGTGACTACTTTTTTTTTTTTTTTTACCTCTTCACTATGGTAGAATGATTTTTTTTTCTTGAGCCCTGCAACGTAGACAGATGATCAGGCAGGTTTTAGAGAAGGTTTTACTTTACTTGCAAGTTGGTGCCTCTTCACAATAAGATTCTGACCAGCCAAAGGTGCTGCAAGATTTGTCAAGCTCAAATTTCATTACATATTTTAAACATATATGTGGAATATGATTGTATTTAACGCTTTCATGGCAATGTATAAAAAAAGAAATAAGCATCAAATTACTTCATATTTAAAAACTACACTTTTAAAATCATGTCAGATATGTGAAATTATACCTGACATTTGCCGGTTGGTTAGTAATGCAGCAATACATGTAAGTTTGAGTTTTGATTTCAAGATTCAATACTTTGTTGTTACATCAGCTTTGACAGTTCGTAGGGATTTACTGTATGCTCATAACAATAAGGAATAAAACATTCAGTCAAAGACTGAGTACAAATAGAAGGACAAAAAAATGTCTTTTTAAATAGACCTAAAGGAATTGTTGATTCATCCCAGCCCCTCAACACAGTCTGAACCTGAGCCTGCCATGAAATCTCACATCAGACAGCACAGTGAAAGCTACTTGGCTTATGGATTTTTGCAGGGTGGGGAAATGAGCTGTCCCACACTGGAATGCCACATCTGAAGGAAATATCTATCAAATGGTGCTCTGGTCCCCAACTAAGCTCAAGAGAGGCATGTGACTGTTTTCAGAGAAGTCCTTGCGGTGCCTGTTTTTGAAGTGGGGGGAAAAAAAATCTGTCAGATGATACAGATCATAGAATTTCAGGTGAATTTTGAAAGTGATTATTTGACAAAGGACAATACTCATTCAACAGCAGAATAAAAGAATGTAAAAAGTCAGTTCAGGCCACAAAGCATTTGTAACAGAGAAAGTTTGGACTGAAATCAGTACATTTCAGGGGAATTTCCACCTTCAGGGGATTCACTTGTGGCTGTGAAGTGAATTTGCACAATGCATTTTCATAGTTACATTTCTATGAACTTCGACAGGCGTTGACCACCATGAAACCATCTTAATAGTGCTGACACTGTAGGAACTAAGAGCTGAAGAGTCCAAAATTGAGGAAGCTTTCATAAGAATTGTGTTGCATTACACAATTTTATACAATTCTCCTCCACCCGAATATAAACTTCTCCAAAAAAAGATGCATGCTTAGCAGTTCATCGTGAGACAGGAGTTGATGGCGGGCTAGTTTGCTTCTGGTTACATTGACGGTTGTCACCAAACTTTCTAGCCTGCCCAGGTTCGGTGCAGGTAAAGGTCTCAGTATGCTTCAGACACACCTGCTCATCTCTGATTGGAATTGAATGGAAGGCTACAATTTTTGACCATGGATGTATTAAGGAGAACTGGATACCATATTTTAAAGATGGGTGCCCATTCATTTCTGTGAAAGTTGCTTAATTGCGCTTGAAGCCAAAAAACCTCTGCTGTGTTTCCACCATGTTTCTGCAGGCTTCGTCATGCTTCCGCATTTTTGGGCCCATAGAGCATGCTTACTGGAGTCCTGATACTTCCGCTGGCCAAGCCAAGACTTAATAGGGATAACATCATTTGACCATGCGGCTTTGTTAGACTTTCCAAATGTTGTTGGAGTGAGCGGATCAAATTCTTGTAATAAAATGAGTCATTTTGTGGGGGTTGTATTTACACTACGTGAAATTGGTTTCACAACCCAGCACTATTCCTTGGAGCTAATTTTTGCCTTAAAGACAATCCAACAATCATGATGCTATTTGAACTTTTCCCTCAGGTTCTCTTTTTCACACAACTACTTGTGGTCCCTTTTTGTGTGTACAACTGACTCGCAATAAATACCTCTAAGGAGAGACTGTTCAAAAATGTGCGCCTCTATCCTTACAGTACAATTCATGTATCACGTCTTACCCCCTCTCTATGACGGAGGGTTTTTTTGCTCTGTCTTTCAAGTGTGGGCCTTTGGAATGGATATAAACACTTTTATAAGAAAAATTAAAACTATTAAACCAAGACAGTTCTGTGTCTTGGGAGGCAATAAATGCAGACTTGAGCCTTGAAATGAAATATATGAAAAGACATACAACAAAGTTTACTCTAGGCATTCTGAACCTTGATATTTTTAGTAACAGCGACATCTATTAGAACTGTCAAACTTCTGGGCATTGTAGTATTTCACAGGACTTATGAGTAAAAGATGTAAACACAACAACTATTTAAAAATCCAAATGTTACACATAAAGCACAGATTGAGCTGCATCAGCCAAGTCCACCCAGCAGCACTCGTCATCATCCACATCCCCCCCAGCTCCCCCCCCCCCGCCTCGGCTCAATGCCCCCTCTGTTCCCCAGCCACGTGGAGAAAGCTCCTGTGGAATTCAGTGTCAACCTGCACTTATAGCTGCTTTAAGCATTCCTCCGGGGTGACCCGAGGCACTCTGTGTTTTCAGCTCTCTCCACTTTCACCTGACAGGATTCAGGGAAGATTACAGTTTGCTCTTAGCACAGCGCTGGAACAGCTGGGGTCATGGCTTGGGCTGACGTGTCGTTATCACACGGATTCAGAGGCTTAAATATGGCCGGTCTTGTTCGTTTTGGGGAAACTTTATTTTAATAGGTCTGTCATTTCCAAGCTGATCTCACAGAAATGTGTGAAATGACCATGACCTCTTAACATGGCATTATATGTCTAGCGCAACAAAGGATCCCGATTGACTTTCTATTGTTTCCATAGCATGTCATTTCGACATATTATGTGCCACCACTACATAAAGCAGTGTTAAAGACGTCATGGTCATTTCAGGTTAATCATTTCTTATCATTTCCTAGAGAACATTTAAACTAGCTGACATTTTAGAAAGCAAGATAAATTGGTTGTTTAAATTTCAGGAGGCACTGAATCTTTCAGTCCAAGATAATGCTCTATCTCTTAGGGTTAGGGTTAGGGTTAGGGTTAGGGTTAAAGTTAGGGTTAATACGTCACCCTATTATTTTTTAATATTAATCCTGTTTTGTAATCCAAGTCAAAATCTTTCACTTTTGACACAATTTCACTTGTTTTAAATGTACTTTACAAGAGCTTTCTGCTTCTGGTTCATTTCTGTGTATAGATGTGCCTCACTCTGTCTGGTCTAAACTGACACTGCATCGAAACCATGTGTCATGATCTCATTTTGTTGGCAGAATTTGTCACTTAACTTAAGAGGAATATAACATTTTAGCACTGAATATGAGACAAATGACTGTTGTCTTGTTGGCCCCTTCCTCTCCCTGTGCTCCCGGCCCCACACAGTGTGCAGCACAATGGGCTCATTAAGGTCCCTCTGCATGCCTGCAGCTCTGTTTACCTGGGCCCGGCTTTAGCTTTAACTGCTCCTCTGAGTGACGAACTGATAAGAGAAGGGGGCCCACATCCCCGCACCGCATGCAGTAAGCTATTTCTGATAATAAGAGCACAGGAAGCCTTGATGTGCTGTATGAGACATTCAGCAGACACTGAACCACATGGGCCAATGGGTTTCCATTGAAGTCCTGGGCTCTAACCTGTCTACTGTATCATAAACCAATAATCCCTTACTTGTCTTGCAAGACTTTGAACAGTCTTCTACCATCCACTTGTTTACACTGGCTGTCCAAAATCTCACTGCGGACTCAGTGAGAGCCTACGTGACTCAACCGTTCCAACTAAGACCGTTAGACCAACATTAATACTGAAAATTTTGCCCCCTCATTGATTTCAATGAGACCACTGCAGCATAGCAGTGGCGCCAATACAAAGGGCGCTGGCAAAAAAAATGCACTGTCATCCAATAAAAACATTGAAGCTGGCTCATTTTGTGCCTCAACACAATCCAGTAATGGTTTTAACTCTGTTTCCCTGGTGATTATCATAATGGAGGATGAAAGGACTGTCTCCGTAATAAGTTACATTAAAGAACAGTTAAATTCATCCATATAGTATTATTAGTCTGATAAATCCTAAAGCTCTTGGATCTGTTACTCAAACTGGCCTTCCTGGGTTGTAGTCCAAGTCTCAAATCAATCAAAAAAAGGCCACAAGTGTTGTCAAAGTAAGTCTCAGTTCAAATCTGGAGTCCTTAAGGGAAAGTCAAGCCAAGTTTTCATCAGCAAAGTGCAAGTCATTTGCAAGTGTTCCAGGGCTGAACGCTGACCTTTAAAAGACTACTCCAAAGATGTAGCATCGCACCCCTGTAACACTGTCAGACTCACAATCGACTATTTTCAAAAAAATGATCAGAACTGATGCAGCGGAACCAGAGATATCTTGTTTTTTTATTCCATGCATTCCTCTTACTTTTCAAAAACCCTGTGCCTACATTACCCACAATACAACTCTCCTCGATTCCCTTGACTTTGGTGTGTTATGCTAGTAGCAGCTAATGTAACCCGGAGCCGCTCGCTTCACGTCTTTCTAACTCCACACCCCCAGATTGTTTTTCATTTTCAAACCCGTAGTCTTCAAGCCCCAACAGACGCTGACCCAAGTGACATCACTTGAGGCAATTTATTAGATTTCACACAGCTCCCTCTGGAGACACAAAAGGCTTTATCTCATTTTTTTTCACATATGCAGTCTTACTCCCCGACACCTGGAAACACTGATGTGTAAAATCAGTGGAGTTTCCCCTTTTAAAGACATAGTCCAACATATTTGGAAATATTGTTATTCACTCTCTCTTGCTCAGAGTTATATGGGGAAAGTAAGTTAACAAAATCTGTTCACCAGCTCCTCTTAAACTCATGAACACATGATATAATCTGTTTTATCCCTACACAAATACAAATGTAAAACAACACATTATGTTGTGCTGGACTGTAGAATTACTATTTTTTGCCGTAGCCTGCAGTCTAATTTACTTCACCGGCGTAGTTCAGACTAATGTTTTTGTATCCATCCACATTGAACCTCCTCTGTAAGATGTTGCCTCCGTGCTGGAATCTTGGCCTCTGTCAATATTTAGCATACTGATCCCATGACTCTTAGCAGTAGACTGCTGAGCAATGAGAGGTGTACGAGGGCTTTTTCGGGGTACGAAGAGCAGCTGTGGCCAGTTCTGGGAAAAGTCTGGTGGAAATGTGATTCCTCCAAAAAACCCCTCCTTGCAAGCCCGGCCTTGCAGCAGCCCCGATTAGCCCATCTGTTTGTTTACATGTGGCCAGACTGGCCAGAGGAGTTCTGTAAAGGGGGGAGGGACGACGGGCAGATCCCGGGAATGCCTTACATCCTGCGAGCTTTTCATATCAACCAGCAATTAAATAACAGTACTGTGCATTGATAATCATAAATTAGTGTAATGTTCATTGTGAGGTATACTCTGTAAGAATAAATAGAATCCAATGGCTGCCTGAGGAGTATATCAAAAACCTGTAAAGTGTGCAGGATGCATATGAAAATATCAAAAAAGTATATATACCAATAAAGTATATATGATTGTAGTAAAGGAGCTACTATAAACTTGCAAAAGCACTTTCTGTAGTTCTTTATTAGGACTGAAACAAAAGTACAGACACAGTAGAGAGATGATACATCTCAATGGGAAATGAATTTGCTGATTCCTTCATTACACAAAATCATTTGAACTATAGGCTCATTATTTTTCAGTCTTCCTATGAACTGCTCGCTGGTCCTTCCATTTTTAGCCTCTGCTGACTGTAAAGCCTTTTTTTTTTTTTCTCGTGTTCAGGAAGTCAGCGGACTGCTGTGTCTTGTCATATTAATCTCCAGCATTCTGCACCCCTCACTCCATTTCCTCTCCCACTTTAAAAGGAATAGAGACAAATAGTTTGCCGAAATGGAGTTTTAAAGCGTTTCAGTTTTGGAATGCGACTCAGTAAAAAGCAAGTCTCAGCTTGCTTTTCTTTCCCAGACATGGAGGACAAAAGAGATGCGATGGTCAAAGGGGTCGTGATGAGTTTCGCAGACCCATCGTGTCTGGTCTAGTTCACCCTTGGGGGGGAGGGGGTGAGGGGGTGTAAGACATATGCCAGTTTTAGTGACTGACTGCTGCTGAGAGAAGAATTTACGTCTTACCACAGCTAAAAAAAAAAAATAAACAAGCTGTCTTCTCTGTCACTTTCTTTTCCCTATCCCTTGCAGGTGGTGTATTTCGGAGATAGCATGAGGTCGGACATGTTCCCCGCCAGCAGTTTTGGGAAGTGGGAGACAGTGATGATTGTGGAGGAAATGGAGGGGGAGGGTGTCCCTAAGAGCGACGCGGCAAAATCCAATGAGGCCCAAGTGGAGCCGCTGGAGAAAAGGGGAAAGTTTGAGGTGAGTTCACCGAAGCAGCTGTTTCCTCTTAGCAGCCATTCACCTCCACCCTTCAACCTCCCCCCCCCCTCCAACTCTGTGAGCCCCTCTCCTCTGGCCTGCTGCCACCATATACCCCCTGTGTGAGTGTGTGTGTGTCTGTGTATATATGAGTCCATGCTGCTCTATAAGCTGCATCCCTGCTTCTGTGTATCTGTCTGTATCAGCTCCTGGAACACATTCTGGGAAAGTTTCTACACTCTCATATAGGATGATGAAACATGCGCAGTCAGGCATGTTATGACACTAAACGAACAAGGAAGAAAATGCTGTCGGTGCTGATCTTTCTGTCACCGGGCAGCTCAGGATATTAATCAGCAGGATGTCGAGATCCTGACAGTCATAAAGTGAGATGTCAGCACATCTTTTGGTGGGGAAAAACAAAATACCAGCACCAGGAACAGACCTCCTTCTTTTCCCCAAAATACAAAGGGCTTTCCGAGGATGTTGCGTTCTATCTTAAAAGGAAGAACAACGATCATTCCTATCAGTTATAATAACATTGCACGCATCAAAGTTACCGCTGAGGTCTGGGAACACGCTGATGGCAGAAAGTTGGGGCAAAAAAAACAGTGAGACAATCAGGCAGGTTGTAAATAAACCAGCAGTTTATTCATTCATTATTATCCACCGCCAGTTTATTTGGAGGTACAAGTGAAACGGAGCGTTCCCAAAATGTTGGTAACAATCCCTAATTGCGCAGGAAGACCGTGTAAACACGGCCGCGGTTAAGTACGGTACAGACCTGCTCGCTGCTGACTCTTCAACACCAGACAGGAACTGGTGGCTCACGCAAAACAAATTTGCTGGATGGTCTGTTCTGGATTTATGAGGAATTTCAGAACAAGAACTCAGCGACAACAAAGCAACACGGGATCAGGAGGAGATGTCAGAAAACAAGAGGGCTTCACGGATCTCCGCTGCCAGAAAAATGACCTTCTCTAATGTGAGCTCTCTGAATAATAATTAAAAAAAAAAAAAAAAAAAAAGGATGTCATGTGATGACAGTAAAGGTTTAAATATGATGGCACCTTCAGACAAAGCCATGTGTTATGTTTTACAAAAACCTGGTTTAAGGAGAAAGGAAACAAGCCCGTGTGTTTGACAAGGATGAACTCACATCACATCAGTGTGTGAGTGGTGGAGTGTGTATTTTTTTTTATAGATAAATGAGTGAAACGGTTTCGGATCCTTGAAATCCGCACCCTTGAACTCTTACATGTATTTTTTTAGACCTTTTTTTATTCAAACAAACGTCATCCTTATCTATGTTCCTGGACCAGATGATGTTAAAGCAACAAACAAAGATCTCAGACAGTTGCAATAACACACTAGCTCACTCTTCTGATCAACCGGCAATCATTCTTTCTGGACTCCGGATGTGCAGATCATGAACGGGGCTTTCTTTAAACTGACTCCTAACTCCACAAACTGAGGTGGTAATGATGTGCTCCTTCAAAGTAAAGCCACATATAGAGCAGAGGTACTCAAATACAAGTCTTAGAGGACCACTTAATACATTTTCACTGCGTCAGATGCGTTCAGTATAAGGCTGCATTACATGTTGATATTTCTATATTATATGTGCATGAACAGCATTTCTATTCTATCTACTAATGAGACATGTGACACCTTTTTGTTGTGTAATTAAGACCTTTAAATTTGAGATTTAAAGGGTGTTATGTCGAGGTGGAGACACTGCTGAATTCTTGAGATCATGACCTCAACTGCTTCAGTCCTGTGGTTTTTTACTTCCTGTTTTTTGTTCTGAACAGGCATATTCAGTGTCAGAGTGGACGTTTTTTGCGTTCTCACTCTCCATCATGGCTGCTTGTTTCATTGCAAATCAAACCCGTGCTTCCCCTCGGGGCAAAATGAGCATCTTAAATCCTTCGTCTTCCAGCGCGTGTCTTTCACTGTCAGCGTGTATTCTTTTGTTATTGGCTGAGTTCGAATGATCCGGATTAACTTTTTCAGCCGGAGCTCTTACATTCCACAACGACCTTCATAACTGCGGAGTTCTCGCGGGCGGGCCGAGTGATGACAGCTGAGGTGACGTGATCGCAATGTCTGGGTCAGCTGGCGGTTACATTTTGTTTTAAGTCCGCCTGTAGCGTATGTGTGATATAGAGTATCTGTCTCAGTACAGTAACATAAACACTGCACCACATCCTTAAAGGAAAAATACAGCCTGCATCATTTAATGCTTTTATATAGCAGGGACCAGTGCTTTACAGAGATGCTACAGATTATCACCTGCATCGTTGTAGCTACACATATCCAAGGTTTTCACATCGCTTGGCAACAGTACAGCATCCCAACAGTGTGACCCTGCACTGATGTGTGCTATTTCTACTGGATGATGCTAAAACAGGTAAAGGGACAGATTTTCTATTCATCTAAAGCACCTGTGTTTGTTTTAGCAGGTTGTGGCACGCTGTCAGTGAGGATTTCAATCTGTCACAACGCTGTATGTCAAGAATAGTTTCCAACTTTGTAACAAAGCACAATGGAACATTTTGTAGCTTCGGTATGACAGCTGGCATAGCCTGTGTGCACTCAATGCTGCACAGAACATAGTGTAGGTGAGAAAAAGCAGGGTCATTTGCTTCAGGGTTGTTCACTATGTTTGGAAACGAGAAGTTTGATCTCATCTCGTCATCTGTGGTGAATTAGGTCAGACGTATCTCCCCATTTTTAAAAACACTCAAAGCAGTCATTCCTCATTCTGTTGCACATATTAGATTCAGAAATAATTGGTACAAATCTCCATAACAACATGAAATCAAACCCCTTTTTTTTACCCTCTCAGTGTCTAAATTGTGTAAAAGTTCCTGAAGACTTTTATGCAAAGCACTCATTTATCATATGACAACCAATTTACCTCCTGCCTATCGAGCACCACATCCTGTTTTCATGACAGCGGCTGCTCATTCGCCTCCGTCTATCTATAAAATGTATTGATATCGTATATGAGTGATTATGAATAGCAGAGCAGAGGGGATTTCTCAGAAATAATGATTCATGCCAGCTCTGAAAAATATTCCTTTTAAAGCTGCTTGAGTTAAAACCAGATTAAAGTCTCCCTCATATCGCTCAGGGTAGAATTCCCACCTCCTTTTTTTTATCAGGTCTGCACACGTCTGAAAACGAATCGAAAACACACAGTTACACAGTTTGGTGTGTGTGTGTGTGTGTGTGTGTGTGGACTTCTTTCTCCACACAGGAGCAGGGCATGAAATCGCCCTCAGCCGTGTCCGAGCAGTGGGGCTCCTACTTCGTGGACGTGCACAGGAGCGGAGGAGGGGACGAGGAGAGCCAGAAACTGACCTGGTGCAGCCACTGCATTCATAAATACAGCGCCATGGCCATCCCCAGTGTTGAGCACATAGCAGGTACGTGGAAGGACCAAAAAAAAACCCCTGGACCAAAGCTGCACACAGCGTTACAGATCCCGCAGTGGTTTAAGATACGAATATAATTCTAATAAACTTTATTTTAAAATGTTACAAAGCACTTTACAACAGAAAAAGAAGCAACAACAACAACATGTGTAAAAAGGCTTCAACTATTTTGTCAGGAATGACTAGATAAAGTAGGAGAGACAAAGATGAACTTAAATCAGGGTAAGCTCCTCAATAAAAGAATAATTTAGGATGTGATTTTTAAAGAAAAGGAGCTGACAGCTAAACTAATCTGCTCAGGCAGGCCATCCCATCATCTCACAGTCCAGACTCCTACACACATTTATTCAGCTGTGAGGGGAACTTCAGTTACAACACTGATGTTACTGCATGTTGAAAATATGAAATACCAACAACCAAAGCATGTTCAACTCTTCATACGTTATGTATTAATGTAGCCTATATCAGGTCAAACCTGTTCATAAATATGCTGACGTTCAATTCAATAATAAGAATGTCTCTGATGTGAGAGTGAAGCTGAAGAACTGACATGAGTGAGAAAATCCTGTAAGGGAATGCAGCGTTTCAAACTTCAAAGGGATTTTTTTTTTTTTTTAGGGAGATATAACTGTTATCAGCATGAAAATGAAATGAAATACCATCATCATGGCCACAAATAATACTGCCCAGGAGGAGCACTGATATTTGACCCTGAAGACACTCCACCACTGTCTATGAAAATACTAAATAGTGTTCCATGTATGAGAGCACTGATTGAAGAAGAGCAATGCCCGGTGTTTCACCCAGTCAATAAGAACTCAGTGATCAATCATGTCTAATGTTGCGTCCAGTGTAATCATTTTGATATTTACAAACTGTGTTTCTTTGAGGGAAAATATGAAATAGTGTCTGTTCTCAAACATAAAGCCACAACTCAAATAATAACAGAGCGTGACTGGAATGAACAAATAAAAGTAACAACGGGATCGTGTCATACTCACCACGCTGCTGCTCCCAGTTTCTCTTTTGAAAACAAATCCTTTTTTCTTTTTTTTCTTTTTTTTTAATTCACTAATTCACTCCAGTTGCTTCAACCAAAACCTGCACTTTGGGTAAATAAAGGAGAATTTTTTTTTTTTGATACTTTGAGTGCCTTTAGCTTGTTGTAGCACGCGAAACAAATGTCGCATTCAAGCGGGCCGTAGATGAAAATGTTTACGAGTGTTATTTCTGTATATACATGGATATGGTACACAGAACATGACTGAGACACATCAAACACATGATGTAAAAAAAAACAATCCGATGATAAGCATTCAGAATCTGTGTCCCCCACATCAAACGTTTTCTCCGTCGTTCTATTTCAACTCAGAAACATTCGCACGAAACAAAACAGCGGCTGAAGCTATTGAGTCTGAACTTGGGTGCAGTCGTCCCTCGATTCCCGCTGGCCTGCTTTCACCTTTGTGTTCTGTTGTTGTGTTCTGTTGTTGTGTACTGTCCCTTTGCCTCCTCATCAAAACGCAATAGTTCTCAACAGGTTTTTCGGGGGAAACATCTGTTTTGATATCTCGGATTTCTTGGTAACCGACAAAAAAATGCCACTAATGATGTTATCGTGACGGGCTTCCTGCCGGGCGACAGATTGCATTCTGACTGCACACAAACCTCACCGCAGTTTGACTGGAACTCAACTGAAAGGGTTCAACATTTGTGTGTAAAGAATGAGAAAAGACAGCTCGATAGAGACGTTTGGCTTGGTCTGTTTTGGAAAATTACAACACAAAAAAAAAATGAGACACTCTTTGGTTTCAGATGCTGTTAGACAGTCTGGCAAGCACTTTGTTTTAAAGCATACTGAATCAAGTCAAGACAGTTTTATTTGTATAGCCCAATATTACAAATCACAGTCTGTAATACAACACCTTCTGTCCTTAGACCCTCAATTCGAATAAGGAAAAACTCCCTATAAACCTCTTTAATTACTGAAGCATAAGAGACAGTCTCTTTGTCCTCACCTGAGCTTGTACCAAAGTTTTTTTTTTTTCTTTTAACTGCTTCAAATTTGGACTAAACTAAAGTGAAGTTCCTACAAATGTTGTGTAATAGTAGATGGAGATGGCTGCCTGAAAGATGAAGGGAATAAATATTTAAAAAAAAAAAAAAAAAGATGATAATACTTGGAAAATAGTCAGCAGGAATGCAACTTGGGCTACAACTTGCCAGACCACTGGGTATGGTCCTGGAAACATTGGCAGCTCCAGCAAGAGCTTGCTATTTGAAAAATGAAAGAACTTCAATATCAAGGAATCGTGTTGTGCAACTTCAGTAGCTCCACCTAGTTTCAGACCCGCAAACTTAAACAAACTTTAGCTGTTTGGCCAACAACAACAGAGTTTACTCAGGGTGAAGACCCACTGAGTGAAACGCAGCACCGAGTGAAATACACCCCTGTTTATTTCTTGTGTGACATCAGAGATTAGCTCCTCAGGGCGATATAGCTGGCAATGTGCATCATACCTCTACATGTCTTTTGTTCTGTATGTAACATCCCATACTAGCTGAACTAACTGATGTGTGAACTGCACCACCGGACCCTTCCATCCAAACACACATTTTTCACATGAAAAGTGACATTAATTATTTGTGACTGAAAAAAGGGCGAGCTAGAGAGTTCAGTTCAGACCCTGGATCCTTTCTCACCTCCAACACAGCCGACCAATCGCTGCATGGAGTGGGTGTGAATGTTGGCTTGTCTGTTTTCGGAAAGTTACAGAAATGGCCGTACGCAACCAGCCCATATCCGCCATCGGAAAGGTGCGGGGGGAGGAGGGGACTTACGGGCGTTTCCACCGTCCGACAAGCATGTCTGAAGGAGTAGACATCCACCTGTGAGGTTAGAGAGGACAGACGGCAGGATGAGTCTGGATGGGTGAAGTGGCCCTTCCTCATTACCACCACTGAGGTGCCCTTAAGCAAGGCTCTCAGGCCCATAACCCCATCTGTTCCAGCGGAGCTGCTCAGTGGCCAACAGATCAGACTGTGGTTGTGCTCAGCAGCTGCCAGCTGTGAATGTGTGTAACCATGTGAATGTGGTCAGGGCGTGCCTGTCAAAGAGAAGCCACCTCTCAGTGAAACTTAGAAGAGATTAAGGTAGATACAACCCTTTTTTCTTGCTTTGTTCATAGTGTTCACAAATCACTAATGAGGGCCCAGTTGTGTGTGACTGTACACACTCCCTCCCCATACACCATATACCACTGTCAGAATTGAGGGGGCTGTGTCTTTAACCTTCAGACATGGTCAAACAAATCATCATGTGAATCCACTGTCATGTTCTATTGACCTTTTGCAAGCTATCCACTGTAAGAATATTTAAAAAACTGAAAAAAAAAAATACTGAACCACATCCAAATAAATCCTTTCCTTCCATGATTATCCCCAAGTGCAGCAGAATGCTTCATTTACATGTTTAAATTATAAACACTTGACAGGGTAACGCCCCCCCCGGCCCCCCCTGTAGGAGCTCTGTTTGAGAACTGTGAACTTTTTCATCCCTCTTGAGTTCACAGGCCTGTAATTTATGATTGTTTTATGCCAGAGTTGTGTCTTTGGAGGCAGAAGATCAAACGTGTGAATCCAACATCCTCTGAACTCGGTGATTACTACCTGCTGTTGAGAGCGAAATGTGCTTTTCCACCAAATAATGAATCATTTCTCTCGAACATTTCGCTGTCGCAACAGTACAGCTCGCACATGTTGTGGATAACTCGCAGTTGATTTTTTCCCTGTTTCGCTCTCTTTTTCTCCTTCCCAGATCTCCCTCTGGATTACAAGTTCCCCAGGTTTTCTCCCGACAAGCCCTGCACCACCGGCTACTACCCCAGGCCTCCAGATTCTTTGCTGAAGAGGTGTGAGAGTCTGCCATAAAAAAAAAAAGGAAGAGAGAAAGAAAGAAAAAAGAAAAGGAAAAAAAAAAAAAACAAGTCCACCCTTACCCCTCTG
This sequence comes from Euthynnus affinis, assembly GCA_029490765.1. Taxonomy (NCBI): domain Eukaryota; kingdom Metazoa; phylum Chordata; class Actinopteri; order Scombriformes; family Scombridae; genus Euthynnus; species Euthynnus affinis. The sequence continues at coordinate 4,364,079 of CM055853.1, read as the reverse complement.
CCTCAGGAGAGGAATGTGCCTCCATTTTTTGCCTGTAGTTTCCCACCTGACCCCACCGCCATCTGTGGAGCACAGGAAGCATACACTCCTCAACCCATTCAGAGAAAACCATGTGAATGTAAGCCACAGTATCTCTCTCTGTAATAAACGCCTACATCTGAACGTCGTTTAGTGGTTTAGTGTACCGTACACATGGAAATACGACAAGATAAGTGTGCGTGTGTCTGCATACAGTAATAATAGGAAATGTAGTGTTCTTATTGTTTCACGTGTGAGGCCTCCTCCCCTAGTTATTTTTTCATGTTAGATCGTTTAAAAAAAAATCGGACTTCTTCTAACTTTTCTGAAATAAAGTGAACATTTTTCCTGTCTCTTTCTCCCCTGAAGTGATTACCTCAAAGGATGTGTTTAACTGTAAGCAGAACCCAGGTTTGTCACAGGTGTGCTTGTCCCTAAAGACCCTTCGGAATCATTGTGTCAAGTATTTCCCTATAATACTCTTATTGTGAAGTCTTATTTTTATTTTTTTTTTTTTTTTTAAATATAGTTTTACTGTATGCATTTGAGTAACCTTAAAATGGGGTTTAAGGTATAAAGTTTCCCCCTGTGTCAGTTTTTGTGGAAGATGTTAATCTTCAGGTTGTTGTTGCCAAAGATTTGGCACAATGCTGTCCTTTGTGTTGGCTGTTTCAAAAAAAACAAAACAAAAAAAAAAAAAAACCACACAATTTTTGGGTAACACTTAAATAGTAATAATGGATGATGAAGACTATGCTCGATGTTCTCTGTATTATTTTTGGTGACAACAGTGACATGTGCTCTTTGAGTGATTGTGTAAAACGTGGACTTACTCGTGCTTCATTCATATGCAGTACCAGATTGAGATATGCTTTAACCGACTCCTGAATGGTGAATTTCGTCGGTGTGCATAGACGAGTCGTGCCATAATATTTAAGGAACACTCAGTTTGGTGGTAAATACGCTCTTCTTGCTTTTCACCCGAAGATTGATACCAGATTTATCTTTGTGGCTACGGGAAGTGTTTACTTTTCGTTTCAGTATAAAGTGGAAAAACACAATTTTGCAACAACTCCAAATCCTCTTTATAGCGTTAACGAGCTTTATCACTAATACAAGAGTCACTTTGGTTTATGTGATAACAGAGTTCTCTCTATCAGCTTTTAATGGGTTTGTTCAAGTTGACCACATTCTGTTTTGAGTCTAGATATCATTGGTTCTATGTCAGACTGGTTCTGACTGTCCTTGGGAGCCTTTCCTATTGGTTCTCTTTTTTTTTTTTTTTTTGAAATTGTGTATGCCAGCTTAGGTTCTAGTTCGGGCTGTCACTTTTCAAAATAAAATTTAAAAAAAGATCAAGTTTGAGTAACGAAATTTTAACAAGTAATTCATTCTTATTAATCTGAACACAACCCATATAGCATAATCCTAAACTACCTTGAAGAATTTCCATTGTTCCAGTCACAGGAGGTGTCTTCACTACTTTACTCAAGTTCACAAGCTAAAAGTTAGCTTTAGATTAGTTGCTGTTGCAGGTGTATTTTACAAAGCCTGGCCTTTGTCTGTGATTTTGCCATTTACGGTGTTGAATCCAAGACGCTTCCAAACGTTGCTTCTCAGATGGGTTGGTGTTAATTACTCGTTCTACATGGATCGCTAGTTTTCTCCTTTTTGCGTTCGCATAGTGAACAACAATAGCCAAATTTGCTGAGAGCAACAGGCCACGCAATAGACAGACAGTGGATGTTATTTTAATATCTTTTTTCCCCCCCAAATTTGAATAGTAGTGGATTGAATTTCAAATAAAAAGTGACAGCTCGTCTGCATACAGTTACAGTTGTTGGTCATTTAATAGCTCATTCATTTCAACACACTTTACCCACTGTACATAAGATGCAGCGTGCAAATAAAGTTATTGTAAAGTCCCAAACTATGATAAACACTGAGATGAAACTGGTATCAACTTCTCATCTGACTCTTAAGCACACAAGAGTTATTCCTCAAACGTCAGTGTTCCTTTTTAAAATGACCACATCTCACGAACGAAGAGGGGATATCTTGACAGTAGCTCGGCAGCATGCATAGGAGACTGGTCATTTTAAGTGAGTTATTACTTGTGCTGTGTGTGTGCAAGTGTTTTTATGCATACACCTGTTGTGATTGTACTCTTCCTTTCTCATCTAACCTGGAAAATTTGACATGCACATTTGCCTTATGTTGGATTCATTTGTGGTCTTAAGTTCTTGAAAAACACAGGGAAAGTTCAAATTCTGTGTTCAAGTGTTGAAGTACTGTCAATGAAATAAAAATGTTCTACAATTTTCTTACATATGGTTTTTCTTTTTTTTTTGTGGAGTTTTCTTTTCACAAAGATTGGCACACAAAGACCTTGAACCGTGCACGGGAGTATACAGATGATTTCAGCAGCTTTTTACTCCCATTCACGACATTCTTGTTTCCATATCGGTCACAAAAAACATCAACCTTTAATCCTCCACAATCTGAACACATGTCCCGATGTTAAAAGACACTGGCAGACCCATCGCAGGTGGTTTGTTGACCCTCGCAAGACATTTCCGAAATCCCAACGGCTCCTCTACCGCGATAGCATAAACAATAGTCTGTCTGCTCTACAGTGAAGTAGCACTGGCAGCTTGAACTGGGTGTTACACTGTATTAATGTTATATAACACACCCATGTTCGCTCGAAACACCGTTGCCAGTTTGCAAACTGAGAACCAATCAATCATTTAGTCGGTGCACGGCCCTGTGATTCAGCCCGCAGATATGTATGTATGCATATGCTGATTCCTTCTTACTTTTGATGTTTTTATGAATGTGGTTTCACTTATTAAATTGACTCAGTGGTCGTTGTGGCTTCATGTGTTGAATGCTTAAACAGTGGCGCAGATGTAGAGGGGTCATTAAGTCTGTCAACTGGTAGCAGCGACGCTTCTATTGAACCGAGGGAGTTCCAAAGCTTCATTACCTTTCATTTCAAGAGAGAAAAGAAATCTTTCTTTTTTTTTTTTTCTTTCTTTCACGAGTCACTCAAGTCTCACTTTCAATTCAGGAGCAATGTCTTTGAAACTGTGCTCCGCTTTTCAAATTCATGTGTGAGGAACTTCTCTTATCAAACAAACATCATGGTAAAAATATTGAAATGTGAAAAAGTGATACTCATACACTGAGGCTCACAAGCAGCCATTACAGCTCAGCTATGAGCCGGTGCTGGAGGGGGGGTGGGGGGGTTTTGTGATCCAATCATAAAAGCAGAGGCAGCACAAGTCAAAAGTGTAAAAAGACACTTGAATAGCATACAGTATGAGCCCCCTGCATTGTGTAGCTCTTTTTTTCCCCTTCTTTCTTATTGAGTACCTGTTAAGCTGCTGAGTGGGAGGAGGGGGCTCCTTTAAGCCTCTCTCGCCTGCTGCCCCTCCTCATTCGCCAGCATGACGCTCCCTCCGCACTCACACATTCCTTCCCTCTGCTCTCTAACTTTGCTTCGTTCCTAAAAAGCAGAAGAAGAAGAAGAAGAAGAAGAAGAAGAAAGGACTTTTCCTGCCATATTGATAACCTCGCTTTAAAAAAAAAAAAAATCACTTGTGTGACGGGAAGAAATGAGCATTGTGACGACAGGAACACGGCTGGGTGAGCGCCGCTTCTGACAGGTAATATAGAAACGGCTTTTTTCTCTCTCTCCCCCCCCCTCCCTTCCTACCTCCCTCCTTCCCTGCTGCCGCTCTTCGTGGTCGGCAGGAACAAGGCGACTTTTGTGCGCAGATTCGGATCATTGATACCATCGATAAGTGATAGATTTGTGTGAATTCATTTCCACTTTCGGCGGACAAGGCTTTTTTTTTTAAACTAGAAGAGCCGCAAGTCAAACGATATGTGACTCTTTTTTTTTTTTTTTTTTTTAATCGACTTGGAAAACTTCTTGAAGTCTGTCCTAAAGTTTTGAAAAAGCAGCTTATTGCCATGAAGTGAGACATCAGTGTCTGCAGAGGGGAGGGGTAGCTTTATGGATATCTAACCATAACAATTTCTGGTGGTTGACAATGAAACCTCTGCTGTTTTACCTTCTTACCACTGTGAAACAATGCGGAGTGACAGATGTATAAATCACTCTTTGCTATGTATTTTAAATAGCACTTCACTTTATTAGGAAGTGACATGGAAACAGCTGGTAAGGCCCAGGGTAAGTACAGAGGTTGATGTAATGCTTCTTCTTTTTTATTGTTTTACAAGACAACTAAAATTAAATTAAAAGTTCTTATTTTTTTTTCTTTTGCTAGGTTAAGAATTCTCTGAACTATTAAAGAGACTCCAGGCAAACATGACTGTAAAGTGATATTCACTACAGTGATGTTATATTGCTGCCAAACAAACAACACTTGAAAGTATCAGAAGTTGAGTAATGTCTCTAACTGACGAGTGTGGGCACATTTACAGTAGGACCATAGTGAGACTGGAGCTTGTGCATCGTGAGGTCATGTCCTGTATTAACACTGCAGGATTTAATGTTCTGCAAGTATAATCTTGAACACGTCTGGTTATTTTAGTCTGACTCTAGTATCTTTATACATTTAACAGTTCATAGTTTGGCTGATGTGAAATAGATCAGTGAAGAATAAAGGCTGGGTGTTGATATCAGTGTGTACGCATGATATCTTACTTTTTGGCCATTGAGTTTGACCCGGGGCTGCAAACTAACGATTATTTTCATCGTGGGTTCATCTGTCGATTCATTGCTTGGTTAATCGGTTGGTTGTTTGCTCCATAAAATGTAGAAAAATATTGAGTTTCCAGCAGCCCGAGATGACCTCCTCATATGTCTGGTTTTGGCCACAACCCAAAGATATTCAGTTTACCGTCATAGAGGACTGAAGAGAGCAACAAATAGTCACATATGAGAAGCTGGAGAGAAGAATCAAAGAATTATTTATTAAAATGACTCAAAATGGTGAATTGATAATGAAAACAATTGGTGATTAATCGTTGGCAACTAATCGATTAATTGACTGATTGTTGCAGCTCTTTTCTTTGGAAGGAAATATATGAAACGCTTCTAATAAATGGTTTTCCTAAACCAATTACAGTCTAAAGATGGAAATGTTTCCTGATTTAAATCACTAAATATTTGTCCAAAGACTAAACCTGAGAATCTGATGTTTGGCCCTTTCTGATCTCAGCACCAACACATTTCACTTGCTTCTCCCAAACGTAATAAGACTTGATCCTCAGCCCTATGGTGTTTTTCCACCAAAACTTTCTTCCTGGCAGTGCGGAGACCTGCTTTGAAACAACGTCTTTGAACACAACGTCCAATTGTTTCCATTATGTATGAATCTATTGATTGTTTTTAATGAATAGTTTTTAGTTAATGACTCAGTTCATCGAACGTGAGGGAAAATATTTGTAACCATTTTCCCAGGACCTGCGATGACGTCTTCAACCAACTGTTGTCCATCCAGCAGTCTGAAACCCAAACATGTTCCATTTATAACGATAGAAAAGCAACAACAGTAGAGAGGCTTCACATGTGAAAAGCTACAGCCGGCATAGCGTGTTATTTAAAGATTCATCAACGAGTCTGTGATTAATATTCTCTCAGTCCACGCACTGCTTTTAGCACTATTATTAATTCATCAAATATGACAACAAAGGAGGGAAATTGATGGAATTTGGACTCATGACCTCAGTATTTCTAAACTCTGGCATCGGTCTGAATGTGACAACATGGCAGACGCAAATATATCATGTCTTTGAATAACAGCTAACTACAAAGTCACCAGTGAGTAGCACAGACAATCTCCAGTGAATTTAGCCAAATAGTCTTACGTAAGTTCATTTTAGATCAGTCTAATTCAGGCTCATGTGTCCTCTATAAAAAATAGTTCCAAGGCTAACATTTGGCCTCAAAGGGTCAAATGTAAAAAATAAACTTCAACAGAATCACCTCCTTTTTTTTTTTTTAGCTTCCTTTTTGTTTGTCAAACACAACACAACATGTATGTATGTACAAACCCTGCACAGCCTAGAACGGACTCCAGTCTAGACGTCGTTTAAATCACTACCAAATGGTTTTCCAGCGGGCCATTGCCAAGAGCTCCACTAAGGTCATGGAATTTACTCTCATGTTCGGAGCAGAGTCTTTCTGTAGAGCGCAGCAGTTTGGTTTAGAGGTTGATTCGGTTGACCAGGGTAATGTTGCTTCAGTAATGGGCCATTTATGACCTCCAGGCCTGCTCGTCTGGCCATCTGGGTGTGCATGGCTAGACTTGTCTGACAATACCAACTCCCAAATAAATCTTGTGGACTGGATGTTAGTAACAGAGTATGCAGAGGTGGAACACAGGCTCCACGTTTGGCAGTTAAAGTGGGCATAGGAAGTGAAGATTTAATATCGGCCATCATTCTTGGTCGCTGTAAAGAATTTCGAAGTTTCACCCTTAAAAAATACGGGTTCGTACTTAATCGGACAGTTTTGTGATTAGTTCTTTACTGTGCGGCTCAATAATGGCCTACCTCAGTATGGAAAGGCCGAGTCATCAGGACTACAGCTGTATCTAATTATTCAAGGAATGCAGGGCTTTTGTAAGAAAAGGCTGTGCAGAATATGGGCTGGCTTTCTCAAATCCTTTTCTCCCCCTTCCCCTCAGCTGAGCTCCTTCGGCAATGCCACAGTCCCCTCTCTGATGAGACGATGAGAACCCACACCCGCGGGGCCCCCACAGTCTTCTTCATAAGTCTGCTGTGGCCCCTGCTCGCCCCGGCCGCAGCGGAAGTGGACCCCGGCGGAGGAATTCCCTTCATGGGAGGCAACTACAATGGTCACCCCATGCTGTACTTCAGTCGAGGGGACGTGGAGGAGCTCCAGTTCGCCGCCGCGGGGAGTCATCGGGAGATGGCGAGGCGGATCCGCCTGGCCGGGGAGACCATGCTGGAACACCCGGAGGAGTACCTGCCCCCCTGGAGCCCCGCGGAGTTCAGCGCCCGTTGGAATGAGGTGTACGGGAACAACCTGGGGGTGTTGTCCATGTTCTGCCTGCTGTACCCACACCGAGCCGGGGCGCTGGACCTGGCCAAGGACTACATGGAGAGGATGGCGGCTCAGCCTAGTTGGTACATTTTCTGTCTTTTATTATTTCATCCTTTTTTTTTTTGATTTGCGATAGCGAGATTTGAGACAAGAGCGAAAGAAATCCAAACCTCTAGGATCTCCCTCCTTTTCGTCTGTTTTTCTTTTCAAAGAGAAAAATAAAGAGCTGTCGAGACTTTACAGATGCTACCTGATCTCTGTTTCCACTCCCATGTGTACATCGACTGGGTATTAATGCTAAATCCTCCCCCTCAGAGGCCCTCTAGACAATCTCATCTCTCGTTTTTCCTTTGTGGACGTGAGCTTCAGTAAAGATACATTGTGGTCTGATAGCTCTGTGGTCCAGGAAATATGTTTAGCAGCTGTTTTCTGAACATGCCCCCTCAACCCCCCGAAAGGAAATGAAAAGTTCAGATGTGAGCTGAATGGCCTACTGCAGTGTGATGGAGTGCTTTGAGCTGAGGCTGAAGCTCAGGGTCCAGGTGACCAGACAGACTCCACAATACTCTGACTCTTAAACTCAGATCTCTTAATCCTAAACCTAAACCTACTCTTGATATTTGTTCGATTAATTGTCTAGAATTGTCTTAAAAAGTGGCGTTTTAGCAAAGGTAGCATTCAGTTTGATCTGGGGAAGATTATTTTCAGTATTGAGTAAAAAAAATAGTTTATAAAATGTAAGAAAGCATTTTAAAAATGCAGATCATCATTTTCCAGGTGACATCTTCAAAAGATTTGTTCTGTCCAACCAACCCAAACATATTCAATCATAGGGAACCAACTAAACATCACATTTTAGAAGCTGGAAACTCCTTCATTTGCATCTCAAATCATTTAAAGATCACTTTTGATCACTATTAGTTATTGATCTGCAGCTCTCTGGGAACCACTGCTGTATAGTATTGCCATGTTATAATAACAAATGGCTCCAGCTTTGCTTTGTTGTAGCTGGATTAAACTATATTTAGGAATAAGCGGCATGTAAATACTGCATAATATGAGCTGAAATAATGAAAGTCTTAAAGCTTAAGCACACACATGGAGTTTTTGGAGGCCCCTGTGGCTCTAGGGGCCTGTGGTAGTTCCCCACTTTGCTCAGTTGGTAATGAAGCTTTGGCAATACGTCTTTGAAACAACGTGTTTTCATTGTACACTAACTTCACATGACACGAAGCCGACTGTCGTTCGGTGGTTCTAACTAAGTGTGAAGCTTTCATGTGGAACTTGTGAGTTCGTGGTGGACGTAGTGAAGCACATGTTAGGCTCGGTGCTTAAACGGATGAACACACAGCTGCACAACAACTTACAATAAAAATTGATACCATGAGTCTGACGGTCCTGTTGTGAGCATGGCATGCTGCATGTCAGCAAACAGTGGGGGATAAGACAGATCATGAAGATGACTGTGTGTGTGCTGACGTATAGATCAAGCTTAACGGTTAAGATGAATGATTCCGTTCAGTATCAGATGCAACAGGTGTGTTGATAGTGACAGATTGAAAACAGTTTGTACAGTCACATGAAAAAGAGATGGATTCAAACTTCTCCTTCAGGACCGTCCGTTCAAACCAATCTCCTCCCGCTGTATCTGTCCAAAACAGCAGGTAACCAGGGGCAACGGCCGCACGCGCCGTCGTTTAAGTATCTGGCCAAAGTGCAAACAGTGAGGGTTGACGTGTGGCTGTAATGAGCATGCCTATCAACACAGTCACCTATAATGTATGATAATGTATTCTCTCGGATCCCAACCTGTATCCAAGTGCACCACAAGTGCACCTGATGAGCCGAGTCATTTCTCAATTTAAAAAAAAAAAAAAAAAAAAAGTGACTATTTCTATTTTTTTCTGCATTTCAACAGCATAATAAGAAAGAGTGAAAAGTGTGCACTGACTGTGACTAACCTCCATCTGCTTCACTGTGAGGAGAACAGCAGTATGTCACAACTCTTGAACTCTTGAGCTAAATGTCAGATGTGGAAAATTTCCACAAGTGAAATATGTGCGCACACCACAGTGGTGAGTTGTTCATATGGAATCATTCATGAACATGTTAAACATCAGCCTATCTGAAGACAGCAGTTTTTTTTTTTTTTTTACAGCTCATGAAGCTCTTTAGGCGGTAGGCTTTGCAACTCCACTGTGTTTTTCTGCTATTAAAAAAAGCTCTTTAAAGTCTAAATTCAATATTCATACCAGCCACCCTGACTTCATGTGCTCGGCTAAAATTGCTCTCCCGTCTCTGTGCTGCGTCCAGGTTTTTTTTTTTCTCAATATAGCTCAGAGTCAAAGATCAGTTTTCTCATTTTTTTTAATTTCACAGCAACAAATAATTCAACTCTACCAAAGGTGCTGTCTGAATTGGATAAAAACACTTCCAATGCGACACTCCCAAAGATTTCAATCACATATCCAGATATATGCAAAAAAAAAAAACCCAACATCATTTTATAGGAACCGGTCACAAAATATACTAAACTTTATCCTGTCAGAGGCACAATCAACCATTCAGTTTATGTCCGAACAATCAACTGGCTTGTCAGAGTCGGCCATGGCTGAACTGTATGCAGGCATCAGCCATCAACAGAGCTTCCTTATTTCCCTAACAATTGGATTAAGTTCAGTGAACATTAGTTCTGTCTGGCAAGTGCAAAATGGGTGAAAAGTGGATTACAGCCATTCAGTGCGTCCCAGTTCTCCACAGCTTTTATATCGGTAGACTAAAGGGATGGAAGTCAGAAATGATGCTTGGGGAATGGTTGCATCCGGTGTTGGAGTCCATGGTAACCTGCTGTTGTTCACTCACATACATTTACATAGTTAGTGCTCAACAGCTTGCTATTTGTCTTAGTGAAATTACCCAAAGTTATACTTTGATTGGATTTTCAAAATAAATCCAATCACTAAAAAAATCTTAAATGTGCAAACAACATTATTAAACATAAAGAAGGAAATCACTTACATGTCCCACCTTTTATATATTCATACATGTGTACAGATTTACAGATGTTAACAGTTATGCAACTTTAACACACATCCAACGAGTCCAAACATCTTTTGCTACCCAACCAGTTAACAGGAACCCTGTGGAGTTTTTAACTACTGTTGATGCTGTATGTGAGCAGGTCTCTGTTTTGTGGGTTTGCGTGAAACAATTTCCTGTTGACGATTTTGACTTTATACCACCGATCAGCTCGTGGTGGTAGTCGACAAGAAATGCAGCGAGGCACCGAGCGAGGCGGGGAAGAAAAAAAAGACTACTAGCTAGAAAATAAAGATGGAAACGATGCGGTTTTTCGAAAATATTTGAAATGTGCTTTGCAAATGTTTTCTGAGAAAAGAAAAGCATTCGACACATTTGTTTGTCCTCGGGAAACGCTGAACGTAAACATGATAGCTGTTGTTTGTTGACGTGGAAACAAACACACAAGTTTTTTATCTTTAACACATGATCCGTTCAGACTAATTAGATCCATTATGATGTTTAGCATTGTTGCAGTAAAACGTGTTAATATGTTCTCTCTCTTATCTTACAGTTTTATAAATCTGTGATTGTGGGTGTAAACTGCCGTATGCTCACCATGTGTACGGCTTACCGATGGGTTATTGTGTTCTCCTCTCGGGATATCATCTTATCCTTATTTGAATAGTAATAGATTTTAAATGTTGTGTTGTGAGAGGATACATGGCTTTCCAACTTTGTATAGTGAACGTGTACTGTAGATGTTGTGAATACAATTATATATATCTCAGATATCTCCATTTGATATCAGCAGGGCTCTTAGTCAGACCATATTTGCACTTTGAGGTCATGTATTATTGTGGCTGTAATTTTAAATCTATAAACATACTACTAAAGGACTGTGATTTAAATTGAAATATATTTAACAGAAAATAATCATGAACCTGTACGGTTGCCAATTTAGCCTACAAGCCAATAAATGATCAAAATACTAAATATTATGCACATTTATTAATAACAACATGTCTAACAGTCATGTCTAACAGTCTTGTAATATCTGACTGAGAACAACTACTGATGACATTAGCTGCTTTAGCCAGCATCGGCTCCACTGACTGTTCAGACATGTCATCAGCAATCAGGCAGGATATTAACTATTAGAGGAGCAATCAACAACTGATGGTCACTGAATAATGATTTCACCTCCTTTTAGCCTTAAAGACATGAAGATGAAAGCGTTTCCACATCATAGAATTCGATGTCTGTCAAGGTACTTTTCATTTCAGATACAGAGATCAGATGACCGCAACACAAACGCAAACCGGAGCATCTCACAAAGCTCCGGACGACTGTATTCACCAAGTGAACTCTGAGCTGTGGGACAATCCCCTCTCTCTCTCTCTCTCTCTCTGTCTCTCTCTCACAGGTACATCCCCCTCCTCCGTCATGTGGAAAGGGGAGGAGAAGTCTAGCGGCTTAATCTTTTTTCATTAAGCTGCGTGGCTCCTGGGTTCCCTTTCCGCCGCTGAACAGGAGGAAGGGGATTTTCCAAGCTGCTGTTTCTGGGTGTTTTAGATAGTGTTGTATTAGCGCGATTCACGGGGACATTTTTCACAATATCGCAGTGTGTGCCACAGCGCAGAAAGGGAAAAAGCCACCGAGCATGTGTTCTCACATCTGAAGAACACAATGTGAGTTCTCTTCTTGGCCGCACTTGTATTATGGTCACTGAAGCTCTCAGCGCTTGTGCGGAGTGGCTCCAGAAATCAGTCAGCTGTGGTATTCATGACCTTCAATTATGTCTCCCGACAACTCGAACAACCATGTTCCGATGGAGAGCTTCTACTTTGTGGCATACTGGTGCCTGCTGCTCTCTGCACAGTCTAAGCAAACACACACAAGTGAGATTTACATGATCTTTGGAATAATTAAGTACACAGTCCAGCAGTTATTCTGTTGCAGTTTTTTCTTTTTGCCATACGGACAAACTGCTACATAAAGGAGCTTTTTAATGCCTTTTGGTGTTTATTCACATGACCAAACAGGAAGTGATTTTTCCAGTAAACCTCAGCTGACCCTTAACATGTGGAACTTCAACATCAAAAGGATGTTGAAGATTTGATTTATTCTTCTGTCCTCCGTAGAGAGCCGACGCTTCTTCTTTATCTTCTACACAGTTGTAATTAGAATTTCAACAGAGATAATTGGATGCACTTCAGGCTATTATAGACTATAAACAGGAAATAAGGGGAGTGAGATCATTTGAGAGCAATATATATATATTTATTTACTCATTTTTTTCCCATGACATCTTCTAGGAGCTGGACTTCCAGCAAGGATAGTCACATCTTTTGAAATCAAAATATTTCTGTTTTAATCAGACACTGATGAACTGCATTTTCCACCAGCTCAAGATGATTGTGGGAATTGTCAGCAGCTAACCTCATGGTGAACTCTGACAGCGGACAGAGAGACATTGCTGAGAGGGCAGAGACTGCAGTCAGTCAGAAGATGACATTAAGAAGAAGGCATTGGTGGATATCATGGATAAGGGGGAAAACAGTGTTGTGCATGCTTCTGCGGTGGTAAAATTTCATGGGAGTTGTAGTTTTTTGAATGTTTACAAGCAGGGGTGTAAGAGATAGAAATAATATTATTGACAGCTCTTCACATTATTTGCATAGATTGTTGTTTACATCTGTCATTACCACAAAGTGTAAAAAAAAAAAAAAGTGCTTAACTGAACTCAAAACCACATTCTCACACTGTGACAGACAGATTTCATGTCTCAAAAACTGACAGACCAATGTGCTTCCTTTGAGGTGAAGGTGCAGCTGAGAACTACCTGCAGCAGACAATTACACCAAAACCAGACTTTGCAAATAGCATGTATGGAAGGGGAAAAGGTCACATTGTGTTGATCATAACACAATTTTATATTCCCCATTTCCTCAACCTGTAAATGGATATACAAAATTTCTTCAAAAAAGGCGCCAGCTCCGCCAAAGGCCAGTCAGGTGAGAAGATTTTGCCAGTTCAGACAAATACAAATTTAAACTGGTTGATCATTCATTAAGCCTTGAGTTCTTGTAAATGTAGTTTTAAAAAAATAACATGTTACTGAAAACAGGCAAGGAGAGGGAGAGGAGGAAAATGGAGCCTGATGGAGGTTAGTGATCAAGAAGAAAGCGAGTGGGAGTTGTTTAAGCTTCCAGATAAACTTAATACTGAATTTTATGACATGGGCCTATTACTCATGCTAAGCATAGACTAGCCTATAAGATTTTATGACATTTTCAGTTTTGGAGGTTCACACATCAAATATCAATCTGTGTATGAATAACATAGTTAGGACCTACAACTTATCTAAGAGAGAGGAGATAGCATTCCTTGACTTCAGTACATTTGCCTTACCTTGCTTTCTTTTTTGTAAGTGGATGGATAGCATTTAAGTCATATTAGATCCATGGCTTATACATGCTATAAAGAGATAGATATACTTTGCCAACTTGACCAAATAGCCATATTTTTGATTGATTTTACACCTATTGTTACTATGGGTGTGCCTGAATATAAATGTGTTATTTGACAAAGCAGAAATAATTCTATTTTAAGAATATTTGTTACATACAAATATTTTTAAAATATTTAAATATTTGTTTTAGGGAAGAAAGAAAAAACATGTCAAATACCAGCATTCAGGTTGCTATCTCAGTGTCTCTCCTCTGCTCCGCTGTTACGTCTACCAGCAGGTCTCAATGAGGGTAGTCACATCCACCTGCTGTGTGACGCACATTTCCTTATTTTGGACATCACTCCTGGAATTGGGGGTGTTCCCCAGAGATAAAGCTTAAGCTAATGACACACATGAAGTGCTCTCAAGGGACTCTCCATAACCTGTTGTTCCCTTTCTCCTTTCCACAAAAATAGGTTGTAAAAAATAGGCAATAAATGAAAAGTGCAAAGCAATAATCACCTTTGAAGTTCTTTCCTAAACGTTACAAATAGGTACAGGTCTGTCTGCAATGAGGTGATGAGTAAAATTTTAGCTCAGTAGTCAGCGCAGTTGTCTATGATCTGGGAGACTCCTCAAGACCCAGTGTGGCAATCTCCTTCATAAGGTAGTTTATGCATGAACACTTATTGTAACACTTAAATTATCTAAAATTAAGAGCATAATAAAACAAAAAACAGGATTTTAAGCTTATTTTCACTTTTATTTTAATACAAATACAAATAATTTTGCTGCCTCAACAAATGCAGATTCAAATACAAATACTGGGCTCTCTGCACATCCCTAATTGCTACTCTAAAAGTTCATGATAGACATTTGGGGCCATTTAAAAAAAATGCTCCCCTTAGACTCTGCCCCCCCCCGTCCATAAATCTCTAGTGACACCTCTGCTTACAAGTGAGTTTTTATGCAACTGTTAAAATAAGAAAAAGCCTCAAAGTCTAATAGTGAGTGCTGCAGTAGACTCTCACATTAGAACATGGATGGCAAACGTCAGGTGGTAGGTGATGTCAAGCCTCTGAAGAATAGGTTCTTTGTGTATATCAGTATGGTCCGTTGAGTCATTTCGTGGCACAGTTTGGTTTCATCACCACATCTGAGGCAGGTTTTTCTTTCATTAGTGTGAGCAGAATGATTACAGAGCACCTTTCACTGTTTTACAGCAACACTTTGCACCCCTAATATGCACAAACTTCAACGTTGTTAGATGGTAGCAGCTCTTTAACAGGAGAGAATTTGCACACACCACACTTTAAAGTCTTGTTATATGTGTCTTTATTGGGATGCAGTGGTGCAGTGGTGCAGCTGTATTTGTGGTTTAAAATGCTACTTAGCGTCTTTATTCTTTGCCTTCAAATTGAATCCATGTTTCACAGCTGTGCTGGTTAAAAGCCTTCTTAGTCAAGACAAAACATTTGCCAGGACTTCATTTAGAAAGTAAAAATTTCCCACTTGCTTACCGTTGCATGTTTTCCACGTGTCAACCTTGTGCTTTTGTCTTTGTTGCAGGTTGGTGAAAGACGCCCCCTGGGATGAAGTTCCTTTGGCACACTCTTTGGTTGGGTTTGCCACCGCTTACGACTTCCTGTACGAGTACTTGAACAAGGGCCAACAGGAGCGTTTCCTCCAGGTGATCGGCAATGCCTCGCGTCTCATGTACGAGAAGTCCTATGTCAGAGGCTGGGGGTTCCAGTACCTACACAACCACCAGCCCACCAACTGTGTGGCTCTGCTCACAGGAAGCCTGGTTTACATGACCCAAGGTGAGTGAGGACTGATTGATGTGTTTTGAATGTGTCTATCTGCAGATCTGCCGGCCCCATCTGTCTCTGAAATGACAGTTTGTTTGATGGAGCTCTTCCATTCAGGCACAAAACTCCTTCCAGCTTTGTGTGAAAGTATTTTTCCTTACGCAGTTTAAGGGTTAGAGTTAAAACCTGGCCTTCCCAGCATTAAGAAGCTTCGACTCCACTGAAGGAATTTCATTATTCGAGATTTTCCTGGAGAGGTTTAGTCTCACATGACCTGAAGGTTTCAGAGGATTTCCACACTGCTAAGGGTACAGTAGTGGGGCTGTAATACTGTTATTTTTGTTAGATATTTAAGATTTCTAAATAGTACAGTAAATACTGGCAAACAACATATACACTTGCTCTCCTGCTGACTTTTTTTTGTCTTAGTGTCATGGGTGTTGTGACCCTCTTGAGTCTTGTCTAGTGCAGTCTTTGGTCTTGATAGAGTCCAGTGGGCTTTTATTTATTTATTGGCTTTCCTGTGTAGCTGTCTTCCTTGTTAGCAGTCAGTCATTTTTCTGTCATTTGCAAGTGCAGGTAATTCTTATTGTAAGTCTTTGTAACATCCAATTATCTTCAGTTTAGACTTCTAGTTTTGTTGAGAAATATGTGGAAACATATCAGAATTTCACAGTTAGCTCGAAACATTGTCTCAGAATATTTTGTCTCTAATATCATGCAACATATTTCCTCTCAGAGTTGTAATCATGATTTAAGGAAATTATGCTTGGTGATGAACATTTAGGCAAATTTATGTTGTTTCCTGTTTAAGACAACAATAGGAAGAATTGTATATGCTCAGACATGGACTTGTTTTGCACTTGACTTAAAGCTAAAGCTAAATATATTGAAGGCATTTTCTGTCTCATAAAACATTTGTTAAGCCAATTTTTTTTAGAAGAATTAGAAACCTTCTCTGTTTACATCCATGTTTTGCTTGCTAGCAGTCGCTAACAACAATGCTACATATCTTGGCGCGTTGCTACAACCAACTGTTGCTTGGTGGAGTTGCACAAAACTAATAATGAATAATCAAAACCGGGACCCGCTTTTAAAAAAAACAACATTGCTTCATAGTGCTGTTCGTGGTCAGAAATTCCACAGGGTTCCTCTAAGTGGTCTTCACTGCAACATATCTGATTTCTAGGTTAGTGTGGGTTGTCACACTATTTCCTTTGTGTCCTGTCCAATGCTTTAAGAGGATTTTCTCTGTGATGATGAAAATCTGGAAATTTTTTCTTCTGATTCAGTAACATTTTGTTTCTGATTTAGACGGAAAAAATCCACATAATTAGCTGTTGAACATCAGTCACCCCTTTAAGAATAATGTGTCTGGCATTTCTCTTTCTTATACAACTCGATATTTGTTCAGTATTGTTATTATGTTAAGTCACAGTTCACATCATTTGAATGACGTTTTGTCTCCTAATGACCGACTGTCATTAATTATTGGCATGGTGAGACTTGGAGGCCTCAATTTGCTTATGAGAGAAGCTTTGATTGGAATTTCAGTGCAGTCAGCCTGAAGTTATCTGCTGTAGCTGCACTTAATCCTTTTCTAATTGTCCTCCAGATGATGTTCTCCACATAACTCTTGTCACATTCTCCTTTAAGCTTTTCCTCCGCGAGATCTGACGTGATTGTTCTCTGCTTCTTCTTTCTTTCTTGCCTCCATATTCCCGGCTAAATATTTTGTGTAGCGGCGGAGAAAGGCCATCGGAAGGTGAACGCCTGCAGTACAGCTTGCTTTGCTTACAGGGATTTGATTTCTGGTACAAAAGATCCAGTCCTGATGGGAACGAAATGACAGCTGGCTTACAGAGAACCGCAGTGGTCACAGTGGTTTTATTTGAGGCTTTTTTGTAGAGGGCAACAACAGACGCAAAGCTCTGTGAACACTCAGGAGAGTTATAGCACAACCTCTTTTTTTTTTGGTTGCTTCGTTTCATCTCGCGTCGAGCTCAGGGAAAAGAAAGAGTCCGTTTCGCTCGGGTTGGGGCTTCTCCGCGGTTACCTGAGGAAAGGATTTCTACTCGGGAGCATTGTTTAGGACAGGTTTTCTTTCTTTAGAAGTGAGCTTTACAGCAGACCTCATGCAGAGGGCTTCATGCCGAGCAGGGGTGAGAAAATAGCGTCTTAAACAATTGAAAACACATGACGTATCTGCGATCATGAAAGGAACAGCGTTCAGCGGCTCGATTCAAGCATTGTGTCTGATACTGAGCAGAGATTCTGTTATTGTTAATGTATCATTCATTTCCTCTGCAGAGGGATGACATTACGTCTAAATATTATTCTGTCAAGATGGAGCTGAAGACATGGAAATTTTCCAATAAGCGCTGCCAGAAAAGAAGGATAAACTCTGCTTTCTTCTTCTCCATTGCTTATCTGACACAGGTTTTAAGTTCATCGTCGATATTAAGGACTAAACTATTATTTTTTCATTGTTGTGCCCTAATATATTAAAAAAAAACACCTTATAAGGCACAGTTTATGTGAGTCTTAGACAGCATTTGTATCAAAACACTTGTATAAGAACGCAGCAGCAGCAGCAGCTTGGAGCGCACACACACATTCCAGATGCAGGTGTTTACATGCTGGTGCCTGGAAGCTGAAATGTGTAATTGGACGGAAGTGTGCACTGTTTACCCGCAGTTCATCTGTAGTGAACCCAAACTCCCCTGTCTGTGACACACTCTTCCCCCCTAGCCACCCACACCGTGATGTACGAACGCATGAGATACCATGAATGTGCATCGGATACAGGTGCATGAAACAGCTCGGAATGCTGTTTGGAAAAAAAGTCGAGTGAAGAGGCTGCGACGCTAAACTCCCTCCCTGACTGTGTTTCATATTTCTAATGAAACAGAAGTGAGAATATCAGTTAACCGAGGTCAACAACCTTTTTAACAGCTTCAAATATGTTTATAGAGTTGTTGTGCACTGTTAGTGTCTGTATCATACTATCTCATCCTGTGCTTTGATTTTTGTTTGGTAGGATGTCCTTCAGTTTACATTTGGATAACGGATTATGCCTTTAAAAATATTTACAGAGCACGTATTCATCGAGATACACATCTAACTTCCTGACCGGTTTTCCTGCTTTGAATGTGTCTCTCCGTCACCTGACGTCTGGGCGGCCTCTATGTGTTTCTCTTTCTTCCTTAAATTGGTGTCTTTCAACACCATTAGTATTAAACATATTACAAGTCTTCCTTTAAAAATCTTAGTGAGAATAAAGCAGAACTTTAACTTGTAGGATGTTGATACACAGTGTGAATGCATCAGCAGTCAAGCTATCCAAACCACATTAACATGACTGTAATGTTTAAAGCAGCAGCAGCAGCACATAGACTGGACGGTTAAAACAACATAAATGTCAATTTGAAGCACTTAAGCTCCACTGAAGATTTTTTGCTAGCTACTTATTTGCTTGTCTTTTGTCTAAGAGATTATTATTTGACATTAACATGTCAGTTAATGTGATCTACGATGCTCTGAAGTCTGATTCATCCGTCTGTCTAATGGAAGTGGCTCCAGTCTGCCTGCTAGCTTCAGCATGGCGGCTTCATTTGTTTTAAAAAACCAGCATAGCATAGAGTGGGTGGTGTGTTTGTGGGTCGCTCCTTGTTAACAGTAACTGCTGTCTCCATGTCATACAAGGATATAAATCAAAACGAGGGGTTTCCGAGAATAGACGGTAGGAGCCGTGGTAAGAAGCCGGTCTGAGGTAACAGCTGTTCAGCGATGGAAAGTCCGCGTAAACGCTCAGGTCGAACCGCGTAAACAGTATATAAGAATTTGAGAGGTGAGTAAACGGCATTCGTGTACGTTTAGCCTCCACTACAGCCCCTGCTCACAGTGATGACAAGCCTCCAGGAATCCAGTGTGCTTTGCCAAGAAACAGTCCAGCACAAAAACCTCCCATAAAACCACCACGTGTCATTTTTGCCATTCTGTTTTCACACAGATTAAACAAATGTGTTAACTTGTAATTTGATCGCGGCATTGAGCTCCTTATCGGACTCTCAACAAGAAAAAAAAGGAATAAAATCAAATAGATTGTAAGAGAATGGCTGAGCACCCCGGCAGCTGATTTGAAACGGACTCACTATGAAGTCAAAGGGATGTGTGGAACTAAGTACCCAGGTCCCAAACATGAGGAGAGACCTCAAAAAACCATTTTAATGCCATTAGGCATACAAGTAAACTATTACTCCCAGCTGAATAAACAGGCAGACTATTGCGAAAACATTAGAGCCACTCCTTATAATTATCTCATAATAGTTATTGAACATTAATCCCTCTAATGTTCAATAACAATAATAATGTAATTGTTCTGAAACCTCATTGTAAAAACTTCACCCACTAATTACAGCATGAGGAGAGAAAAGGGCTGAAATACAGTGAGATTTCAGATTGTGACTTTCTTAAATGTCTTACAAACACTTATAAAAACAGGTAGTAAAAATCTTGCAGTCTGATTGGTCGATAGTCCTGGTATAAAGTGCGTATACTACAGCTACAATGTTCCATGTCCTTTTACAGTCCTATTATTAATCATCACTCACTGTGATAACCATCAAAAAATGTTGCCCGCAATCTGTTAAACAAGCAGAGATGACACACACAACTCCCCCACCAGCCGCTGTCTCTGCGGCACCGTGGTGCAAAAGCTTTCAGATGCGGGAGAGATAACATCTGGAAGCATCTGGGCACAGATGTGAGAGCTCTCTCCAGAACCGGTGGTGACCGAAGCTCGGCGTCTGGAGAAGGTGGAGCGGCATCCTCGCCACACCGAGCAATGTGTCTCCTTAAAAAAATGAGTAGGCCTGATGTCATTGCAAACACTTTGCTATGCGATCCCAGCATTGTTATGTAACCCTTTAGCTGTGATATAATCACAATATACCATGGTCAGGAGTGAGATATATACTGATGAGTCTAATAACCACTACAGATGTATGTGTTTACAGTAAATCTGTAAATCTGTAAATCTACAATAAAATCTTTACATGCCTAGATGTCCCCAAACAGCCTTTTCCTTTTTTTCTTAAGGAAACTAACAAATTCCCATCCCAAGTTCCTTCTTAACTCAGAGGAACAGTAGAAAGCATCCTGACTGGAAACATCACAGATTGGCATGAGGTGTGTACGGCCCAAGACAGGAAGGGCTCTGCAGCAGGTGATTAAAAAACCTGCCTAGGACATGACTGATACCCGATCTACCGTGCATCAGTGATAGCAGTGAGTTGAGGAGCCTGCGCAAGAACCCAAAAGGATACTAAAAGAAAACACCCAGCCCAGCCACAGCCTGTTCACCCTGCTGCCATCTGGCAAAAGATACACAAGTATCCGCTGTCGTACCAGCAGACTACAGAGCAGCTTCTCTCCTCAGGCTGTGACACTCCTCAATTCATCCCCTGCACTCCAATGATATAAAAAAAAAATAGTTTTAGCTTTATGACTTATTATTTAGTAATCCATTTATATATTTTCTGCTTTTGTGAGTAGGATAAAGGGACTGTAAACTGTCTCGAGCTTCATTTAGACCGTCTGAAAGCCTTCTTACATTAATTCAGTTCCTGTAGCCATCTGCAGCACGACAGACAATGAGCAGTTTGTTACATTATAATTAAAGAGTAAACAAGGTTAAAGTTCTGACTTTGGGCTGTAAACTGGTTGAACAGAGAGGGGTAATTGCCCTTTTTATACATTGATTGTAGTCACACTAGCAGCCTGGCTTTAGGCTTTGGCGGTAGTGGTTGCTTTGTTGGTTCACCACTGAAATACCTCAACAAATAGTCGGAGGATTTCCGTGGGATTCTGTGCAGACATTCATGGTCTGCTGAGGATGAATCCCACCAATAGTCATCCCCTGTCATTTCACTGAGGACCACAATGAGGCAGGCATTTGCGGTGCTCAGTGAAATGTCCCGACAACTATTGGATGGGAATGAAATTTAGAACAGATGCTCCTGCTCCCCATGGGATGAATTGTAATGACTTTTGTGATCCCCTGAATTTTTCTCTGGTGCCATCAACATAAACATCTTCATTAATTTGACTTTTATAACATAAAGACTACAGTGGGAGAGGTATTAGTTTTGATTCTGACATTGTATGGACCAAAACAACTGACTGATGAATCAATAGAATAATGGAAAGATTATTCAATAATGAAATAATCATGAGTTGCTGCTTTTAATTTGAAGTGAGACGTTTGAAAGAAGCAGGAACACATTCTTCTTCTTCTTACAGATAAAGTTGAATTCAATAGTCATGAAGTTGAATTTATAAGCAATAAAACTCACCTTTGCTGAGCTAAATACTTACTATATATAATATTATATATCTAATACTTTTTGTTGTCACAGTCATAGTTGGTCTGGTATGACTAGTAGCTTATGTTGGCTAACATTTAGCAAACTTTAGATAGATATTGCTTTAAAAGCGACACTCCTGAGTCATACTCTCTACTTTTTTAGCGTTTACCATCATCACATAGCGATGTGGCTGCAGTGACTGCGAGGTCAGACAGTAATAAAACATTGACATTGTAGAAAGATTCATGTTCATGTGTTCTTGCATTTAAGAGGATAATTGCAAGCGTATGAGCGGGACAGCACCGAACACATGAATGCACTGCTCCCACAATTGAGCTGTCAGCCTGTGGGAAACATTCCGTCAGTATTCCAATACTGACTCGGCACACGCCTAATATAAAATTCATTAAAAAATAATGACTAGCTTCACGGTCAATTATACCCGAGATCCTTGCTATTGCCCTCAGCCAAAAAAATGTATGACACTCTTGACGTGAAGACAAACTAAATGAGCAGAGCGCTATTGGAAAATCCCCCTGACCTTACACATTCCTGTGGACTGCTGCGCGACGGTGCTCTAAGAGTTAACTGGCAGGCTCGATTCCCAGCACTTTTAAGTGTGGAGGCATAATGTGTGCTGATGGGGGCATCTGGGTGTCCAGACCCAGCACCCTGGCTAACAGCATGGGAGACAGTCAGGCCTAAGCCCTCAGCTTGACAGCAGTATTATCCCCTCTATAGTCATTAGGTAAACTAGCCACATTATTAGACTCTGGAAAAACAGAAGAAATTAGAGTTGAAACCAGTGTTACTGTACTCTATGTGTCTCTGTGTGTGTGTGTTAGTCTGCTATGTGTTTCCCTTTTACTGTGGGTTAACATGATGATTCCTCATTTTTTTTGTTGACATCTTTGGTGTTTAATTCATTGCCGTGGTCTACGTCTCTACTTTTCCTTCGTCTTTTTTCCTCAAAATTTTCTGCTCATGACGTGTCAGGACGTGCTACCTCTTTTCCTCCGTTACAGAGTGACTGTGATTCATTACTCGTGCAACTACCCGGTTTCACCTCTAGTTTGGAAATATAAATGATTTTCTGTATACTAGAGGATATTTTTTTCTCAGAAAAGACACGGCGGGCCAGAATTACTAGGACAATGGTGTTGCGCAAATGTGCGCTGTGGTTGTCTGTGAGTTCATGACTGCACACTCTTGTGTATACAGTGTCTCAGTTCCTGGACTGATCCAGAGACAAACCCTCCAGACATGTTCAGCAGCTGGATTTCTATGAGATCACTGTGATGTTGAGTACAAAATATATACTTTGGCTGCGGTTCAACTCCGCCGGAGATAAACTCGTGAAAATATTATATTACATTAGCATATACAGTATATTAATGCATTGGGAGGCAAAAACACGGGGAAAACGAAAAGGAGACGATGTGACATAATAAGACAAATAAAAGGCTCAGCATTTCAGAGTGGAGAACGCGGAGGTGGAGATTGTGCTGATATGGAGTATTAGTATTGATGTAAATGGAGCCAAATGCACACTTAAATGTCTTGAAGTGTTTGCTGTCTGTCTTCTAGCTAAGTAAATATGCTGCTGTGTGTTAGTGTTGGGGGCTAGCATTGCTACGCCAACGCTGTTGCTACACTGCAGTCTTTGACAATTTGAATAATTTGTATTGTAATAAATGACACCACAAACAGTCACTGTCACTATAAGCGGATCATTGTTATAGCCGAGTCACCCATCCCTAGCAGCCATCCATGACTGTTTCCTGTTGTTTGAGTAGACTACACAGGTTAGCCTGAGGAACACCAAGTTTCACCGCTGCATCTCGTTGACTCGTCTTTTTGGCGGTTTGTCATAAGCTTCAAGGAGACTCACTCAAAATGACTTTCTTTTTCCTGCCATGATTTCAGTGTGTACGCAGCACCAGTCTCAGGTAACCGGTTACCGCGAAGCAATAATGGTGCTGCAGCTGCTACATATCATATGTATACCATGGGAGTGAAGTGAAAGAATCAGAATTACTGTAGATTTTTAAAAAATTCTCTATGTTGTCATGTATGAAAAGCCCCACAATGAACACGGACTACTAAGCAGACTACTATAAGTGAATTATATAAACAGCATTTGTGAAGGAATGATTCTGTTCCAAGCTTTTTGATCCATATAAGCAGTTGATCACTGTAACTGTGATCACTTAAAGCGGTTCCCACTGTATTAAGCTACTTTTTCTATGATGCTTATAGTATAGCTTGCTACTGAAGTGCTGCTATAACTCAACATGACGACTAGAAGCAGTAGTTTCATAGTAACTTTGTTAACATTAACCAAAATGCTCAGGATTCAAAGCCTGTGCTGCTCTGAAGTGTTTCTCTGGTCTGTGTCAGCGCTGGTGAAGAGCTGTTTGTGTAAATGTGGTCTTTGTGTGGGCCATAAGTTCCTGTTTGATGGTAAATACCTGCTCTGTGTAGGCCACTGGTCCCCAAACCAAACACACTGAGGACGGCTCCAGTGGGCGGACCCGGCTGGTTGGGGCGGGTGCTGGCCGCCGACGGCCCCGGGATTCCTCAATGAACTGTGGCTGGAGTGTTTATGTGGTCGCTTGTTCTCATAGTAAACTCAATGTGTGTGATCCACTGTGCGACAGAGACACAGTATACATGTTGTAGTGCCATAGTGCTGTCGTACTTTCCAGACCCACAGCTAAATGATGTGTGTGGAAGGTTTCTTTAGGTAACGGACTGTTATAATGATGTATTTTATTAATTCCATTGAGACTAAATAGAAGTGACATAAGACACACGCCCAGTTTAAAACATGAGGCCCTGGTTGTTTTGTAATGCACAGTCTCTCAGTTCAGGTCTCAATAATCTAAACGCTGTCAAGGCTCTTTTTGTTTGTGCAAAGCAGCATATTACTGCATCTTTGCTTATTGTCATGATGCTGCATTCTTCATCAGGTCTCTTTCTCTTTTTTTCTCATAAATCTTGTAATGCCAGTCATAGAAACAAATTCTTTTTGCCCTGGATTCTTTGGGCATATTTGTTGGTATAGGCCATGTCCATTTATACTTAACCAGATTTTCCTCCAGTTAGATTTTTTTTTCCTGCATTTGGTATTTGCTTTATTGCCATTTGACACAGGATCACCTTGGAAAAAAGTATGCATTTGCTTAATATTCCGTACAAATTCTGTTATAATTGGCTGCCAAAGTCATTGGGATGCAGCCAGTTTGACTCACACTCCCATAACTCTTGAATGCATAGTGTAGTTGCAACCATATGTGACTGTCCTGTGCAAGTATGAACTACAATGTTGGCTATCAACCAACCAAATTTTACTGTTAATTTGAAAAACTCAGCTGTGGAATGTGGAATTTGCACTGCAGTAACACCAGCATTTGACTTTTGAAGCAATGGGATGTATGACCATTGTTGGTATGACCACCAGTCTTCCTTTATGGTTTGAGAATATTTGTCTACTTCTCAAAGTGAATAAACCATTTAAAAGCCCATTGAGTTAGCTGAAAAATGCATTGTCACAAAGCTGAAAACAAGCTGTTCTTCAAGGCGAGTTAATGTTTGGAAAGCATTCGCTTCAGGAAATGTTACTCTCGTTGCTCTCTCACTTTCCAGGTGTCTGTTGTTTTTTTCCATGAATGTTACTATGATATGTGTATCAACTTGAGAAAACATTGAAACCGGAGTCAGTATCTTAACTCAAAAGAAATAAAAAGCAAACCTGTTGTTTTCTGGGACGGATTAGGCCGATATGTCGCAAGCAAGTTTAACTCTCTGCAAGTTGGTTTTCATAACTGACTGAATTTAACTGTTTTGCTGCCTGGTACAGACATATGAAACACTGGTATGTTTTGAACAGTAATGCAAGATATAAATTATTTGTATTGTATGAATAAAAATGATCCTTTGAGTGAAATTCCTGAACTTGAACTTCCTGTGTTTCAGGTTACCTTCAGGAGGCCTACCTGTGGACCAAGCAGGTGCTGTCCATCATGGAGAAGTCCATGATCCTTCTTCAGGACGTGACGGATGGCTCCCTGTATGAAGGAGTGGCCTACGGGACTTACACCACCCGCTCTCTGTTCCAGTACATGTTCCTGGTGCAGCGCCACTTCGCCATCAGCCACTTCGACCACCCCTGGCTCCTGAAACACTTTGCCTTCCTGTACAGGACTATCCTTCCTGGTAACTTTCACATCTTCAAGCACGCTTGTTTACTTTTTGAAATGCTGTAAAATTTAGTGGATACACTTTTCACTGAAATGGATATATTTAAGCAGCCAAATACTGAGCAAGTCAACAATCCATGAGTAAGTGTTTACTTAGCTATGAATAGCTGACACATCCAGCTAGTTCCTACTAACATGCTCTATGCCAAAGGTTGGTCATATTAGATTAGCCATGAAAATACCCTCAGGCTGCCACATTGGAGAGTCTCCTCTGAGCTGATATGGGGTATGCATGCGTGTAGTTATTACCTTCCTGGATGCCTTTCAAAGCTGAGCCGAGACCTGCAGGAATCTGTGGTACCCTGGAAGTTTCGTCTGAAGGTCAGGGGGAGGGCAGCGGCGGAGGAGGGGCCCCTAGGTCAGACTCGGACATTTCACAACCCCTCGCTAACAGTTTCTGTATTGTGGCCGTGCCGACACTGCTGCACTCAGAAAGCACCTCTAATTACAACAGCCAGGAGAGCCTCGGATCGGGAGAAACAATAGCAGCTTTCTCCCCCCCAACCAGACAGGAAGACAAGGCCAGATTATCCTAAACTGTCCCCTTAGCAGCCTGGATGACTGCTGTCCCCTCACTGCCTCACTGTGTGTGTTCTTGGTTGTGTGTTTACATAAACTAGACAGAAAGCAAATGGTAGTAAGAGTGTAGCTAACACTAGAAAAAATTGTTTTCTCAAGAAAAGTGATGTGTGCTACTTTTTTGTTGAGAAATTTCAGTTAAATGTCTTGAATTGTATTGTGTAATCACTGTATGTTGATGTCATACTTCTTGTTGAAGCAATAATTTAAGTTGTAGCTGAAGTTGAAGCACTGAAAGAAGTGAAAGTGGCAATTGAACTGAAACTACCCAAAGAGGCTGAAGAGTAAGCATGAAGCATAAGCACTGAAAGGGGGCACAATATCAATAAAACTGAACAACGTTACGGTTCAAATATCAGCTGAGGTGTAAGCCCTGAATGAAAATGAAGTGTCAGCTGTATAATATAATAGTCTACTAACATATTTTAAGACTGTTGAAGTGTATCAGATCCTGAATGAAGTTGAAGAGTCAGTCAGAAGGACAATTTGTAGTGAAACTATCATAGATAATAGTCAGGTAAAATTGTGGTTCTCAAAGTGGGGTCCAGGGACCCCCGGGGGATCTTGAAGAGGTTTCAGGGGAGTCCCCAGCAAAAAGGGGAATCATTTATTTTCACTACACTTTCATCCATAAGTAACACAATGACTGAATGTACGACTGATTTGGTCATGTGTTTCATACATTTTCTGACCCTGGAACAAAATTTGATCAAGTGGGGGTCTATGGTGTAATTTGTGACAGTTTAGGGGTCCTTGATATGAAAAAGTGTGAGAGCCACTTAAAGTGTAAGCAGAAGTGTAATCATCGAAAAGAAACAAAATGTAATAAGTGGAAGTGTCAGTTCAGATGTCGAGTGCAAGCAGTGCTTTTTTAATTGTAAGTGTTAAAAGGAGCTTGAAATGTCAGTGTAAGTGTAAATGGAGTTGAAATGTCAGTTAGATGGATGATATAAAGTATATCGTACCCAACTTGGTTGAATAGAATAGTCATTTGAAATGTAAGCAACGAACAGAGTTGAGATGTCAGTTGTAAGTGTAATTGTAAGTGACAGTAGTTACTTTCAGTTCAAGTGTAAGTAGTAAAAGCATGTAATAACGTCCATAGTAAGTAAGTAGTTACTGTAATTGCTAAAATAAGCTTGAAATGTCAGTGTAAGCACCTCGAGCAGTTAAATGCCAGTTGATTTTAAACATCAAACACGCGTGTCAGTTGAACTGTGAGCGCTGAATGAAACTGAAGTGTCAGTTATAATGTAAACCATGAATGGAGTTCAAGTGTCAGTTCATTTCGCTTGAACTGTAAATGTGTCAAGGAGTTTGAAATGTCTATTAAAGTGTAATCACCGAAAGCAGTGGAAATGTCAGTTGGATTTGAAGTGCTAGTTGGACGCAAGCTAACGGTAATACTGTATTTGTGCAGTTAACATTGTTGCTCAGAGCCCACACCGAATATTAGCAGCACTGATCATTTCGACTTGATTTGGAAAATAACCCATTCATTGTTTATGCATGCTCACTAGAATAGTGCTGACAGACATAAGTAGAGTGTTTCTCGTTAAATTTATGTTTACGAGTGTTTTTTGTACACAAATGATTGAGTGTGATTGCATGGTGTTGTTACTATAGCTGGTTTCTAAGAACCCGCTCACCACCAGAGTGCAAGTTTTCCTTACATAATTACAGACAACAAGCACAGTGTGACCAATATAAGCTTGGTTTGAAACTAAGCTGGTCCATGGTGGTTTATTACATATTCATGAGCTCTGTGTGGTAGTGTGTAGGAATTTACAAAGAATTCACGTAACATTTAAAATCTTATTTTCATGTATATATGACTCTCCAAACTTCAGCATCAGTCCGCACATCAACATTCTATTTGTCAAGTCACAGTTGCCCATTATTTATGATATCAAGTATGTCTGCATGACACCTCTGTGGACGCCCACCACTGAGGTTGCGCTCTCTGTGTGTTTTAACTGTCTCACCAGGATTCCAGCGGACTGTAGCCATTGCAGACTCCAACTACAACTGGTTTTATGGGCCGGAGAGCCAGCTGGTCTTCTTGGACCGATACGTGTTGCGTAATGGCAGTGGAAACTGGCTGGCAGATCTGATTCATCAGAACAGGGTGACAGACGGTCCGGGGCAGGCTGGCAAAGGGCAGCGATGGTGTACTCTCCACACAGAGTTCATCTGGTGAGCTTCAGGCTTTGATTTCATAATAGGAAATATCTGACCACAGTTTTTCTATCTAGAGCTATTATTAAAGGGGAAATCTACCTGAAAACCATTCTTATCTATCGGTGATGTAACTAAAGCCCTTTTCACACATGCACTGCAACCCTGAAGTTTATCTGGACATTACCTGGAGGAGCTGTATATGTGAACGCAAATGTCCAAATCAGTTGGACCACACATTAAACAGACTTGATCCTGCCAGCTCCTTAGTACAAAGTCCGTGTAATGTCCGACAGAGGCCATGTGTGAATACAGCAGTGAATTCTCAAGAGAATTCACAGCGAGCGAGTGGGCTACAACCGCTCGCTGCCGTAAGTGCAACAAGGGCATTAAGGGAGGTGGTATGAGCAATTTATCAAACAACTGAACGAGCAGAACATAAACTTAAATACGACGTCTCTGACTTCCAGCAGTCGACTCCTCTGTCATCCACAGCTGCTATTTTACACATGTGGCTGGCTCTGGATAAACACAGCAGGGCCTGAATGCTCCACTGCAAAGCTAGAGCTAATGGGAGAGAGGACTTCCCGTGATTCTTAAAATAAAAAAAGCCATTTTATTTCTGATGAAAAGCTTAAAAACACTGAAAACAACTGCGGCATATTTTTTGCTTCGTGTCCTGCCTCCTGCACCCCTTGCCTAAACCAAACAAAGTATTTCCAGGTGAGATTGCATCTAATATGGACAATCTTCTGCTGTCTGCTACATGTGTGAAAGGGCAATGGAAAATGTCCTGGACCTGATTCCCCAGACATTGTCCAGAGTTCATATGTGAAAACGGCTTTATACATCTTGCATTTTGGGGTATATTTCTTATATACACATGACTTGCCAAGGCTGAGATAAATAGTCAATGGTATAATCATATATAATGGTGAATTATTTTTGCAATTTATCATTTAGACAAGAAAATAGTGAAAAAACAAGTTGCTTGTTTTGTCTAAGAGTCCAGTTTACCTCATAAAATGGAAAAGTACCACAAATCCTCTGATTAACTGACTCAAAATTGCTGTTGACAACAAGTGGGTACATTAAAATATAATATAACTAATATAACTACTAAAATATAGCAACATGTCATCACAAAATAAACCATTCAATATCCTCTCATGGTATTCTGCAGGTATGACCCAGGCCTGAACCCCAAGCCTCCATCGGATTTTGGAACATCCCAACTACACCACTTTGAGGACTGGGGTGTGGTGACCTATGGCAGTGCTTTACCTGCAGACACCAACCGCTCCTTCCTCTCCTTCAAGTCAGGGAAGCTGGGGGGGCGTGCCATTTTTGACATTGTTCACAAGAATAAGTACAAAGAGTGGATCAAGGGGTGGAGGAACTTCAATGCTGGCCATGAGCACCCTGACCAGAACACTTTCACCTTTGCGCCCAACGGTGTCCCGTTCATCACAGAGGCACTATACGGACCCAAGTACACTTTGTTGAACAATGCGGTGTTGTTCAGCTCGGTCCTCTCAGGGAGTTGCTTTAAACCGTGGGCTGGCCAGGTGACGGAGGCCTGTGACTCCAAGTGGTTGAAGTACAAGGTGGGGCTGGCGGCTGATGCCCAGGGCAGGGTAGAAGCTGCCATGGAGAGACAGGGAATGGTCTTCATCCGTGGTGAGGGACATTCCGCTTATAATCCAGAGCTGAAGATCCGAACCTTTCAGAGGAACCTGCTCCTCCTTCACCCACAGCTCCTGCTCCTGGTAGACCACATCCACCTGGATCCAGACAGCCCAACCAGGGCCATGAGTGCCTTCTTTCACAACACGGAGCTGCCGTTCCAGGACACAAAAATAGATGGTGTTCATGGAGCATTTGTATCGCACGGTGAGGACAAGTATAAGATGTTCTGGATGGATGACACAGGCTACAGCAGCAGAGGGATGTTAGGTTACTGGAACTACCCTCGAGGGTACCCATATAATGGCTCCAACTATGTGAACGTCACAATGCCACTGAGGTACCCTCACACCCGGGTGGCCTACATTTTCTTTGGACCAGGTGTGGATGTGCAGAGCTTCAGCTTGCGTGGCGATGACCAGCGGGTGGATATTTACCTAGCCACCAAGGACCACACCTACACCATCTACCTGCTCACCGGGGAGGTCACCAGCAAGCCTCTGTTTGCCATGGTGCTGCTGGATCACAAGAAGATCGTATTCGAGAAGGCGGCAGGTGTGATGGAGAGCTCGCTGGATGAAGTAGAGGAGTACGTCAACGTGATGGAGGACAACCTCCAGCACGTCAAGCCCGTCTTCCAGCAGATGGAGAGACACATCCTGGGACGGGTTCTCAACACCGCCAGCTTCCGTAAGACTGCAGAGCGCCTCCTCCAGTTCTCTGACAAAAAGAACACGGAGGAGGTCATCGAGAAGATGTTCGCCATGTCCAAGAAACAGGGCAAGGGTAAGGCGGGGAAGAAAGTCAACCTCGGAGAGAAGCTTTCTGAGACTCTACCTGACATTTTTGCACAGATTGAGGTGAGTGAAAAGAAGGAGAGACAGAGGACTTCAAAGCGTGTATACGAGGACAGTCCAGAGGAGGGAGATGCGGACACGCGGGCCTTTATGGATTATGCGGAAGGCCGCAAAAACAGAAAGGGGGGCTTTGTGAAGGGCCGCAAATTCAAGGAGGTTCACATGGTGAGCACGGCCGGGAGCGAGGGTCTGTCCAGCACAGCCTCTTACATAAGGCTGTTCCTTCTCCTCAACACTGCCACCTTCTTTTTGCTTCTGGCTGTGTTACTGACTCGCTTCCAGAGGGGTCGAAGCTTACACACCCAGAGATGCTTCTACACCATCCTCCTGATTGACTGCTTCATCTTACTGTACCTCTACTCCTCCTGCTCTCACACGCAGTGTTAACACCACGGGCGTGTGAGGGGTCGTCCAACTACAGATCGACTGACCTGTTGTTCATGGTGAACAAAATGCACCCCACACCTCAGTCTGAGCCAGATCTTCTTCTGACAGAGTCATTAGGGCCACTGTTGTTGTTTTCCAGAATAAAGTTGTAATATTTTAAGAATAATGTCATGATTGTACAAGAAAAAGTTGTCATATTCTGAGTTTTTCAATAGTCATAAGTAGTCTGTCAGATTTTACTGAAACAGTTACAAAAATCCTGTGACATGATGTTGCTAGAGCCAGCAGATTAGCTTAAGGACTTTTTCTTGTAATATTTCAACAGTTATTCTTGAAACTTCAACTTTATTTTAACATTTTTACTTTTTCTACCAAATAATTTGACTTCATTCTCAAAATCTCAGATTTATTTTACATGAACAATTAAACTATATCACATGATGATTTTTTCATTAAATTCCAACATTATTCACATATTATGAGTTTTATTTTTGAAATATTGAGGGTTGTTTTATCCCCCTCAAAATGACAGCATCCCCAAAGTAGTTCGACTTTCCTAAAATATTGAGACTTTATTTTTTTGGTGGGGACGGGGGGGAATCCAACAGTGGCCCTAATACTTCTAAGATCTACCTAATGGGTGTTCACAAAAAAAAAAAAAAAAAAAAAACTGATTCCAAATAGGAATTGCTGAGATGAAACCAGACCACCTCTGATCTAATAAGCTTCTGTGGAGCTTTAGAACTGAGTCTGTGTGAAGTTTGTCCTTTGTAGTGTTCAGAGGTCCTGCCTTGTATCAAAGATCTCAAGGTTAGCCACTATAATTCAGTCACCACATCTGTACTTGAGATTTGTCTTGTCTACATAGTTCATAGAAATACATTTAAATGTATATATGTGAAAGCAAGATATATTTTTATGGTCTCTTTTTTTTTACCATTTGTAAATAAAATTACTACATGCATAGGTGTGCAGTCGTGTGTTGTGTCTAGTGATTGTGTGAACTAAAAAAAAATGGTGAAGAAGAGATCTTCATCACTTTGACAACACGTACATCACATTCAGAGAAAGACAGTCTGAACCTGTACAGAATAAAACAAGCAAATTATGCACATTTACAAAACACAAGTAAATTATTCATGTTTCACAATGTAATAGCAAATATTTATCATAAAGAAATGTACAGAAAATACACACGGACACACAGCAAAACACTTATTTTTGTTGTTGTGTACAACTTACATTTGTTTTTTGCTTGTGTTATCTATACAGTGTGTAGTCATATTATTGAATGTGTTCCTCAAAATTCGCTTGTGTTTTAAGAAATGTAGCATTTTTTTCTACTCGCCACTTACGTGTTGTCAAAGTAATGTAGAGATTTTTTTTCCCCCTAAACGATAAGGCTGATATTTTTCTGTTTTTTTTTCTTTTCTTATTGTCAACAGATCCCATGAAAACACTCCTTAATATTGGACTGCCCTGGATGTGGCTCTGAGCCCAAGGTTTCATTTTTGAAAGGCTCAGTAATTTCCTATAACAGCTTGGTACTGATGTTTTGAACAAATGTTACTCAAACACAAAATAGTGCATTTTGATGAGGACTATTTTCAGGGGTGGATGAATCCGCATTTGGTGCTCTAGTCAGTCTTTCTGGCAGTAGGATGTTGTGTATGTGTGGGAGTCTAAATAAGGAAGGAACATGTCACCCAGTGCAACAATGTGGCTCATTGATGTGTTTCTAATTTAGTTTTTGATCAACAATGGAGATCAATGGCACAGAGGGATACGATATATCATCATGCACATCAATTAATTGTTGGTTTTGGTCTGCATATGGGATTTGTTGGCAATGTGAGAAACAATATTACCGGACTTTTCCATTAGGTTGTAGTGTGTTGCATTATCTTAGCCACTGAATTATAATAAATAAATGTATACTACAATAAGATAATATGGTTAACAAGCACAACTCAGCAGTCATTCAGTACTCATACTGGCATAACTGTATTGCTTTATTACATATAAACATGCCCTTAACCTTGTTTTGGTGAGAACCTGGTAGAGCATAGTAGCAGCACAGCTTTTGTTACTTAAGCAGAGATTGATTGCTATGTAGTTTTCATTTTCTCACTGACAAACACACGTCTTCTTGCAGCTCTGCTAGTCAACATGTCTCTCCAAGCTTCACATGCATCGACGTGCCTCGGAGCCACTTATAAATGAGAGCTGCTAAATCCACAGCCTCCAGGCCACACAGTAAATAACACTGGATAGAAACGATCAAAATACATTCCCATGCAAAGAACCAGTCAGAGATCGGTACTGTATCATATCATCTACTGAATAAAATCGTTTTCACAGCGTGTTGGTGTTTATTTTCCATATTTTCATTTGAAAGAAATCCGTACTCTCTTCTGACTTGTCTTGCGAGGGAAGCCTGCTCTGTGCAGAGCTGATGTAACTGAGAAGCATCATTGGCTGGCCTTTTGTTGACTTTGCAACTTTCATCAGCTCCTAACTCAGGAGTCGTCCACTAGTAAGTGGGTGAAATGAAACGAATATCCTTCCATTCCTCTCCTCACAAAAATGCTGTGGGTTGTTTTGTTATGATTGAGCAGATAATCACTTCCAGATGTGCTCCATATGGCTTACCTTATATAAAACATGACCTTTGTTGCCTAGCCTACGCTAAACATTTGATAACCGATTTATTTTCTTTGTCTTTGTACACAAATTGAACCCCAATATGACAAAAAGGCTTTGTTTGTATTCGAAACCAGCGCTGATAAAAGTTGAATTTCAAAAAGAGGCCAACCATTTTTTATGTCGAGGCCTCTTCAAAGTTTTTAGGACAAGAAATGCTGCCATCTGCTGGCAGTGAACTTCTCATCATGTTTCCAACTCTTCTAGATACTGTGCATGTTCCACTTGGAGAAATGCCTTTTATTATTAAATCAGTATCTAAATATATTTCTCCATTTTTTATTTATTTATTTATTTATTACCTCTGGAGCAAATAAATTAGATTTCATAATTCAGAATAAATCATATCCCTTTATTAATTTAAAGATATTCAGACACTGAAACAGCAGAGAAACAGTTTTTTGTGTGACCTTGTTACAGTTAATTTAAAATTTCATAAATAAAAAATAACAAGGTTTAAATTTAAATTTACCCAATTCAAAGTAAAATCCAAATGTCTAGAGCAGGTGGAAGACTGGAAGACAGAACTGTTGATTTTTATTGCTAGTAAAATCTTTAATTTCCATTCACAAATATTGTGTCATTTAAATTCCAAATCATCTTCAACATGTCTGCATTTTGATTTCATTTTTATGTTCTTTTCTTTTCATTCTATAAACTAAAATTTTCTTTGATATGTTAATGTAATTTATTTGTTGTTGGGTTTTTTGGGGTTTTTTATTTTTTAGATATGTACATGCTGATGTTAATATAATGAAAATCATTTAATAATAAAAAGATAACATTTTACAAATAACCCCAAAAAAAGTTAATGTAATGTCTATTTATGAGATACTAAGTCAAAATTTTGAGTTCCTAAGTAAACATTTTAAAGTCAAAATTATGAGACACAAGTCAAAATGATAAGATTTGACATGAACTGTGACATGGTATATCATAATTTTGATTTACTGTGAATACTAAATGCCATTATTCTATTATTCTCCTCCAGTCAAAAATATGTTTTTCTTCTTGCTCCCAGAAGGATGGAAAGTTTCTCTGAGCTCTTTGAAAACCTGATTTTAAGAGATGAGCCTATAAACATGATTCTTGACATCACAACTAGTTTAGAGCAAAATCTTGGTTTAGTTTTAAACTTACACTTGTGTGATAATGAAACTTGAAGCACAAACTCCAGAGCACAAACACAGAATGGACTTTACAGTGAAGTAGGAGACACCTTGTGTTCAGTTCAGGAAAACATATAAAAACTTATGAAGTTCAATATATATTCGCATATCTCTTGATTTTTTCATTTCTAATGAGGGAGAAGGAATATATGCAATTTTAAGTTTTTTAACAAGTTAATTTAACTTTCCTTTCAAAATGATAATAAATGAATAAATACTGCTATACCATTTTGCTCTTACCAATAATTCTATATTTTGTATATTTTGCACAGCTGCTATTTAAATACTGTTTTCAGCTTATCTGCTGTTCACTTTACAACCGTGTTTACATTTCTGTTCTTCATAAATAATTTTATTTTGTGTTGTTTCATTGTTGGCTTTAACATTCACAGATATAGTTATAGATTTTTGTAAATATTAGCTCTTATAATATCTTGTACTTGTATTGTGCACTGTCTGGGAGTTTGACACAACATTTCAGTCTGCGCACTAAGGCTGCATTTCACCGATATGAAATCTAACTTTTGCCGTTAGGTTGTACAAACCCTTCCAGCCACATGGTGTCGCTGTTTATTTCTATGTTCGCATATTAGTGGTCAAACGAACCTTCTCGCTCGCCGTGGACAGTTTGAATAACCTTTATTGATACCGGTGCGAGGAGGTGACAGTGAAACATGGGGGCTCGGGTCGCGCGTATGTTCAGAAATGTCAACATAGAGAACAGAGTACACCGAGAAATCTCCAAGGAGAAACCGCGAGCAGCGCCCCGACACGTCGGCACTGAGGGTGAGTGGCTCACAGCTCCGCTAACAATACAACAATAATAACTTGTGTAACCGTCTCCTCTGAGGTCATGCCCACCGGGCTGGTTTCTCTGACTCACACTGACGAATGAGGCTTTCCAGATTAAACAACAGGAACAATGTCCCTGTTAACGAGCATGTTGGTGTGTTTCAGAGGCGGGACCGACGGATGCGGTCCACCAGAGGAATGACCCGCTGCTCGCGCTCCTCAAGTCCGTGTATGTGGAGTCTAAAGACCCGGCAGCAGCAGCAGAGGTCAGACTGAGACCCCGACCCTGTCCGTTTCTATTACAGCCAACTCAAATACCTCACATATAACATCTGATAATAATTATATTAGGACATTCTCAGTTCTAAACAGTTAATGGTCATTTTGGGGTGGGTGGAGGTCGGTGGGGGGTTGTGACGCATGATGAAGCAAAACTAATCTGATGTTTTTCACTAACTGTTACTTCTAATGAACCAAGTAGATGCAACTAACATTAGCTCATGTGCATTAGCTCACAGTCCCAGTCAAAAGTTCAGCCACACCTACTCATTCATTGTTTTTTTTGTTTACTGTTACTATTTTCTACATTGTAGAACAATACTGAACACATCAAAACTATACAATAACCATGGAATCATGTGAAAAGTGTTAAGTAAACCATATATTTAACATATGAGACTCCTCAAAGTAGCCACTGTTTACATTGATGACCCCTTTGCACACTCTTGGCATTCTCTCAACCAGTTGGAGGAATATGAAAGATATTCTGATATTTCAATGCCTCCATTATTGTTCTACAGTGTAGCAAATAGAATCCTTTCACAGACTGGAAGAATCTATACCGAGGAGACACTAGTTTTCAGGACTTACAAACACTTTAGAGTCAACAATGAACCGCCAGTCGGAGCGGAACAGGACTTATTTGTGTGTCTTGAGTTCTTTCAGCCAAACAGGAAATGATTGTCACGGGATATGCTGCAATTCCCTGTTGTTAACACTGAACTCCAAACGATTGTCTCCGGAACACTGGAGGACAGTAATGAACGGTTTCCTGTTTTTTTGGTCTTTTCTAGTCATGCTAGTGAAAGATCCCTGATGCTCTGCAGCCTGTTTGTCTGTAGTCATGCTGCTCCACCACTTTGGTCCAGACTAACATACTCGATGAATGAATAGTCGCTGAGATATAATATCTCAATATCTGCATGGAAGATTGGCACAACATTGGCTGCAGACATTCATGATTTAACTGTGTGATGAATCCTAATAACCTTTCATGTAGCATCAGGTCAATACTTACCAAGACTGTTTCTGATAGTTTCATTATTTCTCTACTTTCTGAAAAAAAATTCTTCCAAGATCCTCTTAACACAGCAACAGTAGACGACTGCTATGTATGTATAGAGTTAACTTTTCGTCTTGTTTAAACACGGTAATAATTTGACAACGCTTTCATTTGTCAAACAATCTTCATAATTGAGTGTGTAGTGCTTTTAGGTACAGTAGACTCATTTTCTTACTTGATGTTTTCCTTCCCACAGGCATCCAAGGAGGTGACGGCGGG
Organism: Euthynnus affinis; assembly: GCA_029490765.1. Taxonomy (NCBI): domain Eukaryota; kingdom Metazoa; phylum Chordata; class Actinopteri; order Scombriformes; family Scombridae; genus Euthynnus; species Euthynnus affinis. Next base: position 4,326,191 of record CM055853.1, on the reverse strand, counting down.
TAAAGAAGCGGAGCGCCGGCCGCTGAAATACAGCATGCCGGGCAACCTGTACGGCGTGGCGGAGCTCACAGACGTCCCTAAAGGCAAACTGACAATCGCGGAGGCTCTGAAGGCCCTCAGCAGCCACCAGCGTCAGCCTCAGGCGTGGACGCCGGAAAAGATCGCTCAGGAATACTGTCTGGATCTGAAAGAAACAAAGGCTCTCGTACAGTTCTTCATGCCCTTCCAGGTTCAGATCATTCCGCCCAAGACTGACGACGCCAAACAGATAAAGGCCTCTTAGGACTGGATTCATGGGTGATTATTAACACCTGATTTATTTATGGAAGTCAATAAAGTGCATTGGGAGAGTGACCTGATAGAAAGTGATAAGCTGAGTTTCTCAAGCTTTGATATTTATGAAAAAGTAAAAACAAACACAATGATAAATACATACAAATATTTAAAGTTGCAATACATGACATTCAGCCACTAGATGTCGCACTACAGCACCAACATCTCAGACCAAAGCAAACTGTCAAACTAGGCAGAGCTGATCGAATATAGATCAAGATTCTGTTAGTGCATTGTCTGTTTTATCACCTCAAATGCTCTCAGAAACATATTTTAATGTAACTTGATAAAGTTTATGATGCAGCCGCCATCTTGGAAACGGACACAGTGGACATGGAGGGACTGGCATACGCTGTCATGTGTTCATGGCTGGTGCAGCTACCAAAGTAAAGAACAGAGCAGCTCAGTTAAAATACACACACGCAGAGGAAGTGTGACTTTATTCACTGCTCAGGTCCTCATTACTTCACTATATCTACACATAGCAGATAGGATGTTTGCTGACATCCAGTGAGGCTCAATGTCATTTATTGAACTTTTAACTTTAAAAATAGTCTTTGGAGCTTCCAACTTGCTGCTGGGAATAGAATATAAAAGTATTCATACTCGGCTTCTCATGAGATTCTTCCAAAACAAAGGTTGAGAAACCCTGGTTTAAAGGAATAGTTCACCATTTTGGGAAATACACTTATTTGCTCACTTTCTTGTGACATGATTAGCCTAGCTTAGCGTGAAGCACTGTGTGTGAGGGGGGTTTTCATTCCAGTCTTTATGCTAAGCTAGGCTAACCATGTCCAGAACTATTCCTTAATGGTGTAGAAGACTATGGACTATTATGAAGGTATAAACAGTATATATCTATATAGCAAACTTCTCCATGTTAAATCAGTAAACAAACTGTGGTGTGAAGCTGTTTCAGCAGTCACTCATTCAGCTCAGCTGTCTGTCAAATCTCTCATCTGCTCTGTGTTTAATATTTCAGTGTGTTCCATGTTTGTGAGTGTGGATCTGTTAGACTAACAACATGCAGGCAGAGTCTTCTTTTGAAAACGGCACCTTACAACGTTCAAATGGAATCTAGTAATCCATCCATCCATCCATCCATCCTGTCCTTCCCTCACAGAATAACCTTACAGAGCAGAAGTTACTGTGGCTCCACTCAGTGCTCACACCACAACTTCTGATAGTCAACAACAGATGACTTTGCTTTGTTCAATAAAATCTCTACAAATCACTTTTACTTTGCTGACAAAAAAAAAATCTCAGTCTTCATCAACAAAGATAGTGACATGTGATTGAAAGCTCTGAAAAACTTTATTTTTTTAAAGTATTTTGTCAACTGAGGGTCAAGAATGGGTTCATGCTCAGTGTAGATTTGACGTATTTCAGCTGCAGGCAGTTCATAGAAATAGAAAGTCAACATTTTATAGCTTTATAAAGTCACAGTTGACATAACGGTTGAACTTGTTGTTGAACAAATGTGAATAACAGACTTTACTGTCTGCATACATTGAAAAAACTGTTGAAAAAGCACTGTATAAGAAGACACTGGTTCATACTGTCAAATTAAGAACATGAGGAAATAATTGCTGCACAAAAGCTAAAGTTAAACATCACGTTCTTTCGCATATTAAAAGCCTTTTTTTTTCAACAACAACAACTTGCAGATAGAAATATAGATCAGTGTCATCAGTTTACTTCTGTTATTTTAACTGGTTGTCAATTGTCATGAAAGCAGGAGGCGATACACATGTGCTGTTTAAATGTCATTCATTTGAAAGTTTGAAAATGCATTTCAGACAATGTCCAGAGCTTTGAAGTTCTGATGGCAACCTTAGATTTGCAAAAAAGTCTCAAGAGATTTGTAAAGAAGTTGTTGCTTCAACCCCCACCATGTCTCAAATGATTGTTTTAACCCGAACCATGATCTTTCCCTAAATCTAACCAGACCTTATCCATAGAATTGTAGCATCATCATCATTTGAAGCGGCTTAAGGGAGCTGTGCAAATCTAGGGTTACCATTTTTGGCAAACTGCTATTTCCATGGTCAAGAATGAACATTCGAGCTCCGCATGAGCTTTTGTGGATGATAAGAATGAAGTTGTGATCCTTGAACTTGAATTTGCTGCATAAACGCACACTTTTTCAAATAAATACTTAAAGGTTATTTTGTCTTTATTGTTGTTTCAGGCACTGCATCTGATATTTAACTAATGTGGTTGTGTGTGCACCTTCACTCTGATGTGTTCTACTGTGATCAATGTTGTGATGCAATCATTGAAATAACTATCATGTCCTAAGCACACAGTAATCATTTTGATAACGCTGAGGTTACCCCCACCCCAACGCACACGCACGTGCCCAAAAAGGCATTTCCTCCAATAAAGTCGCGACCCCTGTGCCTGGTTTGTCCTTCCTATTGGATGACGCCGGGAAGGGGGTGTTATCTACCAAAAGTGCACTTTTGCTCGTGCAACTGGCTTCTGTGGGTGTCAGTTCTCACTGAATACAAAGCTGCGTCAAAGTAGCCACAGAGAGCACGAATGCTGCCGGAAGCTGTACTTTTCTGCCTTCAGAATAATGCACATTTTATAGAACTAAAAACTATGGTACTGGGTTACAAACAGTTACGATAGTAGGATATTACATTAAAAAATATTAACTGTAGGTAGGCTACAGAAACAATATTTCAGGAAATATACTTATTGATGTGTGTGGGAGGTTTCTGGTGAACATTTTTGTTTCACAGTAAGAGTTAACTGGACTCTGATATCTAAACTCATACTATCACTGATACATGTGTGAGAACAGTACAGCACTCACACAAAATAACAAAACTACAATCTTCAGAAATAAACACAAGGAATGACGTCATACAGGTGAAACTCTCTGTGAACTGTAAACAGCTGAGAAATAGTGCAAAGAAGTGAAGAGTGCTGAGATAAATATTAAATGCTAAAAAGAAAAAAAGACATGTTCATTAACATATAGTAGGTAGTTATGTACAGTATACACAGCCTGGTTAGATATACAGTAGTAAGTGAAATGTATTGTACTGATAACTTTCTTGCTACACTGGCACATCCACATACATTACATTGACACATAAAAACTATGTAGGGACATTTATTTTGAAGTCCAGATAGAAAGTGGTATGTGTGTGTTGTCGCTGCCTTGCCGGAAGTTCCCTACAGTGAGAGTAGTTTGTATCGGTGTGATGGTTATTTGGGTTACATACAGTATATAGGCCGGTACATTTCACGCCAGAGGACGGCTCGCTCACACTTCACATCTGTATGACGAGAAAAGGATTAACGAGAAGATTGGAAACACCCGACTTCATATTCTCTCCTTCCTTATAAACGTGGGGAATCTGTGTTCCACTGGAAACAAAGCCAGACCAACCAAATGCGGCTTTCACTTCATCTACAGCTGCAGCTGTGTAGGTGGCGGCGTTATTGGCCGTCGCACTGTTGATAAAACACACCGCAAACCACACAGGGCCTTCGCTTAGAAGAAGCATCCCCCCCTGGCCCGCTTGTCTGATAGAGGAACTGGTTTTATGTATTCACTACAACGAGGAGGAGAAGAAGATCGTTTCGGGAGGCGAGATGCACCATTTGGTGGACTGAGCTTCAACACTTTGGCTTCAACATGGGAGACTGAAACAGGTAATGTCAACAGAGAAGATAGCAAGAGGCGATCGACAAAAAAAAAAGAAAAAAAAAAAGCAGCAACATTATATCTCAGATACGTTATCTAAGCAGCGGAAAGTAAGACACAGCGGTGGGTTCGCGCGAACAAACAGCCACCGCTCTCGTCCTTAGAGATGTAAACTCTCTGTGAATCACTGTTTGTCGTCTCAACCGTTTTGGTGGCATAACAACGGAACAGATGAGGCTGTAACGTTACACAGACTGAATAATAATAAGCTATAACAGTGTCATAGTGAACTGCTGGGGCTGGCCTTGGCCTCAGCTGCTCTTAGTGGGAGGTCGATGGACTGAAGGCCTGCTTTGATCGAGGTGTACTTCTGTTTGCCACTGATTTTTTCCAACATTCGGGAAAAAAAATTGGTCTTCCAGGACACCTTGAAGCCCATTTCACAGATTTATAATCCGTTGTGGAAGTGTTTGGATGTGATTTGTCTTTGACTTATAAATATTGTGTGTAACATATGGCCACTTGCTAGCTTATTGGGAAATATTTGATAATATCAGACTTATGTTTCATATAGGCGTAACAGCACTTAAATTACAAACTTGATACAAAGCTTTCCTACATGGAAAATCAAAGGAGTAATGTCAGTAAAGATGAGTCATAGGGATTTGAATCTTATCACACTTAAAGGTGGAATGTAATCACTACAGAATATCATGGAAACATTTGACTTTCTCTAGAATCATATATCCGCATTTATGTGGTTTGAATGGCCATCTTTGAAATTTCCGTAAGAGACTCTAAAGTGGCAAGTTAAAGAACTTGATTATAAGTAGTTTTGATGAAGGTTCATAAATTCAGACAGCAAATGAAAGCATCAGGTTGGTCAAAATGACTTTTAAAGTCAAGTAAAACAAAAGAAAAGAAAAGAAGCTGCTTAAATTGGAAACCCTGAACACTTGGATTTGCTATCTGAATTTGTGAACCTGAAAGAAAATTTCTTAGTTCTAAGTTCTTAGAAATGCTTCAATCAAGTCAAACAAATTGGAATTAACACATTATTTCTTTGAATGTGCCTGTCTTAAATAAGACTGTAGAATTTACTTTCTGTTAACTGGCAGTGCCTCTGCTGAATGACTTGAATAGCAAGCTAATGTTAATCTGCAGTTAGCTAACAACTTTTCACTAATCCGCAATTCACTTTATATTTACAGTGTCTAATCCAAAATGCTTCCCCCACATTACATCTTAGATGATTCGATGTCAGTTCAGCTCAGCTTGCTAATTATCTAAATTTTGCTAGGAAAGAGAACAATAGCCTAGTTTACTGTTGAGGGAGTGGACCAGATAGCCTGTTGCACTTGTATCCTGTGATTTTTAAATTAGAACAGATTATTACACATGCAGTACTTTTTTTTCCCCACATTTGCACAAATGTCAAATAAAAAGCAACAACCCTCATAGTGGTTGAATTTAGTTATTCAGTTATAAAAAAAATCGAATTATTTTGGCCTTTTTTTGCTTCCATATTACTGTATCTCAGAGTAATATCAATCAATCAATCAATCTATCATCAGTGTTAAACAATAGCAGCTGAAAAAGACTGCGTAGCTTCTGACAGGTTGTTATCGCGTTAACTTGTAAGTCTTTTAGCATCAACATAGACTTACTAGGCAGGTTGCCAGTGAATCTTTTATCTCCTCTGTATACTTCAAAGTGATTCAAGGTTACAAGATGTGGCTGAAAAGCTCTCAGCATATTTCTCTCCGCAAATTCTCTGTTGCATAATTGCATCGCCACATATTTGAACGATTCTCAGTCTTTCAGAACGCCAAGTGCCCGATCATCCATTTTCCTGCAGCTTTACTTGATTGCTCAGAAGCTGAAGTGGCAATTTTAACATTTTAGGTCACTCTGCCCCGAAAAGAAGGGGAAGAGATGTGGCATTACCTTCCCTGTTAGAAGTACACTGCTGCCTGGTATTATGAATCACAAAGCCCATCTCCTCTAAAAAAAAAAAAAAAAAAAAAAAAGTGATGTGTATGGATGTGAAGTCAATGGAACAGAAAGTGGGCCAAGATTAAACCAGTTTCTTATTTGTTCTCATCCACCAGGTCTTCTTTGTGATGGAGCAGTGGGTAATTGTGGCGAATGATTCGCTTGTAATCACCATATGAATAAAGCAAAGTCTTCCCGGCTTCACTGCTGCCAGCCTGTTTATCTCCTTACTACAGCTTTTTCTCTCGACTGTCTCAGTGACTGATGTGATAACATTATCTGTCGAGTGACTGCATATCCAGGTATCAAAGCAGCAGCCAACCTGTGTTATAACATGGCAGAAAAGGCTGAAATGTTTTTAACACCTGCACTGTTCACATAATTGAATTTGCTTGATTTTCACACACACAGGGTTAAAAAATGAATGAAAAAGCTTTATTTGTGTAGAAATGAATCATTTTAAGAACTTATAAATGGACTCTTTTTTTTTTTTTTCTTTTTTTTTTTTTTTTTAAAGCTGCCCTTCACTACAGCACATTTATTTGGTATTTGCTGCTTAGCCACTGTAAATGATACCAGGCAGTCTGAAATAAGTGTCCAGTGTTTATACAAGTGATAAGGGTTTTTATGGCAGTATTTGACTTGTCCCCGGTTGAACATTTGCTGTTGGTTACTGGCAGGGGTTGAGCGGTTTTAACAGCATCTGGCAAACACCGGAGATTCTTTATGTTTCCCCTCTTTAGACAAATGCTGTCCAGTCAGATTTTTAGTTATATTCTTTAAGAAAATACACGTGTTAGCTTTCTTTCTCAGAGTTAGCTAAGAAGATAATATCAAGTACAGAGTGGCAGTCAAGCTGTAGTTAGCCTAGCTTAGCATAAAGACTGGGGGCAGAGGGAATCATCTAGCTTGGCTCTGTTCAAGCTGAAACCTGCCAACACCTCTAAAGCTCGCTTATTTAACACAGTGTATCTAATTTGTTTAAATTATATACAAACAAAAATGTAAAAATGACAGTTTGTAGTTTTGGTGGGAGTTGTGTGCCGGGGCTATTTCTTGACAAACAGTGTATCCATTCGCCCAGCATTTCAAGGCAACATATTCAGGCTGCACTGTGAGTTGTCTTACACAGATAGTGAGGACAGGTTTTAATATCTGTACAGTTACAATGACACCAAACCTGTCAGCCCCACTGTGACAACCAGACTTCAGAAAGCTGTACACAGTCACTGCACCTCGCTGTTCACCAAGAAATAGTTTCAGTTTGTAACTCCACCTAAAACGGCAAAATGTTGTTTTCTATGTTTGTAGGTGTATTCTTGGATAGAGACAGGCTAGTTGTTTCCTCCTGTTTTCAATCTTTATGCTAAGCTAGGCTAACCACCTCCTGACCACAGCTCTGTATTTAAATGGACAAGACAGTGATATCTTCTCACCTCCCTCCTGGAGAAGAAAGCAATAAGTACCTAAATGTTGAGTTACTCTTTTAACCACATTGACTTTGATTGTATTAAGCATTGAAATCCTTATAACATTTTAAACAAATTAGCTTTATTTTATTTATTTTTTTAGGTTTTTGACAGTTATCATCAAACTCATTCAGCCCACCACCCAGTTTCTGACATGCTGGGTTGTAGTCTAGAAAAATGAAGGAAAAATGTTACTGTGCAGGTTCCACGCTTCATTTTTTTCTTTATTTATGGCACTAATTTAATTTGCCATGCTTTAATATGTACAAAATTAAAGCACCAAGTCGAACAAATTGGGATTAGCTCCTGTGATGGAAGGGCAATAGTTTGCATTTTATCAACTGGAAATGGCCATAATATAAATTCTAACACTTTAGAACAATTTTTATTCTCAAAACGTGGATAATTTTCTTGTGTCAGTACTAATAATTCTTAAGGACGAATTGAATTATTTTATTTGTTACCGATTCTGGTTAAACCATTGCAAGTATAAGTGACATTTAATCTTCATGTTTCAGAGAGATCATGGCAGCATGGAGTTACCCGGGGAGATGTAGTTATATAACCCTGAGTTAAAGGCTCGCAGTTAATGTCATTACTACTCCAAGGGGAATTTTGATGGAAAAGATGCCAGCTTAATCTGGTCCTTTCACACAGATGGTTTTAATTTTTATATTAACTCTTTAGTCTTCAGATTTACTCAGGATTCAGAGGGAAATCTCAGTCATAGTCCCTTTCAATCAGTTACAGTAAAAGGGATTGAATATCATGTACATTAAGTGATATATTGTTAAGTGATATATGTTTAATTGCATTCACTACATTTTTGTATACATCACAGGTTCTGGCAGCCATGAAGACGCCACCATGTTGTGTTGAGCTGGGAATACCTGCATCCACAGCATCATGTTCAGCATGAGCTCACCAGCGGCGATGCCTGCTCACCCTGGGGAAGAATGGTTCACTCCGCTACTGTTCCCCTTCCAGAGGCAGGGGACATCGACACCGGTCTCTGCTGCCTCGTTACGGGGCTGCTGAACCTTTCTGTGAGGCTGCCAATGGAGAACATCTCCATGGCAAATGTTTCCCTGGGCTCCCGGTCGCCCCCGGAGCCGGTCACACCAACAGCGGAGTCTTTGGAGAACCTGCAAGGCGTCAGCCTTCCTTTGCAGGTCTTCTTCGGCTTCGTCATGGTCGCCATCTTGCTGGTGGCCCTGTTGGGAAACGTGGTGGTGTGCCTGATGGTTTACCAGAGATCAGCCATGCGCTCGGCCATCAACATCCTCTTGGCGAGCCTGGCGTTTGCAGACATGATGCTGGCCATCCTGAACATGCCATTTGCTCTGGTTACCGTCATGACCACCAACTGGATTTTCGGAGACGTTTTCTGCCGAGTTTCAGCCATGCTCTTTTGGTTCTTTGTAATGGAGGGAGTGGCTATACTGCTTATAATAAGCATAGATCGCTTTCTTATTATTGTCCAGAAACAAGATAAGCTGAGCCCACAGAGAGCTAAATTGCTAATAATGGTCACATGGGGACTCTCTTTCATTTTCTCTTTTCCTCTGGCTGTTGGTTCCCCTCCCCTACAGATCCCTCCCAGGGCCCCTCAGTGTGTTTTTGGCTACAGCATTGACCCTGGTTATCATGCCTATGTATTGATAATAATGCTAGTCTTCTTCTTCATACCTTTCATGGTCATGCTGTACACATTCATGGGGATCCTGAACACCATCCGCCACAATGCGATCCGCATCCACAGCCATCCGGACAGCATCTGTCTGAGCCAGGCCAGCAAACTGGGCCTGCTGAGCCTACAGAGGCCCTTCCAAATGAACATAGACATGAGCTTCAAGACCCGTGCCTTCACCACCATCCTCATCCTCTTCTCTGTGTTTACAGTTTGCTGGGCACCCTTCACTGCCTACAGTTTGGTAACTACCTTCAGTGACGGCTTCTACCACAAAGACAGCTTTTTTCAAGTCAGTACATGGGTCCTGTGGTTGTGCTACCTCAAGTCAGCCCTCAACCCTCTCATTTATTACTGGCGGATCAAGAAGTTCCGCGATGCCTGCCTCGATCTGATGCCCAAGTACTTCAAGTTTCTTCCTCAGCTGCCAGGCAACACCAAGAGGCGCATACAGCCGAGCGCTGTGTATGTGTGTGGAGAGCATCGCTCTGTGGTTTAAAGGAGTGATCCACCCTCAAACACTTTTACACTGTTTAAAACACATCTACTGACATGATGTACCTTACATTTCTGGGACTGTTTTATTGTTTGGTGGTATACTTCTCATAGCAGGTGTTCAGACAGAAAATAGCACTGCATTCAGTAAAGGCTATGGGCTGCATTGGTGTGGATGTGTGGCTAAAGGTACCATAGGAAAAAATGTAATATGATTGAAGGGGTTTGAGTTATATCCATGAGTTTCACAGTGTTTTGGATGCTGAAACATTAAGTGGTTTATAAAATTGACTATACCAGTTCCAATACCTGAACTTTGATACAGATTCCAAAACACTACTTTTTGATACCTTACTTTGCCAAAAATATACAATGACCTTAATAAAAAGTCTAAAACTGGGAACATTTCAGCTGAAGTCAGGGACTGTCTTAATGATAAACTATTTTTGAACTCAAGGTTCACTTACTAGCTTTTTAGACTAGAGTTGACTAGAGTTTTTGACTGTATATCAGCAGTCTTCAGTGAGTACCCAACCCTACACTGGAAAGTTATCATGGCAGCATAATTTTCTCCTCCCCTTCTGCATTGCATTGATGGATGATGTTCCAGGTTCAACTTATTTGCTGGATGACCTGTGTTTTGTTTTTTTTTGTTTGTTTTTTTGGTCTAATTTGGTCAGGTCCTCACAGTCAAGCCAGGGTTCTTTGTAGACTTAACATGTAACATTTAATAGTCCAGATGTTCATGAAGATTCTCAGTAGGTCTGGAATGTTCAATAGGTCAAAGGCAACTGGGATCAGCATGATGATAACCTGGAGTTAATAGCACCGGTTATTTGTATGTTCAAACAGCCCATTTTTTTTAACTTCAGTGTTTACTAAGTGGATATTGCCAAATTAAAACTGGTCGCACCAAACAATCTGGTTTTTACATAGAGTTTAGTTGTTACCAACTATTTAGAGTTAATTGCCTGGTGGAACTGTTGTGCATACATTCACAAAGCATTGGCAGTTTAGTTTATGATTTCTATTGGCTCCTTAAACTGTTATTTTTGGAAATTGTTACACCTTAGTGACTTCCTGTTTACATAGTTGATAGTACAGATGTTTCCTAGCAACGGATTAACATGTTAAGTGTTTACTAGATCAGACGTTATGGTGCAAACTGATTTAGTAAGTCACTACTTTGAAAGTAGTTGTAGTCACTAAGAACTTAAAAGACTACTAAAGAACACTAAAGACTAACACAAACTTAGTGATGGAATTACAATTAGCTGGTGCAATCCAGTCCTCGTTAAACCTACAGTTTTCATTTTTCTCATTGTGGTCTTGCAAGGTTTAATAGCTATTTGCTTAAAAGAGAGATCATTTCGAGCAAGCTGTAAAATACAAGACTGACTATTCGCTTCTTCAGCAACATCATCAACCTATTCTGCACCTGACAAACATGCCACTTACTGGTCTTTGTTTCTTATGTAGAAGGGGGAAGAACATTACCACTCTTGCAGTATCATGCTTTTGTTTTCTACAAAAATATAAGAAGTTTTTTTTTCTAGACTACAGTGGAGGCCCAACTACCTGTTGAGTCTGAAGATTGTCATGGTCATAGGACAAGACAAAGCACCAGGTCAAAGGTAGCTGGATTAGGTGTTTGCTCTCAGTCTCAAATAGCAGAATAGACAGCAGGTCTGTTTGTGTTTGACTTAGTACTTGTAGCCAGTTACCTTGCCCTGACTTACTGCAATTAGTAAGACAACCATACAGAGAATGATAGATTATAGAAGAGGTAGGGACACTCATCTCCACCAACAGCAACCTCAGCAGTAGGGCTGGGTATGGTTGTTTATAGTACCAATACATTGCTTAGGTCTTTTTAATGATACCAAAAGTTCACAGATGTTAGAAGTGTAAACCCAAGAAGCTACACAGGCTTTGTGCCCAAATACAATCTAAAACTGGCCAAATCATTATCTAAATGACATATCTTGTCATAGAGTAAATTGGCAAGAATACAAAACTGTTCAAACATTTGAGCTTTTGGTACTTGACTGCAAAACATTTCCATCGGGGCTCAGGTTTGATATCCAGCCCTACAACATAGACCAGAATGCAGTGCATCTAATACAACTTTCTCTAAACCTGCTCTTTCTCCTATAATGTTATCATTATAGCCTGCTCTGCACCTATTCAACCCACAGTACACACTTCTTCTCTGAGGGTGACACTGTGTCATTCTTGGCAATGCAAGAAATCTTTAAGTGAAGCAGTCGACTGAAGGACACCATATAAGTAAACGAAAACACTTTATAACTCCTGGAATGCACTGAGTGTCAGAGTATCCATGTGTGAAGATTTTGCTTTAATATTGTACTAGGAAGACAGGCGCTGCTGGGTTTGACTTGACCATACGTCTTTTCTTGCCACTGAAATCATGAGTTAGTGGGGAATTGACCGTGTGTTTTAGCTGCATAGAATTTGTTTTACAAGGCATGTATATTATCAGCTTCAATGGAATTTGAAAGTGGTTAGAAAGTGGCCACAACACATTTGAACGTGTTTTTATTTAAATGTTTTGAATGTGCCTATTGATTAGTCCATTTGCCAGTCAGAATGCTGCTATATCTGGTGAAAATGTGCAATTTCAGTGTACTGTACTGTTGAATGTAATAAAGAAATAGACATTTCTTACCTTGGTAAACTGTCTTAAAAGGGTCTTTTATTTGTCTGTTGTGGTCCGGATCAATCACTCATCGCCTTATATTAGATCACGATAGGGTTGGGTAATGGCGTGTACCTGGAGACAGCAGAATTGCAACGGAAGAAGTTGCTACTTCTGGAAATATTAGACAATTTGGCATTGTGGATACCTCTAAATACTACAATACCCATAAGCCTCACATATCATTGCTATGAAGAGGAAGCTAGCCACAGTTGTAGTGCATTCAGAATGCTCTGACATTACCCTTGGGAATAATACACAATGCTATACTTACTGAATCTTTCCAGAATTGACTGTAATGCAAAAGTGAATTAATTTTACAAAGGTCCCGCTGATGTAGCATTAAACTCCCATAAGAAAAAGATCAAAATCAGTGCAGAAGAACCAGAGATAATGTATTTTTTTTGAAAATTCAATGCATTCTCCTTCCTAGTCAAAACCTGATGCCTATGTTATTGACAATATAAAAGTACAGATTCAGGTGTATTATGCACATAATTGCTAATGTAGCCTGAAGCTGCTAGCCTCTAGAATAGATGAGGAGCAGCTACAGAGGACTGCTAACCTCAGTTCTTTCTAACTCCAACACCTGTAAACATGTTGACATGTAAAATCGATGGAGTGGCCCTTTAACAAGCAGCACAGCTTTTCTCTGTGGTAATATTGGATTTTTTTCTTTCAGGCAATAATCAAACAGAAATTATGTTATTTTATTGACAACCAGTTTCTAAACTTTTCATAAAATACGATATATGTAAAATTCCATATAGTGATAGAAGATTGGTTAATAAAGCTGAAAAGAAAAAGCTGCTCAAGCTCAGCAAGAAGAAATGTCTGCTTGCGGTTAGTATTATAACCTGTTACGTGAACATGTACAGGAAAACTGCATCTTCTTACATAACTGTGTCTTCAGATGCATCTTTCCTACAACGATGAGGCCTCATCGTTTTCTGATCCATTCGCTCTGTTAAATTTTTGTTACTGCATAACCGGTAATTACAGTAAACCACTTACTCCGACAGTCAATAGTTCTAGTGCTCGAGATGTGTGCTCATTTTAAAATATTCACTATTATCTCCATATTTAAACTATATCCGTCTCCTTCATCCCCCTCCCCTCCCTGTGACAGTCAGCTTTGAAAATAGCATGTTTATTTATTTATTTAAATTGATGAAGTTAAGGCAGTTGAAATGTAGCCTACATCCAGGAAACTACTATTTTACCAGCGTGCACATTACATAACAAGCAGCAGGAGTTTATCCATCCTTGTGTTTACTCCAGCCTGCCCCTGGCCATTATAGGAGACCCCGCTTTTAATGAAATACCAGCCACAATTAAGAAAAAAATACAGTAATCCTTAGAGACTAGATACTAGAGATTTTCTGTCTGGCATGTTATAGTATATGCAAATCTCTGTGCATGTAAATACATCATTTTAAATGTAAGATATCATGTTTGGGAGCCCAGTGTTTGTGTGATGCCTCTGTGCAAGCTCTGTGTTAATTATCCTCCTCCCTATGCGTCACCTGTATCTCCTCTTTCCACTCAGGGACTCCACTTCCTGTCATCGTCTCTGCTGAGTGCTTTCACGAGGGCGACACGCGCCCACTGTGCATTTATGCATTACTCCTCCATAAGATGATTTCCCTCAAGCCTTGCTTTGACTTTGATCGGGTCTGCCAGTTATATGCCTCACAGTCACGTAGACAGCGTGTTGTGCAATGCAGCTGATAATAGAAATGCCAGGGAGTGCTATTAGCTGTCGTGCATGACGACGAGCCTCCGGTCTGTTTACAGTCTCACAGCTCTGTTTGTTGTGCAGAATGCGTCGTCTCCGATTTCTGTTTACAGTGTCTCGCGCCGCAGATGATGAGTTTTTATTGAAGTTTTTAACCACAGATTCTGTCAAAGTGAATGTAAATTTCATGTTCTCATGGCTGGATTACTAACCTGGCAAAGTGGGGCCCACATCACAAACTTAACTGTGTGGTTTGTGGGAGTTTAATTAATTGTAACATTGTTTGGGAATATCAGTTAATAATGTGCGATATTAACTGATATGACAAAAGCCTTAAGGTCAGTTCTGCTTTATTACCTGACCTTGGCAACTGTGCAGCAACAACAATACCACAAGTTTAGTGAATGTCACATTTTTAAAGAAATCTTGGTGATGATCTACGTCAGACTGTACAATTGAGGCTGTCGGATTGAATGGAGATGAATGCATGGTGAATCATAGCCCTACAATAATAATAATAATAATAATAATAATAATAATAATAATAATAATAATAATAATAAAGATGCAGCAGGGGGGTTGGCAGTCCATTTTTGTCTCAGGGCCGCCTAGCAGGTTTGTCCAGCACTTAACGTTTTGAAAGTGTGTATTATGTCACAGAGATAATCCAATTCAAATTTCAAGTTCAGATTGTGGTGAGAGAAGGAATTTCAAATTCAGTCCTTCACTGTAATTACAAAAAAAAAAAAAATTAAAGAGACTGCAAATACAGCTTACCTCTTGTGGTATCTTATCATGCAGATTTTATTTTTCAGTTGTCCAGGTTAGGATTTGTTGAATTGAAAATGATTAAAAATTCTTCACCAGTCAGTGTCCCTGTTACTCTGTGGGTCAGCTCTGTGCACAATCCACAGAACCGACTCAGCTCATGAGCTACACTCTTATTTCATAGGACTCATTTCTGAGCCCTCTTCTGACTGTTCACTACATTGAGTCTGACTCAGGAACACATTCTTGTTCGCCTTGAAAATATTAGTCTTACGCCACTTGAGTAACTACCACCCCCAGAGGCTCTCTGGAGAAATTAAACCAGTTTTCAATTTGAATAAATGAGAAGAGCATCTTCATTAGTAAATACTATGCTCCTATTGGACAGAAAGGTTCAAGAGGCAAATGTGGTGATGTGTATATTTCTATGAAAAAAAAAACATTAGTGTGATCATAACCAGTTTATCTTATTAAGGTTAATAAAATGCTGCTCAACCTAATCTGTAACTCAGAAAATAATCACTATCATCTGGGACAGGCCCTAAATGCAATGTATCGAAGTAATAAAAAAGTCTCTCCAGTTGCTACTCTATCATGTACAGTACAATAAGGAATGTCAACACTGAAGTTACCTTAGCTCTGATCATAACCTGCCCCAACACTCCAGTGTGGAACCTTATCCATTATGGTGAAACATATTTTTTTGTCCACCTTGGCAGGTAACTATTGCTGATCATAACAGAGCCATTGTCTTGGTATGATATGAGAACAATGGGATGCATGTGGTGACAAGCTGCAACCAAGGACTGTCTGTCATGAAAATGGCTGAATCTATGCTTGTTTGTATTTCTTAAACCCCCGGATGTGGTGGCTCAAACTTGATTCTAAATTTTAAAGACACATCTAAAGAAACAGAGGCAATGTTACATAGGCTGTTTTTAAACTTGCTCGGTGGATTTTCTTCATGGATGTATTAAGAGAACTGGATATGGCACTGCCAGTCCAATTTTTACTAGTGACCGCTTGTAGTATTACAGTGAAAAACTCCCCAACAGCCCAAAATTATTTTCCCCCATAGACCACCATTATAAAAAAGATGTCTTTAAAACTGGACAGGACACCTCCAACTGCAAATAAAGTCAATTAGAATTCTTTGTACTATGAATTTTTAATCCGTTGAAGGTTTTATATTTGGTAAACTTTCCTCGAGCCTAGAAAGCTATTTTGAAATCTGTGATATCATCACAATGTAAAGTGTAAGGGCCAAGCAGGAACTGGCAGGCGGGGTCAGTGGGAGAAACACTACTGTGCATATTTAGTGGGCAGCTTGATGCGGAAGCAAACCCAGAAGATAAAAACGTTTTTGGCTCATACATCAGAAAAGCAATTTAACATTCGGTTGAATAGGTGCCATCTTTGAGTCTGGCATCCAGTTAACACATCCATGATTTTCTCCTTAAGAATTAAGTCACACTGTAGCACCTCCGCATGTGATCTAATCACTATGTGTTCTGAGTGCGTTTTACACCTGGCATCAACATGTGTTTTTTTTTTTCTCATCCTGATAACATATCAAGAAAGAGATCCCATTTTCATGCCAGGAAATGGGCTCTTAGGTTCAAAAATACAGTTTGCCTTTCAAGGCCACACCGGTGTAACATTTGAGAGTCTTGTTTTGTGATTATTTATTTTCAAAACTGCTACAATAAATACATATCAGTAGGAACCGATTAAAGATGATTAAAAATGACATTTGGTTTGTTTTTACAGCAATCCAGCTGTTTCTGCTTCACTCAAATATTCTGCAGAGAGCTGGTAGAAACCTTCTGCTGAGCTGAAGATACACACGTTAAATATATTGATGACATAGATATAAAAATATCTATATTTATATATCTATATCATACTTAAATTCAATTTCAAAACTCAATTTACTGTTTCAAAAGTGTTAATACATACCTATCATGTTATGTTGCCCGTATGAGGAATATGATTATAAGTCAATATTTAATTTTAAAAAGGATGCCTTTCAAAGCTTCCCACCTTTAATGTCAGCCCAAAAGACACATCAAAGAGAAGTTAATCTGTGTGGACTGTGAGACATGAAAGCAGAGCAAATGAGGTTGCTGGCAGCTTGTAGCATCATGTGGAAAACACCGCCCGTCTAGAAAAGGTCAGCACAGTGTTTTTCCCCCAGCAGATATCAGACTGGCTAGATCTGCTGGGCACCTCTGTGACCCTCTGCAGCTGGGTCACATACAGATGCTTCCACTGAGCACTGAGATGAGATGAGTTTGATTCGCTCTAGACTTGTGATTATAAAGGATGGCGTTCTTAATCAGCTCCCTCCCGGGATTCATTATGCAGCCAGCAGTGAGTAATGAGCGTGCCCAGAGCTTTGAAGCTCACTTTAATCATAGCACTGAAGACTATTACTAAGCAACAGGAACTTGCAGATGTCTCAGGAGGATGCATGGTGACGGTGGATGGAGTGATATTCAACAAGGAGTTGTTTTTTTTTTTTTTTTAAGATAAAGTTAAAGTGGCACTTGTGGTTTTCCTGTACCACTCTAGTGTTGTTATTATTTCATGTGCGTATCAGTGAGTTTCATGGTCCATGGTCGTTGTTCGTTGGTTTGGAGAGTGAAGAAATCCCCTCGCAGCCAGAAACCAAAGAACAACTGACTCAAACCAGGTCATTTGGAACATTTGGAGCCGCAACATAGTCAGTGAATTTGTAGCAGACTTTTAAAGATGCCAGTTGTGTGTTTTGTGTTTTTGAACCCAAAAATAAAAGGCTTCGTCTTCTGATTTCAATCATCACAGCTTCATGTAATAATTTGTTCCCCAAAACATGTTGGAATGAAAGGACCACATATATGCCTAGATAAATATGGATAGATATGTCTTAATAGCTATATCCTAAGTCTTTTTTTAGAACAGTGTGTTCTCTGTTCTTCTCATTATGCATCAACAAACATTGATTGATTTTAGTTTTGTCTAACCTGCATTATTTGAAAAGAACTATACAAAATAATTCATATAGTTCTTTAAATTAGATAATATTTTCCTTTAAGGTTCAAGGCTAGGTTTGGTAACTTTTGCTGAGCAGTGGAAAGGATGGCTACAACTGGGGCTTAAAGAATAATGATACACTGAATTTCCCTTCATTTCCTAAGATTCTTGTGTTGTGATGGTCTTAATTGCCACACAGCGAGACTGTAACTTTTGAGGCAATAACACCATCATCCTGTGACAAATTAAAAATTAAATTCAAAAGTGATAAAAATGCACCCTAAGGAGTTTTGCTGCTACAGCTGTAGCTGGTCTGGTATTACCAGTAGCTTGTGAATGTTAGCTAATGTTAGCCAATAGACATAGACCACTGTTTTTTAGTAGACATTACTGATTCAGTTCAGTTAGCATTTAGAATGATCCCATAATTGTTTCCTGTGAACATAGTTGTTACTGTTCAAATTTACATAGACTGACTGAGAGCCATGAAACGGCCGCTAGAAGGAAATAAACATGTCTCCTGTTGACATACGAAGCATTCACTATGCTAAAAGCTGTTCATCTGTGACATGCTGAAATGTAGTAACAGTAGCACAAGTAGAGAAGAATCATAAAGTCAATGAACTGACTCAGTAATTTGACTTACACAGCAATATAAAGTTTGCTAACATTAGCTAACATTAGCCACCATTAGATACTGGTCATACCAGACCAAGTAAAACTGTAGCAGCAGCATCCCCCAGTTCAGTTGAGTAAGGGTGTGTTTTATTACTTATGAATTCAACTTTCAAAAGCTACAGTTTCACTTCAAAGCTGAAAGCTCAAATGAATCATAATTTACATAGTTGTGATAAAACTACATGAAGGAGACTGATATTATAGACATTCCCGTCTGGTAAAAGTGGCATTGAGACATTCAAAATAACAATGTTAATTAGATAACTGATGTTGGCACTGTACTGTTGAAAATTTGAGACTGGCAGCCATGTTGTTTTCCTCACCTCACAGCCAATTTAATTGTTTAACACGAAGTATAACTGCCGTCTACTGAGGCTGTGATGCAGCGAAGGCAGCTGATTGTTGCTTCACACCTGCATGCTGTGAAGCTGCTGTTCACAGGAACAGCGCCGGGTATTCTAGGTAACCTTAAGAATATCTTCCGAGAATCTTAAATCCTCTGAGTTCATGTGTTTACTCCCTG
Organism: Euthynnus affinis; assembly: GCA_029490765.1. Classification (NCBI taxonomy): domain Eukaryota; kingdom Metazoa; phylum Chordata; class Actinopteri; order Scombriformes; family Scombridae; genus Euthynnus; species Euthynnus affinis. The sequence goes on along the minus strand of CM055853.1, from coordinate 4,307,104 downwards.
AAATGAGGATGCTTTTGATATACAATATTTTCAGTTCAGAGAGGATTAAGGCAATGTCTTGTTGCCCATAGCAACAGTGACGCAGTACTCAAATGATCTTGCAAGGGCAGAACTGAAAGGTCAAGAAAATGTAGAATTGCACTACTTGAACAATGACCTATTTTCTCCTCAATCAATGCAAACACTGTGACTGCTCAGGCTAACACTGGATTTTAGAAATACTTGTATAAATAATGTTGCTATGCACTGCTTAAGGAACCTGTTAGCGTTACCCAACCTTCCTACATTCATTGTTACATGGTGTACAAAGGTGAATTTGAACAAGATTTCAGGGTTTTACACAAACAATATCAATTATATTGACTGTATAAACATGAATTATGTTAACTGCATGAGATACATACTGCCGTTTAATTAAATGGGAAGAGTGTTGCTATTCCCACTGGGGACAATTGTGTCATTAGTGATTATAAATTGACCTACTTATGTATTCATCATCTGTATACAGAGGTAATTAAATTAATTTACTCAAGTAACTCAAAGTACCAGTTTTGAGATTTCATTTCTATTTCTATTCTAAAATTTAAAAAAAAAATCAAACTTGCAGGAAATGTCTGAAGAGTTTTTAGTATGAAAAAAAAATTTATCTAAATTTTATATTAATTTGAGAGTCTCTGTTTTTGGTGTCAGGGGATAGGGGGATTCTGTTGTGGAGGGTAATTTGACCCATGACATCAGGATTTCTAAACTCTTGGCTACAGCCCAAGCGTCAATATCCAGGGCTGAAAAATCAATCCACACTGAGCTTAAAGGCATAATGTGTAATTATTCCACATTAAAATGTCTAAAAACAACTAGACCTATGTTCTATATGTTGTTGAGTTGTATACTTACATTATCCCTATTGTTTCCAACAATTTTTAAACCCAGAGAAATCTGTAATTTAATAAAAGTAACAGACCGTTTCATTTGGTCGCTGTCAATGGCGTCATACGTCAACACAGAGTAAACTGCATGGTAAACTGGCACAAGATGCATGAGTCCTGCTGTGTTTGTCCGCTACAATGGCATCTACCAAAGAGTAACTTATACACGTACAACATAATGCATCAGCATTGTGCTTACTGTTCTGCATTAATCTGTCAGCTGTAACTGCTGGTTGCATTGCAGAATAGTGTTTTACTTGCTAATGAAAATACTGTATAATATCACCAATGACTTACACACTGAATTTAACAATGGGCTGAGAAGTTTAGAACAAGATGAAGATGTAATACTACCACGCTAGCAGTTCAGTATTGCTGTTAGTTATGATGGTACTTTGAGCTAAATGCTAATGTTAAATGTATGTTTACTATGGTCAAGGTCTTAGTTTAGCATGATAGCATGCTAACATTTGCTGACAAGCACTAAACACAAAGTACAGCAGAGGCTGAATGGGAATGTTCTTTTACAGGTCTTTGGTCATATTTTTGTAATCAAATCCCATTAAAAGATCATGAGAACATATTCACATAAGACCATATGAATCCATTCTACATTCAAGTATTGTTTGTGTAGCTAAAATGGTAAATGGCTGCATTTATATAATGCTTTTATCCAAAGTGCTTTACAATGTTCTGCTGCTCATTCACCCAGTCACACACCGATGACAGCACGCTACCATGCAGGGTCCCAGTGCAACCATTGATAGCAATTGAGGTCCGGGATCCTGCCCAAGAACACTTTAGCATGCAGACAGGGGAGTCGGGGGATCTGATTGGTGGATGAGGACCCTCTCTGCCTCCTGAGCCGCCCCTAAAGCTAAATCCTGATATATACAACAACTATGAAAAACATATCAACCAGCTCCACTGTTGCACTGGGTTCCTTAATCACATTAGTACATCAAATGTGTATTAATCAGCAGTGGAAAATCGTCCCCAACAAATGCGCTATTTCCTCCTGTTTGAGTCATGTTTGCTAAAAACTACAGTGACCAGCTGTTTTGGGAAATTACTACGCCTTTTCTTTTGTAATTTAGATGGACTATCCCTTTAACTCATACATGGGAACCATAATTTGTTTAAAAAAAAAAAAAAAAGACCCAACATCATTGGAGCTGCTTCAACAACATGACTTTTACTTTGGATACTTTGCATGTTCTCTCCATGTTTGCATGGATTTGTGCCGGGCGCTCCGGTTTTCATCTTTACATGTATGTTATGGTTAATTCTCCTGTCAGTGCCCCTAGACCACCTGCACCGGTGAAAGAACTGGAGTTGGTCCCTGGGCAGTGTATAGCAGCTGCCCACTGCTGCTAGTGTCTATGATGGATCAAATGCAGAGGATCAATTTCATTTCAATGTATGTGAGTGCTGAGAAATGACAATGAAGTCTGAATCTTAATCTTAATATTTGGAGTGTTTTTCTATTATGGCACAGAATCTGAATATTTTATCCACCACTGCATGTATCAATTATGTTTATGCTATTATGTTATCCATGAGTCTAGTTTTCTTAAGTATTGGGATTGGTGTGGTTTACATTCTGCATCAGCATTGTATTGGTATGAATCATATCATGAGAGTAGGAGGCTCTGTTTTTGTATCTCTCATTTTAGAATGGAATTTCCTCATTTGACATCTCTCACTGCCAAAACCCAGAGGCCTCGGTAGAAAAAAAAGAAAGCAAAAAGAATTTGGCCTCCGCAAGGAGATGCTTGTTTCCATGGCAATGTGGAGCATGTGCTTGTATGTATGATGACCTCACCCATGCATGTCCTCCTCACCAGCCTCTTCTTCTGCGAGGATGCAGACAGTGTCTGCCTCCACGCGGCACATGGTGCAGTCACATGTCAGGCTCCGGTTTATACGAGTACTTTGTGTTCAACACGTGATGAATCCACAACAGAAGGTCACCAGATGAAGTTTAAAATCATTGTTCTCCAACATGTTGAGGATATTCATAATTCTGACAAGCCGCAGCTCAGGTTTCCTTCTGTCTTTGAACAAGATACCTTGTGCTGGTTTATGGCATTTCAGGGAATTTTTTCCGGAGACATGCAAGAATGAAGTTTATTAAATTCTCATCATTGGTCTCTGTTTTCAGGTGTTTTATACATTTTCATACCTCATAAAGACACAAACTATTCCAGCCTTTTCTGACTTTCCTGAGCTCGAAAACAACTACTGCATTGTCCACTTTGGGGCTGTGGAACAAACTGTAAATACAGCATTGGCCATATTTCTCCTTTAAAATATAATCACATTGCTTTAGGAATTCCTCAACAGCAAAAGTAATGGTAACAATTTACAATAATGTACACTAAATCTTGAGTAGTTACCAGCGAACAAATAAGGAACAAATATCGCTATTTCTGAAAGCCTCCACAGGCACATGTTCCATCTTCTGTGTTTAATATGTGTAGAAGAAGAAAAAGGAGACGTGTCTTAACAAATATTCACTGACCATTAGACCCGCTAACTTGTCTGAGCTGATTTCGAAATCAGGTTGCGTCACGCACATAAGGAGTAACTCCACAGATGTTAAGGTTAGGAAAAGGTTAGCAGTAAGTTGTCAGTCCGGCAGTAAATATACAGCACAGGCTACAGTGTGTCAGTTAAGAAATGCTGAAAAGTCACATCTGTTGTTTCCCCAAGTGCTGAAGGGGGTTAGCTCCAAAGTTAGCAACAATGGGTTAGCCTAACCTGAAGACACTGCTTTTAAAGCTTACTAGAATGACCTGCTGTTTGCTGCTTAGATGATTAATGAAGCTGGAAAAGTTGCTGTCAGCTTGCAGTTAGTATTATAATCTGTACACATGTACAGACAAACTTCATCTTCATACAACTCTGGATGCGTTTAACATTAATATCTTATTGTTTTGGAGACCTAAATATCTGGGCAAGCTCATGCCCCTCTAACGCTGCCTCAGGTCACATCACTTTATGCAACAGTACTTCCCAACACTTGTAAAAAAACATGTTGATGTATAAAATCAGTGCTGTTCCCCTTTTAATATCCTCCATTATCTTACAGTTGTCACCTGTGTTCACAGATGTAGCTGTTAAGCAAAAGTTACATCACTTATGAATGAATGTAACACAGTAGTTTGCACTGAATAGACTATTTACACTGTATGGCCAAATATATGTGGACATGTCTACATACGTTTGTGTGCTTTTGGGGCTTATTTTTCATGGTTTGGATTAATGAAGGTTCCAGATGAGGGAAATATGTATTGCTAAAGCATACATTGACTTTTTTAGACAATGACATGCTTCCAGCAGCATTGTTGTGAAGGCCCTTACCTGTTTCAATGTGACACTCCCCACCCCTGCACAGAGCCAGCACCATAAAGAAATACCTGTTTTGATTTGTGGAAGAACCTGCGACATCAACATCATCCAACGCCTGGGATGAACTGGAACTCACACTGACTGTGCTCTTGTGGTTGAAGAGGAGCCGCCAGGTTGCAAAATCCGAAGGACAGCCTGGAACTAGAAGAGTGGAGATTGTTAAAGCAATCATTGGAAACATACTTCAGTCATTAGATATGGGTATTTGCATGAATGTAGACAACAGTCAGGCTTTTCTGGCCTTCTTAAACTAAAACATTATTGGTGGGATACTGCTGTGATATTATGTTTATGTTGGATGCTGGTGCCCCCCAGAGTTATATAGTGGTAATACACCTAAAACATTCAATTCCCCTATTTGACAGGTAGACGCAATTCCCATCTTTTGCCAGCAGAGGGAGACAACCTCTATTTGTAAATGTTCATACTTCACAGAAATATGAAATAATGGGATTATATGAGATTTCCACATTCATCACCTGACTGCTCCTCATGTGTTAATTTACAGCTGCTTCTCAACATTGCGTATGTATTGGTTTTTTTTTTCATCAAGTCTGCTCCAGAGAGGTAGAAATAATCCAGTTCATTTTTATTTTTATCCACACTCATGAAAAATCCACCTCAACTCAAGCTCTCCTACTACTTTACTACGTCTGAGCTTTTGAGCGCACCACACAGACCTCATCAGCACTATGTTTGCTCAGTCGCCATGGCGCTGTAGATGTTTAACTTTCCATAATTCTGAACACCTCTACGACTTTTTAAGTTGACAGTTCAATCTCACCTCAAGATCCACTTGCTCACTTCTTTTGTGGTGCTTTTGATTGTATTGCATGGTCATCATCAGCTTCAGAGAAAGTGAGTTGCTTTCAAATCTTGTTTCCAAGGTCAGGAGTGAATTGTAAAGCTCAATGTTTGAGGGCCCAGCAGGAACATCAGCGTTGCTATAGAGACGTGAAAGTGTGAGTCATGACTCTACAACCTTGACAATGAATAACTTGACCACATGAAGAGGAGAGTTTTTATTGAATGCATGAAAATCAGAACCTCATTGAGGATTTTCATGTTAATAGGACTAACTGGGAGACATCCCACATGGGAATTTACTTTTAATAATTTAGAATTATGCCCACATGGATAAATCACAAAAATACAGTATTAACCAGCTGATGTAGCTGTGTTAAAAGTATTTATCTGAGTATGTAAGACTGTGAGAAGATTCGTTATAAATCAGTTCCGTCATTTCTCGTTTTAGAGCGTTCACTCCTCGGTCACAGACGTCTTCCTCTGGGACAGCACCAGGTCCTTGACCTCAGGTGTCAGAGACATGAGCTGTGTGCGGACGCTCTTCGCCTCCTCGTCCTGCTCCTCCGCTTTGTCCTCCTCGCCCTCGGCCTCCTCCTGCTTCCTGCCTTGACTCTGGCTCACCAGCTGCTTCACCACCAGGCTCTGGTAGGCAGACAGCAGCTGCTGCTTCTCCTGCAACACACGGGGACGGACACACACACACACAAACATTTCAGCACGTTAACTCGCTAAACAAACGCTCGATTACACCGACAGCTGCTGTGTCTGAAAATTGTAAACAATCCTGGGATGGTTTTCGTGTTTTTTTGCTCCTGTCATTGTGGGAAAAAAAAAAAAAAAAAAAAGATCTTCATGAACAGGTTGTGATGGATGAAAGGATGCAGGTCATCCTTTGAGAGAAAGCTGCGAGTGATAAACAGCGGCTGACTCTGCTCTGAAAATGTTTCTCATCTCCAACAAAGTCATTTAAATAAAGGATTATTTAATTTACTGATGTTTACAGATTTTAAAATTCCCTTTCCGATTCATTCGTTTGCTACAGGTGGGGACTTGTTAAAAGGTGGGAATGACACTACTGATTGGATGCTTGTCTGCTGGCTGGCAAGTCAGTTGCTAATGATGAGTGTGACTTGAACACCCAGAGGGAAAGAGTTGCTCAAATTGGATCGAATTGTTCACAGTTTGATTTGAATAAAACTATAATCATTCAATTCCAAAAAGCCATTAGGCCACATTTGTCTATTAACTGTTCTTTCCACAGTTTTTTCATAGAAATGTTTGCTCATCTTATTAAACTGCTTCTTACATGAACTCCCCTGCTGGTTTCTGGGGTGACTTCATCATCATCATCATCAGGAAAGCCACAATCAGAAAGCACAAATACAACACAGCACAACAGTTCCATACAGACTGACTTGGGGACAATAGATTGCAGAGGTGCAGAGGAGTTTAAAGTTTGTAGTGCAGTGGGGAGAAAGCTTTTTTTTTTTTTTTTTTGAAACGGTCTGTCCTGGTCGGCAGTGATTTACGGCACTTTGGTTCTCGGTCTGGAGGGTTGTAACTGATGGAAGTCGGGTACCAGTGGTTTTAGATGACTTGATGAAAATCTTTTGTGAGTCTGGCTCTCTGAACTGTTGCGCCAGACTGTCATGGATGATGTGAAGACAATTTCAATTATCGCTGCTAGAAGCCACTAGCTTCTGTAACTCAGTGCAATCTCTCATTCACTGTTTCTTTCATCTGTCTTTCTGGAAGAAAGAAAAAAAAAAAAAAAGTCTTCCTGTTCATATTCTAGGACAAATGGCCTCAACTACACAAGTTTTTAGAAGTTGAAACCCTCGTAGTTTTAACAAAGTTTAGACAATGATTACTTTGTGAGCATCTAGAAAAAAAAAAGACTACAGCTCCCATGAACACTTACATGACAGTGACCTGCGTCATTGTAACTTTTTAAAAGCACATCATTTGAAGCCAGACAAGATGGATTCTTGCGTGATCTCGTGAAGGTTAACTTCATCCTCCAGTCGCTGGATTTTTCACTGACGGTTCTAACGACCGTTGGATTTATGCTGCTTACTTTTTCCTCCTAGACTTGGTGTCGCTTCAGATTTCTGTTAAGCTGATTAAAACCACTAAATAACACACTTTTTTTTCAGCATGGTATTCCTCCAGCAGACATATGTTTTCAGCAGGTGTAAAATGTGTCAATCTTCCACCGCTGTTGCATTGAGGGTTGCTGTTTTTACTCTTTGGATACATTTCTACAGGAAGCTCCACTGTCTTCAGGCATGTTATGGTTATGTTTGGTTATGGTCACGTTACCGCCTAAAGTCAGTGAGTGTGAGACATACCGTGGGTATCTTTCCTGTGAGTGTGCCGATGATCTGAGGCACGCAGCGTCCAGGAGCGTGCAGCATGCAGTGGGTGCTGGCCTGAAACAGCAGCACGCAGGTGAGGTGGAGGACCAGAGCGGGATCCTCCGCCTCCTTCAGCTGCTCGATGAGAGCCTGGCGGTGCAGGAACAGGGCTTGTCTGAGAGGAGAGCGCACACACACACACACACATACGTACAAGTCAGTAATTAAGAAACAGAGTGGAAAACAGAAATCAAACAGTGGCCTTTTCATTACCTCTCTTTTTTCTTGTCTCCCTTCTTCAGCATGAAGCCACACACCTCTGCACAGATCTCTATGTTGGTCACAAAGTCTTCAATTGTCTGCGAGGAACAAAAAGGTGAAGTCATTTCTCAGCTTCCTGTCTCCGTATTTGATGATGATGATGATGTAACCGACTGGAAACAAACCTACTTTGCCGTTCAGGCAGTTGTGCAGCTTCATCAGAGGCCCTTTGGTCTCCTCTGATAGCTTGCCCAAAATCTTCACTCTGACCTGAGGCGACACATCAGAGATAGTAAAAAAGACGAACAAGTCCTAACGAGCTCCCATGGTGCATTTCAAACACTTTGACACACAATCCTAACTTGATTTCCACTGTGATCTCTCGCAGCTGATTATCTCTTATTCTCCGTCATGCTGTCAGAGCGGGAGAAGCTTCTCACCTCGTTGGTGATGGAGCTGGGGTTCTCCACAGACATCATCAGGTCGGCAGCCAGGAAGTTCACCAGGATGTTGGTGACGTCCGTGCACACGGTCTTCAGGACGTGCTTGGCGATGAGGACCTGGGTTTCGTCTGCAGGGTCAAAGTATATTAGTTACGTGAATCCTTGGAACCCCAAATTGTTTCTGCTGTTTGAACTCCTTTTATTTATTTGATTATAATATTATTTTCAGAATAAGTTATTCCAGATCAGACTACATGAAATCAGTTCTATAATGACCAGACACAATAGATGTGGGGTGCTTGAGGGGGGAAAAAAAATAAAATTGGTGAGTGTGAATGGTTCCAGGGTCACTTTTCATCCTGATTACATACAGAGATATTTGTTGACAGCAGGCTATGATTGGTCGAGGTCCAGTGAGTAGTCTGCCCCTGTCTCAATGCCACATGACAGCATGAATTTATGACTATGATCCCTTAATTTGGCACACTGACTATCTAAAAAAAGCAAAAAAATAAAGTGTAGTCTGATCCTGGTGTTAGGCTGTTCACAAACACCGTCACCTGGCATGTAAAGTGGTATTTAAAATGGTGTGTTTGCACTATTTTACAAAATGCATATATTGTTAAGAGGTTTTTTTGTGCGTCTACATGCTTTGGGTAAACAGGAAGCTAGATGTAGCTTTAGACTGGTGAGTTAGCTGCTGCTCTTACAGCTGAATAATGTTGCATTATATGAAGATGACATGTTGGTGTATCTACACTATAAAAAGTGGTCTTCCTCATCTCAGCAAATTGAGATACATCAGTTGTCATGGAGATGGCTCAGTTGTCATCACATGACCTAGTATGGAATTTCACTCCCATGTGTATGTATAGTGTATATGTACACTTACTGGCCACTTTCTTAGGTTGAGTTGTTATTATTATTATTTTTTTTGTTACCTTTCATGCTCATCACAACACGACTGTGAGGCAAGACGTGTATTGATCTGATTTCCTAATTAATGACTTTAATTTAATTGAGATAAAAGAAAAAAGTGTGAGCCGCTAGCTGGTTCTGGATGTACCTGAGAAGAATTTGGTGCCTTTTTCAAAGAGTCGGATGTTGTTGTAGAGGTTGGTGATCTCCTCCTGCAGGTCCTTCATGCTCTTCTTCTTGTTGGCCCCGGATGGAGAGCTGGTGGAGGACGCGAAGACGCTGCGCAGCACCTCCTGATAGGTTTTAGTCAGAGGCCTGCAGAGAATGGACTTATTTGTTCTCCAGCTTTCTTTTGGAAAGTCTTAGCAGAGAAATATCATTTTTAGAGAAAAAGCCTCTGTATTACCGTACTAAATGTTCCGCCAGCTCAGAGAGGATTTCTTCCGGGCAGTCGTTCAATCGCTTCTCTAAAGCGGCTTCGATCTCCTCCTGGGCCATGAAGGGGACTTCAGTCTGTTTGTTGCGATCTTTGCAAAAGGTAAAACACAAACTAATTAGCCTCACGTGGATATTACCTTTGTCTTCTATGAAAAAAAAAAAAAAAAAAAGCTTAACAACCCAAGAGAGAGATTTCTACTCAACCAGCCGTTACGCTGCTGTTTCAGTGACATGCCTCACTGAACAAGCTTAATGTGCACATAGAGACATTATGTCCCAGAGAAGATAAAACACTGTTGCAGCTGTGAATGTACTTTGCTGCGAAGGTCCGGTTTCTTCGTCGCTGTCCTCGTCTTTCCTCCCTTTCTTCTTGGTTTTACGAATCCGGATCTCTCTGGCGTTGCCTCCTCCGCCCGCTTTCACGCTGCCGCTGCCCTCTGAGAGACAGAACAGCTGAACTCAATGCCTCAAAGGAAATGAAGTTATCATATATCACAGATATTCCTGCGTTTTGTGTTTGTGTGTGCGGTGTCAGGCGGGGAGGTTTTAACCGACCTGTGGCCTTCTTCTTGCGCTCTGCCTCTCTCTTTTCCTTTTTCGACATCGACGAGTTCTCCGTCAGCAGGGACGAAGGCTTCAGATCCTCTTCGGTTATCAGGAACACCGGATTGTTCTTAACTTCCTGAGAGCCACATCAAAGAAAAAAGCAAAGACGCTGTAAGTGTTTCAAACTTCATTCGTTTTATTTGGACATGAGTGACAGATGACACTGTACCTTCTGAGCTTTCTGCTGCATGGCTTCGTCAAACAAAGAGAGGCAGCTGCTGATGAACTTCTCGCTGACGACCACAGTGCCCCCCAGCACCCTGGCGGAGGATTGCACGTTAGTGTTCCTCATGGCCTGGTTGATCAGCATCCCGATGTCCTCCATCGACAGGCAGCTCGGCAAAATCGGCTAAACCGGCCAGAGTGAGAGTGAGTGAATTGGAAGTTGCAAATATTTTCATCATAAGTTAACAGTGAATAGAGTTGATTAGTTGAAGACGGAGCACCTGTATGTCGGTCCAGGTGTCAGAGTTGACGGCTTCCTCCACAGAGGCCTCCACCTGGTCGACCAGAGCTTGACCCACACAGGCCGCTCTGAGGAACAGCAGCTTGTTGGACTTGAAGCGCTTCTTGATGTAGCTGGAGGGCTCGGGGATCCCCAGCCTGACCAACGCGTCGAACTCTGCGGGAGGAAGACTTCGTCAGTAACACTACACACACACACACACACACACATCATAAAGCTCTGTTTCAAGTCTATCTTCGTGCGGATTGGCTCTCTGAAGAAGCCAGGGGACGTAGTGAAATGACTCCTCCATGTAGCACAAACCAGAAAACACATTTTTCTTCATGCGTTACATATACTGCAACTCAACCATGCAGTAGTACCACCCAACACCTGGAAACACTTTGATGTATTAAAATCAGTAGAAAGTTCCCCTAATGTTGCACTGTCCAGCCTCCCATCAGCTTTTTTTAAAAATTAAACTGGACTAATGGTTAATAATAGCATATCCTCTACACATTATGCAAATTAAAAATAAAAATAAAATTTCATGGGCGCTCTTCAGACAAACCTAACGAAGGCTCAGGGAGCATAAAAATGGAGAAATTCAAATCTATATAATGGTGATTGTTTTAAACTTAGGGAGGGAAAAGATCTCGTCACATCTCATGAGCTCATAAAAGTTCATATATTTTATCAGGAGTCTTAAAACTTGCAGGGATTGTACTAATCTGTAAAATCTCTAAAACAATGCAGGTTTTATGTGACTTTCTATTAATTCTCTAGATGTTATAAATGTCAGCCCTTTACTGATCATCTTTTGTCTGGAACAATTAGAAAGTGTTCTGGTTATCCTTATATGCTAAGTACAGTGGTGAGAACTGTTTCCATTTGGACAGCTCAGAGTCATTTCACAGTTGTCACTTTTGTACTGAGACTTATTGTATTATATAAAGTCAGAAGGAGAGGTTCAATGCTGAAAAAAAAAAGGAAATGAGATGCAGCAGGAATGCATTAATAATAACTCTAACGATAATCATACCTAAATATCCGTTCTGCTGGAGGAAAGAGTCGACCCAGGCGTTCTGCGTTTTGGAGTAAATATCGGGGATGTACACGGCTTTGTCCTGCCGCCCTCCGACCACAGTTCCTTTAAGGCGCCCGGTGTTCACCAGCTCTTCAAGGACAGCTGGCGACGACAAAACCCATCAGCACAATAATATATCACACGCTGTGATACACTAGCGACAATAAAACATCATAACAGCCTGTCCTTACAATACAGAAGATGCTCCTGAAACCCAAAGGCTCCAATCATGCTGCTGACAGGTGTCGGCCTACAGAGGAGAGTAGGAAAGGAGAGCATTTAGTATAAAATATATATAACAACTGTTTACTGTGGCGCTGTATGGGAGCGATGATTACCGTGTGATGGCGCTGAAAAGCCCTCGTATCCTGGCTTTGTGGCGAGCGACAAAAGCCGGAGTAAATATGACCCCTCTGTTGTACTGGTCCATTTCTCCTTGGATAAGCCTCCCGAGACGCTTCGACAACTCCTGAAATACGAGAGAAAACACACACTTGATCTGAGAGTGCCAAGAGGAATCAATCAACCTCCCAACAAAGATGACACAATTGGAATTTATTGCCTCATTCATCCTGAGATTTACTGTGTGATGCAAACATGCCAGACAGGCCGCAGACTGTGTGACTCACCTCCGTTAGGAAATCTCCCGGGAGGTCGTAGCTCTTGCATAACTCCGCGATACTGATCAAACCGGCCTCCTGCAGTTTGTCGTTGACTTCCTCGGCTAAACGGTCCAGGTAGGTGCTGCACACGACACGAGATCATCGAAATGTTAAAGACAGACGCAGCTGTGGAATGTAAACGCGTGACGCTACGGTTGTGATGCGGAGGAAACGTTGGCGCGAGTCGACGCGCCGTCCATGAGTGGATGAGCCTTCTTAGCTACTGTAGCTGCGGTGGTGACAGTGTTTGCTGCATGTCATGGTACTGAAGGAGCAGAATAGAGTGTTATAGGTATGTGATTGGCTGGTGGGTAGATGGAAAATAATAATTTGCCTTAAAAAAAAAAAGTTGTTACAAATGACATCTCCCATATACTGCGTGTGCCTGGTGGACAGACTGACTGACACTCTGTAGGGTAACATGATGATCTCATACTCACTCGTCGATCAGCTGTCCCAGAACCAGCTGAACACCTTTATCAGACTTGGCTATGTCACCTGCTCTGTTTTCAACATGGACCCAGTCCACGTTGATAATCTGTGAGAAATATGATCAAAATGACATTCAGTGGAAGTTTTAATATGTAATTCATGATAACATTGGCTATTGGTGCATGGTGCAGGACTGATGGTTGTACACACCTGCTGGAGGTCCACGATGTTGACTCGTCCTGTGAAGCAGAACGATAGGGTTTAACCACTGTTATGTCCACTTCAGAATATACTACACTTAACGACAGTGTCACTGAGACTGATTAGTGAATACAAGGAAAGTGACTTCATCCCACAGAATGTGTAACGCATGTGACTGTTATATATGTTCTTCTGTAGTGTGACAGCTGTTTTATAAAAGCCTGTTCAGTAGATGTGAGTAACGTTTCTGGAAGTTGTGTTTCACGTCCTGCTGGCTGTTAAACTCACCTCCATGGACGTAGAGTTCATCTCTGATCTCCCTGCTGATCTGGGCTGGGGTGATGTACTCTTTTCCGTCCAGCGTGTGCACCACATCCAGCTTCTTGTCTTCAACCAGCTTCGCAATAATCTCAATGCAGTTCCTCTCCGACAGCCTGCGGAGAAGAGGTTTACAAAAGTGATAAAAGTGGCTTTTTCCCTGCTTGTAGACGTATGTTTGTTTCTTGTTGTTGAAAACGACAACTGATAAAGGAAACAACTCAAACAAACCAACTATCCGTTACTTTAGAATCAAAGTTCAGTGTTAGCTAACATTAGCTTTGCTGCTAGCAGCTGCTTGTTACATGTTGTTACCTCTGCACTGTCTCAGCAAACTGTGCTCTCTGGAAGTCAGCGGCAAGCCGGCGAATCTCTTCCCAGTCAGCCGCCATTGTTAAAAGTTTATGTTTCTGCAAAACACGAACAGTAGGTTCTTTAAACGCTATCACTAAGAAGGAGTGTCAGCTAGCTGGCTAGCGAGACTGAAGCACTCAGCTCAGCCACACGTCAACATAGACTGACGTAGGACGGAAAGCCAGAAGGAAGACCTGACGTCACCATAGAGCTGAGCTGTGTTCAGAATCGCCCAAACCATACAATTAAACGATTAAAAATAATAAAATAAATTAAAAGGTGTAATTGGTAAATAATACAACGTAAATAATACACTAAATAAAGTTAAAAAGATAAATTAACATAAAATAGGTCTTCAATTTGAATTAAAAGGTTTGTATATTTAGGGTCTGTTATTTTGTAAAGTTTCATACATTTCAGAAGTTCTGTTGCAGATTTTAAACTTATATATTTCAAGGATTTACCATACAGTCGAAACTCATTATAAAAAGCTTTGGAAATGGGCGCAGTTTTAATAAATTTGGCTTGTGTATATAATATTTTGCCGTTATGAGAACTGTGTTAATCAGCAGATTTTCTTGTTTCTCTTTCATATCCAGTCAATACATCGGAGTGAAAGCAAACGGAGAAAATATGCTCTGTAGTTTCAAGATGAACAGACATTACTTTCAAAACTGAATCTTAATCTAAGGAATTTGCTAGAAAGATTTTGGTCATTAATTATTTCAAAATTAATTTCTTTAGCTTTGGGTATTATGGGAAAATGTAAGAATTCTGTTTTTACAGCTGGATACCTTAATAGGCAGCTTCTTCATGTAATAATCACATTTCAAAGGAAAGTTTCCCAAATAATTAAATGACCTGTGAAAATGTGCTCTAAACTAGCTAGTAATTTTAAATAGGATTTAAGCCCTTTCAATTGTATTGTTCCATTCATACATTCATAATCAATGGCTTTTAAACCACCTTCTTCATAGTTTTGTAACAGAATGTTTGTTAAAAACTGGCAATTAGCCCATCTGATCCTGGGGACTTATTCAGTTTTATTTATTTCTATTTAATCTTTATTTAATTAGGCAGTCTGAGATTACAATCTGTTTCCAAGAGAGACCTGAGAACAACAACGACAACAAAATCCCACTGATAAGACAAGAACACAATGAGCAGACAAACAACACAACTACACAATAAACAAGGAATTCATAAAAAATATTTACAGGGATCATAAAAAACATAAGATAATAAGACTTTAAAATGTCCAAGGGGAATGTAATACTTAATTTTGAGGCCGGTTTACAGTTCATTCCATTTAAAAGGTGTATTGCACCTGAAACCAGTTCAGCCAACATTAGTGCATACATGAGGGATATCTAAGGTTAAGTTGTCATTGGATCGTGTACTGAAGATTTAATAAGAGATGTGAGGTAGTTTGGAAGTGTCAACAGTAGAGCTTTACAGAGCTCTTGTCTGTAAGGAAGTCCATCCAGCTATGTGATACAGAGAACAATGATGGGTACGAAATTTGACATTAATGATAAAGCGTAATACACTATGATACACAGGGTTTAACTGCTAATGTTTTGATGGGGCAGCATGACAGTACAGAATATCTCCATAGTCAAGAACAGACATGAAGGTTGTCTGCACAATAATTTTACAGTTGGAAGAAGACAGACAACTTTTAATTCTATACATGAAGCCTAGTTTGATTTTTAAGTTTTGAGTCAAATGTTGAATATGAATCTTGAATGGCAGTCTGCTGTCAAGCCAAATTCCTGAGTATTTGTATGACTCAGAAAGAGTAATATGGGTGCCATTTAAAGTTTTAATGGCAGGATAGTCAGAGTCACTAGTGGAGGTGGAGAACACCATGTACTTGTTTTAAAACTACTCTGTGATTAAGGAGCGATAATTGGAAAGCATCAAAGGCAAACTGAAGATGAGTCAGGGCCAGGACTGGGTGCAGCCTGGGGCATATAACATTGTATCATCTATAAAAAAACAAGGTCATTGAAGTAACAATTAGGGAAAATTATGTTACTTATGTATAATGTAAAACAGCAATGGACCAAGGATAGACCCCTGTGGCATCCCATTTCTGATGGTAAGATGGCTTGACTGAGCACTATCAGCAACACCAGTCTGAGCTCTCTCTATAAAGTAAGAGTGGAACCAATTAAGTATGGCTTTATCTAAACCTATGGACTATAGCTAGTGGAGGAGATTTTATGTTTATTATGTTATGTTTATATTTATTTATTAAATGCTTTTGAGACGTCAATGAAGAGAGCAGCACAAAATTTCTTTTATTCAGGAAGCTGTGACCCGGGGCGAAAACCGGACTGTTGTGACTTTAGTAAGTTCAGTGAATCAATAAAGACATGCAGTTATGAACAATGACCAATGACTCTAGGATCTTTGTTGAGAAAGGAAGTTTAGATATTGGATGGAAGTTGAAATCGGAGACATCACCACTTTTGTTTAAGGGTACTACTAAGGTGCTTATCTATGAAGCTGAAATCATGCCTGTTAAAAAGGTTTGGTTAAAAATATGTGCTACACGTGGACAGAATAAGGGGGCACTTAGATATGGTAATTGCCAACATGTTAATCTGCAGACTCATTATTAAATAAAATACCAGAGGAGAGGAATGGTGATTGAAATCATCAACTATGGATGATCTGTTGGGAATATGATCAGATACTTGTTTGATTTGTGGTGGGACATGTGACCACAATAAATTCTTAAGAGATGCTACAATGTTCCAAAATTTAGTGGAACTATCACAGGCAGAGAGAGAGAGAGAGATGACTGATAATAATTTGATTTAGCCTTCCTATCAAACTGATGCAGATGTTTCTTTGTTGCCTGAAGGTTAACCAGTCCTCAGGGCTGCCACTGGATCTAGCCTTGGGCCAGGCTTTGTCTCTGCTGTGGATGGCATTGGAGAGTTTGTGGGGCGAACCAAGGACTGCATTTGTTTTTAATTCTATATTTTTTTTCATAGGGGCATGTCTGTCAGCAATCACATTAAAAGACTGTTAAAAGTTTTTTACTTATAGCCTTATCCAGTTCTTCTATCAATATATCAGACTCACAAAGATTTCTTGATTCTTTATTAACCTATTGCTTTTTACTATGTTAAAGAATTTTGAACATTGAATAGGTGAACAACAGGATTTAATAATTCCTTACAAAAGGAGTAAATTTCTTTGGTTATCAGACAGGGTTCAGTGCATTCTTTGTTGTTGATGAGTGGTGCTGTAATTCCATTTTTTCCTGTCTTTTTTTCTAATTTACAAAAGTAAATGTTTTTTTCTCTTTCCTCTATTCATTTGGTTTTTATCTGATAAAAGCTCCTTTTGCTATAGCTTGGAAGATGCAATCTTACTTATTACGTGACTATGATTTTTTGCTGTTCTTCACTAGATGGATTAGTTATATTATGATATATATTTAATTCTTTAATCAGTTATTTTTCCTCCTCTTCTTTTCATGGGCCAATATTTTGCTAAATGTAATTGAATATTGTCCTACTTTATATTTGAGATTATATTTGAGATTATTGTCCCTTTTGCCTTTTTTATTTGATCTAATATAGATAATACAGTATGACAATAATCCTTGTGTAATAAAAGAATTGCACTGAATTGCCAGTATCCCTTATTTCTCCTTGAAAACATGCTGGTGTTTTTAGTTCTAGAGATGTAAGAGTGTGATCAATCAATGGGGCCTCATCAATGGACACTTTTGATATATTGGAAGAAATGCTGTTGCTAACTACCCAGAAATCTATTCCAGATCTTGAACAGTCATTTAGCTTAAACCAAGAAAACTGTTCTTTTCTTTTCAAACATCTTCTAATTTTAATCATTGCCTATTTAATTTAGTTCATCCAGTGTAATATTAAAATGGAATTTGTTCTCCAATCTCTGGCCAAGCCTGTGATCAGGATCCACAACATCCTCAATTTTTGGCGCCAGATGTGGTAGTATTTGGCAAAGGAGGTAGGTGATATCCTGTTTTTCTCCCTCCTTCCCTTTAAATCCATTGATTCACAGATTCCATCACCTTTTATATCTCTCAAGCTCTTGGCTTCTCTCTCTCAGTACTTAATTCTCCTTTGACAGCGTCAACAAAGTTTTGGGTATTTCCTCCACTGACTTTTTGCAGGCACTGATCTCTGCCATGTTGAATGCAATGCTGTCACAGTTTTCTTTTATCTTGGCTGTTGGTTCTTCAAACTTTTGGCCCTCTTTGTCGAGACAATTGATCATGGACTGAATAGAAGTTAGCAGGGCAGCATAAGATATCTGGTTTGACTCCATCTCGCCTGTCTTCATTCTTCTGGATGTTTTGTTTTTGTTAGGTGTTGTAGGCATCGACGGTGTCTTTGGTGATTTAAATACCATGCCTGTACTAAACACAACAGATAACTGACAGATAGTTATCAGATGTAGTTTTGAAAAGTACTGTTGGATAAATCTTGGTACTGTAGAGCATCTTGGCTGCCATCTTTCCCCCTCGGGAATTGCATACTAACATACTATTCATACTAAGTATGATGTTAAACTGAGTATATATTACATAACAGCTGTCTAGTATGTTTATTTTGTGTATGTGAGAAATGCCTTGATGTATACTAGATTAGCAGGAATTTCTGAATGTGCGGCATGAGTTTACTGGACATACTCAACTACCCCAAAATGCATTGCATCTCTTCAGACTGTGCAATGGTGGAGATTTTGAGTCAGGGTAAAAGTTTGGAAAGTTAAGTTTTAATATTTTTTCTACCATTTAGATTCCTGATATGTGGTCAGTTAATCCAGGTAATGTAAGTAAGTAAATTAAAGTAAAGTAAAGTTCAGTGTGAAGAGTCTGCTGGTAATGGCATACTGAGTTGTTCATTTAGTAGGCAGTATGCAGTACATACTGATTGAGTGTATAGTAGGCAGTGTGTTAATATGCAATTTCGAACATAACCGTATTCTTATTAAAGGATGGGTTCACTATTTTTTCCAAGTCTGTCTTAAAAACAACAGTCAGGAGCCCAAATGAAAACTGAAACATGTTTTTTTTTTGTTGTAATCATTCCTCCTGTTCACACTGACCATTGGATGATGCATTTACAATGAAAGGGGAGGAAAATCCACAGTCCTCCTTCTGTGCAAACATGTATTTAAAAGTTTATCTGAAGCTAAAATAAAGCTTCAGTGAGTCAAATCAAGTCGATATCTTTCAACGTTACAGTCGTTTTAGTGCCAAAGTCCCTCTTTTTGTTATTATACTTCCACCGCAGCTCAACACCTCACAGTCTGAAAACCACAAACTGATAAATTATGGCTGCATTCCATTTTGGTTTTCCAGTTTTAGGGCCTCAGTATGATGCATGTTGGGTCTAGGCATGGCTTCGATGGAAATGAGGCATCATTAATTAAAGTTATTAATTACACATGTGCTTTATCTGCAGTGAGAAGTGAAAATGTCTGCTGTTAAAAAAAAAGGTCCATCCAGCCGATGACAAATGAACATATAGACTGAGAATAACATGGATTAGTGCACACAGTAGATTAGAAAGCATGCACATGTTACTTGTGATCACAGTAACATGCTGGTGCTGATCCCTTCAGGATAGTAATTCTCACACTTAGCATTACACTAAATAATTAAACTAGTGTATATTTTATCATATCTGATCACACACTTTATATTATTTTATTACTAATGGTTTGGCTGATTTGTTTACAACTTTTTTTTTCCCTCATAATATACTATGTAGTTGTATGTGTGAGTGTAAAGTCAGTGTATAGTGTTGTGTATGCTGTTCTAGTTGTAATGTCATGAATCCTGCTTGTAGGCCCACTCCTTAAAATCTGATTTTTAATGAGCTCAGAGAAACTTTCCTCCTTCAGCAGATGAAGGTGAAAACAAACTCTGCACATACATCATTCTGCACAGAGAGGCTCAAACATCCAACTGTAGAAACAAGAAGAAAAACATATTTTTGAGTGGAGAGGGGATTTACATACATATATATATATATATTTTATCCTCGAGATTCATTTTTTTCGAATTCCTCACAGTTTTATACAGTAGTCTTTCATTTAACTACACATATTGCTTGTGTATATGACAAATAAACCTTTGAATCATTCAGTCGTTCGTCTTCTGCAGCCTGATTCTGGACCCAATCAGAGCAAATGACCAAATAATGAGTGGAATGTAATTCCTGAATTTAAACTGTTTCCCAGCCGGTGCCTGTTTTCAGTTTGGACATTTGGAAATCCCCGTCTTAGAGTATCCATCCTGCCATCTTTCCTACACAGTGAAATATGATATGGCATGTCAAAGGCACATACTGTATAACATAGCTGGAACATTCGAGTTGCAGTGCAAATGTCTAACCTCTAGGGAGCAGTAGAGTACAAGCCATTAAATGACTTCCAGAGAGGTCAACAGATGGTGCTGTGTTATATGAAGCACTCCATCATGCCAGCAAAGACCTGGTAGGAGTGAAATACTGTAATTATATGTCGTATGCATATTCACTGCAGGCTTATATGTAATTAATTGCGAGTTAATTTTTAAAAAAGCACAATCTCAGTGAGAAAGCTGCCCCTCTGTGTCTTGCAAAAGTGAGCTATGTCTCACAGCCGCGTGCGCTCTAAAGGCCCGCTGTGACAAGGAACTTCTTGAAATAAACTCTTCATAGCCAGCCTCTATATCCGCATACAGTGCGGCTGCAAGTGTGGTCTGCCAGTTTGATGAAATATACACTCTCTATCAAGAGGGTAAAATAGAAACTAATCACTACCCTCAAGCTAAGTTTTAGAATCAGGAGAAAAGTTATAAGTAGATTTGTTCAAACTTGAGGATATATTATATGATTCTCTTCATACAATTTCTGCCTTCAAGCAAAGATTTAAGTGACCAGTCGAGGTAAAGGGAAATTGTAAGATCATGATATGTTACAGACGGGTTTTGGACGGTTTCAGAGAAGTGTGTGGGTGGGATACACCATCCCTGGAGTGGGGGAAATGGAGTAGAGAAATGGCCTCACTGCGATATACTGAATTTTTTCCAAACATCAAACTGGTGTGTGTGTGTGACATTTGCATGTTTTGTGGCAAATGCACGCAGTTCTTTTTATTATAGTTCAGGTGGATGTGGGAGAGTTCATTATTGAATTAAAGTTAGTGAATGTTTTGTCTTGAAACTCATAACCAAGGTCGGCTTTTGTGCTCAAAGTACTGGAATGAGATGTCACATTCAAACTGTTGTATGTGACTTTTTAAAAAATATACTGTACACTGTGTCACCACATGGTTTAAATGAGGAATTTGACATAAAGCACCTCTTAATAAACTTAATAAATATTAAATGTAATATCCTTTATTCCACTTTTTAACAAGATGTTTTCCTCTGCTGCAACACTTACATAAATGCTATTTATTTATTATGCTCCACTGTAAGATCACATTGCATTTATTTGTTTTCACTGTAAATTTGCAAAAATCTGTATTATAATAATGTTTGAACATTTTAGAACACAACATGTATATTTATATATATAATAAATCTTTATGGGAAGATGTTTTTTTTTTCCTATCATGAGATCTCTCTATTGGTGGAACTGACATTTTTGTCTGCTGTTTGTTCACTTCAAGACCTTGAAGTCTGAGACATTGAATTTCTTTTAGTTTTTGAATTCAGAAGTAAAAGTAGAAATATCACAATAATGTCCTGCGCTGAAATATTTACTCACAATTTTTACAAAAAGAGCAAAAGAACAGAAATATAATCAGCAAATGTAGGCTAATGTGCAAATACATTTGTGAAACATTAACATTTCCATTATATTACATTCATGTAATGTAATATACACAAAATTTAATTATAGACTACATTCACATGTAAGAAGTAGCTGGCTTTATCTGTTTTATTTACTGTGGGGTATTTAATTCTATAACAATGCATCATATTTTATAAGCTGGTCATGTTCTGTGTGTAAAATATGAACTACTAATAACTAATACTAATACAAACTAGAACTAATAGCTTCTAATAATAGCTGTCGTGAAACTACAAAAAAAAGTACAATGTCCCCCTGCAATGTGCTGAAAGTATAAAGTAGCAAAAATGGACATTTAACAGGAAGTAAAGTAAGTAAATCTTGAGTATCTTGAGTAAATGTATTGAGTCACATTTCACCACAGATCAGATTTTTTACGCACAATTTGTGGGATTTCTAAGGACACAAAGGTTTTTCTTTTTAATCTTGGTTTGGATTCTTGGTTTGCTTGTTTAGTTTTGCACATCATTTAATCTGTTACTCCTGACTCATCTGTCAGTCCTACGTTTTTAGCTTTATTGTGTATTTTTATCTTCAGAATTTTGCAATCTGTCTGTCTTTGGTTAACATTTAAACAAACAAACTATCCACTTACTAGCTCCAATGCTTTCAACAGGATCCCACAGTCTTTGTGCAGTCTTTTCAACATCTCCATGACAACTAACAGCTAAAGACCTTTCCATATGCTGATGAAGACCATGAGATGTGGTTAAAAGGCCTGGTAAAGTTAGTGGATCTTGAGCTAAGTGGGCCTCTGTATATATATATGTGTGTGTGTGTGTGTATATATATATATATATATATATATATATATATATATATATATATATATATATATACATCTCACTCTCAACGTTTTTCTTTTACAAGATCCAACATGTTTGTTTAAATCTCTGGGATTCTTTGATTTAAAGTAATCTAGAGATTGCTGACTTCATTATTTGCAGATATGTGTGACTATATAAGATTATTTTTTGGTCTGTCTTTCATCTTATGTGCTATGTGAACTCTAAATCTCTCTCCGTCATGCTGGTTTGCAGCAGTGTAACCAGATTGCTCTCTTTAACAGATTGGAGTCAGATTGGATTTATGCACACACACCCAACAACCAGATGCTCTGCGGTTTATGGTGCTGTATGATGGGCCCGGGAATCCTGAATGATGTCATTCACAGAGTTGTAATGCTTTACAAACACGCTCCTTCGCTGAAATGTGCTGCAATGCTTCCTACGAGATAGTGGCCGGAAACGACTCCAACAGGCTGTTTATATCACAGGCCAGTTCTCTATGTCCCTTTATTAAATCTTAGTCTAAAGTAGCTGTACGACAAGACCGGAGATGTGGCTAATTGAGTCTTCAAAAGCTTTGATATTAAGAATTAAATAATAAAAAAAAAGTGTTTGATAAGTTGCTGCCTTCTAAAGGAAGAATAAATGTTCCCCCGGTCTAATTTCAAACTTCAAAGCATTCAAGCTTCTACGACAAAATTTAGGTCATATTTCCACAGTGAATAAGCATTGTGAGACTGCCTCTTTGAATTGTAATCAAGTTGAAGTCCATAAGTACACACGTTTGTCTCAGCAGCGGAGAATACTTCTCTCCCGTGACTTCAAACAGTTGAACTTATACCGTACTGTTGATTGTGTGATGAATTTGCTTTGAAGACGCCACTGAACGAAAAGGGAGATGCTTGTTAATATTAATCCTTTTTGTTTTCTTAAACGCATGCACTCAGGACATTTACATACACAAAAGAAAGCAGGTTACTCTGAGAAATCAGGTGACATTTCACACGCACCATAATAACCTGGTCACCCCCTACCCTAGACTTTATTTTGGAACCACGGCTTATGTATTTCAGAAGCATTGGGACACAAGACGCTGCGTTGATAGACTTATTGAAGCTACTTTTGAAGCAAACTAGTGCGTATGAAGTGTCGTCTGACTACGTTTTGAGACAGTTGTGTTTCTAGCTTGCCACACTTGTTGACAGCGTTAAAAGACGTCTGTACAAATGGGGATAACAGACAGTTTTTTCCTCAAGGGCATTCATAATGTACACACGGAAAGTGACAGAGAGTAGCTGTGTGAAGAATGGAAAACAGAGTTTGAAAGAAGAGTTCAAACAAGTGTTGGGAAGTTTGAGTGTTGTGTTTGAATGTTACCTTGATATACCCGAGTCTGGGTCTCTAAATGTATTTAACTTTCAATTTTGGGGGGTGTTTCTCAAGCATTATTGCACAGCTTTCAGCCCACAAAAGTGCAGGACATGCTAACAGGATGTGAGGGTATCAGGTGGCAGGAAACCTGATAACTTATGAAATCAAGAAGTGTTTTACTTAGTATGATAAATGTGTTAATGCTACGTATGTGTAATTTTAACACATCAAGAGACCTGGAAATGATGATGGTATTTAAATCAATATTCAAGACAGTTATTAGGCAGTCAGGAATGATACTAGCTAACAGGCTAACAAGCTCTGAAATGTACAGTCAGGTCATCAGATGGGTTACAAACAATTCCTGGTAATTCAAAGTCAAAAGAAAAACAAAAGGCCTAAAACAAGACCTGTTGTAAATATCTACCACAATTTCTCCAGACTTCTTGGTTCAACTTTTAACTAGCTTGCTGGCTGTAGCCTCCGTGTGTCAGTGAGGGATTATTAGCGACATTATGGGTGCGCTAGCTTTTTGTTTTATCTCTAAGCAAAGTGGTTTAGATAGAGCAGGTGTGGGAAGTAACTAGGTACATTTACTTATATACTGTACTTAAGTACAAAATTGATGTACTTTACTTGAGTATTTCCTTTTTATGCCAAATACTTCCATTCCACCACATTTCATATTGTACTTTCTACTCCACTCCATTTATATGACAGATGAAGATTTGACATAATAGATAATATACCAAGCTTTTAAAATACAACACATTGTTAAAGATGAAACCAGTGGTTTCCAACCTTTTTGGCTTTTGACGTCTTACACAAAGCAGTGTGTAGTCGGGGTCACATTTCACATGTCTATGAGTTGTTAACAGCTCCATCAAATAGTGATTTTTCCCTCTAAACTTCTCACATGCTTTCATTTTAATAAATGTTCAAATGATCCAATATTTCAGAAAAAAACAACAATTAGAGAAAAAGTCCAAAAACTGAAAACAGATTTGTGTATCAGAACTTTGTTTTTCCCCCATTAATCATTTCATGACCCCTCACATTTATATGGTGAGCACTGGACTAAAGTTGCTAACTGTATATAAAGTAGTCAAAACTAGCTCCACCTCCAGCAGCTGCAACAGTAACATGCTGTTCTAACACACTGATGCTTCAGTATTAATAATCTGATGATGTCATATATAATAATATCTCAGTCAGAGGGACCAAACCACTACTTTTACTGCTATACTTTAACTACATCAAGCTCATAATACTTTTTCATGCAGGACTTTTACTTATAATGGACTGTTTTTACACTGCTCTGATGCTACTTTTACTTAAGTAAAGGATCTGAGCACTTCTTCCACCACTGAGATAAAGTGGTCAACCTGTCTAATCATCTGACTGCTCTTTGCCCCATTGGATCTATTTTTAGCAATGTTGCTGTGTTCTCAGACCTCAGCAATTGCTTTGGGGAGTACAATTTTATCATAACTGATAAAACCGATGGCCTGAGCTACGAATAGGAATCCCACATTGTAATAAGCCGCAGTTTCCCTTGAAGTGCATATATAAACGTACTGATTTTCATGGTGCATTGCTGTTTATTCAAGTTAAGAAAGTTCAGACAACTCAAATCTGACTCAAGCTCGCGGTCCATTATCTCCAGCTATAAATACAGCAGGTACAGAGGCAGAGCTAGCAATGAGGCCTGATACTGACACCAGGCAGCTCCAGGTGCATTCTCTGTCTTTTCCTGCCATCCAATGGCATTGACACCTTGGTTCTCATCTTCCTCTGATTCCTCGAGGTGAGAGTGGGTGGTGAGAGCTGACAGTGATTATAGCAGTTGTTGTTGTTGTTGGTGGTGGTGGTGGTGGCCACATGTAGGTGGAACTTATTTATTCAGGCCAAACATTCCCGTTGCAGAACAAACACAAACCTCATTCATTTCTGTCCAAAACATGTGCAGAAACAAACAAGTTGAGAACACATTTTTGAGTGTTCCCTTTTAAAGTATATTTCCATGAAAGACTGAGCTCTTACCCCAGTTAAATTTAGGTCTTTTCATACCCACTTCAAAAGACAGCAGTACAAAATGTTTGCCACCCCACGGCTAAGAGCCCCAGTTAAGTCAGAGTATTAAAAAAGCTTCAGAGTGCCTTTAGCCCTGGGCTAATTTCACTGATTGCAATATAAAAAGGTGTGTTGAGGTCACAGCATATACAAACAGAGCTCTTAAAGGGTAGGCATTTTACTGTATACTTAGCTAATTTAACTATATTTCAATCTGTGTTGATTATCTGCCGAATCAGACAGAGCGGCGGCGGTAGCTGGCAAGAGACGGGAAAAAAAAGTGGAAGCGAGGCAGACAAAGGGGAGAAAGGGAAATAGGGAGAATGCGTCAGCTGTCTTAAGTCCCGCTATAGCTTGAGAGGTTATGGGTGTACACACTACTGCCAAGTGTAATGAGGGTGCAGCAAGGGTGACCACCAATCCACACACAAGCTCCAATAATTTCACTAAACTTCCGCCTGTTTGAAGGTACTCTGACCTTATAACACGAAACACAAGTGCTTTTTAAAAGATCATTTGATACAATTGGCTAAATATATACCCGGTTATGAGGATGCCACATGAAGAAACAGCATTTCAGTCACCAACGAGCTACTGATGTCAACTGAGCTGAAGAAAAAAAAAAAAAAAACATGAGTTATGAACGAGTTTTGGGGTCAGGACAAAACATTTCTGTGGAAGATTTTGGAGCTTCACGCTGCATTTTTGTGGCGCTCCACCTAGACAGCAGTCTCTGAAGACACAGTAAAGGTTGGAATTTCATGTTTTCCTCTTGTCAGTTCCAAACATTGCAAAGATATGTTGTGTTTTTACAGTCTCTGCAAACGTCGTCTTTTATATGTACCTTTTACCTTGCATTTTGCATGTTCATTCCCATCATATCCTATTCTGTGTGTTACAGTAAATGAGGAAGAAAGGAGACTTAAGAGAACAAAATAAAGGAAAGAAAAGGAAAGGGAAATAAAGGGAAAGAAAGGCAAGAGAACATGTTAAAAGGAAAAGAGTCCGGGGAGAAGCTGAACTGAAAGGAAAGAAAAGGACAGGAAATAAACAGGAATGAAAAGTGTGGAAAGAAAAGGAAAGCGAAGGGAAAGTAAAGAAAGAAGATAAAGGGTAAGGAAAGGTTTTGAAATGTGATTTTCTCGGTTCAGCCATAGTTCACGAGAGGATGAGTCTATCATCCTTCTTTGGCAAGGTCTATGTCCCCCGTCCTTGGGATCCAGATTGCCAGGATCTGTCATACTGGGCAAGAGACAAATTCCATCAACAGATGTCATGTTACAGTTGTGGGTAAGGGACCTTGGGCGATGGGTACATATTATTCTGTCGCACATACGGCTCAGAAAGAAAACCAAAAATCACAGTTAGAACATTTGCATGAAGAAAGCAGCAGACTGAATGTCTAAACAATTCACTGCAAATCAATAGTGATAAACTACCCAAACAAACAAACAATAAGGGGTAAGCCCTTTAATGACTAGGTTGGAATATTAGATCACATCCAACACCAATATGCCTGTGACAAATAGGAGCTGATCGACAATTTCTAAAGAGATAAATTGGGCTGTATTTACTGATAATTGGGTAAAATTGACCCCCTCTAATTCCCAAAGGATTCCTCTGATCAACTCCATTTTATACACAGCTAACTGCTGCACACAGATCTCTAGCTTCACCTACATGTTCTTCATTAACCAAAAAAATAGCCTAAGCTTTTAGCCTACAGATTTTCCAGAATGGCAAAATGAGAGATGATAATCAATGGAATTGTTGTATTTTGAAGAAGTTTTCAGAATAAGGAAAGGAAATTGAGAAGGCAGCTATATCCTGATAAAAGTTTTTTATATTTACACAGCCACGCTAGCAGACCCTATGTGTGTACCAAACTTCAAGACAGTTCATCTAATAGTTAAGATATTTCATTTTAAAAAAACACACACACACACACACACACACATTTCAGCCTCATGATATAGTGGAAAAGTCAAATATTTGTACAAAATTTCTAATACAGGTCCCAGCAGGGTAATTGTTGAGACTTAGAGTATTAGAGTATTAGAATGTCACTTCTTTATCTGTCAGTTTTTATCCGGAGAAGGCAACAGGATGCTAAAACCAACAGTGTTTATACACCTGGTGCGCTCCCAGATTGCTCACCATCATGAAATCAACTGAGCTGTTAATGAGTGTATATGGGGGGGTGACAGGTGCTGTACTTGCTACTACTGTAGCTTACGTGGGGTTTGAACTGCAATACTGAGCTTACATACTGACTGACAGACTCACTGACTGGAGGGGAACACTTAGAATACATGAACAGTAATGTTTTTTTTTCATATACCATCCCACCATAATACAAAGTTGCAAATTCATCTGAACAGTGCTAGCACCAAAAGTGCATCCTGCAAGACTCAGTATGTAAAGCTAGAAATAGCATCTGGTACTTTATATTAGAAAGTCATTTTTTTTATACTATTTATATTGTTCTAACTCCTTAGCTAAAGTCATGTCTGGGATTCAGACATTTCAACATATCTGTTTGACTGCTTATGATAATTTGGAATTAAAATCTATACATGTATTTACTTCCCCTGACCTGTTCACCAGGCTGCTGTAACAATTGATCTTCCCCTCTACGATCAATAAACTCTTATCTTAGAGAACTGATCAACCACTCTCATTATCTGGAGAAACTCTATGTTTATATTGCTTAAATAACACCAGGTTACAAAAGGTTGGTTTAATAAATTAGCCATTCACGGGAAACCATTAATAAGTGTATATAAGAATTCACAAGATTCAAGGCCTCGCTCCCAAGTTCAGTTGGGGTTAGGTTTTTAACAGTTGAACATGATTCATTTAGCAGTGAGGGTTTTTTACCCACTAAAAATCCCTTAAAAATACAGGTAGCCCATCAAAAATACCGAGGAACATTACATTCTATTAATTTATCTATTAATAATCTAATCAAAACATTATTAATAGGTAAATTAATGAAAGAAAAGAAAAAAAAGATTCAGTTTTATTCTGTGAAAACACTCAACCCTGTTTTCCACAAAAGAGAAATCCTCTTGGCAACCATTTATTAAAAGGTCTGCCCTGATTTATTGTTTTCCAGTAAGTCTGTAGAGCTCTGGTAATGGCATGCCAAGTTTTATCTTACAATAAAAACCCATGATTTTTCACCAATCCACCAGACCATTTCATTTGTTCATCACCTGTAGGGCGAGCTGTCAGTCTGTTTTTTTTTGTGGAAAAGTGGAGCATGAACTCACACAAAGGTTGCATTTCCCCACACAGAAGGACTCTGAGATGTTAGTTATCCTTTCATAGGCTGACGGGAGAGAAAAAGTAACCCCCGACGCTCAAATTTTTCACCCCTCACAAACTCCTAAGTCTCTAGAGGACAGCTGGTCTGAGAGCAGGCTATAGGTACTGTGACACCCAATTTTTTTTTATAGGTGCACAATTAACTGTGGGGCTGGGAATGAATTTGAGCACAGAGGCTCATCAATCGCATTCCTGAGGACAGCAGGGCTGCTTGTAACCTTGTCTAAAGGCCCCACATTGTTTATATTTTTCAGTTTATTTAACCTCTATGGAACCAGGTAGACCCCTAGAGATTTTCCCTTTTTTCACACTGCCTTGAAAGTACCGTCAAATTCAGAATTCCAAGAGTAGTACGACCTAATCAAGACCTGAGTCTGTTTCTTGCACGATACAAAATATTGGCTTTTGGTTTTAGGACCTCAAGGATTTAGGATTCCACAGATTTTTTTGGTGTTGCATACTGTCTGCCTAGATATGCACCATGAACCACAGCCATAGGAATCCAGTTTTTGTGGCAATTTACTGAGAACAAGGCCTTTCAGATGTTCCACTGGCATCGCCGGTGACGGCACTATTGCCTCTGTCTCAGCATGTCATTGCTGTTCCTTAGCTACCTGCTGATGGATTCTCTTGACTGGCCATGTGAGCAGTAGAAAGTCTCTGTGCACATCTACTTCCCTGACAGACAATCCTATTTTTTCGCCTGTTAAGGTGGCAGTGCACACCATTTACTTAAATAATGTCAAGTTTTTTTTCTTGTATAAGTCATACAGTACAGTTGTCCTTGGGCTGGGTGGTGAAAAGCAAGATTTGACTCTCTCCTCCCTCACAGCCGGTAAAAAGAGACAATAAAAATAAGCCAGCGCTTGCACCACATGATTACTTCATGAATCATTTACATCCTGGAAAGGAAAACAAAGAGTGGAAATTAAGAGAAAACTAGCATAGTCCACACTGGTCAAATAATTAATAATTGGAGCTGTGAATCAATACCTGTAATTACTCTCACTATGCTGCTTTTTGACTCTTAGCCCTGGAACCATTTTTTGAGTCCTTTCAAGCTTTTGTTTTCTCCCATGTGGGATTGGTAATGAAATACAGACAGGAATGTGTAGCATTTCAGAGCCCTTCAATAAATGAGGGTCAAATTCCTAATTTCAGGATTATTTTGAAAAGGCTGTGTTATTATTTTCCTTATGAAGTTGTGACATCTGAACTTATACTCACTTATGTAAATGCAAATGCAAATGTCACAAAGTTCAGAATGAGTGGGTTATGCGTAGAAGGCCCTTCCCCCTCAAGGCCTAGAGAAAAGAACACATCAATCTCTCCCTATGCTAACTTACAGTATATTTGACATGTGGAGCTGCAGGCTAACTATCAGAAATGGAAGGGTCAGCTCTCAGAAGCACTATGTGTCTCTGCAACCCTTGTATCAATACATAAAAATGTGGCAATACTTTCAAGCTTCATGTTTATGCATGACTGAGCCTGAGCTAAGATCTTTTTTTTTTTTTTTTTTTTTCTTGCATGGTGAAAAAAGCTTGTGGTTCAAGTGTCTGTAAATAGACTCTTGGCTGTCCTGTGTGGGAGGACTAGTGGAAGTCGGTGAACCCAAAAAGAATGTCGAGCTAAACGAAATGTCTTGCCAGTACACCTGATTCACATTAAACCCATTATCTTTGGTCATCCACTCAGCCTGTATCTATTTTTCATAGCTGTTACAGCAGGGAGTCGACGGGCCAATGGATCTGCCATTTATTGTGAAATATAAGAGCTTAGTCTTCGGTGTTATGATTATGTGAGGTGGACGATTATGGAAATCAATCGGATAATATCTGGAGGATTATACATCTATTTACAGAGTAGCAGCGATGAATCAGATTAGGTCAGTCCCCCCCAAAAAACATGGCTTAACATGTGCACAAACATACTTCACCCATTGTTGGAAGCTTTATCTAAACCCTTTTTTTTTTTAAAGCAATAATAATATTAACAATATATATGATGTGTAATGTGAGGGGGGTGGCTTGTAAGGACAAAGATAGACACTCAGCTCCACTGAGCGCTTTAGCATATTTGAGCCTGTGACTTCACTGTTTTGGTTCACTCTCACAGCTCTCATTAACCTCATTTTAGAGAGTGAAATCATTTTAGAGACCGAAAACTCATTAACCTCGTTTTAGAGAGTGAAAACGTGATGGCTGTTATTAGTCTTTGGAGCCATTTCTAAACAAACTGACATATGCTCTAAACTCTTCGAGACATAAGGAACGGCCAAGCAGCGCGGCGGCGTGTCTCGCTGACGTATTTTTAATAGGTTATTCAACAACAATGGAGCTCTACGAGGAATGAGACGTATCAGGCTTTGGATAACGCCCACGATACTTTGGATACTGGTTCGCCTCTGCACATGAGATTTGTTGATAATAAGAAAATTATAGAAAATTGCGTTGTGTGTTTAAATACAAAGCAAAGCTAATTGTCATCTTGCGTTATTCTAACAAATTTGATCACTGGCCTGGATGTTAATGATAAGCTAACTAGCAACATACTGTATACACTGGCTGTGTGTGGAGTTTAGTCTAGTTTATTACATTTATTTGTCAAGGGCGACATACGAAGAACATTAATTCATACAAAGCGAAGAGATATATATTTTACCAGTTCTAGTTACTAGCTACTAGATTCCAGTGTGCTAATGCTAATGTTTGTGTGGCAGCTCAGCCTCTGAATGATTTCAGAACTCACTTGGAACTTCAGTTATGTGATTTCCCTCCAGCCTCTCTCTCTTTCTTCACTTAGACTCTAGATTTTTGAAGTATGTTTTTAAAGGCCGGGGATAAGTGAGTTGATAACATTTCTAACTTGCATATACAGTCCTTTGCCCAAGTTCTAGCCACTAGGGGGCGAGCTCTTGTCTAATCACCTCAATTGCGTCTTTCCATAGACTTTGTATGCAGTTGCATTATGTCTAAAATCTGAAGAACACACCTTGGTGGAAGCCGATGCAGCTATTTGGCTGTGGTGTTATTGGAGCTGAGAGCTGTTTTTGACGCTGCAGATCATAACATCTTAATCAATTGATTGATGCAACTGGCCAGCATCTGTGCCTAAGCTCTTATCAGACATTCCCTGGAATGAAGATCAGACCATTTTTGTCATTCCTGGCTGCTCAGAACATCATTCAGCTCTTTATAACTCTTAACTCAGGCAGCTGTAATTCATGATTTATACAGTATGTGTATTAATCATCCTAAATGTCTCTTTATTTTATTCAGCTGTCCAGACCAAAGACTAGACCTTCTGTTTGCTTGCGTTTTCACCTCTTAAACTGGCTATGTAGAATTGATCATATATTGTACTCTACTTTAACAACTTAAAGTGTTCCTCTGACCAAAGCTTTCTAGCTGTTCCCTCGGCCGGACTCTAAACTCAAGGGGATAGCATTTGCAGAGTACCGCCGCCATCGAAAAGTAACAAGAAAGACTGCGTCTAGACCCTCGTTCACAAAGGAGGATCAAGCAGTCATAGTGAGAAAATCATTTTTGTAGAGAGGTCAGTGTCCTTAAAAGAGAGACACTGCTTTAAGACCGCCTCTGCACACTCTGACACACAGGGTAGAGAGGAGAAAGACAAACCTTGAGCAGACCAAACTAAATAGCTCACTTGAAACAAGATGACTCCTGAGAACTTCCAGGAGCTGCTGAACATTGGAGAGGCTGAAGAGAGTATCAATGTTCTCCCGTGGGCGTGAAAGAAAAGTCTATACTTTAATTAATTGGTGAAATGGGCGCTAAAATTATTTTAATTATTTTAAAACATTTTTAATATTATTAGTTAGGATAACTGGCTTCCCGTTTCTGAACGGATTACAAACTTAACAGTGATGAAATTTGATTGGAGTAATATTTAGCACTAAAAATAGTTGGTGTTGGTGTGAAAGTGATGAGAATTCAAATTGCAGTTTGACTCCAAGCTGATTTGTGAAATGTTATCATAACCAGCAGCAACATTTTGAAGAGGTCTCCGATTTTTTTTTTGCTTTAACCTACAGCTAAGATTAATTCTGCCTCCACAACAGCTCTGCCTCCACAAAATGTTTGTCGAACTAAAAGTCAATCTGCTCTTTACTCACCTCTGACTGGAATCATTTTACTTATCCCCAGACCCTGAAAATGTAACCTACACACAATTCACTGTTAAACCTCAGACATCATGCACAATTAGCTCTGTTATTTATATTCTTGTGGGTATTCTGGACCACACATGCTTCGCTAAATCACACTGCACACAGGTACAGGCTCATGTGCTCACTCATACGTATGTGGGAGACAGAGGAGTTTGACTCCACACTCTGCAGTTCGGGGGGGTGGATTGGGGTGGGGTAGGGGGGGTCTCAAAGGGAGTGTGAAGAGTTCATTTCGATTTATTAAAAAGAAAAAAAATCCAGTGTGAAGAATAAAGGGATGCGGTCCCTGCTGGGACCTGTATCTTCTACTTCATTTGCATTAAGGTCTGTACATCAAAAGTCATGGATGCCCTCTTTAAAATATTCAAATGCGGCTTGTTACAAGCTCCATCACTGCTCCGGAGCAGCTTCTATCAAAGGCAGATGGAAGCAGAGAGAGAGGAAGCTTTCTCTCTCTCCCTCTCTCTCTCCCTTTTTCTCCACTGGTCAGCTCGACTGTTCTCCTGCCTGCAGGGCTGTCAGACTGTCATTCTATAGGGCATCCCTCCCTTATCTCCCAGGAGGATATCATGCTGACAAGCAATAGCTGAAGTGAGCATGACAGTGGATGTGTTCAGGAAGATGTTTCCCCATAAAGGAGGAGCTGCTCCACACAGTGGAGGAAAACTGCTGCCACGGCATTTCTGCCTGTGTATGAGAAGGCAGCAGGTAAAGACCAACTGGCCTGCTTGTGTCTCCCACTGCACACAACACAGCACTCCACTGCAGAAGCTAGCATGTCAAAATATTTAGAGCATATTCAGGAAAGTGACTGACATTGTTCGACTACCACATGGGGCATAATTGTGGTAGTTCTGTTTACTGGTTTATTTGTTCATCTTTGCTATGTGTGTATGTGTGTGTGTGTGTACAAGAGTGTGAGTGGAAAAGTGTGTGTGTGCCAGGTGCTCCTCTGTGTGGGTGTGGATCCTTTTAGCCCTCACATATGCTCAGAGTAAAGCGCAATAAATCAAATTAAAAAGTAATACTTCTGCTGTGTTTCTAGGCAAAGCAATCTCTAGCATGTATCATTAGCACAGATTGCTCATTCATCATGCACTGTTGTAGGTTGAACAGTGTTGTCAAATTCACAAATATCAGGTATGGAGTGAAGTTCCACTGAAGCCATTACTAATGAACATATATTTAGAAAAATAGATGGGCCTTGGATGACTCTCCAGAATATTATTACAGTCTGAATGGCTATTTGGTCATTAATCATGCTGATTAATCAGCTGCAATTAACTTTAAGGAGAGGGTTGTATTCTTTTATGTGATGCTAACTCATTCCTTTACTGCTGGGAATGTTAATGGCACATTCATTGCTAATTGTTTCTCATTTTTTTCTGTTTTTCACAGGCTTTGATTTTTAAATGTCATTGTGAAGTATAATTCTCTCTTTACATTGCAGTGGAAAATGTATTTTTTGTTAATCATATGCAACAACTGAGAGGATCAGAGTTCAGTCCCTCAGCACGATTGCTGAACCAACACAACCAACCATCTAAACTGTCAGACAGTGGGAAAAGGTACTGTATACAACTGTATACTCTGGGTGATTACTCTGGATAATTTGAAAAGCTTCTATCACTGCCTTTTATACAGGAAGCTCCTACTACAAGACAAACCAAAGTTAGTTCACAGTCAATTAAAACATATCAACAAGATTTCTATGCATAAAACAAAACAGAAAATGTCTAAACATTGTTGGCATTAACTTAAGATAGAATGGCAACAGTCAAAGTTGTTTGGGATACCAACCAAACCATTCCCTCTGTACTCCACCCACCATGGTACAGTCCAGGCTCCCCCTGCTATAAAGCCTATTGGAATCTTCCTCTTTCTGTTTGGCAGGCTGCACCTTTACCGGAAGGTAACAAGCATTGAAGGAAACATTCACTAACTGTAATATAACCAACAATACATGTTGTGTGTGTGCTTGTCTGGAATGTTTCAGACACGGAATGTTTCAGAAATAACAATAAGCAGATTGAACACTGGCTCACAAGTGGAGTCCATACTCTTACTGAGGCTATTTACTCAACACTGAAGTAATAAAAGCTGACAGAAACAGTTAAATATTTAGCCAAGCAAATGCAAATTGTATTTCTGTTGCTGTTTGGTAATTATGTTTAAAAGTGAGTAATCTAATAATAATGAAATAATAAAAAATTTAATTTGTTCAGCATTTTTCATCCATAGTGACATACAAAGTGCTACAGTATTAATATTTCATTATACAATGATCAGCCATAACATTAAAACCACCTGTCTAATATTGTGTAGGTCTCCCTTGTCTCAACAAAACAGCTCTCTCTCGTTGATGCATGGACTCCAAAAGACCTCAGAAGGTGTCTTCTGGTATCTGGTACCAAGATGCTTGCAGCAGATCCTTATGTCCTGTAAGTTGAGAGGTGGGGCCTCCATTCTCTGGCTTGTTTTTCCAACACATCCAAATCGGATTGAGATCTGGGGGATTTGGAGGCCGAGGCAACACTTTGAACTCTTTGTCATGTTCCTCAATCCATTCCTGAACAATTTTTGCAGTGTGATAGGGAGCATTATCCCACTGAAAGAGGCCACTGCCATTAGAAAATACCATTGGCATGCAGGGGTGTACTTGGTCTGCAACAATGTTTAGGTAGGTGGTACATATCAAAGTAATCCACATGAATGCCAGGACCATTGAACATTGATCAGAGCATCACACTGCCTCTGCCGGCTTGTCTTCTCCCCATCCTGGTGCCATCTCTTCCCCACGTAAATGATGCACATGCACCTGGCTGTCCACATGATGTAAGAGAAAATATTATTCATCAGACCAGGCCACCGTCTTTCATTGCTCCATGGTTCAGTTCTGACCTTCACGTGCACACTGTAGGTGCTTTTGGCGGTGGACAGTGGTCAGCATGGGCACTCTGACTGGTCCATACACTGCGTGTTCTGACACCTGTCTATCATAGCCGGCATTACATTTTTCAGCAATTTGTGCTACAGTAGCTCTTCTGAGGGATTGGACCAGATGGGCTAGCCTTCCCTTCTCATGTGCATCAGTGAGTCTTGGGTGCCCATGACCCTGTCAGGCACACCAGTTTGGTATATACTGACCACTGCATACCAGGAAGATCCCACAAAACCTGCTGTTTTGGAGATGCTCTGATCCAGTCATCTAGCCATCACAGTTTGGCCCTTGTCAAAGTCACTCAGATCTTAATGCTTGCCCTTTTTTCCTGCTTCCAACACCTCAGCTTTGAGAATCAACTGCTCACTTGCTACCCAATACGTTGTTGTTATCATTAGTATTATTATAGTAATATTCTAGAAGGAAAATACCAACAAAATAATCTCCACTAGAGTTTGCTTGTTCCAGAGCGTTCAACTTCATCACAGAGTCTTCATCAGCAGTTGGAATTTGCTCAGTTGTCATAAAATCTGGAGATGTAGACTTTCCATTATTCTCAGCACCTTTAGCACTTACTGCTCATGTAGAGGTTGGGCTTGAAAGTTCATTCTTGAAAGTCAACAAAATGATCTCACAAAGTTTGTTTCACAGCTTTGGACCACATCATATGGTCTTCATGAGCAGTTGTCCTAAATGTGCTCTGAATAATAGAAAGTTTGGCCATCTAGAGTTCCAAACAACAACTGAGCGAACTCTGTTGATCTGTCGATGAACACTGTGATACATTTGAAAGCTCCTGAAAAAGTAAGTAAGTGGACCTTTAGTTAAGCATTTGGTGTCAAACTACTGTTTCAGAATGACTGTCAAGTTTAATTTATGCTGTTTAGTTTGCAATTGAAATACATCTACAATACTGCAGAGCATTGCATGGGAGGAAAAAATTATGTTTGACCTGGTTCTTGAAATATGGAGAGGAAAATTACCCTACTCTAATAAAAACATGGATGTGATTTTCAAAATTAGCGAACCATGTGTCTCACAGTCAGCATCTCATGATCAACCATCATCAATCACACTGTTTTCTTTGCAATCAGGAGGCGTTTATTTTATTTGGAGAGTCTATCTGTTTCTGCTTAGTTGATAGAGCCATAAAAACCAATTGCAGAATTCAATGTATTGTTTCATTCCTCAGGCTTTGCAGAAGTTACCTGTCAGGAGAAATGTTCACCTCAGGCCCGGTGTGCTGTACTTCAGGTTATGCACCTTGAGCAGGGGGGCAGCCGCTATGCAAGTTTAATTGAGGTAATATAGTATTGATTTCTCTTCACTTTTCCTCTTTTTTTTTCTCTCCTCACAGTTGCTTGGCTTCAGGCGTTGGAGTGCTTGACCAGCCAGCAACACAGGCTTTGATGCACCCATAGCTGTGCATCATTGCTAATGACCTAGCTAATTATGTGCACGATAAACATTATCTGGTCATTTTTCACCATGTACAAACTTAACGGACATTGACTTAGCGACCTATTGATATCTCAAGATGTGAAGGGGGCAGCTTAGGATAAAAGGCTTGGCTCACACAGTAAAGTATTATCTACTATGTCTTTTCTTAACACCTTTATTGCACATTATAAGGTTGTCTTTGCTCAGTGGATTTGGATCAATCTGTTCTTAAATCAAGTTTTAATATCCACAGGATTGTTGCGCTCCTTCTTTCATGTGTCTGTGAACAAAATGAACGAGACTTTAATTTATGCCTATAATATCATAGAAAATAATTGACCTTCAGTGTGAAATGAGAAGTGCGGGGAGCAGCCATTCATCAAATCCAAGTGAAGGACGTTTTTCCCCAAGTCTCTTTAGTCTGGGGGGTCTGCGGTTTAATTGACCTCTTCCTGTGATGTGTAGTAGAGTAAAAATAGTCTCTGTGAAAGTTATGGCCAAACACAATGAGTTTAAAAGCAAATAAAAGACCGTGCAAACTATATTTGGGATGTTTTATGAACTCTGTACATATTTGTAAAAAAGGAAATATTGAAAAGAAGTGGTTTATGTCTAATATAGGCAGTTTTTTCATGCTTTCCAAAAAGTGCATGATAAAAACTTTAAGATCACTCTGGGTAAGAGTTCATAAAGAAATTAACTTTTCACTTTTCTACTACATACATATTTCACGGTACTTACAGTGAGGTGAAGGAATCCAAACAGGTTCTGTTAGAATCATAAATCTTGGAGTTCTCGGGAGGTGCAAGAATGGCTGCAGATACAGGAAAACTGTTGGAAAACATTCAGCGACCTTGATAATATTTAAAAAAAAAAATGTTTTATTTGAAAATAAAGCCACAGGTCACGGAGTGCGGTGCACAGCAGCATTTTTAATGCTGCATTATTCACGTTCTCACTTTCATCATTTCCATGTTTGCTTCTTGTGTGTCTGCTGGGTTTGATTCGCCCACAACAGAGTCTGTCAATAGAACTCTGTTCAGCAGCCAACTCTCATGATTCTCACATTTCAGAGTCTCTTACCAGCACATGAATGCACCATAGGTCAGGAGTACAGTTTTCACATGAGCCTAGACTTTCAAACCTATTACAATAAGGCAACCTTGACCCAAATACAAAAAGATATATAAAATATAACCGGTCAAGTGAGTCAAGTGAGCTTCAAGTCTCTGGAGGTTGATTAATATTCTGCACAGACTGAGAGATTTTCACTACCTGTTTAATGATGTTTAATCTTACTTTTAAATATTTACTTACTCCTAATATTTTAAGAGAAACAGAAAATAGCACAGTATAACTTTAGCTGTTTAAGTAGTTGTATAAATGTAGTGAACTAAAAATTGCAATATTTCCCTCTGAAATGTAACATAATATTGTCATGGCACAGGTAGTACTGGTAAAATGTTTTGTTGTAAGATCTAAGGAATTGAATTACTGCTAGACTTATGGCTTTACCAGCTACTAACAGACCACAACATACACTAAATGCCTTCGGTTGCCGACGACAAGCAAGGATGCAGGCCTTAACTCATTTTCCACAGTAGCTGCACTTATCCCCCTGCAGCATTGCTCATGTCACCAACCATACACTGAGCATGGCATTGGTTTCAATTCATTTTGGTTAAACAGTAGATGTAGACAGACTCTAAAGAAAAATACTTCAGGCTTATCATTCATTGTCCATGATAGTCTCAACATAAAACCACTCTCCTCTAGTCTCTCTCCTTGGTGTCTGCCTTCTGAGGCGCTCACATTAGAAAAGACTGAAAGCTTGGCAATCAATGAAAACACAAATGACAACCTGCAACAATGACAACACAGAACTACTAAAATAAAGTACATGGTTTTTGTGTTACTACCTTTGTCTGCCGTTTGGTGCTGGTCAGGTAGTGTACAGTGTGTTTCAGAGCTTTTTCCACTGCTGCTCTCTCAGGCTGATGAGCTAAAAAAGAAAGAAAAAAAAAAACTCGGTCCGTGGATTCAGCACAAAGAAATGACACATTTGATCAATATTTCATATAAACATATTAATGTAGCCACTGCTACAATACTTGTCTGGATCCAATAGGTCATCAGAAGGGTCTGTGCTATACTGAAATATTATAAGCTGTGAGTGATAATGTTCCTTATTGTGGGAAAAAAGGAATACAAATAATTAATCATCACTCTAATGCTAAAAAAGATTCATTTTGTTGAAGATAAAATATGATTTTGTTTTCAAATTATATATGGTATGGCATACAGTATAACAAGGTATTTTAGATATGTGACTGTCCTTATGTTTCATTATTTATAACCATGAAAACATTTGTATGCACTGTGTATTGCATTAAATTCTGGATGTTGGAACTAAAATGTTTTTTTGGATTATATAAATTGTTAGCCTAACAGGCATCCTTTTTACTGGAATACTGTAAAAACACTGCAGTTACACAGTAATTATTTTTTAATCAGTAAGGTTTGTCAGAGCTTTGGATAACTACACTGACTCTCTGCCTGCTTGCCTGTGGCATGGGCAGGTCTTTGAGCAGCTACAATTACAAGCAGATTGAGATTTCTATTTCTCAGAGGAGCATTGAAAACCAGAGTATTGTTGTGCAACTGCAGTCTGTCGGCATCTGAAGTGATTCCACTGGGAACCCTAATCATAGCTGCAAATGCAAAAATCAGGGTCAGGAAATGTGAAGAATTCAGAAGGGGGCTCGGATAGAAAGCACTGAAATATAAATTCTGTAGATCTCTCATTCCGCGATGCCTTTCAAACCTCTCTCTCTGAGGAGTGTCACAGCATCGGTTAACACCAAAACCACCACAAAGTAAAAAGAGAAAGATGAAAACTTGTTTGCTTGAAAGAAATTCATGTCTTACATGCTGTACTTAAGCCAGTTTACTTGTATCAGTAATGCCTTAAGTGAGAAGCTCTTAGATTTACCCAGCATATGCAGGCCATGCTCACTTTGTGTTCCACCAGTTTTTACTTGGCAGACACTTGTACCTAGTGATGGAGAATATTGCTGTTACTTTTGTTTGTTTTCCCTGTGGTGTTTGTCCTTTTTCCCCTCTCGTCTTTGGCTCTGCCCAGGTCTTCTATGCCTGATCAGTCGTCAATGAGGAACACCTGACCCAGGAAAGGAAGTGGTTGAATGCTCTAAGTTCCTGTCGCAGGGAGAGGCTTATGGTTTGTGGACTGCTGTTCTTGCTGCCTGTTATCCTGGATTTTTATTTAGTGTTGCTGTTGTTTTATATGCCTTTATGCTAATAAATCAAATGGTTTGGATATTTTAAAAGGTGTTGTTAGAGTTTTACTTTGGGTCAATGGTGCGGTGTTGTTCGCCCCATAGCGCTGAGTAAAGGTAAATGTTAAATGGACTGTACTTGTATAGCACCTTTCTAGTCTTCCAACCACTCAAAACGCTTTTACACTACATCACATTCACCCATTCACACAGTCCAGGATATGAATGTTCATGAGGTGAGGTAAATGTGTTTGAGTGTAGTGGTTATCTCTTTTGTTAGATCATATGTGGTTGTTGATGCTTATTTAGTTGTGCTTTTTACTGGGTAACTGCTTCAATAGCCTGGAATAGCAGTTTTGAGCATCCTCACTAGATTGCCATTGGGCAGGTTTGAAGAGCTTTCCACTTTGTTGTTTTGCCTTTCTTATTTTTGGTGGTAATCCTGAGTGGGGGCACACTTTAGTTTATTGGAAATGGCTTCATCTCTGGTCTTCAGTGATGCACTGAGTTCAGTGTTTAAAAGTCACCTTGAGCTTGGCAAGCCACTGAAGACTAGCTAGGTTAATTAGCCGTCTCAGTAGGCGGAGAGGAGTTGGGGTACCTCTCTATAGATTGTTTCCCTAGTTTTTGCACTTTGCACATCAACTTAGTTGTGATCTCTTTGTGTGAGATGAGTCTACTTTTTGTTCTGTCACTTTGTCTTGTGCAACTGTGATAAATACTTTTGTGGTAATAACTTGTGGTTTGTGACCTTTGTGTTGTGGTAACTGCACTCTACATTTGTTGGGTCACTTGTGGGTTGCTGCTTAGGGCTAAGTTGGCAACATTTGTGTGTAGTGGTTGACTGCAGTGTGACCACTTTACGTTGTGGTTGTTGCTTCTACTTTGGTTTGGTAGTTTTGGGTTTTACAGCTTTTCTGTATTTAATTGTAGCGGCTTCATAGTTGAGACCATTTTGTTTATGGGATGGATGTAAGTCTTTCCCCAGATCAGTGGATCTTAGTGTAGTGGGGTCAGCCTCACAGTTTGTCAGGTCACTTTGGATGTTGCTGGTTCAACATCCATCACAATAACGTGTATGTGTTTGAAAGACCACATGGTGTCCATGTTGTGCTGTGGTAGTAGCAGTTCACTTTTGTTGGTATGTAGTGTATGGTAGCAACTTTGTAGTTTCTCTGCTTGTTGTGACCCTTTTGGTTTGTGGCTGTTGCACTCTACTTTTGTGTTGGTCATCTATGTTGTTGTGTTTGCTGGTGAATGCAGTAAGTTTATTTGGTTTTGCGGCCTTGTTTACCTCATGGTGGTAGCCATTTTGTGTCTAGTGGGAGTGGCACCCACTTATATGGTTAATTGCTTGAATGCTGCTCATTCTTGCACTCAGTGGTAGTATCTTTGCAGTTGTCCTTTCTGCGTGTTAGAATCTTGTTGCTGCTGTCTCAGCTTGTCTATTTGATCCACCTTTGACCCAGATTGACACCTTTTGTCAGCAGTAGTTCCAATTATTATCTTGTGACTTAATTACACATCTTATCTGCTTCATATTGAAGAATCGTCTTGACTTAGCTCTGAGTAATAGGTGGCAGAATTAATTGGCACAAGAGTTTAAGTACAATATGGATTGGTATATGCTCACAGATAGCAAGGTGTGTTGCAGGTATGGACTGAATACTTTTGGTCTGTATTTAGCTGTGGTGTACATTTAACATACATACTTGATAAGTAGCACTAAATTCAAGTGCTAATATATTTGTCACAGTGAACTCTGAGCTACTCTATACTATATTAGTGCTGTGTTGAAATTATTTGGTCTGCTCAGGTCTTCTACACCTGATCAGTCCTTAGTTATGTGTACCTGGCCTAGGAAAGCAGGTGGTGAAATGCTCCAGGTTCCTGTTGCAGAGAGAGGCTTCTGGTTTGTGGACTGCTTGTCTTGCTGTCTGTCAGTCTTGGATTTTATTCAGTGTTTCTGTTGTCTCTTTTTGACTGTGACCAGTACAGTTCAGCTGAGTGTGCCAAAAATCTAGCTGCATGGTTTGGACATGTTTTATTGCTTTCATTTCATTTGATTATTACTTGCTGACATGACTACTCATTATAAATCCAGCATTGGTCTGGTAAATGGTTGAAGCCATTACAATTTCTCTGATGGGATTATATATGGTATGGATAGGACTTCTCACAACCAAGTATGTGGACATTTTTCTGTTATATTTATAGATAAGTCTACTTTTGAGGGTTAATACAGGCTTAAGA
The DNA here is from genome assembly GCA_029490765.1 of Euthynnus affinis. Taxonomy (NCBI): domain Eukaryota; kingdom Metazoa; phylum Chordata; class Actinopteri; order Scombriformes; family Scombridae; genus Euthynnus; species Euthynnus affinis. Next base: position 4,263,898 of record CM055853.1, on the reverse strand, counting down.
CATTTTGGACAAAATGAGTATATGCAATAATCAAATATTTGTTGTAGGGCTACAGTAGTTGGAGCTCCTCAGTCTATCGTCATATATATATATATATATATATATATGTGTGTGTGTGTGTGTGTGTGTGTGTGTGTGTGTGTGTGTGTGTGTGTGTGTGTATGTATGTGTATATATTTTTTAGTCTCAGCTGTACTTTGTGCTTATTAACAAATGTTAGCACACTGACAGGCTGTTAATCATCAACATGTTAGCATTGTCACTGTGAGTTTGCATACTTATGTTCACATTTAGCTCAAAGCTGCTCATTTAGTGCAGAGCTGCAATAATGACTGTACACTCATTGTCTTGTTTCTTAAAAAAAAGATTGCCTACCTACCAGTCTGCATGTGTGTGTGTGGTCTCAAGTTTCTTCCTGTAACATTTTTTAAAATTGTTTGAAGGACTGAAAAGTCTGGGATGATGAATGCCTGAGTCATGTATTGTATATTATGATGGCCCTGTACCAGGTCCACCATAAACCCAAAAAAACCCACTGTATACACAAAACCACATCATTGCTGTAAAATAAGATTTTTTTTAAAAATCACTGTTGTGATAATACACAAAAAACAAAAAAAATCTGTCCACAGCCAAAGTTATGTACCAGAGGATGAAACTGCTTAAAGTTTGCATTCACACCATGGTCTGTCATGATGTAGCCTACACTGTGTGTCCATCATGTTTCCACTGTGTAAACATGACGTACACTATGTGTCCATCATGTTTCATGGGAAAGTTTTAGGTGTGTTACTGCAAATGTATTGAAAGGTAGTTCTGTTATGTTATTGTTAACTGCCATGTCCAGCTACTTTTAAATTAAATCCTGCAGCACATTTCTACAGTCCAGATCACTGGTGCAGGACGTTGCACCAGACCATGAATCCCCAAAATAAATCACACGGTGAGTGGAAGTGAAATGGGCAGCTTGTCACTATTCAGTCAGCTGTTCTTACTTTGAATCTTTCAGAAACATGCTGTAGAAAAGCAATGCTCTCCCTTCTTTATCTGTCTGTAGACTACATTTTTCAACAGTTTTTTTTTTTTTTACCTCAGAATTATGAGTTTCCTCAATATATAGATTTTAAACAGCAACATGCATATTTGTGCGCTGTAGCAGGGTTACTGTAGCTCAACACAAATAAAGCAGAGCACCAGAATTGTACGCCTAAGCCCATAATCAGCATGCATCTCTGTTCTCTGTTTCAATACCCATTTCTTTGCTGCCACTTCTACTTCTTTTGGGATGTCAAAAGTTTTTACTCAAATCAATCAACATGCAGACAGCAATAACTACCATTACATGCCTTGCAACCTGTTCCAGAGTCCTTCCCTTCCAATCTGTCATGATGAAATCCAAAAAGAACGACTTGAAAACCTTAGAAATGGGCTACAATATGCCGCATATCCTGCTGGAATGAGTTTCTCACCTTGCAAGCAATAAATCAAATGTGAAATTATGCTGAAACTAGCATTATCAAATGGGAAAGGATTAGGAACACCAAATAAGCTCCTTTCACATTGCAGCGTGACAAGATACAACGCCGGTAAATATGTAAGAATCAAAGTATTTCATGGCCACATTTCAGAGCAATAGAGGGAAGTGTTTGTGCATAATAGCGTCAACTGTCAAATATTGAGGTAAGCCTGGATACCTGTGATTCTCTGAGGGTGTCTGTTAATAGAGAGTGACACAACACTTCATTATGAGTAGCACAATACTCTTAATGTGAAAATCTACACTTAAAAGGTTGGCACCAGTTAACAGCTTTTCATCCAAATGTGACACCTTTAAATCAAGAAATCCATTGAGTGGAACAGGAGGGCACGGCTGTGTTTGCTTGTCTTTGTCACATCAGGTAAACACAGTAAATTAAGTTGCAGCTGAGTGCAGACTAAATTGTCAGATCAGGGTTTTTATGCTGCCTTGAGTTTATGAATTAGTGTTTTTTCCCACAGGAAGTCAAGTATTAACATGCTTACAGCAGAAGTGAAAACCTTCTTGAACCTTGTTTATTTTGGAAATTGGTTGAAAAAAGGTTTCAGATTTTGTACCTTTCAACAAGAAAAGAGATGACAGCAAAGATAGCTTGCTTACATTTTTTCTTTAGGAAAGTCAGGTATGTCACAGTTCAATCAAAGCTGTTACAAAGTTTCCACTTGTGAAGTGAAACGGTCTTTATCCACTAAGGGGCTCTGTGCTTTCTGTGCATATGTATAGTATTAGTTCATAATTAGTAATTATTCTGTGGTAATTTGAGCACAACATACTATATACTGATATAATACATGCCTTAAAACTAGATTTAGCACCTCTACATGATGGGCCCTCAAGGTTAGGTTCAGTTGTGTTCTTACATTATCCCAAATGTTTCCAACAGTTTTCAAACCCAGAGAAATCAGTAATTTTAATCAAGGTAATGGTCCGTTTCACTTGGTTGGTTGTCAATGGCATCGTACTCCTCTACCAAAGAGTATATACACATTTTTTTTATAATAAACCTTTTAGATCTTGGTTGTTTTTAAATATATCTTCTAACAGGATGAAGGATTTTAGACATCGGATGTCTGGAAGTTATCAGAGAAACAAGCTAAGAAGCGTTAACAGTAGCTTGGCTCACACAGAGCCTCTCCCGGACATCCTGTGTCCACCGAACAGCCTTGGGAGAAACACTGATTTTTGTGTGTGTGTGTGTGTGTGTGTGTGTGAGAATCTGCTTTATTCAAGTATTTTTACTGGTTTCAATCCTTGTGTACGTTTGTTTTGGAGAGGAGACCTCTGCGGGTAATTCTGCTCCCGGTAAAAACCTTCCCGAATGTCTAGATCTTAAGTTATCAGAGAAACAAACTAAGAAAATGTTGGCAGCAGCTCGGCTAGCAGCCCCTCCGCACGTCCTCCGTACGCCGAACAGCGTCGGATAAACACAGGTTTTTAAATGTGAAACTGCTTCACTTATTGTTTTTACTGGTTTTAATCACCGGGTCCGTTTGTTTTGGAGAGGAGGAGACCTCTGTGTATAATTCAACTGTGGGTTAAAACATCCTGAACAATGAACACTGAAAGAATCCCTAACTGGGAGAGGCTGATTGTTTAATAATGAAGACAACAACTCCCATGATCCCACACTACTTCATAACATCATCAAACACTTTCATTATTGTTTTGATTGAGAGATCTCTAGTGGCAGAAATGACATATTGTGCATTTAAGGCCCCTATCAGCTCACCTTATAGTACAACTTTATCCCTACTGACAAACAACACTGCAATGAATTAACACTTTAAACCCCAGGATGGTTTGCCGGTTTATAATGGCCTTCATTTATAGGCTTATGACATAGTTACTACATGTGTCACCCAGGCATGACAATATTGTCTTTTTCAGGACAAGTAGGGATATTTAGAAGTACCATCGTTTTGCATGTGACTTATTATGAAAATAAAAAAAATTAAATTGAAGTTGTAAATTGAAAATGTGTGGAGATGGCCAGACTTCCAGGGATGTAAGAACCATGTTGATGTGACATTGTGAGTCTTAGTATTTTCAAAAAATGTATTGATTGTGCCAAAACCAAAAAAATACATCAGCATCATTTTCATTGATTAGGTAACTGATTGTTTTTTGCTGATTGTAATCATTCTTTAACTACCATCAAATTATCAGTTTGTTTTATGACATCATTCTGATTGATAATGATTGAAAGTTGTGATGTCACATTTCTGGAAAAGAAAAAAAGTTGTTTTTTTTTTCCAGTCACATAAATTTGAGACTTGTCAGGAATGATGGGAGACTAATGCATGGCAAACGGTAGTGCTTTGATAAAAATAGAAAAAAAAAAAAAGTATGTGAAAGCAGAGGAATCATCATTTCCCATCATCCATCTGCACTAAATAAAGCTTTGGCCAGAGTGCTGACACTCCTCTGCATCAAAAACTAGAGAAAAGAGTTGGGTGGGATGTCAGTTCTGCTAAATGAGACGGATGTATGTTTTCAGAACATAGCAGCAATAAGCTAGTGCTAGCTGGTTGGTCACATTTTGAGAATTTGGTCCTAAATAAGGTCTTTGGCTGCCAAAGCTCCAAATCATTCGTCAGTGGACGTGTCTCATTTTGGACCTCATCACATTTCTCTCATGATTGTCAGCTTTTTCTCAGACATCCCAAAACTGCACGGTGGTGCATTTGAACACATTGGCACATTTAGTGTGAAACTAACTTATTAAAACATAGCAGTTAGTGTTGACCTGCAGCTGCAACTGACTAGGTTTGGTAGCCATAGAGACAGTCAAGACTTGTGTGCAGTTACAGAAGATGCTGTTAGAATGATTGACCTAACTATTAAATAATACTGTTAGAGTCACTCTGTCTTGCTAACTGCTCTCAGTTGATTAAAATCACACACCTGTTTTCAAACTCTATGTTGACAGAACATTCATTTCGTTAGTCTGTCAACCTGGCATCCACTGACTGGCCAGTTTTATGGATAATATCCATGTCTCCATCAAGTTCAAAATGATTAAGCTGTGGCCATGCAGGTGGGGACTGAGGGTAACTTGCTGCTTTCTCTGTTGGACTGCCAGCACCTGCGTGCTGCACCTCTCCACCCATCTCTCATGAATGATTACCAGGCGGCTCACGTGTCTTGTCTAAAAAACCCTTAAAGCTGCAATCTGCTTGATTCTGGAGTCTGCTGGGTGTAAATCTGTTTTGTCTGCTGGTTGGGTGCTGTTCTGAGGGGGCTCGCCCATCAACACAACTCATCCCCTGTGGAGCCGCTACACCGGAAAAAAAAACAAAAAAAAAAACACCCTGCAAGTTAGTCAGATCCCTCTCTGACAGGATAAATGGCAGCTCCAAAGAGCAACAAGCAAAAAAACCCCACAACTTCACTGTGACCATGGCAACCAAGTTGGAGAGAGCACAGCAGGGTTTGCTGTCAAAATGTGGACTGGAAAAGGACAGGCAGAGAGAGAACAACACTGAGCAGGGAAAGTGGCAGAATAATACAGCTGAGGACTTCTTTTATTCCACAGCCAGAGTGTGTGGGGGCTGATGAACACACGCTTAAACACACACACACACACACACACACACAAACGCAGTAATGATGACCTGAATTTCACCCCTTGTTGAAATATTCCCCACAGCAGAATTATTCCATCTATGACAAATCCATATGCGCCCACTGATGTGACACATATCAGCGGTTTGAAAAGTTACTAAGCAGTTTCTTCATCTGAAAACATATATTTTAGAGCTATTTCCATTCACCATGTTGTTTCTCTGCAAATTCACGTCACGTACGAGCTTCTCGATTTTTACACGGTCCTATTTCGCTAACATTCCAGCTCTGTTATCTCGGGTTTGGCACACGTTTAAGGTCAAGAGGGCACGAGGGTAAAAGTTCGTCATCGGCATGGCTAAGAGTTTATAAAAACAGCCTTATCTAAGAACTCTTTTGATGTCTGGAAGTGTATTCAGAACGCGGCTATATTCTTGACACACATTTTAGAAGAGCATTGCTCTGGGACCAGCACTATGAAATCGACATTAATGAGAAATGGGAGGGAGATGGTGCTTCTCAACTTTGCCTGACTCCATCTTCCAGGATGCAGCTCCAGACTGACTGTTGGCTTACTAAATTCATCTTTTTTTTTTTTTTTTTTTTTTTAAGTGCGATGCTGTTGATCAGATGCAACTATTTAATGTGTAATGTGGGTAGACTTTAATTTTTGGCCAGAGGATGGCAATGTAGTTCAGCCTGTCCAAACACTTTGATTTAAAACTACATATTCCAATAACTGTATTCCATATCGGCCCGAAATTAGGACGGAATGTTTACACAGCGATTTTATGAATTCCCAATCAAAGGTGCATTTCTAAACTTGATATTGATTCATTACCTCTGTGTGATCAATCTCATAATTCTTCTAATTTGCATATGAGGCATCATTTCGCTATGAATAGTCTTTTTTTTATTGGCGATTGGGACACACCTTGTAAAGTCTCTTCAGGATAGGAATGCTACATACAAACAAGGAATGCTGCTACTAGATGACTTGTTGGTGTGTCCACAAGTCCATCAGAAACTTTGCAGACATAAGCAGATGATGAAATTGAGGTAAATTTGGGGCTACACAGAAGCAGAAAGTATAATTTGTGCTTCAGACATAGGAGCTGTATCTCAGTCCCATACAACACTAACTCTAAACAGGCTTTGGGGATGTAGGGTGTGACGGGTACAAAATTTAAGTAAACTCAAAAAGCCCTTGTGAATGCTGTTGATTTAAAGTGCGCTCTCCATTGTGTCCTGCAATGCATGAAGGGAGAGGAGCTGTTCACAGCTGCAGAACTTTAAAACAAATAGCGAATGGGGAGACAGGTCCAGAAATATATGGCAAACACCGACAAAAATCTTTAGCTTTTTCTTCGTGAAATTCAAAGGTCACAGGCTGAATCAAAAATGTCTACCCTCCGGACATCTGAACCGAGCCCTCAGGGTCTACATGCCGTCAACGTCTTCATGTTACCTTTGCGTGGGTGCTCAACTGCGAGGAGATAAAATGCGCTTGGAGACAGGACTTCAGACCTGAATCATAGCCATGGTTGTGAATTCCTGACCTTGTAATTGACCAAAGTATGTTTCTGAGCGCTCTTCATGGCACTAACGTCGGTATTTTTTACAAGACATGTGCAGGGTGTAACAGGGAGAGGGTTTAAAGCGTAAAGATAAGATGCAGATTGGTATGCGCAATAAAAACTCCCTCTTTCCTTTGATTATCTGAGCATGAACACTTAAATTCTATTCAGATCAAAGCCTCAACTGAGGATCCTCTCATCGTAGGTTCTTTACATTTTTTTCATAGTTGGATGCGAACTGAAACTTTTGCCTGTGTAACTGCAAACTGTAACAAAGCATATGCATATTCTGTGTGTGTGTGTGTGCAACATTAAACCTCATTACATTAAAAGCGAAAAAACAGATGTCTTTGAGAATAAAGGTGGTACATTTTGACGACATCCTGCAGATTGGTTGTTCTGCTTTTCTGCCTCCTTAGAATTTAGTTACTTTAGTTCATTATCGTTTTGCAATTTCCGTGTTTTTGGGCAATTGTCAGAGAAATACAACAATGAAAGACATTACAATCAACATCACAGAAAGCATAATGCTCCACAGCAACATCACATCACCGACAATCAAATATAGTACACAATGATATTGCAACAGAGCTGGAACGTATGGAAGATCTCTTTAAAGGATGCTACTCTGTACCTTTGTCCTGATGGTAACAGCTCATATTCACCAAAGAGAGGACGTGTTATGTAACTGAGAATAAGTTGCTCTTCCCTTTCTACAAATTGCATCATTTCCTGTTAGTATAAAATGATAAAGTATGTTGATTTAGCTGTAGAGTAGCTGGAAAAACAAAATAATGAAACAGTTATTATAGTAGAACTGTGTACAATTAGAATCTAGTATGGAACTGGGGCAGAGTTTTAGTCTTCACTCCCTCAGCTGTATCCTCAGTGTAAAGGGCAATATTAATGATGACAGGCTTTGGAGTCTTGAAGCCAACCGTAATTGAAAACGTAGGTACACACAGACACTTTGCATAAAACTGACCACCAAAATCTAAGTGAACCTGCCAGGTGTGTCCTGGAGGCGATCTAAGCACTTTCGCCTTGGTCTCTGTGGCTATCATATTAGTATTCACCGCCATAGAATCATCTCTAAGGCACAACTTGATGAAGCTCTACCTGCTGCGACACCATGCAGCTAATATTCCCTGTCAGTTTCACATCCCTTCAAGTAACACGCACCCACCCACACTGGACTATCTTTGGTTTCAATTTCTGCACTAATCTCTCTCAGCATTATGCAAGCCCCGCTGCTCACTTACCCAAGACTATCCCAAGGAGCTTTGCTTTAACGAGATAATCATACTGACGATCAGATTGACATTTCAGACACTCTCTCCACTCATTCCATCAATAGGGAACCCTACTTCTATCACTGGATCCATATTAGACTTGGCAGATTATCATTTAGAGCAATTCACACTTCATTGTAAAGTACTCACAGATGATTTTTTTTTTTTTTTTTTGCATTCAAGGTTGCAGCCTTTCTGTGAGTAAGATTAACACATATATAATTTGAATTCAATTAATTTCCTCTCTTTTAATCCCACTGAGGGCCAGAGATACAGCGATCCTCCATTACTCTCCCTTATTGTCAGTTCCTCGGTGGCGACAGCTTAGGAAGCAAATCCAATTATTTGACTTAATATTCACTTAAGTGTGCCGGGATCCTGTCTGGGTGTCCTTGCTTGTGGTCATTTTGAGAGAAGCTGGTGGAAAGAATCAATTCTTTTGTTTTTATAGCCGGGCTGTTCTTGTAAGAGAAGTGAGTCTCGGCACTATGATCAAGTACCTGACAATGTGACAGGACAGTGTTATTCAGCTTGTGTTTTTTCTTTTCTTTTTTTTTTTTTTTAAAGTAGACTGTACAAGCAGAAATTTCAAGGCCATCTTTTCAGATTTCCTTAATTTGACAAGTGCAGACCAGCCACAGCAGGAAGCAATAAAAGCAAGGCAGCGTGGATAAACAAAAGTGGGATTTTGTTTAGACTTTGTTATAAGATTCACAAAGTCTGGATGCAATCAATTCATAATCCTCATAAGGATGACAATTTCAGATCAATTTTGCAGTGGATGAATACTGTGTATATAGAAAATGTACCAGTGTAGAAGAAAAAATGGCTTTTTAGAATTAGTGTTGTTGCTTTCTCTAAAGACATATTTAGAATATAGATTTATATGTGAACAAACCAATCTCTAACACCAAAACCTCAAACTGAAGTGTATGTCTAGCGCTCCAGTGCCTGAATGGTTGCTGTGCATGCCACATAACCACAATGTCCCTGGTTTGATTTGTTGCATGTCATACCCATCTCTCTCCCCCCCTTGTTCCCTATCTGCCACTTAACTACTCACTACCCAATAAAGGAAAAACACCAAAAATATAATCTTTAAAAAAAAGAAAAGAAAAAAACAACAGTTTGCCATATTAAATTATACCACTAGTAGCACTATAGAGCTGTGTTTATGTGTTGGTGGTGCTAATGTGCTAACAAAGGGAGTGAAGAAGACTATTTAAATTATTATTATTTTTTGTAGATCAACTTTTCCTTTTATGAGGAGGGAAATGCATTTAACATGTTAGACATGTTGAGGATATGTATTTTGGTGAAAATTACTGAATGCAAGCATAACGTGCATTTACAAGAGTATCTAAAAGTCTCAGGAAAATGGAAATTAAGAGCGTCCTTGGCTTCTGTACTGTGACATATTTGTGAGTAAAATCATTTACAGGGAAAGGAAAGATGAAAAAAAAGATTTGTTTGACATATATTTGACACCTTACAAGAGATAACTGAACTATTATCACAGGAACATGGGATTAGAACTGTGTGTATGATTTACTTCTGTGTCTTTACGGCCAGCAATGATATACTCTATGTTAGATCACAGTCATGGTGCCATAACATGAAACCAGCAACCGATGTTCATAGTGACAGATGGCGGAAAGTGTTAAGTGCATCCTAGAGTTTACCTGTTTATTTATATCCTCCCTCTTGATGCAGAGTGTCCCTCACAGTTGAGTTTCACTTCATATGGAGTGACACTCAGTAAGTGAAGGACCAGAGGGTCAAGATAATGCATCTAAGGACACTTCTGCTTTGTCTCAGCTGTCGGCCGTGATGGTGGCCACTTGGTTAAAACCTGTTTAGAAGTACAGTACCTTCAGCCTGTAGTTTGACCCGGTCTGCCCTTGTGTGATCTCTGGTACGGCTCCACAGTGGTGGCTGCACGTCAGTTCAGAATTGTTATCAACTCAAACAGCCACCCACATCCTATATAGCGTGAGCTGAATCTGACGCGTGTGACAGCATATTGACAGTAACAGCGACTCACTTCCATTAGCTGATATCAGCCACTTCAGTGACTGTTTGGCTGCTGAAGTTGGAGCGATCAGATTGCGGCGACATAACCATTTCCTGAAGCTGATTTGTCAGAGCATGAATCTGTTTGCTGTGCATGGTGTCAGGAGATTACAGACACTCCCAGACTGACGTGGGCAGCCAGCCTTTTAATAACTCACAAGGCCATTAATTTATTTACACAGATAAAATGCTCAGAGTTGCACATGCAACCATTCATATAAATACATTAATAGATATGGATACAGTCACACACACACGCTAAAAAAATGTTGAGTGTGAATCTAATTATTTTAAAGGATAGCAAAAACAGAACTTCTGATGTTTGTCTTTTTTTTTTTTAATTAAAAACATTACATACAACTCATTTTTATATTTTACCACTTTCTAATAATGCACCATTTAAAGATGGTTTATAAGTTATAACTAATGGCTGTTAATGGTTAATAATACTTAATAAATCGATCATTAATGAGCAACTTTTGGGTTGCCAAGATGAGAAAATCTCCTCTACTGGTTAGTCATTATAGTCAATAATAAAAGGTAACAGGCTTATGATTGTGCCAGTTTTTAATAAGCCATAAGTCTGCAAATATGAATGTTAAGCCATTAATGAAAGGTCACAGTTTTCCCATTTTCTAACAAGCCAAAAGTCGAAGTTACTTTTGGCTTTAGCAACAACAGTCCACCAAATATGCTGTTATAAATTCTAATTACTCAAAAATTCTGGTCCAGATGCTTTGCAGTACTTTTCCAGAGTGTAAGAGGTCAAACCGGTAAATACAGGAAACTTCCTGATGAACTAAAGAGTTACAATGACAATGCAAGCGTCTCACTGGAGAAGAACACCAGAGTGGAAGATTCATGACAACCTGGCAACCCTGACATTGTTCTTATTAATGGCTTATAACTAATGTATAAAGCATCAGTGAATGAGTCATTAATGAACCATTGATGAAGCCATTCATTATAACTTAGAAATTCTTTATAAATTGTGCCATTTCTTAAGATTACAATAAAGATTAATAAAGATTACAATAGTTTTGGCATCAGAGCATGGAGTTGTATGAACACTTTTGATTTAAAATAAAATAATGATGGATGTATTAAATCACCTTCTTTCTACACCAGATTTTGAGTTACATGATTGTATTGCATACAGCAACTAGTAGTAGCAAGTCGTTTTTAGTTAACTCATACTACAATAAATAGACTTGCAACTGGTTGCAAATAGGCACAACTGTGTAATTCCAGTGAATAAATGGTAAAAATGCACAACAGTTTTGATAAGTAAAACTACTGGTTATGTTGAATACATGTAAAACAGATCTAATAGCTGTAGGCATATACAAAAAGTTCTGACAGATTCTTCTTTATGTTACATTGTTTTCCTTACAAGCAGAACAGTCAAAATGACCAACATCTACCAGTTGGTGTCTTTAGTTTTTTCTTCTTTAATCAAGAGATTTCAAACAATACACAAAACTCTTTTCAGTATCCCAAAATGTTGCACACACTCCTTTTGCACTCTGACTGCTAAACAGAGTGATTTCAGGCAGCATGGTGCCTGAGTGGTTAGCGCTGCCTCCCCACAGTAAGAAGGTCCCTTTGTTGAAATCTTGGCCCTGGTCCTTGAAGTGTGGGGTCTGCATGTTCTGGCTGTGTTTGTGCCAGTTTCCTACCACACCAAAAGACGCTGTATGTTTCATGCCTCTTGTGGTAGTAAAACAATCACTGTGTGAATAGATTTTAACCATGGAACTGAAAGGCGAAATACCACATTTTGTATGTGACGCAGATTGGCCACATGGTCTGAGGTGGGACTAGATGCTGTATGAGACAAGAAGTTTATTGTAATGCAACATGAATAGTTTTTGCAAATAAATTGGAACAGACATCAATAAATATATTACAAGGACAAATCATTAACAGACGGTAGGGATGTGAATCTCCATCACTGAGGCCAATGCGATACACATCTCAGTGCATTGCCAACGATCCAATACATTAAAGATACAATATATATAAAGCAACTGTTAATGCAATACACTACAATCCACCCTTACTGTGATGCAGTGCAATTCAACACCATGCAAAAAAATGATGCTATGCAATTCAGTATGGTACAGAGACTCTGATTTAATTTCTTAAACATACAGCAAACCATAAATTAACTACATTTTTACTTTACATATTTGTTTCTCTAGTATTGCAACTCAGTAATCATCTAATTTAAAAACAGTTGGACCCTTCGCAAACAGGCTTTTTCATAAGTCCTTTGTAGTGCAGTGTTCTCTGTCTACAATTTACATGCATATGCTCTGTGACCCAAACAATTACTGTCAAAATAGTTTAATAACCACTTACTCCGATGGGCAGAACTACAATTCTAGAGCGTGAATTCCTCTAGCAAAGAAATGATACATCACAAGTTCATCTCAAATTGTATCTGGTGCACACTTTTTTAATCAGGGCAGTTGCATAGTGGACATTTATGCTGGTGCATCAATGTTAATGTTCCCATCTCTAACAGCTGGACACACATCCAATGAAAAGAATAAAATCAACAATGTGTTCATCCATCTATCAGTACTTTCTGACCGCCCTTCCCTCTAAGCACCAAGACCACTGATTGCTGAAATCTTTAACAATGAGGTGATACATATATTATTTCATTTTTAAATAAGGTTCAGTAATTTCCTAATACAGTTAGGCACTGTAGCTTTTAACAAACTACACTGGCTGATTTTTCCTTATGAATGTCACGCTGTACAGATTGCATTTGCACTTGCTGAGATCCAATAATAATGCAAGCCTGACCACCTCCAAATGTGGTGGTGTCGATCTGATCACATTGCAATCACAATGCGTTCTGAGTGCATTTACGCCTGCGTTAATGTGTTTTCATTTATCCAGATAATGCATCCAGATACTGATTGCATGTCAATACCAGGTGTAAATTGGGGTAATAATCAGACTGAACTGCCATTTTGTTTGACTTCATTCATTCAGTCCGCATTTCTTATTCATGTTAGCTAGCTATGCAGGAAGAACGCCTATCCACTTTCAATAATGCCCACAGAGTCATAATTAATATCTTCACTTTCTCGTTTCTCTAGCTAGCATAAGTAGCCGTCAATGAGCACAACACCAGACCTATCTGAATCTTTGAAAAAATCTGAGATGAAGACAACGATTTAAAGTTTGGAATCAGATGTATAGTTTTGGATATTTTAATAATAAGAAAAGTAATCTTTGAATGTATTTGGGATTGTCTTTAAACATCTCACAGATGAGTCAAGAACCCGATCAAACATAAGACTGAAACTCAAAAAACACTCACTACAGACTTTGTTTCAGAGAGGAATCTAGCGATATATCATGGTGTACAGTTGTCAGTTGTCCTCATCATGACATATGCAATCAATCACAAGTGGCAATGCATGAAATCTACCCAACTGGCTTATGTCTACTGATTAGCTAAGGTCAGCGATTTACCATGTGAAGCACTGCTTATGAAGGGAATGGAAAAGAGCCCTCCAGTCTGTAGGGCTGTATTTGTGGTTTGAACAGTCTCCATGGATACAGACTGGGCATCACACACTCCCGCTGTGGGATGGTGGGAAAAGCTTTAATTTGCTCTCATTGTGCGTCTAAGACTTTTCCCCATAGATTTAAGTGGATTAAGGAAGTGGTATTGCTCAGTGTGAAGTAGCAGCAGGTAGATAATCAGATACTGTACCACTTAGCATTTACTTTGCAGGTCTAATGTTACGAGCTTGATCCCTCTATCATATTGTTTAGACTCGCCATGTGAAGGCACCTCTCATTGGTGGCTTGGCTTTTGAACGGCCCTCCAAGGTTGCCTGGGTGGTAACAATGGCTAGCAGGTGGCGGCTTCATTCGAGGGTTTAAGGCTTACCTCAAGCCAAAACAGCTACTTAACCTAAGTGTCCCCGGATGAGAGGAATAGTAAGAAGCCTGCTCTGTTTGATGAAGTGATGGGTGAGAGGAGCTATGGTGCCAGGATAAGCATCGTGCCAAGACAATATTGTCTGGCTCCAAACTGAAAAATAGCTTTGATCATTTCAGAATTCATGTTAAAGTAGATTGTGATTGATGCTTATTAATGGACTGGCTATTGGTTTATAGGACTTTATTTTGGCTGTAAAGGGAGAGGTGATTAACAAAGTCACCTCTAAGCAACATGATTACCCTTTCCAAATACTGCCTGCTAATGAAGTTCTTTTTCAGTCCTCTTCCAGTCAAGACTGAGAAGGGCAGTAGTAGCTCAGAGGCTGGACATGAGGACCTGTGACTGAAAAGTTGCCAGTTAGACTCCCAGAATGACACAGAGAATCTGGGTAGGGAAAGTGACAATATGGCTGTCAAGATGTCGAATTAACCCCTACTGACTGTGAGGTTAATCACAAGAACCAACTGGGGACTGTGGCTGTAGTGGACATGTGCTACAAAACTAATGCTGATAATAGAATTTAGGACATTTGGCTGAGGCTATGTTAGGATTAACATGAAAACCCCTCCCTCTACAAAAGATCACTGAAATGGCAAAGCAGGGTTCAAGGATAGCAAAGGGTTACTGTGTGTTAAAACTGGGTCATTTTTTTTCTGCTTAAGTTTACTTGTCTACTTGTACTGTAAGAGGGTGAACAGTTAAGGAATAACACAGCTGTCCTTGAACATTTCGTTGAACTCTACAGCAAAGGGAAAACCTGCCACATGTCTTTATTCTTTGTTTTCAGTTTCTCTATGACTTTTCTTTTATCACATCATTTTCCTTCTAAGTCTTGGGTGTATGGATTTGACACATAACAAAAGATTTATACAAAATCTGTTTAGAATGTCTTTCATGTCAAGTTCAACTTTGGTGAAATTTGTACCATTGACTAATAACAAACCATCTTGACAGTCTTGACCTTTGAGAGAACAGCGAGTTGGGAGTCTAAAACAGAGGAAGCTGTCATAGTTAATTAGCTGTCCACTAACTGACATAGCAAGACCGCTAGCTTGGAAAGCTATTGTGACTGATCATCGACACGTACTGAAGATACTGCATACAGCCTGTGGGATGTGCCTCAGCCACCGACAATTTTTGTGCTGTGTTTGGATGTGCTACCAAGAGAAATGCCAAAACCAAAGAATGAGGAATAACATCTCATAGACGAGTAGTTATTTTGCAACATTCTACTGTCACGAACATGTCAGGTTTAATGTAGCCTGTCACTATGGAAGAAGCATTTGATTTTGATGAACATATTGTGGAAACTCGAACTCTGGCATTGACAACCATCACTTTAGCTTCATATCTTTGGTTGTGAGCAACTTTCACAAATTGAGGCAACACCACAAAGTAAAAGTCCAAACTCTGCAATTGCAGTGGCAGTTTAAGAAAACAGCTCTGTAAAGTAGTGTTGTTTTAGGGTTATTAATATTTGCAGTGAGACTCTCTTATTGCGAAGTGGACCTTCAGCTTCCATATGAACAGCAAACCTGGACCACATGCCACACTAGGAGACCAATTACCTACCCGTTAATAAACAGTATTTTTACACCAACTAATCTTTTCATCTCCCTCATACAGAAACATGCAGCTCACTTCTCATATTTGCTTTACATATTTTTGTAGCGTGAGAAATGTCAGCAGAGTATGTGTGAAAATATTAATATAAAAAAATCCTCATAGTAGTCAAATTACAACTTCTAATATAATTAGAAAATCAAGACTCAACTTTGATTTGTTATGCATTTTGTGAAGCCAAACTGCTGAAAATTTTTTGAGTTATGGTGGCCTCTTCCCACAATATACTCGTATGCATTCAGAGGCGTGGCTACCCCATTCCAATATAGCAGCCGCATTGACACCATTGAATGTATATAAATATGGATAACATGTCTCCATTTCCTACCACTATGCAAAAGTGAAGTCAAAAATATTTCTTTTCCAGGAGCTGCCAGTTGCTTGTGTGACATCATTTAGAGTCAGAGTCGCACAGTAGACAGACAGAGGTTTGAGAGCGGGTGTCACAATCATCTTTCAATCATGTCATCACACCTCCTTTTTATATCCTCAAATAACTAATTAAAACATCCTCAAAACAATTAAAACACTTGAGAACACACAACTCTTGAGAAAACAATGCAATTCTATTTTGATCAGACAGCCCCTCACCTGACTCTGTCTATCATGCAACTCAATGATAACAGTTTAATCAGTGTGCAAATTTGATTTATTAATGACACTGGCAACTGTCACCTTGTTGTGTCATCCAGCTCTTTGCTGTACAGTGTATTGTCCAGACAGCATGAAGGGTTCATAAGAGGTGCTCTAGCCAAATGAGGGATTTCATTTGTTCATTTCACTAGATGGTTGCACATAGTGGCTATTTTGTTTGTGACAAATGTAGGAGAATCCTTATTTATGGCATTTGCTTGTTTGTTTTATAATACAGTTTTAGGTGATAAATATCCCATCAAATGCTTAGCAGTAAAGATCTCAGCTTTTAATCTTTTAGTGCATGTCTCTCCTAATAGTATAGAGGGTTGTAGTACAGAGTGTTACATTAACTGACTTAAATTACAAAAGTTGTCATTGTGCCGCAGAGTGTTTATATTTTTACATAAGTTGTATTGAATTGTAAATATGGTGACTGAGGGATCTTTCTAATAGACATTTTATGAGGAGTTTAAAAATGATAACTTTTGATTTTATCATTGGTCAATAAACATGAACTTATAATTAGTGAATTATCAATATGTAAAAACAAGCTTACGATGGCCAGGTTGTGAAATAATATGTGGGTGTTTATCCTCCTCCAATATGACACTTGCTTTGTCTTTTCAGATAGCGCTTTAACTCAAAATAACTAACAACTTAATTTGCAACTGCAACACTTAACGGCTAATTAGACAGTGAGAAACCCACAAGCCCCTTTTTTAAACTACCTAACATTTATAACTGCAGACCTGCTGGTTGGCCTATATAAGTTGTCAATACATTGATTTTGTTCTGCAACTATTTGGCGGAAATTAAGTGGGTGAACTGTCCATTATAGGATTCTTCCTGATTAATTAAATAACTAGTTATACAGGCTAATAAGCAAGTTGTGCTGGAAGAGGAAGCAAAATTGGCTGACACTGAGCAAATTTAAACCACTTTGAATACTGTTGGGCAATACAGTCTGATAAATATGCATCATATTTTATTAACTTGTGTGTTTTGTGTGAAAAATGTTAATCTGCAAAGTAAAATGCGTATCAATAAATGTTGTAAAAAGTACAATATTTCCCTTTGAAATGTAGTGAAGAAGAAGTATAAAGTAGCAGAAAATGAATACTCAAGCACATTAAAATTGTACCAGTCGAGTACTTGTGTGAACATATATAACATACAACACATATTTCTGCTGGGAATTGATTGGTGTTGGTGTGTGACAGTTTTAGAATCCGCTGTCATTGTGTAGTAGAATATCTCTCTCTGGGGGGTCACTGAAACAGTCCCACACTGGCTGCATGGAACACATCCCCTCTACCGCTGTGTCCCCGATAGCTATTACAAATGGAAAACAGTCAATATCAGCTGAGATGGAAAAATCTATCAGTGTCCGTGTCGACGGCTCAAAGGATCTCGCTCCGTCCTTGAGCAGGCGATGCTAAACCGGCTGAACAGTCCATGCCTTTGAAAACCGTCATTAAAATTCAATATAGTTCCTAGATAGAAATGCTGAGTTGTTACATAATGCAGTCCTCGTCTGACTCATTGAAAAGCAATCATCCATTTGTGGTTGAAAATGAGGATAAATCCCTAATGTAAGCTCCAACAGGCTGGAACGTATATTCATCTGGTACAAACTGACAGATAGAATGAAAAGCTGTTGAACACTCACTACAAACACATACACACTGCAAAAAGTCTCTCTTTGACATGTGTAGTAGACTCTACCTGAGTCATTCTGTCACATTCTACTCAGTTCATACTGCTCAGCTGAACTTTATTTGGCTCCTTGGGGCACTAATCCAAAATGAGATATGAAGAAACATTCATTAAGGAATGTTGTTTTAATCTCTTTTGGTAAGAAAGCTAATTACTTATAAATGATTCCGTTTATGATTATGCAATCATAAGTGTAATTTGAGTAATGAATATCGGGAAACATGTGGTCTCAAAAGCATTTTGGAAATTAAAATTTTCAGTTGGGATCGGTAAAAAAACCCCCACAAGATCAAAAATAAACATGATGAATAGATACGGAGGTGCCAAGATACACACGCACACACACAGACATAAATCTTATGACTGTACATGGACACATGTCAAGTAAGAAGTTCTGAAAACATATTTTTGGCACCTCTGAAAACTTTGCTTTAGACCCGTTGGCAGAGCAATTTTCTCCAGTGGAAACAGCAGAGTGGAAGTGATTCACACAGTGAGCCGAGTGCAGCTGTGGTCATCCACAGCAGCAATGACCCTCCACAGTATCTGCTGCTGCTGCTGCTGCTATGTTACTCATCAGAATTACAGCTTTCTATCAGCTTTAGTAATGACAGTCAGTCTGAGGCATGACAGTGAAGTAAGTGGCTGCTTAGGGCCCTGTATCACTTAGGCTCCAACATTTGCAAATTAAAAGTGTAAAGTCCCCTGTACGCCAATTTAAGTATTTAATTAAGAAAAGAATATTTTTGTATTGTCATGGCACAGGTAGTGCTGGTAAAATTGCAGGTATAAGGTCTAAGGGATTTAATTACTGCAAATCCTTTTGGCTGTACCACCTACTTCCTAACAAGACTTCCAAATTAAACAGCAACATCATCAGTTGGGTCTCCATCCACCCTTTTTTTTTTAATACACTTTCAATTTGTGCATAAAAAAATGTCAAAAATAGTCAAAATATCACAAGGTTTTATGCTTGGATGAGGTGGAAGAGTGGATATACCAATAAAAGCAAAACTGGATGAAGTGTGATGGAAGCAGATTTAGCAAATAAATGATGTCATACAGAAGGAATGTGACTTAAATGTCCCTGAAGCTTCTGTTCCCAGCTGGTGAGATGAAAAATGGCCGCCGCTGACGTTTTTCACTGTCAGCTCTGTACTTTGTCTCTGGGCAGCATTCAATACATGTCTGTATAATTCACACAGGACTTTTATCACGATGCTTCCAAAACCAAGATACTCTGAAGTTATCTGTTCTCACCATTTCCACTGTCCTTCATGCTCTCCATCACTAAGATGTGTATCACATTTTCAGTCACTTCACCTTTGACTGACGCTCTATTGATTACCTCAATAGTGTGTATTGAGACACGCTTGTGTGATTTTGCACTTAACATAAACTAAATAAAACACGTTCACGTAATAAAAGTTTATGTATCATCTAATAAATACATAGAGTATCACGTTATTTTTCAACAACACATTTGTTTGCCTTTCTTTTTTTTAATGCCACAATTCATGAACAGAAAACGAATTCGCACAGTTCAACTAATCTTCTCCATCACCAGAGGAGAAACAGTGGAAATGTGACAAAAGCTGATGTCTGATCAGGTGTTAAAATCGTTGTTTTCTGTGTTTAGAAGAGAAGAATCGGCGGAAAGGTTTTGTAATTCTCCTGAAGAAGCGTCGTAACGGGCTGTCACTCCCAGCCTTAGTGTCAGGCTGGACGACGGCCTCTTCCAGGTCTGTCTCCTCCATTTCAGCAGGGTCATTAATCAGGACAGTTCGTTGAGCATGGGAGGGAGTGTCAATTGTGGCTCCTTGATGTTTAGGATGGCTCCCTGGTCCTGAAGTTTTGGATGAAGAGGGCTGCCAGTTGACTTTGGGCTCATCCTCCTCAGTGTCTGGATTAGTGAAGGTGTTGTTGGGGCTGGAGATCTGACGGCAGGTGTCAAAGAGAGGGTGCTGCAGAACCTCCAGGGGTTTAATCCGCAGGTCTGCGTCCAGCTGCAGCATCTTCTTCACCAGGTCTACTAATAGACGCTGGTCTCCCTGAGGTCCCTTGTTCATTATCATGATCTGCTCAAGATCATCCAGAGAGTCGAACGCCAAGTCACTGGTTTCCTTAGTGTCAACTCCTGTCTCATAAGTGAACTCCTCCGGCGTCTTGAACGTCCACATCCTCTCACTGTTGGGCCACTTGTAGAAGTAATAATCTGATCCCTCTCCACGATCCAGCACGTGGTCTTCTGGCTGACCCTGGGCCTGCATGATGAAGGACAGCATTTCATAGTCTGTCTCTCCAGGATACAGCGGGACGCCTGTAACCAGCTCCGCAGCTACCAGACCCAGTGACCACATGTCAATGGCCTCATTGAAGGGGGCTTGCAGGATCATTTCTGGTGCCCTGTACCACATAGTCCCCATACAGAGTCCAGTCTCTACTGTAGAGGTGTGACAGGCCAGGCCAAAGTCAATGATTTTGACCTTCAGTGGCTGCTGGTGGCGGTTCACAACCATAATGTTGTCGGGCTTGAGGTCCGCATGTATGATGCCCATGGAGCTCAGATGCGACAGAGCCGTAGCCATCTGATATAAAACTGGACTCAGCTCTTGGACGGAAAGACCCTGGTTATGTCTGTCTTCCAGGTAGTCAGACAAGCTCTGATCCAGAAGTTCAAAATTGAGGCAAATACGGTCTTTGTCAAAGAAAAAGCCATTCCACCTCACAATGTTAGATGTGTCTGGATCCAGACACATGAGGCTTTTTAGAATGGCAACCTCTTCCCTTGCCTGTTGCATGATTTCAGGGAGGCTTTTATTGACCTTAATGGCCACCACCCTGCCGGTGTCAATGTTGCGGCATTTGGTAACAAACCCAAAGCCGCCCTCGCCCAGGAAAGCCTCCACTTTGTGGCACTTGCCCAGTGTGCTTCCTTTAATGATCTGTAGGTCCTCTGTCATATTGAATATTGATGGGTTTTCTTCAAGTGTACTTGTTAACCAATACTTTATCAGCAGTTGCAGGTTGTCAGGTTGCCGGATACCCAATGTCCAATTCTCTTTAAAGCTTTGAAGTGTCTTCAAAGAAACTAAAAGCCTTTATGACATCATTGGGTTCCATGATACCTAGTTCTGCCTACCTCACATTCTAATGACATCTGTGTGTGTGTGTGTGTGTGTGTGTGTGTGTGTGTGTGTGTTCTAGTACAGGGGTTCTCAACCTTTTGTAGCTCAAGGCCCATATGTGATTGTTAAAACATTTTCGAGGACCACCTTCCCAAATAAATGAAAAACTACAGGGAACAAAACATAACATGATGAAAAAGACAAGTCAATAGTCAAGTGTAATACTGCCATTATACAACATATACCAATAATATAAAGCATATAAACAAAATGTGTCCATATTGTGAGGCAGTTGGCTTTAAAAATAAGAGTTTTGCTTATCTCCATTTCCATGGAAACACATGGGGCATGACTAATTCCTGGAAAACAATCACTCACGCCAGTAGAATCCTATGTAATGAAGCCTAGTTTACTACTCCAGCAAGTAGACTGACCCTTAGCAATGACATAGCAGAAGAGACGCTTTCTAGTCCCTGCTGACTTCAGCTAATGCTTTCTGGAGATCGTGGCATTTCCCAAACCGAATAAATACCTCACATATAAATATCAAACTGCTTTGCTAGCTCAATCTCGTTATAACTAAGATATCTAAGAAAATCATATTTCCATGGACAGATTTAGCTACTACGTCCCCAAACTTTACAGATGTTTTTAAGCTAGTAGCACCAGCACAGCTGATGGAGGATGCTGGAGTGGGAGGTGAGATAAACTCTCAACTGGAGGGAAAATGGCGGAGTTTAGCTGTGTATGGGAGTACCAGGTAATGATGAAGAGAAAATAAGGCTAACAGTGCTAACCAACTGTTTACTTAAATGTGCTCAACTATATTAATATTTGCAAAAAAAAAAAAAAAAACAGTAGTGGATGGAATCACATCATATTTCACATCTTTTCGATTTTAAGAATTTGCAACTAAAATGTGCAAATTGGAAATGGAAATCGGACCATGCCCTCCAGGATGACACAGACAAATGTTTGACTGAACTAAGAACAGATTGTTAACAAAGGAAAAAGGAAAAAAATAAAGGTAAAAAAGTGATACAGCAACACTGAATTCGCACAGTGGGGGCTCTTCGGGGGCATTGGGGCTCGACCAGAGGTCAGGTGGGTCGGACCTTTCTGCGTTTTACAGCACCAACACAAAAAAAAAAACATTTCAGAGTTCATTCTGTGGAGCTTTGCTGGTGTGTCGTATATTCTCTGTGTAGCTTTGAGTTGAGAGAATGTGTGTCTTATATTGTAAAAGCAATTATGAAACTGCTCATTAGCTCTCAGCCCATTTTTATCTCACAGTATCCGCATTTGCCAGCAGTCACTCCAGCAAACTTCTATATAACTTGGAGATAGCCATCAATAGCTTATTGCTATTTGATTTTTTAGATACTTTGGGTTCGTGCAAACAGCCTCCAGTTAAGATCGAACTGAAAAAAAAAAAAACATGCAAATGAATGGATGGTAAGCACATTTTTCTTGGAAGCTGATTAAAGGATATACTATTATCAAAAGGTGGGACACTTCTCTAATTCCTGACTTTTGAATGTATCATCACTAAAACAGGAAGGAAGACAAGGATTCCTTGAGGGGTTCATTATGGCCAACAACAGACTCCATACATAGGTTGTTATTGTAAAACTTTACTATTGGGATTCTTGTCAAGGAGAATCAAACAGTGTGACTGCTCTCTGACTTATGTGGACAGTGTGTATTTTAGTTGGAGGTCCAGACAGTTAGTGTCATCCACAGTCCTCTCCTATTATCGACCAGCAGCAGGGTGTCTTTATCTCCTGCCATGCACTGAGCTCTTTACTCTGGCAGGCTGTTGGGCAACCCAGTTGCTCTGGCACAGCATCACAGCCTCAGTTTTTGGAGAGAGCTCCACCGCCCTGACACTCCTGGGTAGCGCTGAACTTCTGACCCCTTCTGTTTTGGAGACAAGTGTCACCGCTCTGTAATCTCCTAATCCTTTTTTCACCAAGAATTCATCGTAATAAAAAATGCACAGTGTCAGAAATAACAGGTAAAGCCCTTTTTTTTTCTCTCTCTCTCTCTCTTTCCTGCTGCTGCTGCTGTAAAGACAGGCGAGCTAGTCTCCATTTCAAGACGACATCATTTCTGTGAATTTCGGTTTGCGGTAGAGAGGAGATGAGTGGGCTCGATTTGAACCATCTCTGCTTACCATCTGTTGTATCAGCCTCATATTGCCTGTGTGTAAAGTAAGCCTTTTTCAGCATGTAAAGCTGAGAGAACAGGCGGAGCTGAATGCAGCTGAGCGAGTGACCGACTAATCCCCTTAACACATGGGACAGTGCCGGCACCAGCTCTAATTGATTCCGAAAATGACTGGGGCTGTATTTGCGAGGGAAATGAAAGCTTTGAGATTCCTGCGTGGGATGAGGCTTCCAGCAACAGCAGCAGCAGCGGCAGAAGCAGAAGCAGCAGCCAGACTCTCCAGGTGCTACACGTCTCAATCCGTAATCAGAGATAAGAAATGCAGATCGCCACCGTTGCAGTGAACATAAATTTACCTATACGCACTACGCTCACTCAAACATGTTCAATTTCTGTCTTTCAGACTCAGATGTTCGATTTTTTTTTACTCTCTCCCCTCCCTCCCTCTCTCCCTCCTCTTGCTCCCATCATATATTTATAGAATCTTTTTCTGGGGTTGGGAAGGCAGAAAAAGAGATTATGATGGTTCCTATGAGGACTGTCCTTCGTGCCAAACCTCTCTATTTTTTCCCCTTTGCATCCAGACATCCCTCCTGATTAGGCTGTCAGAATTTCACTCCCAGACATCTCAATTTGTAAGCATCTGAAAACATTTCCATCTCACGCTGTGTCATTCTCGCAACAGATGCAACCAGGCAGTGCAAATGAAAGCCCCACGACATTATGCTATCAAATGTGAGCACTTGGCCTTGTATCTTTCGGCGGCTCGCAAAAGTAAATTCATACATACAGCACTTTTAAGCGAGATGAGTGTTTGCATGTGTTTAGCAAAGAAGAGCGTCCTTAAAATCTTCCTTTTTTCTTCCCGGCATTAATAGTTGTTGATTGCAGCTATTGAATATTTACTCAAGTCTTCAAATGTGTCTTAATGATGCAATTTAGCAGCTGCAAAAAAAAAAAAAAAAAAAAAAAATGCTTTTTAGCAATCAGTGTTGAACCTTCAGTGCACATCTAATATGACACACAGCCTCTGGATACACTGTCCTAATTGGCAGTTACTGAACATAGTCATGGATCCAATAGTAAATATATCACTGGCCTACATTCTAGTATAGCATCAATGCTTCCCTGAGAGTGAGTCAGTGAGGGTTGCACATGTGATCCGCCTGAGGAAAACACACCACCATCCATCACCTCCCATTACACATATTGTCACTTTTGTACCACCAATTTATTTCTCTCACTTTCATGTAATTTAACTCAAATTGTCATCCCATCAGAAATCATTATCATTTTTATATGTATTGCTAATGTTTTTTTTTTAAATTACTGATATAAAGAAATATCTTTGATTTGATTCTATAGATTGCTTTAGCTTCAAAACCTCTGAGTGGGCGGGTCTGTGTTCATGTTTGATTGACAGCTGAGCCGGAAGCGGACGCAGAGACACACAATATGAACATGCAGCAAAAGCCGTAGATAGCTGGGACCATGCATACACCTTCTCCTGCACATAAACTGGTATTTATAAGCGGTGAGAATGGGTGGTGAGAATGTTTGCACCTCATGTATTCTTCAGACCAGGTTTACACATGGTTTTCCAGGAGCCAGCTGCAGATTATATCATAAGGTGCAGATGGAAAAAATAAGGTGAGAGATGGAATCTGAATGTAATAAAACAGTTTGTTTAGGTTGATAACCAGCAGCACTGTGTGATTTTTATGATATCTACGTGTTGATCTGTAAAATGCCAATCAAAGGTGCATCATTCTTTTAATTCAGACTCTTTTATTTTGCCGATAATGATCTTTTTAGTTTATCCCACTTTCACCCTGTGAAGTGAGTTTCAATATGAATGTTACAAACTAATCATTGATCACATTTCTGATATTTAAAAATGATGAGGAGATATCTGCTGCTGATGGTTTACGGGTCCGTATGATGACTTAAAGTTAAGGATGTTATAAACAGCCACACACACAGTCCATGTGTAACAACAGCTGCTCTGGCTGATGGAGAAACTCGCTGGTGCAACACAATCTGTGAAACTGCACTACTTCTTCGCTGTTTTGTTCCATTGACAGGTGTGCAGACTGGTAGAGCAGCAGCATGGCTGTGTAAATAGGCAACTGTTTGCTGACATGTTTGCTATAAAACTACTTTGTTAAGGTTAAGGAAAGAGGTCATGTTTTAAACAGATCAACAACTACATACAATGCTGGACTGTGGCCTTCTGTATCAAAATGACTCGCTTTCTTGATATTAACCAATGACAACACCTACTACTGCTGCCATTACTGCTACGAGTCATCATTTGCTGGAGGTCAGTGTGATATAAATGTAAACATAGGTTATATTCAACCCTGTCTCTTAGAAATGATGCTCATAGACAACTCAATAGTTCTCCCAATCACATTGCATTAGCAAATGTGATCACTGTCAGGATTATGTTCACATTCATACGTGGATATGTCGCACTGGAGTTGCATGGAGAAGGTCGGGGTGGATGGAGAAACATACAAGATGCAAGACTCTGACAACAGAGACCCGGGTTCACATCCTGAGTCCTGCATGTGTTCAGGTTAAGCAGCAAAAGCACTTGAATACAGGTTAGTGAAAGATCACGGTGTTGCTTCAATGTTTATAATTATGTATTACTTCAAGTCATTGGAGATTTTTTCTGTATTAAACCAACCAAATCAATCTTTCTCTAACCTTAACCAAGTGCTGCCAGTCCCTCAACTTAACCATTAAAAGTTTAACATTGCTGTAGACTCTGCCAGCAGATATTATACTGCAAGATCAGATATTTGGGTGGAAAAAAAAAACACAACTAGGTATGTTGTCTGTGAGCATTTCATTCATACATTCAGTATCAACATTTGCCAACTCGCCAAAGACGTTAATTAACATTTCCTCATTATGCAGAGAGAAAACATAGTTGAGCCAGCATCATGTTTCTAGCAAAACTAGTAATTGCTGTTGCAGTTTAGTTGAATATGAACATACTTTTTTTTAGGAGATAGGGTTTTCATATCAGGTATTTGAGTGAACAACAAATATTGTTGTTTTTTTTTTAGTGATGAGCAGGCAAATGCACACAACAAGGCATGCATCCATGCATGTACTGTAGATAAGAAGGAGACACTATCTAAAAAAGCTTTAGTTGCTTATGTTTTCTCTTTCATGCAAAAAAACAGTTTGAAATCAAATTATTTAATTTCCTATATGCACAAAAATTCTCTGTGTCTGTAGAGAGAGAAACAACAGTATTTCTCCCTTATGGATTTTTTTCTCAACAGACAGCACATTGCAGAGCAGATCTGTATCAGGAGATATAATTTCAGTTTATAATGCGTGTTTATGCAAAGTCAACATGTCCCTATGACGTTTCACTTCACACATGACTCTGCTTGCAGTTTGGAAAAAAAAAAAAAAAAAAAACATCATTCAGACCGACTCTGTGCACCACTTCACAGATAAACACCAGACAACAGCAGTTTATTATGTCTTTCATTTATACCGAGTGCTACTTGAGATGTTTGGTGTCTGGAGTAGAGATTCATGTTAGAGATCAGAATTTCAGCAAATGTTACCTTTGTATGAAGTGAGTAATGGTTTTAATCCCCCAGTCAGATCGCCCTTTAAATAGAGTGATAAACACATAGAGTGGCTTAAGAGGGAGAAAGGGCAGCCGCTCTCTACAGAAAAACACTGTAGGAGAGCTCTGAGCACCCAACCAGGAGTGCAGTGATAAAATAGTTTGTCCTTGACATGAACATACTTCCCTGTGCGGGTTTCTGAAGGGTGAAAGTATATGAAGAGCTTTGCTTCAAAAGACTGGGATTTTTACATGATAGTCTTATTTGCAGTACTGAGTCATGAACAAACAGCAACGTGTTTTTTTTTTCTCCCCCAAATAAAATAAAAATTACAGCAGCTTCTCAGGTAAAAGCTAGTATTCCAGTAATTAGTGTGCAAATAATTTCTGTGTCTCCAATAGATGCTGAGTGAAAACATTGAGTGCAGTGGAATTACCTACTGTAAGGCTCATAATGGTAAATTCGTAATAATGTGCATTCCACTCATTCCAGCAGTCATGTCACATTCATAATCTGTTGCTTTTCTTCAATTTCTTTTTTAAACAGAAATACTGTTCTCATTCAGTCATTTCTTCAAATTGCTTCTACTTTGTCGTTTTTTGCGTCTGGTGTTAAGCTACTGTCAATACAGCTCGATACTTAACTGCAGATGTTTCACATTAAAAGCTCACCGCAAACTGGTGATTGTAAAAGGACGAGACAAAAAAATCATGGCAGCAAAAACAAAAAAAAAACGAAAACAGAATATGTGGTCATTGTTCTGCAGGTGAGACAGAGAAGATGCACTCACTCATTGCTGTTGTGACATTCATGCTAATAAAGCGACATTTGAATTTGAATGGAATCAATACGTTTTTGATCTGTTGGGAGACTTTTAATATGAATTGTCATGTCACCCAGCGAGACGGTGTGGCTTATTGATCTTATCGATCTCTATTGTATAATGACAGAGCTCTATGGCACAGAGGGATGAGATATATCAGGATTTGGCCACACAGACAATACTTAGTCAAATCGCTTCATTGGTGCTTCTTTTTTTTATGAGATTTGGGATTTATTGATAATAAGAAAAATATGGAACTGTTATCCTTTATCTTATCCTTTAAAAGACCTCCACTTGTTCTCTCTCTCCTGGTATTTCTTTTAATGTGAAGCATCTGCAAGAAGCATTACGTTTCATTGATATTAGCTTATTGTTTGAGAAAAGCCAAGGTTGGCAAAGCTGATCTGACTGGAATTCATTAGCGATAAACTTACTTTTAAATATACTTGTAAAACCTGCGACTGTCAGGGCCCTCGTACGATGGTTCATGTGATAAATGCTGCAAAAATGTCCACTTCCACTGTGCTATTCTGTCAGTGTGATGACAGAGTCATGTCTCACCAATCTGCACTTACAAATTACTTTGAGTCACTTGTACTTCGTGGTTCTTATGTTTCTGATTAAAAGCCTAAAAGCTCTTTGAGACACTGGAGGACTTTTAAAGGATATGTTAACCCAGATTTTTATTGCTGTCAACAAATCCCATGACAAGACCACAACCAACAATGAGTTTATTTTACCGATAAGTATTGTCTGTGTATCCAAAGTCGGATATATCTTCTTCCTCTGTGCCATAGACCTCAATTCTTCTCCAATATACAATGTACACATTGCTGTAAATACTCATTAGAGCAACAAATGTATATTAATCCACAGTCCCAAACAAATCCAAGAAAAAAATGTCTGGTAAAAACTGCATTGGTCACGAGTCTTCTTAAAAAATAAAACTATTGTGATCTGCTTTCAAAGATTTATGTCTTCAGTAGGAATCAATGGGTTTGCAGCTTAGAGTCTTGAGAGGAACATTGGGAGATGGACTACCACATTGTTGGTTTTGGTCTTTTTATGAAATGTGTTAACAAATCAATAAAAAACCTGGTAGATTTATGCTTAAAAGTGAGACATCTGAGCAGTAAATGTTATCTTCTATTGACAGTAGCTTAACAGCGAATGTGTTAAAAAAAACAACAAAAAAAATAAGGTTAAGTAGCAATTGGAGACATGAATCTTTCTGACCTAAGCCGATCAGAAAACAAAAATAAAAAAGATATATTTATAAAACAGCCTGGTTCTTCCTGTAGTTCAGAGTAAATAGAGAAAAAATTAGCCAATGTCTGCCTTCACAGATGTGTGGTCGACTGTTTGCAGCTAAGCTGTAACTGGATTTGAATGATCTGTACTGAACAAAGAGTTTGAATGAAGCCACATGCCAAATAATGAACAATTTTCACGTCAGAATAAATCCCGCTGTGTGACAATACGCCGCCTGCTGATAAAATAAACGGCCCTGTTCTTAAAATGGTTTCCTTTTGATCACAACTTAATTATCTAATTTTCTTGTGATATTCAGGTCAAAAATGGCACATTATGTCTAATTTTTGTCATTTTGCATTTTTTTTCTGTTCTTTTTTTGAGACGTCTGTTCTCTCAAAAACATTGAAGTTGTGATCACATAAAAAAGTGGATATCTTTAGAATAATAATTACACTGTGACCTCAAGATAATACATTCATTTGGTTTTTTTTTCAGGATAAGTTATAAAGCATATATAAGTGATATAATGAAACTTAGTGATCAACCTTTTACATTAATATGTAAATGAAGAGAAAAAGGACTGTGTAGTTAACATAAGCAGAAACAGTCTCCATGTATGGAAACAAAATGCACAGCAACAACACCAGAATGAATCTTACGAGCACGACTTTAAATGGGATGGATGGTGACTGTCATTTATATGAATGTGTGCATGTTGTGTTATGTTAAAGTTAAAATCCAAACAACCCCGATGGCTGAAATGAAAAGCATCAGACCTCTTTATGACCTGTAAAGCTGCAGCTCCATGAGAACTGACTGGGTCTTCATTTTAAAATGCGGGGCTTGTCAAGAGATGGTGCCAGTGGCTGTAAAGTGTTGCACATCCCCCGTGTGCTACAAAGTCCCCTGTCAGAAACCCACCGGGAGGCTGTCGCCAACACGGTGCTTTCTGCAGAGTTCGACACTTTAGAGATGAGTTATATATTTTTTCTCTTTAAACTCAAGGGAGAGAAATAAACAAATAAAATGTAAATCTGAAAAAAAAAAAAAAAAACACAACCCAGAGAAGGTGAGAAAGGGAAGAAGGATGTGGGAATTGGCTTTGTGGAACTTTTTTCAAAGGCGGTTTTATTTCTGTCAAACAATGTTTTAACATTTCATGGCTCCACATGAAATGGTTCAGGAGACGTAGCTAAAATCAATTATACAATGCTAAATCTTCTATTATCCAAAGCCCCTCTGAGAGGCCCAGTGATGTTCACATAACAGGTGCAGTGATAAGATCCACAGATCCCTGGTACTGATTTCTCCCTCCACAGACCAAATTTAACTCTCTACTGCTGTATTTATACTACCACTAAGACTTGTCCATTAAAATATTATTAAAAGCCGATACATGACTGATAAATGCAGTCTTCAGCTACCTTAATACCCATAATTCATGGCAATAAAGTGAATTCCATCCCGCCTTCATCAATCTCAGCCTTTTATCAGTTTTTCAAATTGAATTAAAGTCAGCACCTCGCTCAAAAGGGATTTAAAGCAACCTGCTCGGAATATTCCGGGCTTCAGAGCCTTCAGTCTTCTGCCTGGAATGCCAAGCAACAATTAATCCCCATGAAATGGAGCTCTGTGGCGTTGCCTGGAATTAAGGTCCTAACACGAAGTCAATCAAGAGGATCAGCAGGCTGGCGAGTGAAGTGCAGCACCGCCACGTAGATATGCTAACTGATGGAAGATGAATGGTCGGCTTATATGCCAGTGGATCAAACAGACGTCAGCTGATGAGAGGTTATACCAAGTATCCTTGAAATCACTTTGTGACATTGAATTGCCGAAAATATCAATCAACTGAACTGTTCATTCATTCATTTAGTTATTGCTATCCTAGAATGGAGATGTTGGTTGGTCCATCTGTCCAACACTTTGGTCCAACTTGAAAACTAATTTCTAGATTTCCATTAAAATTTGCTGTGGAGATTTCTGCCACCAAAGGGATAAATCCTCAAGATCACTTCACATTTTTAGTCCTACCGCTGGTAAGACTCTAAGAACAGCTAAGCCATCTGTATGTTATTTGTTTTATCCAACATGTTTGTATTGCAGGTTGTAATGAATAAATGTTTGATGAACATCGAGAAATTGTACTTAGGAAGATTATTTTACAGTGTAAAAATAAACCTCTCAGAGCTCTCTGCATAACAAACTGGTGGCAGATAAATAGTGTTGCTGTTTCTAAATGACCACAAAACATATCGTTGGCATTTCTGTACTTTTTGTATTAGCCAACATACTGTATTCACCAATACTGCTAAAATTGACCTGATATATCTGCTGTGGCATACTGTGGCAGAACCTAGCAACTAGAAACTCTCTTTTTCATCCCACATTTCCTACCTGCCTTTTGACTGTATTCTTTCCAATTAAGGCAAAAATGGCCATATGGCTATCCAATAGTTTTTTGTGATTTTGCATCCTGAACCACAAATGTCAACCTCTGATGAAAAGTCAGGGTGTCATCAAAGTCATCAGGATTCATCCTCTGTACACCATGAATGTTGGACTACCAAAATGCAGGTGACCTCCACTCAGTATTGTGCCTGAAAGCATCCTACTGGATGTAGACACTGACTGAAGCTGCAGCTACAGCTCTGCTGACGTGCTGCTTCTACTCCGCAGAGGACAGGAACAACCAATGCTGTTGTTTTTCTGGAGATTTTAGCCTCTACAACACCCGGTGTATCAATTCAAGGTGACACACTGTCACAGGACACAGGAGTTGAGGATTAACTGAAAGGAACATAGTATTATTTTTTCCTTTTAATAATAAAATGTACTGTATCCACTGTACAAATTAATACACAATGTCGATGATTATTTCCTTTGACTTCTACATCAACAGTATTTTGCTTGTTTGAAGATACGTCTCATTTTCTTTTTATATTTAGTGAGAACATACCACCCACATTAACAGTGTGCAAAGCCAATACTTTGTGCCCAGAAGTGTCACATTCCTGTTTGCCAGAGGACCTGCTGAGAGCTCAGCCATGTTAAATCTGCATCGTATGGTGTGTGAGAATGCCAATTTGAAGGACCCCATTATTCACTCAGAGGTCACATTAAAATGGAACACCTTGTGATTTTTCCCCACTTTCCTCTTGCCAGAAGCAGTCGTGAAATTAGAGGGTGAACCATTTCAAACCTGGCAACAAATTGCAGGTAGGAATAAAGCTCAGAGCCTGGCGAAGATAAACACCTTGTATAAATAGAAACAGGCAGGTACAGAGTGCAGAAAATGTCTGCCATGTACATCAGAGGTGTAAGATGGAGTTGTCAGCTGGCTAAAGCCAGACCTGGGTCCACGGTGAGAACGGACCACCCGCAGGATAATGAAGTGAGTAGGCAGTAGTGTAGAATTGACTGCACTGAAAATGTTTCATTAGCTGCCCTCAGCCCTGGCATTGTTCTCCTCAGACTACACCTGGAGCTCAAGACAGTCGAGTTGGATGGAAAATGAGAATGATAGAGAAAGAGTGAGATTTTCTCAGGTTAAGTGTCACAAGATTAAAGGATCAATTCCCTCAAATTAGGAAAAAAAAAAGTCAGATAGTAGACGGTTTTATTTGTCCAGGTTTTGAGAGACCTCCGAGGTTTGTGCTTCCACTGTAAATATAATGGAGGTGAAAGGAATTTCAATTGCAGTGCTCACTGTTTTGAAAAATGACTTACAGTGTCCTAGTGATTCTGGATAATCTACAGATCTCAGTGGGATCCAGAGCTGTAACCAGGATTTCTACACCACCTAACCTCTTGGATTAAGTCAAGAAACAACCATCTGCGCCAGTCTAGATCATTTAGGTTGAGGTTGCTATGAACACCAAGAATGCATCGAGAACAGGATCTAATTGGGTGGATCAGGACAGGAAATGATCATTAGAAGAATGGCCATGTCATATTTTAAATTATATTTAGAAAAACATTATGCAGCCTAAAATGATAGTAGATTACTTAAAAACCTGTTGCCTTTATGTGCGCTGTTTGTATCCTCTTTTCACACTGGAATGTTATGCATTTATTTTTCACTGCATGAGAGTGTGTGAAAAGTGTCAATTTTTTGAGTCTCATGGTCAATGCGTGAGAGCTGGCCCTGCTTACCATTTGTAACTTCCCATTTCTCCACAAAGAATTGCATCTTTTGGATTTTCATTCCTGTTGCAGAGCTTCTTTTTGTACAGATTATCTGTATTTTTTTTTAAAATTTGCTCTCCTTTTACCTCTGTTTTGGTCTCCACCAACACTTAAAAATATCTGGCTCTTTAGCTGCTAAATCCTCCCCTATGTTCATCAGCTAGTTGCTAACTTTTTCTGTTTGCTGGGCAGGTAGTGTACAGTGGGTTTATCAGAGCTTTTTTTTGAAAACATCTACCTATGACAGCTGGAAAGCAGGCTGATGAGAGCAGTGAGAGTGAATCAACAGTACAGCCGCGGACCAAAAACACTCACTGAGAGGAACTGCAGAGTTGGGGTATAATTCTCTGTGGATTTGTGACCCTTTTCACATCATTTGACCCATTGTTAATATAAAATATTGATAAGCGCAGCTATAGTATCATTTCTAGACAATAATTTTATGACAAAGAACATTATTCAGTGTTTTTTACAGTACAAATGCTAAGCTGCTAGTCTGTGTGAATGGAATCTAAAGCCAAACTAATTCAAATCTAATCAAATCAAACTAATTAGCCGGTGCTGTTTGAGATAGCCTCGCTTCACTCTGCTTTATTGAATGGGGCAGCAGTACATTCAGACTTCAAACATGAGAGGTTTCTACAGGCTGCTGCTCTGGCTTTATAACCACTCTTCACTACAGCGAAATGTGTGCACACAATAAAGCTGGTATATGACAGTGCTTGAGTCAGTCCAGTCATGATGCATCCATAAAGGAACCATCACAGAGCAGAGGTTCACTATGGATTTAGATGTTATTTGTGTAAGAATTATAAAGTAGATGAACATCAAAACCTGATTTTCAGTTTTGTGATAGGAAAGCATTTGTCTAATTTGTTTAAATTAGATGTGAACTATTGGTGGGAACAGTAGTTGGTGTGAGTACTTTTTCTGCCAAGAGGATTTTTGGAACTCTTGTGCCAGTAAGCAATTCTAATTTGAGTAAGGGAAACTGGAAATGACATGGTCAGGAGTCTTTCATTTCATTGTGCAATCATAGTGATGGTAAGGTATGGTGACAGGTGTCATCTTATTAATTAGTCAAGAATACATTCAGATTTAAATAATAATAAATAATACTTTTCAGCAGGGATTCTCAAACTGTTTCTAACGTGAAGGCAGAAAAAAAATCTGCTGAATATGATCAAACGGCTTGGTTTTTGTTTACTTTCTTAATCAGTTTCTGTTGTGCCTAAACTGCCACAGTTTTAACACACAGAAGATTCCTGCTGTACTGACACTGAACTTTAGAGCATGACAGACTTCTTAATATTTGGATTTAAGTGATCCGTTTGCATTACAAGTTTTTTTTATTCTGTCTCTTCGCAATTTAGTTTGTGTAAAAAGTTTAATAATGCTTTAAATACAGTAATGCTATAGTAGCTATGAGCGGATATTGTATTGCAAGACTGAATATCGGACACAAAACCTTGTCACAGTACATTTTACTGATAAGCTCAAAGTTTTAGCAACTTGCCGGATACATTTATTATTAACATTTTCTCATTATGTTGATAGAAAATGTAATCCTGGCAGTGTGAGGAGACATTATGGCTTCAGTCACAAATCCAAATCCTGTTATACTTAATATTTTGTTATTCTGTCTAAATAAATCTTCCTAACTTGAATCTTGATGGCCTTGCTGGCATCAGAGCACTCTGATATTTATATATTTATATTCATAGACTTTTGTGTGGTTGATTTTTTTATAGTAGAAAAATCACAGGTGGAACTAAGAACATTAATGCTGGCTCTGATTAAGAAATGATTGCAATGCAATGCAATATTTAATAATTAATAAAATCATGAGCTACACCTGTTTGATAGTCAAACACAAATTAGTCTGTTCTACTGCAATAACCAGTGGGAACCACTGATGTACAGTACATTTGATGTTGAATAGTTAGGTAAAGATGACCTTCTGGTTCTTAAGATTGTCCTCTGTGATGAAATATGCAAGGCTGCAGTAGGCAATGTGTCTATTTAGAGGCATCTATTTTATTGAGTGTCCTTCGGCAAGAAGCTAAACCTGCTTAACTGCATTAAGGTAATAGTTATGTGGAAGCATTTACATGGTTCACATTAATCTGATTTCCACGACAACCACACAGGAGTTGTCTGGCAATCACATCAGTGCTTGGAAGAATGTGTGGGCTATTTGTTCCACATTAAGAGAAAGTACATGTAGGTACATTCTTATTGAATTATTTTCATGAGTATACTGTATATATAAACAGTATGACATAAACACTATGATCAGGGCTCGCCCAAGCTTCTTCGGGATCCATAACCCCTGATCACCCTGCAGTTATGCCTTCAGTATCAGGACTGATACTGATAAAATAATAATGGAGGGGGATTATTACCTCCATAAATCATAATAAATAACACATTTTATAATTTGATATAATTCTTTATAAGGTACAAAACTGCAAACTTTTTTTTTAGCTAACCTAATATGATAGATTTATGGTTAGTGCTGAGTGTGAGTGTGTCAGCTAAATGTATGACATGACATAGGTGCTTGCAGAGATACAATAAGCATTTTACTTTATTATATTCAGACATTACCGCATAAAGCGTAACTGACTGTAATTAACACTGATTATCTGTTGTTGACTTGAATGTATGTAATCTATGTCCTTGACTAACCTTCACTAGTCTGTCACTGAGCCACAGTCACCTCCTCCTTCCTGAACTGTTGGCTGTCATTAGTAAAGTAAGTAAACTTTATTTTAAAGCACCTTTCTATACCAAGGAGTTGCAAGGTGTTTTACAATGCAAATAAAACAAGAGAGAAATAAAATAGAATAAAACTAAAAGCATAATAAAAATAAATAAAAGTGTAACAACACATAACATCAATATAAAAGCATAATGAATACACAGAAGTCAGATAAAACAATTAAACAGTGAGAGCAATGCAGAGACTATTGAGATTTTATTCAATAAAGTATTTGCGAAAATCGTTAGTTTTTAAGAGCTTTTTAAAACTGTCCACCGACTCTGCATTTTTTTATCACTAAAGGACAGTGGTTCCAGAGGGTGGGGGCCACAACAGTCACCCTTGGTCTTAAGCCTGGATTTGGTAAAATCAATCCTATAAGCTATTGGTAGCCAATTTAGGTTGGCCAGCGCTGGTGAGATGTGTGCTCTATGCTGTGTATTAGTTAACAGTCTGGCTGCTGCATCAACTGGGGGTGCGTAAGCAAAGAGGCCATATTTTCTAGAGACTAGTAAATACATATGAAATAACACACTACAGTGCTTTCTTTTCATTTATTTTTACGACCTCTTTTGGATGCAGGCTGGAAAGTAAGTTATAAAAAGAATAAGAGTCTACAGCCATGCTAGGGACTCAAGGAGACTTTACTAAAAGCTAATATCAGCATGCTAACATGCTCACAATAACTGTTAACATGGTGAATTTAAGCAGACGTAACGTTCACCTTGTTAACCATCTTAGTTTAGTGTGTTAGCATTCTAACATTTGCTAATTAAAACTAAAGAAAATGTAAAGCTGACACTGTTGGGAATACTGATATAATAACCTATACGTCCAAGTCCTAACAACTTGTGATTTCAGTGCAGTTGCTAAGCGACCAGTCTGTCTAATTGGAATTTTGAGGCTCAAACTAATTAGCTGGTGCTGTGTTTGACAGAAATAAAACTATTGGACAGATTAAAACCTGATGATTTGCTAGATGAAAAGGTAGTTGCTGCAATTCATCCAGAAGGGAACCAGAATGGCTTAACCAAATATCAAGGCAATTCTCCAAATAGTTCTTGAGACATTTCACTAAAAAACAAAAAAAATGTCAATCTAATGGTGGCAAGGGACAGTTGGCAGCATTATTCTCTGGGAAACATGGATATCTGTACAAAAATTCAAAACGGTGGATCATCTAACCGATCAACTGTCCAACATTGCCATCCATAGAGCCATGTTGCTAGCATACTGTAGCTAAAAGCTAAAAATCTCAGCACCTGGTGAAGGACTTCTTGCTAGTCGATGCTATTGTTCAACAATCATCTCAACCCCCTGTAGACATAGTTATCATTTTGTTCTTCTGTGACCTCCATGTATTTCATGACTAGTCCTGATATGTCACCAGCCCCTGATCTGCTCTGACACCTCAAGCACACTGTCTCTTGCTGACCAGTGGCTCATGAACCTGCCCCGCAGTAAGTGTTGCTGTCAACAGCTCAACACTGTCAATCAGCCTCCATCCTCCAGGCCTGCAATCTGCCCACCACTGTGTCAGCGGCACCTCGCTGACAATCCCATGAGTCACTCAGAGTTCAACATTTTCACTGTAGGGAGGCATCAGCGAGTTTGTTGACAGGCTCACACAAGGACTGGGGATGATCCTGCAGTACCCACAATGTCAGGTTTAAAACTGTGTAAAAAAAAAAAAGATCCGAAGAGGACATTTAGTCAAGTAATAATTTATAAAGGTCTGATTTGTTAATGTACATTCTATCAAAAGCTGATAAACACAAGAGGGATATGACCTATTCATAAAAGTAGCTCTAAATATTGTGTAACCCTCAATTTTTCAATTGTTCATTGTATTATCCCCTCTGTCCTATCCTTCTGGTTGCAGTATGGAAATCACTAAAGTTGTGTTAACATAAACATCAGAAAGGACTTGCAGGATCACATGAAACCAGTAGCAGAATATCCCCATTTTCACTGTTTAACTACATACAGGACCAACATTTCAGGCCTAAGCTTGTACACTTTCTATACATAAGAGTTCTATTCATTTCATGGCTGAGTAAGAATGATTAACCTCTGAAGGATGCTTGATAAGCCACACTACGCTGTCTTGTATTTGACCGACCTACCAGATCATTTATGTTATATTGTAGAAGTGGATTTCAGGAAGGGAAGATGTGTTATGAGATTTAATGGAGGGCTCTTTAACCTCTAAGAGGAGAACTTGTTAGGCACTTGAATGAAAGAGTAGCTGATGAATAAATTGCCAGTGGGCAGTTTGCATATATATGTTGAATTTGACTGTTAAAGCTGACACAAGTGTCTATTTTGAGATAAAGTAATGTACATGTGTACTGTCACAGAAAGAGTTCAGTCAGTACGTGTTTGCTATATGTTTTTCTTTCTTTGAGGACGTTCTTGGATAAGGTCAAGGCAGTCCTGACAACACTAACAACAAAAAAATAACAAAAGAATGATATGTGTAGGTACATTTGAAAAAATGTATCTGTTTATCTTTACACTAAGCATTTCTAACCACCAAAACATACACTCACTTCCAGCTTCAATCATTGGTTAAAGGCAGCTAAAGACAGAAATATATTCTAAATAATGATATCATTTTTTTTTTTTAGAAGTTTGCCATCCTTATCCAGACAAATGGAGTGAACCTCCCTACATAAGGTCAAGCAAGACTATATTCTAGAGAGCCACATGAAAAAACTATACAATAGATTGTAATGTCAGTCACCCAAAGACGTCATATAGTTACGTTTGAGTGACAGATGCCGTCTTGTGGCTGTAGTAATTCTGACCCGGAGCAGTGGTGCAGTTCAGATGACGTACCGTATACAGAGTATATGTGGACAGATTTCCTCATTCAGAGGAAGAGGGGTGGATGGAGGCATTAACCCAACAGTGGATTTTGCCACAGGAAACCAGTGTTCATCTCTTGTTTACAACTGCGAGGCAGGACAGTTTTTTTTTTAAAAAAAAAGTGTAACTACAATTGTCCCCTAACCTTAACCCCTGTGGTTATTATTGTAGCCATGACAACGATGGTGCCCCAACCTCCAGGAAAAAGTAACTTTAACCCACACCACATTTCTCTAACCCTAAAAAAGTGACCATTTTAAACCAAACCATGATCTTTCCCAGAACCTAACCAAGCGTACATCACAGCATACAAATAACTACTCTTACATTTTATTCACATTCGTGTAGGTATGACATGCATCAGGCTAAATGTGACCAACTAAGACTGGTGGGTAGTGGGACTAATACCTCTCCGAGGCAAGGTGAAAAGTTGTATACAATAACATTAACATTCTACAGGTAAAGTATTACTATAATAGAGTCTGCTATCTGCTCTGTGTCTTCCACAGAACAAGGTCCTCTCTGTGTACCAGCCTGTATTAAACAGTGTATCAGAGTGCGAGTTGATAATCTGCCCGTATTCTAGTGTCACCAAGACACCCTCTTTTACATTCAGTGTGTAAAATGCCTCAGATGCTGATAAAATCATGCTATTACCCTGCAGTCGACTGACTTTTCAACCCCCCTGCTTGCTCAAAATCTTCTTAGAATCATAAGAGTTTTCATTACTATTTTATACACGTATGAAGAACACAATACAGTCTGCACTTTCAAAGACTACAATATAACAAAGCTGAAATCGAAGCAAAATTGTCCCCTGCTTATTTCAAAGAGGCAAATATCACATATTAATACATCTTCATGCTGTGTTGCTGTGTATTGCACTGGCACAATAAATGCCAGACTTCTTTTGAAGAAAAGAGACATCGACAGGATTGCCTGGTGCGGTGTTTAATGTTTTATTTTTCTACACGTTGGCCCTCTTCTGTCTGTCTAGTTTTCAAGCTTTCACAAAAGCCAAACCCATAATGATATCAACACACAATGTACCATTTTTTGTAAAGGTAGTTCAGAAGGATTACGCTAGGATTTCCTGGTAATAAGGCGTTGCAGACTCTCAAGTGAGATGATTGATCATTTGGCTGGACCCATGAGAAATGTCATTCAAAAGGGATTATATTGTTGTTTTTTACTGTATACTGCTTACTGTTTCTCCATATACCAACCCTACTTTCCATTCTTTTGTGAATCTCTCTAGAAGTGATCAGTATATGAAGGAAATAATCTTTAACACTTACAGACAAGCTTTCAATGATCACTGTTACTGACCTAATCAGACGTGTTTTTTTTTTTGTGACTGAAGGTTCCATTGTCATTTCAGTCATCATCTACAATATGTTAATTCCTGCTTAAAAGTTAACTGAAAGACAGCAAAAGCCAAAGAAACACTCATGCCAGG
Organism: Euthynnus affinis; assembly: GCA_029490765.1. Taxonomy (NCBI): domain Eukaryota; kingdom Metazoa; phylum Chordata; class Actinopteri; order Scombriformes; family Scombridae; genus Euthynnus; species Euthynnus affinis. Next base: position 4,223,649 of record CM055853.1, on the reverse strand, counting down.
ATAACACTGTTGTAGATGGGTGGCTGCTGAGCTGTCAACCTTATTAACAATGCTTAGATACGCTTAATTTCATACTTAACTGTAAAAAAAACCTTTTGAACCAACGAGTTAACTTTGAATTGATCTAGAATCTGAACTGACAGTCAGAAGCAGCGCCTTAACATCATAGTCATTACAAATGGTGATGCGATTGTTTAGCTTAGCTTAGCTTAACTACCTGAAAAGTTTACCACATCTAAATATATCAGCATATCTATGTTTGCTCTCAAAGCTGCATAAATCACTTGTGGCAGAACTCCACAAGCTGAAAATCACATATGTTCAACATATTGTAGTCTTATGCTGTTGATATGGCTGTTAGCAAGAGTAACACGTTTGCAAACTATGGCCTGTTTAGACACCCAGCATTAGCATTCACTTGAGTTGTGCTTTTGTCCATCTGATGAACAAAATTCAATAACTAACAAACTTTGGTGCTGGGCAGGCAGTGCACAGTGGGTTCATCAGTACTTTCTGAATTAAATTTGCAAGCCAAAAAACCAAAACAAGCTAATAGAGGCTAAAAAGCTCAGTAGAGCTGATAAAAAGTCAGATGATTAATTTGTGTGGATTTGTCACTATAAGAGAACTGTTTTCATTTTAATTTTTCTAAAAACTTTTTCTAAAAATATTGGTTAATGCAGCTTTAAAAAATTGATCACTTTGCAATTTGATAACTCTGAGTGAGGGAATACTGGAAAAAGTTGCTGTCCTACTTTGACCAAGTTCATCTGTTGTGCATGAGTGGAAAAAGAAAAATCTGTTTCCCATGTAATGTATCTGAACTTTGTTAAAGTTGGTAAATTATTCATTAGCAGCTGAAGTTTTTCAATGGGGCTAACTCTGTATAAAGTTATATGCACGGGATGATGTATATAATAAATCACTCCTTTAAATCCGAATGTGACTTGAAGGACTCGGCTCAGTCGGGGAAAAAAATGAGCATTCAATTATTGTGGAGTTAGAGCGATTCGAAAAGGTTCCCCAGCCTCGAGCGTGGAGCTGCTGCCCTCTCTATTTTTTTTCTGTCTGCATATGTCACCTGTAACATTAATTTGAATAATAACTGAATGGTCTCTCTTCACTGTTACCTTCCCCTCCATTGCCCCCTTAGCCTCTGCAGGGTGTGGAAGGTCTTCTCATTTGCTTCCCTATTGTTCCCGACATGTCTGTGGGCGTTCTGAACTCTTTCAGTCTGGACAGATGCTGAATGTCAACACTCTGAGCAGTCAACATGGGATTTTCTACAAGCTTACCAGCACATGAGAAACCAGGACTTAACCTCTGTGATAGAAAAAAAAAAAAAAAAAAACATTATTTAATCGCGTGAAATAGGATAACTGGATTTTTCTTTAAATTGCAGGTTACTCATAATGATAAGGAAAGGTACGTAGGGTGCACTCTATAATCCTCCTCCTCCAGCTCTGGTTAAATGATTCAGTTCCCATCCGTCGCCTGCTTTCTTGATGACTGCACTTTGCTGGAGTTTGACCGTAACACCCATCTGAAACTCTACAAATGCAAATTGAAATAACAGCCTTGTTGAGCCGCAATAATTCTGCTGTGACAGATCAACGGGAACATTTCAACCATTCTTCTTCCTCCAGCTCCATGCCTGCTACTCATTAGGCCCATACATAAATAAAGCTCTTGCTGAAAAGTTTTGGAGAAAGAGCATCATGTTCTTATGTGGAATACAGACATCAACTTTCTCTCCCCGGCTCCCCAACACCATTTCTTTTTTTCCCCTCTTTTTGTTTGGGATTTCTTGTGAAGTTGGCACACTTCAAAGCCGTCAGATTGACAGCGCCGCAGACTGAAAGATCCTATTCATCTACCTGCTGGAATTATGCAGACATCTCTCTTGAGCACCACTTCAGAACCTCGCTCTCTTTACTTTAAATATCTGGCCTCTGCATGACACCCTGCAACACGCTGAAAAAAAAAATGTCTGTGAAGGAAAGGAGGAAGAGAGAAAAAAAAAACTCTTGAAGAGAGAAAAAAATGAGCTGGTTTAACACAATACAATTGCACATCAGTTAAATATCCTACAAACTGTTAAATGGAAAGACACCAGTGAGTGTTATGCGTGTGGAATGTTGGAGAAGAAGCACTGAGGGGGGAAAAACTATTCCCTGGGCAGGAGGGTAAATCTCCAGCAGCGTATGATGAGAACATACACTGCCAAAAAATGACAAATAAGACCCAGCACATATGCACAGCTAATGAATTTTCTGCCTCATTTTGTCCCTGTCAGTCTCACATTCTTGGGTGTGCTCCTCTGCTCCCAGGTGTCTTCTCTGTGTTCAGACGAAGAGTCGGAGTCGTCCCTCGCCGACGGAGCATGTGCAGAGCGGCGACTCAACCCTGACCTCCCTCACCGCCACCAGGCTTCCCGCTCTGGAGACTGCTGCACTGCTTCTGTTATGTCATCCATCACGGATGTCATAATCCTATCTGCGCTAATATTACAAACAAAGCCGGGTTGGCGGGGTAGTTTATCTAATAGAGAGCCACAGTGCGGTGTCATGATGCAGACTGCAGTGTCTCTCTGGTGGAGACTGGATAATAAGCAACATCAGCAGATTTAATATTCAGTCTTAAAAAAAAAAGAAGTGTTATTTGTTTTATTTCAACATATGCTGATGGGCATTACCTCCACTAAATATATTCATGAATATCCACAAATTTGTACCTGCACTGGGGCAAAATTAGATATGAAACGGGAACCTCGTGAGATTTTCTGTAGGTGTATGACTTGTCAATACAACAGCTAATAAAATTTTCATGCAGTTTTTAACAATCCGAGGTGCAGTGATGACTGATATTAACAGCCTCTTTCAACAATACTGCATGAGTTATCTGCTTCCAAACAAGAATAGAGGTCAACAAAACAATTCCAAATCAATGTCCTCCCACTCGCCTGCTTTGGAACTCTTGACTTGTGGCTGAAATTGTTTAAAGAAACTGGATAGGAGGACAAGATGTGGATATGTGATGGGTTATATGCTGATGGGGATTTTTTTTTTTAAGACAGATTTTACTTGCAAGGCTTGAGACAGACAACATGAGCACAACATGAGCAATTAATGTCTATTAATAAAAGGTGCCATCTGTGGGCAGCAGATATAATTTGTGAACAAAACATTATCATATCACAAAGAGTTGCATATTTAAACATCCAGCAGACACATAGCAAAGTTAGCATTCATTTGAAGTCATGTTTTTCACAACCTGATGAATATAAGTCCGATATTCACTCTACTTTTAGCTCTGTTTGTCCTCACTAACTCCTGAGAAAAAATATCTGTCTCTTTAGTTGCTAAATTCTTCACAATGTTTACCACTTAGTCAGAGCCTTTTCACTAAAAACTGTTGTATGCTGTTACTGGAAATGATCTAGATTAGACTGAACCAAACAATAAAACCAAAACAATGAGCTAAAAGGCTCAATGGAGCTGCAGGAAGTTGCAGAGGTGGCAGTAATGCCTTGTGATTTTGTCATCATGACCTTTCGTATTACACATAGTCATTTAACCCATTGTTCATATAAAACAATGATTAGTGCAGCTTTAAAGAACTAAATAAATTTAAAAAAATAACCATGAAATTCCCACTGTCTTTATTTTTTGGCTCTATCTTAAAGTAGCCACTATTTTAATTTCAATGCAAGGTAGCCATTAGCCATTCAGGTTAAAATTTGCAGTTACTGTCAAATGTAAAACATGGTTTTAAGAGTGACTATGCATATCCTGGATTTCATGAATTGTTGGAAAAAGCCGAAGTACACACATGCACAGTAAAACTATTTTTAAAAGATGGAAACATTTTATAATATGAAAATGAATTCCAGCTTGAACAAGTAGTTACCGAGCTAACGAGCAGACAGTCGACACATGACTCATTTAAAAGATAACCGACAGCCTCCTATCACATTTCCTCCACCAGCCTCAACTAGGATCAGTCCCACTGGCTCGGCTTTGTCTGGCTCGCCTGGTAAACAATGAGCATTTATCACAATGTGCTCCCAATTATTACCATGTGGATCTTGTTAGACATTTTATGTAAAACTCATCCCCCTAACTATTGTCTAATGATGAGTGTACCGGTTTGATGACAATTACATTCAGTCAAGTTGAAAAAAGAAGTTTTGTGCAACGAGATCTAAGATTAAGACCATCCAGCGTAGATGCAATCAATATGTTGTGACGAATGTTGCTTTGTAGTTTAAGCTGCGATGGCTGCAGCAATTACGACAGCGTGATTACAAGACTAATTGGACATAACAGAGTAATTGTGAGTTAAACCAGCACAGCCGCAGTGGTATGAGGAACATCCGTTGAGCACAGCGAGGATGAGTGTTCTGCTCTTACTGCTGAGCTGGCTCTTCCCTAAACAGCTTGTAATGATGTCGGAGGTACAGGCAGTGCTCGCATCGCAGCCCCTCAGCGACCTGACGCACCCACAACCCTTTTAGCAAGACGCACAACAGCTGTTCTGGAGACAGATGAACGGTGAGGCAGAGTAACCGGTCTGACCATTTAGCTCCAACATCATCCATCATCGATGACAGCTTTCGATCATTGCTCATATTAATAAAACCTTCCCATCAATATTGTGGGCCTGCATATTCCCCTGTGAGCTGCTCTTTTTTCTTGGTGTCTTTGTGCAGATGTCGAGTAGAACAGAGAGATCTGCACACCAAGTAGCTTCCATTTAAAGGACTTCTAAATTGCTGCTATGACGTTTTGAGCACAAGGTTCTTCTTCAGACTTCTGATAAATACATAATCACCATTTTAAATACTCACCCTACTTACCCTATTAGAGGCACTGCTGTGTATTTATGAAAGTATCTATTATTTTGATATAGGGAAAATGTAGCACCATATGCAAAAAAGAAAGACCACTCTAAAAAGATGACACAACATTAAGGCAACATTACCATATTCACATGTTCATTCACACATTCATTTTTCTTCATGACAATGACTTTTGCCTTCAGGTCTCAGGAGTAGCCATGAGGCTGAAAAATGTCTCCAAGCTTTGCCTCCTTGTATGTGGGATTCTTTGAACAAGAGCTGATCTTCAGCCACCGGGCATATTCATTCAGCACATCTCAAGTTGGAAGAGGTATCCAGACGATGTGTTCTTTGTATGGACAGAGACCAGACCAGAGACTTTATTGCAACACCTTCAGTTCAACATGTCATCTGATGTGAATAAAATTAACTTTTAGACATACTGGTAATTAAAGTAAACAACCTAAAAACTGATGTAAGCCTATGGATAGTAACTCTCTTCTCCATGGTGAATCATATCACCCAATGGCTCTCAAAACAAGTCTTCCTGTCTCCCAGTTCAACCACATTAGATAGATCTGCAGCTCCAATGAGGACTTCAACACCCAAACCAAAGAACCCGAAAACCATGTCAGACAAAGAGCATAAAAAGAGACTTGGATTAAAAGTGTGCCATTATGTTTTTCCAATTTGTCACACACTGAAAGCCTTGCTGTTATATACCTACCAATATGAACCGGCATATATTGATAAGACCCCTAAAGCTCCTAAAATCTTGAATCACTCAATACCACAGTACTATCAGAAATAATGTAACATGTATAGATCAATCAATAGATGAACTGTTCTGGATACATACACTGGGCACTTTGGCCCCAAAAGGCCTTAGTGAGGACTTTGACATTAGACCAGTTTAATGAATGCATATCCTGTCTACCTTTCTGTATGTTGTCAACTTTTCAGAGCGGTCTTTCTTTTTTGCATATGGTGTTATATTTTCCACATGTCAAAATAATAGCTACTTTCATAAATAGACTGAGGTTCCTCTAATAGGTAGTATGCATGATGGCTTTTTAGTCTCAGTCCTTTGTTGGAGTTTGGTGTTCGAAATGTCACAGCAGAAAATAAAAGTCCTTTAAATGGGAGCTACTTGGTGTGCAGATCTCTATGTTCAAGTCTGCAAGGTATTTTTTTTTATCCAGAAGCCATCCTATTGAGTATTGGGATGTGCATGTCTTTTTTTAATTGTTTCTAGATGTAGACCATAAATTGAAACTCTCAATGGCCAATGAATTAGACCCCATGCTCATGCATGTAATGAAAGGAGAAAAATTCTGACTGTATTTGTATGCACATACAGATTTAATGAAAACTGTCTGTTAAAGTCCCAAAATATCTGTGAAACTAAAAAAATTGGGCCAAAATGTTCACATGGTTTTTATTCAGTTGTCAGTAGAAAATATTGGCACTATGCAGCCAGTGGTAGAATACAAATTACTAATCTAACCAACCAACACACCATAATGTAGATGTGTTTGTCAATGTAGTTCTTAACAACTAAATTCTTCTCATAAACATATAATAAATGACATACAAATAATGTACATTAATAAACATATAGTATATCCTTATATAATACCCTTGCATCTTATATCTTAACTACATTATAGTGCATTATAAACCATTTATTAAATGTTTATATACTGCTTATAAATGCTACATAGGGGGACTTTTAGCTAAGTGACCATTTTCTCTCTAAAATGTTTATATTTAGACAACATCGTCTAAAAGCTGATTCAAACCATCTATACACTGCAAGGAATACAATTTGTCAAAGGTTATCTATAAAAGTCATCCAAATTTAAAGTACTGAGTCCAACAATAATGGAACTGGCCTATAAAATACCTTTTTAAAATTGTAGTCTGTAATCAGCTTCCTTTAGGTCTTTTTGTCCAGTCATCTCCTCTGACAGGAGGCAAAAACAAACAACCCAAAATCATCTAAAATTAGCTTGACTTTCGACTTGATGGGGGTCACCCAAATCATTTGGAACCATCCTCTGGGAACTATGAATATTTATACTAAATGTCATTGCAATCTGCCTATCTATGCCAAAGAGCAAAACTCATAGGGCCTCTAAAACAGAGATGGTTTATTCTGTGGAAACCATAAACCTGGTCAATGAATTTCAGAACAATGTGTCCGATCATATTCCAATCTTATAATTCTTTCGTACGAGTGGAAATTGGAGATAGAATAAAGATTCATCATCTGGGGACCATTCATTTTAACAGCAAGTTTCAGGAAGACTTTGCCAGAATTTTTGAGATTCCTTGTTGTGCATAAAAGTGTAGCTCAAGTGGAAATTTCAGTGTGATTTTTGCACTAATGGAAAGGTCAGGAGGATCACCAAAATCATTAATCATCCTCTCTGGAGACCATGAATATTTATAAGAAATTCCATTGCAATCTGGCAGGTAACTGTCAAAATATTTTGCTTTGGAACCAAATGTTAGACAGATGGATAAATGGATAGATGGAAATTATATTGCTCCTAGCAGGGCCAAAAGGTGGAGCAATTAATGGGTGAGGGATACACTCATTGTGGGACTAAAGGATAAAACAACTTACTCTATAAAGGCCTCATTCCAGTTTCCATTGAGGGAAAAACATCAAAACAGACGGTTTCAAATACCACACACAGTATTTGCCAATATCTAAAAGGTATTCTTCCAAAGACAGTCAATGTTTCCCTAAAAGAAGACAAAAATGTTCATACCTTGCCCTGCAGCAAAGAAGACAAGTTCACGTAGATTTAATTTCAGGAAATAAAGTCATTCTAAATCTGGAAAAACAAATATAAAAAGCTCCTGCTGTTGAAGTGAAATACAATATCTGTACATCTTATACTTTGTAAAGAAACATTTTGCCGTCACTTCTGAGAGATGTAAGATGCTAATGTTACATGAATGTGTTCAAATTGAGTGTTCCATGCTGTTGTGTAGCCCTCAGGAAAGCTGGTACACAAAAGTGCTTATGGCGCTCGGGATGCAAACTTGTCACTTTCAGTTCTGTGGAAATATAGGTCTCAAGCAGATTATATAAGTGTTAGTTTTGAAAGTGTGTGATGCGTCTGCTTGATGCGGATGTGACCAGAATGAGGCATTGTTTGAGCTCTGTGCAGAACCTCTGAAAGCGGAGCATTCCTCAGATGTAATCTCCTTTGCCTGGATGAAAGGCCCAGTCGTACCGGACCATCTCCTGCTTATGAGGCCTCTATGGAGCAGGTCTGTAGCTTAGAAGGAGATTACAATGGATTTACCACTGATCTCACACACTCCTTTGCAACACAAACCCAAACCCCCACTACCTTCACCTCCCAAAAGTCTCACTCCGTGTGTGCTGCAGCCAATTGTCACCGGCTTTGTTATAGGTATGTGAAGCAGCGGCGAAATCGAAAGCTTTAAAAAAGCTTTAAGCTAAAGTGGAAAAGTTGCTCTGCGGTCAATAAGAGGGAGCCGCATTAATGTTCCACACAACAACACACAGAACTGCCGAAGAGTCTTTCTCTCAGCTCAGGAGTTTGTCAAAATCTGGGTCACTTCATGATAATGGGGTGAGGATGCAGTCATAAGGATGAGGTCACACTGGGGAATCGCTCAAATCCCGCTCTGCTCTGCTGATGAAAAACCCACTGTCTCTCCTCCGAAATGCAATATAGGTCAGTCCTGCTAGGATCTGTATGCAGCACATACGGAGGAGGGAGGGAGGCGAGGTAGTGGGGTGGGGATGGGGGTGAGGATGGAGGGGGGTGGGGGTGGGTGGGAGGGGTTGCCGATGAATAATTAATGCATCCGGATAGTTGGGTGAAATAATTCGATGTTTGTGTACCAAATCAACGGGATGAGCAACACCTAGCTGTGCTTGCAGCCTAGCCTCAAAGGGCATGTATCAAGGGACGAGGCTAAGTTGCAAGTGATTAGTCATGTTTATTGCTACAGACATCAGGAATCTCCCATAAGGAGGAACTACAAAGAACAAGACGAAGAAGCAAGAATTTCATCATGTTGCTTCACCATGTTCAGGTGAATTCATCATGACAATGTATTTGCTTATTTGGCATCCATTGTGTTGAGCAGCAACCATTTCTCCAAAAAAAAAAAAAAAAACCCAGCTTCTTTGCAGTGAAAATACAGTATATTTTACAGTAAAAGTAACACATACCTTATTCCTTTTATCAGCATAACAAGGGAACATTTTTTATTGAATGTGTCTGCAAACACTGCCAAGGCAAAACATTCCTACTGAATATATATCTGAAATGTTTTCCTACAATAACTCCTGGCAACTATCAATGTTTTCACGGTTATGTAGAGGCCAACTCAAAGCACATAGTTAAAGGTTCATGTCTCAATCAGCTTCTTACTCGGAAGCAACATGAACCTACCTCCTACATGAAAACACAACATTTTCTGCTAAAGTTAAAACAGTTGTGTTTGAAAAATGACCGAAGTCTGTGACATCAGCTCCCTCCAACAGTGACAGCAGTGATGTCACAGACTTCAGGATTTAAAAACATTTGAATCCAAATCTGAAGACGGTTGACAGGTTGTTTGCTTATGTAACAAGGTCACTGTCAATCCGTTCTGATCAAACCACATACACACACGCACACACACAGAGTTCTGACTAAGCAGATTAGCTGAGTGTTAAAGCAACTGTTAACAAATAATACCTTTGTTAAAGTGGTGTTTTTTTCTCTAACCCTTATCCTTGATTGTTGCTAATTTTATCATGAAACTTTGTCATTAGAAGAAAAGTTGTTGTGTGAGTCAGAAGGACAAAAAATCAGGGTCATTTTATACTTTAAATTCCTTCACGTTTTCAGCCATAACTAATTTTGGAGCAGCAGAAACAAACTGCAAACAAGATGATGTGTCATCACCTTTTAAATGGTGAACTTAGCATACAGTAGCCTGTTTACACATTCAGCAAATATAGATCAGCATTTGTTAATTGTTAATTTGAAATCGTGTTGGCCATCTGCAAATTTAAGTCCAATAAAACCTCATTCTCCAGGAACTTCAGGGTTGAGTCATGATTCTCTGCGGGTGCATCATTACAAGAAACGACTTTCACATTACACATAGTTATTTGATCAACTGTATTTCAAAATTATTGACTATAGTTGTGAGCTTTGTACACATCATCCACTCCGACCTTCCCTTTAGGAATTTATATGGGTTTAGGGATGTCACACTTCCTGTATTGGACCTTTCATAGGTTACTTTAGCGTAGCTAGCATGTCTAATTAGACAGCAACATTAGAGGATGGGATTTTCTAAAGAACTTAATGGATTAGATTGGATCATTGCATCTTAAAAATGGTTTGATAATATTTGGCATAATATTTCATATTCAGTAGAAAGAAAGTGACTTGTGTTAGTGTTATTTTACAAATACAGATTTTTTAATAGCTGTATTCCCATTTGTGGTTGACTAACTGACAATAACTAAAGCCTGCTTTTTTTCCCCCATGTGGTACATCCCTGCTGTCTGCTCCTCTGGAGTCTTTGTTTTCTGTTCTTAGACCATTTCACTTTTCAGTCCTTTGATCTAATACAGTGTAATTAGCTTGTTTCATTTGTTAAGACAATGTGATCTTCTGTCTCACTAGTCTATTACAAGAATATCTGATGTGTCTGATGTGTCAGAGCATTTTATCGGGGTTCAGAGCACGACTCTTTCAAGCTTATAAAGACCTCATTCACCAATTATTTATAGTTGATTTTTTTCGTTTCAGACAAAACTTCTCGAAGGATTCAGGCACTCTTTTTTGTTCCATGTTAATTTATTTTATGTTAATTTATTTTGCACATTTGACAAATACCCTTATGGTAAATTTGTTCAGCTTTCGGAGGTCTTGTCTACATCAAATGAAACGGGGGAGGGTCATGTGCCCTGTTATATGCCAGTGTGACGTTAAGTGAGGATGAAGACATCAAAAGGGAATAAAGATAGAATGAACCACAGCACCCCGAAGGACCCTTTCTATTACAGAATAAATGAAGCTGAGGAAATACTGAATTTCTTAAAAATGTTGACTTTCGAAGAGAAGCAGCAAGTCATTACTTTCGTTTTTCAAATGGAACATGCATACAGATCATACCCTTGAATGTTTGCAACCAGTTTAAAATTTTTTTTACACCGTTACTGTGACATGATATCCATCTGGTCAGCGGTGATAAGATGAAATACAGGGATTCATTCTACTGTTATTTTTGTAACCTTTGCCTACGACACTCACCGCATACAAATTTCCACAAAGCTCTTTCTGAGGCCTCTGATGCTCCCACTCAACTGTTCGATACGGCCGCCCTTTGAAATGCAGCCCTGTGCTTCTTCCCTCTGATAACCCACGAACTCTAAAGAGGTTGCCAACAGCTTCAGCAGTTTCCTCTTAATTATTATGCTTGCTATCAAAGAGAGACGGAAGATTTCGGTGTAGGATTTATTGATAAAATCACCATAATTTAACATAATACCACTCAGATTTTCACGTCAGTCAAGCAGAGGAGACTTAACGGAAAATCACCTCCATATGCACTACTTCACACTTATATGTGCAAATATAAAGTACAAACAAACATACTCTGTTATAGATTTTATAGTTCATGCTCTGCAATAGACTGAAGTTCATGGTATTACAAAATCAATAGCCTATAGTTCAAAAGTACCAGTTGACTATTAATACTGCTAAAATAGTTAAAGGTCATCACTGACAAATGAGTAAAATGTATATAACTATGTGCAGAGACACATAATAATGAAATAATCCTCATGAAAACATGATGTTAAGAGCATCCAAACACATCATAGTGCTCACAGGTTAGAGCCGCATACAGCAGTGTATGGCAGCTATGTTGCTATGTTTATTGCAGTGCATTGCTTTATTCTTTGGTTCGTTTACAGTACGTTTGGTTACATTATGGGTTTGATTAAAGTTGTTTGTTGGCATTCGATAGCAGATAGTATAGAGGCAGACAGGAAATGAGGGGAGAAAGAGGGAATGATCTGCAACACAGGTCCCCAGCTGGATTTGGAGTTTTCAAGTGACAGAAACTCTCAATAGCAGCCGCAGTAATTATAATGTGAGCAAAAAAAGGAAAGCAGGTGATGTTATTATAGAGCAATGAAATTCATGTAGAGAAGTTCGGGTGGATAAATGGGTCAGCTAAACATCAGACTTTAATATGAGAGGTCATGGTTCACCTCCTGTTTCCATAAAACCATATCCACGATCATCTCCTTATAGTGTATCATCATGGACGACAACCAATGCTACATTTGGAACACCTCATGACATCCCAAAGAAAAGACTAGTGGGTAAGAGTCATTTTCCCTTCTCTTGCCGGACTCAACAACTTCAACGTGTTTTGTGACTATGACCAATAGGAACACACACACACCATACACACTGCTTTGGACGCCATACATTCTCGTTCTTGGAGGTCTGTCCCTGGCACCTCCTTCCAAGATGGCAAGCAATGATTGGTCGGGTACCAATGTGTAGTCTGTTATGTCTTTCATTCAAGTCATGGCAAGAGTGACCATCTTATCAGACAAATATACAGTATCATGGGAAATGTATGTTATGTTTGTTTGTTTGGGAAACTGAAATATCAGGATCCTGGACATTTTATGTATAAAAGTTATGTAAAGAATCTTTCTGGCAGTTGCAGCTTTAATGCCTGCTGCCAGTATCATGGTTACTCTTATGTTATATTGTTGTTTCATTCAACCAAACACAAGAGAGTGTACGTTGTGTCCAAACGTCTTCGTTCATTCACTCCCTTTTCAGGCTGTGAGATGAGAGACTGATTTCTTTTAACTTTCTTGCTGATGTGCTGTTTTCATGGGTTTTGGAGTTGACTCAGCCAATAGATGATGATACAAACCTTCAAATCAGGTAAGAACCAACAAAAACTCTCAAATAATGTTCTCACATGACAACAGCGACAGTCAGCGGGTTGCAGTTTTTATCTTTTTATTTATATTTAACCTGGACTTCACAGTTTGAGTATCATCAGCACGCTGAATTATTTATGTACAGTGCTGCTAACTACTGGCCTAAATTTTGAGTTTGCATCCTATATGGGCGAATGGAGGCGACGTCTGAATACTAATGCAACGCGAGTTCAGCAAGGACGTGAAGTTCCGGCTTCACTTTTTATGTTATCACCATAATGAGGCAACAAAATTCACTGTCATAGGAGCTGGCTCGGGAAGCTAAGGGTCACCATAAACAACAAAGGCTAGGACTTTATGAGACCCAAGAGATAAATAGGAGCTGCAGAAAAAAGCATTCTTGTTAGAGAACATATGTTTTGCCTCGCATCCCCTGTGTAAAGGTCAAAGTGAGAGAGTAATGGCTCTAGCATATTCATTGCTGCGCGTCTTCATCCAGGCAACCATCCATTAACCGCAGATGAGCAGGGGGGACCCCCACATCATTTATGATGGGGAAATTATGTACTCAGTTGCTGCGAGGGGAAAAGCAGAGTTATGAGTTACAGTGTTATGACTTTCCAGGGTCTAATGAAGACATCACTTTGCTGCTGAACTGCATAACTGTTGCTGTTTTATGCCATATTTAAGGATATTATTGAACGTTTGGAAACTGTTTTAGAGCCTAGACAACTATATTACTACTTTTATAGTCATATTGTCACCATTAGTGCACTCTTTTCTTTATTTCCTCTTTTCATGTATAAACTGTGCACCCTAAATGGGTATTAATTATTTTATGACTTTTCTTATTGGCGTCCAATGAGCTGTAAGAACACTGACAGGTTTCTGGCACAGCTTACAGGGGTCTGCAGTTGACAAGAATTTAATTTCCTCTTTCACAATGGGACAAATAAACTAGCTAATTAGAGTAGAAATCCAGCAGAAGCGAGGAGGTTTGAGTAGTATATCACGATGCAAAAATGCACTGCTTTGTAATTTGTGGGTTTGAGTTGAGAACAAAGTGATTCAGTGGGAAGAGGGGGGGGGGGGGGCGCTTAGTGGTGGACTGGCCATTGGGAGTATTGGGAGTTGGGTTCCTTGTGGGTTGCTATACAAATTGGGCTCATGCGGTGAAAAAAACACACAAAAAAACACAGGAGGGAGAATGAGGGCTGTGCTGATTGGCCCAATCGAGTGAGCGGCCCAGTGTGGTTCCGAGAAGGCTGTCATCTCCTTCACTTCTGTCTCCCCATATATCTGTCCTGCAGCTCTGACCACCTCCTTACTATTTCTATAGGATTATCTTTCAACATCAAGTAAAAAAAAAAACAAACTTAAAGATGGGGCTGAAAAGCTCAAAGAAAGTCAAAATCAAAGACTCTAGCTAGATGTGTCAGAATAACTAGTTTTACATTTAAGACAACAGCCGGAGAGAAAGATCAGAGCAGCAGGAGAGGATTCAGGATCCAGTGGTGGATCAAGTGAAAACACCACTTTTTTACTTTCGCTCGGTGGGGGCATGTTATTTAAATCACACAATAAAATACAATCCAGGAAGTCCAATTGGAGATACACAATAATGCATTTAAAGGCTTATCAGACACCAAAACACCACACAGCAGTTTGTAATACTCACAGACAGAATTTTACATATCTGGAAAGTTATCACGGAGGCAGCTGTTTTTATCTTTATCTTTCATCCTGCTTTCGCGAGGTAAACAGTCAAATACGGCTTTCACGTTACAGTCCACCAGGATTGTGTGCTTGCATGTGTTGTGATTGGCCAACGCAGCACCTTGACAGATGGTGTTGACACCCCTGCTGCGTCAATGCATTTCCCCCCATTTAAATGAATGAGAGGGCTGCTTTTTTTTTCAAACAGAGCTAATGTTAATCTGAACATCCCTTTACAGTTGAAGTTAGGGCTGGACTGGGACAAAAAAAAATCAGCCCTGCCATCACAACTGGTTGAACACCACCTACCAGTACACCATCCTTGTGGTCCCCTTAAATATGCGTATTGTACCATTCCCCCAAACCACTAGAAAAAGGAGCAGTAAGTGCTGTGGACAAGTGGACCAGTGGACTCACTCATGTTTGACTAACACCTAGGTGTCTCTCCTCCAATGCTACCTCAACTTCCTGACTTGACTGGAAAATGACATGGGGAGAAAGGGAGAGATGATTATAAGTAATTGGTTGGGGTATTAACACGATTATTTCAGATCTAGAATTGTTGCAATTCCCTGACAAGGATGTGCAAAAAGCTGTACAATTTAAACAATACCATACTGGTAATGACCAAATAGTTGGTCAGTCACTGCTTAGCCAATGCTAACATTAGGGGCGGGTAGAGCAAGTTGCCCATTAATCAGAAGACTGGAGGTTCGATTCCTGGCTCCTCCAGTCCACATGTCAAAGTGTCCTTTGACAAGATACTGAACCTCAAAATTGCTCCCGATGGCTGTGCCATCAGTGCGTGAATGCGTGAATGTGGCTTGTAGTGTAAAAGCGCTTTGAGTGGTCAGAATATTAGAAAGGTGCTATATAAGTGTAGAGCATTTACCTTTAATGTTAGAATAGTCAGCAGAAGCAGCAACATGAAGGAACTATGAGAGGCTACAGAAACAATGGCAAACAGCTTATTTGGTTATTGACTGACTGAGTGAGCACCAGAAGCAGCTGACACTCTCACTTTGTGATAGCGCTATTCTGTTATCTAATCTTATTATCATCATCATTAGTTGAATTAATCATCATTCATCATTGTCATCATGGCACACACACTGTCTCCCTGCGCCCTCCCTGAGAGTCCCTGTTTCCCCTGCATGCTGCTCTCTGTTTACCGCTTCAGCTACACTCTCCTCCTGCTAACTGTTCCTCAGCTTCCCTGTCACACGCTTGCTCCTCTGCCTGGCACCGGCCACGGCCAGCCACCTTCAACCTGTTGCTGCATAATGGCGAGTACCGCTGTTGCCATACATGTTGAAGCTACTGCTGCAGCCCCTGCAGCAAATATATCTGTGATTTTTGCCAATTTGATGGCTTCTGCAAGCAAGCAGCAAGTTTATTTATACAGCACATTTCATACACAGGGGCAATTCATGCAGTATGAAGTGGTGTGAAAGAGTATGAAAAAAAAATCTGCATCTAGATTCTTCATTTTTTCAGTAAACCTCTCTGCACCCCACTCCTTCCGTTTTTGCTTATCCATCCTGACACTTGACAAATACTCCCTCCTTCATACACAGATGTTTGGCTCAGAGCCACGGCATCTGACATGAGAAACAGACAGGACAGAGGGGGAGGGGTGGGGGAGAGGCTGGCCCAGTAAGAGATGTGATTGGGCCAGTCTAGTGTCATTATAGAAAATGAACCAATGGGCCTCTGCTCTTGCTTTATGGGCCAGTTGTTAGCAATAATGATAATAATAATAACATTGAGATATAAGAATTTAATTAGCCCACTGGGAAAAGGCCCAGTATGCCAGATTACCAGTCCAGCCCTGGCTGAAGTGACAGGCAGGTTTTGTAGTTATCAGGATTTTAATGTTATTAATCTCCATTTTCTGCTCTGTTTTAATCAGAAATATACCGATTGACTAAAATGCACAAAGTATTTAATTTGTGTGATTACTTTGAGAACTTTGTTACAGAGGGGTTCGGTGAAGGAAGAACAGACACTAAAATTAATTACATTGATGCTGTGTTTACTGCTGTATTCAGTCTGAATTCTAATCTCCCACTAATATGTGTAGTTAGTAGAGAGTGGAGCGTGAAAAATACCTAATGTAATACAATGCAAATGGAGCTGCATTAAATATAAGCTCCACTTACTTAATCTCATGACATTACATCAGTTGTTGTGTGTTGACTCAGTTATATGGTAGATTTTGAGAAAAAAAAAAGTTTCTGATGTTTCTCACAACTTCACGATTTGTACTGAATAACAACCCAAAAAGGCCCTTTGAATATATTTTGATGCCAATTTTGTGCTTTTAAAGTGTGCATCTGATCTGAATGTGTCTTTCCTCTTCTAATGTCATTTTTACATCATACATGGACCTTTTGATTGGCTCGTCTCTGATATATTTCGCCTTCACTCATTAAAGAGACAGCAAAACCTTTTTTCTGGTCTGCCGCCAGTGATTAGAGATTACATTTGCAGCATTTCATTAATGTTCAGTCCTCTCATTCAGCATAATCACAGTGACACGATGCTAAGTGTCAGGAAATTGCAGGGGTTGACAAAACAGTGACTCATCTGAGAGAGTGAGAACCCCAAATATCTTTCTTGGCAGCAGCACAGCAGCACCACGTCAGTGCTAAAGGTCAAAGGTTCAATCTGTTCGCCGCAGTTCAGAATTCTTTAAGCGTGTCATGCAGGATTCAACACAACACAAGTCAGCAGAGGCTGAGGGACACGCTGAGAGCACACGGCTTATGAACTGGAAAATGCAGTAAAGGAGATAAACAGCCTCACATGTCCTTGCGCTTTGAGGTGAGCGAGAAAATATGATCAACATCAAACACAACACCAAGTGGTCTTAAGTTATGTGAAACTGTATGTTGTTATAGTTAAGGCACAATGTTCCGCTTGTACTTATTTACACATATGCTGTAGAGTACAGTGCAAATTTATCTTGTTGTAAAAGTGTATTAGTATTAGTATTAGTTATGCATGCATGTCCCACATACTGGACACAAAGTAATAAGTACTTAACATCAATAAATCATCACTTTATTTAATTTGTGTAATTGCCTTTTTTTACAGCCAGCAACACAAAAAAATGGAAATTAAAATCTGACTATAACAATTTTCATATTATAATGGAATATTTTTCTTTTTGTCACATGTCATCATCTGTCATCATGTCATCTATCTATCTATCTATCTATCTATTTATCTACAGAAGTTAACATTCTAGATATATAAAGCGGGAGAGATGATGAGTCAAAATCATCCTACATTTATATTGGTAACTGCTGACATCATGTCATCTGTAGTTCACCTGGCCCTCACTTGCTTGGAGACCAAGGGTTCTGATGTCAAACTGCTCTTCTTGGACTTTAGCTCTACCTTCAATACCATCATCCCACAAACTCTGCTGAACAAACTGTCATTACTTGGACTGAGCTCATCCTTATATAACTGGGTACTAGACTTAAAAAAAAAAAAGTCTGTTAGGATCCACAACATCTCATCCTTCCCATCATCCTTAACATCGGTTCCCCCCCAAGGGATGCATCCTGAGCCCCCTGCTGCATACTCTACTGACCTATGACTGCTCAGCCAAGCATCCAAGCAGTCATATAGTGAAGTTTGCAGACGACACAGTGGTGGTGGGACTCATCACTCATAACGATGAGTCAGAGTACAGGCAGGAGGTGGAACAACTGGAGGCTTGGTACAGAGCAAACAACCCCTGTGTCAATGTGAAGAAAACAAAAGGAGATGACTGTGGACTTGGCATCTCAGTTCTTACTTCCTTCCTCAGGCATGTGGTGGAGAGTGTCCTCACTTCCTGCAGATCTGCTGCAGATAGAGAGGCACTACAGCAGGTAGCCTGCACAGAAGATCATTGACAGCTATTGTTTTATTATTGCTATTTTCTAAACCAGGACCTCAGTACCTAATTTCATTCCCTTTCATGTACTAACATGTTCTGGAATCACAGTAAACTTCCTTAAATCCTTGAACCACCTATCTGTATTTGCTGGGGGGCCTGATAATTCTTGTTGCTATGGATATCATTCAATGCTATATTAAATAAACTTACAGTTACCTGGACTCGGAGCGGGTGGTGACTCTGCATGGTATGTCCTTATGTCGGCGCCTTACTTAGGCAGATAGCGTATAATTGAATGTATGTATTCAGCATTAGCTAATGATCATCATCCATTATCTCTGTGTGCTCCTTACACTCAGAAACTCATCCCACACATATGACTGACAAGCACTGCTGTGAATAATAATGCCCAACTTTTATTCACCTGTATACATTAAATACTATATCATGCAAAAATCCAAATAATGCATTTTATACATGTTATATCTCTCTATTTTAGAGCAGTTTTATTTTAATTTAGAAGTGAGCAATACAAAGCTGTAGTCCATTGGTTGCAGTTGATTTGTGTATACTAAAAAAAAAAACAACTTGCAAAAGCTGGTTTAAGCTGATTCATTTGGGGGCTTTTCTCATCTATCTACTAAAAGAAGGAATATCTGTCTGTAGCTCTGTATGTCTGTGTGTATGTCCTCCACGTATCTCTTGAACCATTCATCCGATCGACTCCACAATTGGCAAGTGTATGGCTGGGGACCCAAGGGAGTGCATCATTGAATTTGGTGCAATTTTGACACACAATACGTTTCATACTACTTTGAAAAAAAAAACAGCGCTCAGTGAGCCGTTGCATTCTGTACAGGGGCAGGGTTGAGCTTCATGGCTAAACTAACTACAGCATGTCAAGGAGGGAGCAGAGACAAAGTGTGACATGAGTCAGAGAAAAGAAGGATAAAAAGAGAAAAGTAGACAGTGAAAACAGAGCTTTTAATCAAGAATGGACACCCTGTGTCTTGACAGAAAGCGTAGTGTTAGCTGCATGTTTAGCAGATCAGCTTTGAGTGACAACACAGGAAGTGTTCAGGTACATTGTTGAACATAGGTCACCTAGGTTTTGAAGCGCCACTACAAAGCACAAAGATGCTTTGGAGCAAACATAACCACTCAAATTTGAACGGAAGGCACAGAAAATAGGAACGATCTAAGAGCCCAATATGATTGATCCACTTTATTTTAGGATGCACATTATTTTATTTTTAAATGCAGCCGATATTTTACTTGAAATGAAGAAAGAACATTTTATTTCCTATTAGAGGGCTTATTATTTCTAACATCTGTGTATAATAGAAGGTTAGTTTCTTTAATGTTGTTGATGTATATACTCACATCTCACATCAACTGTATCTATTCATTTTTTTGAATAGCCAGAGGCCAAGCAATCGGCCTGTTCTGAACAAGCAGGATTTGAACGGGCACTGCATTAGTCAGAAAAATGACAGCATTGGTTACATAATGGAAAAGTAACACACACACAAACGATTGTAGTGAGGTGCTGATCACTGGAAGTAGACTTGAGTAGTACTCTTGAGTGAGAGTAGGATAAAGAAGTGAGTGTGTGACACTTTTTCTTCTCTCTCTCAAGCATTAGTTGTTTGGTCAAACACTTAAACAACCTTTCATTTCCTGACTAGCAGCCTCTCATGGCTGTCTGAATAATAAAACATTATTAGAGTACTGCAAGACCTCTTCAGGAGGACGTCAAGTGGATGGTGTTGTGTCTGACACTAAATTCCACTGTATTTCATATTATATATGTTTGCTAAGATGTCGTGCTAACTTTGGACTTTCCATCTTCGTCGTAGAAGGGACTCGCTCAACTTGTCCAAAGTAATCCACCGTCTACACTATTCCAAAAAGAAATTAAATAAAATGTATCCCTCTATCTCACCCGTCTGTGATAGATGTAAGACTAGTGAAGGTAACTGCATACATCTTCTCTTGACTTGTCTACACTTGGTTAATTTCTGGAAGTACAATTGTTCTCTGCTATCTATGACAGGGAAATGCCTGTCGATTACACCTTTTTGTTCTCCTATGTTAAGAAAGTCATCATGTCTGATAAATGATTGCAGCTGAGAGACTTCATTTTACACATTTGAAAGTTAACAAGCCTCCTACAAGCTGTAGGAGGCAGCTTGGGATTTAGATCCACATACAATTAGTTGGTTGTTCCAAATAACCACATTTGCAAGAAATACACCAGATTTAAATACTTTTAGACTGCGGCTTACATTCTCTCTCCTACCAACAGTCGACATTGGATTCGTTAAACTACAGCTACGTCTTCCCCGAACCTTGACTTTTGGTCACCTACATGTAACCAAACTTTCACCTTAGAGTTGCAAGATCAGAAAATGCTCAGAAGTGTTTTTTGTAATGACCAAACAGTGTTGTCCTGCTGCTGTTAGGTGTGGCAGATTAGAAAGTACTCATGTAGGTCATTTTGGAGGGTGGTGACAAATGACCTGAAGCCATCTTGCACCAGCTGTTTGTAAGATCAGACTTAGAACTTCAAAGTTATAACATTACATGTTATCTAAGTGGAGATCCGCATACAGCATGGATGGATTAAAGCATGTAGCTGTTGTTATATAGAGATTAGTTGATAGTAAGTAATTACACCTACTACCTACCAGGTGTAACTGTTACATAGTTGTCTGAACCGACTGACACAACAAGCTTGACCTCTTTCAGACCTGCCAACATTCCTCTATTATCCAGGTTTCTCCTGCATTCTCCTGCTGTGCTCCTGTTTTGTTGTTTCTCCAAGGAAACTCCCATCATTTGCATGGCCCTCAACCTTTATTATGACTAATCATCATACACACGGATACACAAGTTTTGTATGTTTGTCTGACGTTACCCAAGCTGCTAGATCATCTACGAAACACAATCCGCACACACAATCCACATGACACAGAGTTTCAAACCAATATGTGACCACAACTTGATTCGAGGGGCATGTGTACAGCTGCTCTCTGCACAGTCAATCTTTCCTCCCTCTGCTGCTGATGTGATTCACTGCTGCAGGTACCGCGGGTAGAGAGGAGGGGCTGGTTTGTCTCAGCCAGCAGCTAAGTTTGCAAAGAATTTACCAAATGTTAAGATACACGGCAAACTCAGATAAACAGTTAGGCTCCATACAGACAGCTTTCGTGTTATTAGCTTAACTTGTTGTGGTGTGAAACATACCAGCGATAGGCGGGGGCAAAGCAGTCGAAAACATCGCTTTTCTACGTGTTTATGCTTGTTGAACAAGCGGTTTGATTACTCATGACGGTTTCGTTGCACTTAAAGTGACGAGCATAGTTGCGGTCAACTCAAGTAAAACGTTATACCTCCTGTATTTTGAAAACCTAAATGTTTGGCAGGTATGCCTCTGTTTTCCAACCTGGTGGTCTGGAACCCTGCAAAAATAAACTCATCACTGTAAAGTCAAGTATAAACACGTCTTCATTCTGGATGGATCAGTTGTTTGTGACAAAATAATCCCGACTCAAGGTTCACCTACTCTGAGCTTTCAACCGTATCTTGCGGTCTACATCAACGACCTGTTTTGCCAGCGGTAGGACGCGCTGAGGAGTCTATCTCCGAGTCATGTGCCGATGAGAGGCTCTGAAATCAGAGTTATGTGGGAGTTGGCTGCCGTACAGCACTGCAGTGATGAGATTGTTGTATGCAAATCAAACCCAGACAACACAGTGTAAACAAACATGGCTGTGATGAATTTGACATCTGCTTGCATTGAAAATGACACTGCTCGGCAGCCAAAATGTTACGATGATAGTACCCTCTATTAATGACATGTGTAATACCAGAACAATGAGTTAAATGCATCAGTATCCAAATAATAGGAATATTAATTACGAGACAAAAACATGCACATTTATAGATTATCTGCAGTGTAAACCTTGCATCAGCGTAATCTCGAACAGTCATGTCAGTTCCTGCTGCCTACTTAAGGTGCAGTGCAGAGAACATGTGTGTGTGTGTGTGTGTGTTTGGGGGGGGGGGATCATGACCAGCAGGGAGGCAGCTGGGGCCCTCCTGAGACATGAACTCATGACCCTGAAATCATGCGCTCCGAGGCTCCCAAACAACACCCCCGAGCGACTGAAATCAGACACCTCCGCCCTCCTTCGGTCTCTCTGAACACCGTCGCTGCTGTTCTCACCGGTCTCAGGCACCGAGGTCCGCTAGGGGACAACCGGGGGAATGAAGTCGACGTCATTTAAATTCCAGGTCCCGCAATCCTTCACCCCCCCCCTTCCCTCCCCCCGCCACCCTTCCCTTCACAGCGCCGAGCTGGTACTTCACGCCTGACATTGATCTGTACTTCAAAACCACAACAGAGCCTCACGTTCCATCCCTCAGCTGACACAAACGATTTGTCGAAATGGGCTCTCCGCAGGCGCGAGCGCTGACAACCGGTGAACCCCCCCTCCCGCCCCCACCCCCCCCCGAAAACTTTCCCACCCCACATCTAAACTGACAAGCAGTGTTTTTGTTTTGCAATGCAAAGCAGGGTTTTTGCTCTGTGCTTTTCTGGTATTTGAACACATGACCAAACACATGTGCCACCCACAGCCAGTGAAGAATGTCTTTTTCCATCAACATCCATCTACACAAATGAAAAAATAAAGGGATCAGGTTGAGGGTCAGTTCAATTCACTGCAATCCATTTAATATTTATAGAACCTTTAAAAGAAATAAACAAAACAACTTCAGATTTTTTTTCAGGAGAAAAACAGTTTTTATTCTGAAGAGTATTGACTACAGTCCTGTGTATATCTTTGCATGAAGTTCAATAATATATACCAGTATGAAAAGTGACAACTCACACAGTATGCAGAAATCATAGAACTTGCAGGCAATGTAAAATGTTAACTACACTGCTCTACATTCACTGGTATTTTTGAGCCCTTGATTTTGCGCCATATCTTTAAATGTAGTATTAAAGGCTTGTAATCCATGTCAGACACACCAGATAGCACAATCCTGCAGATAACTACCATCACACTTTAAAGGCGCTTCTCATAACCTTTCTCATAATGTTTCTTGAGTAAAAAATGATAGGACGTCACATGTTGAAGGTGTGAGTGAAGAGTCCGGTCTGTCTCTTTGTCACATTCCTCATACTAAACCGCCACAAAGCACAATGGAGGCCACCGTGTCCACATTGTTGTAGACAAATATCAACCTGTGATTACATCTCAAATGGCTTTTTAGCTTAACATGAACTTTTTAAAGAATAAATACAATCTTCCTCTTAATGCATAATAACTGGAGTTCCTAAGCAATAAAAAGCATCCTTATGCCAATACACGCAGGGATTTTACTGTTACAGCCATGCTTGGTCTGGTATGACCGGTTAGCTTATGGTGGCTAATGTTAGCAAACTTTGGATAGATCTCATATAAATACTGCCATGTCAGTTTGATGACTATGACTACTTTCATCACAAAAGTAAAACATAAAGTAAACACTCTTTTTACAGTGTCGACATGTTTGTTGTTTCGCTTACAAGATGATATTTTCAAGTTATTGCTAAGATCTCAGAATGTAGCAGCATTGCCGAAAATTAGGTCTGAGGGGGCAAACTCACAGGTTAGCTAAACAGATTTTGGAAATGATTACCCGGACTATCTGTTGTCTTCCATCACATTTTTTACTTCCTGCTTCAATTTCGACCTACTGTACTTGCCACAGTAGTAGTGTTTTCCTGTGCAATGAGGGATTTTTGGGGTAGACACACTTTCAGTCGTAACCTCAAATAACGTGAGCGCTTATCTGACTAAACTGTCAGCTTGTTAACAACCTGCCCGACAGCTTATGTTTCTTTCCCTGTTGGACCTAATTTTAGCGATGTTGCTGCACTCTGAGAACATTCACTTGAGTTCATACTGGTTATTGGCCTTAGTGACGCAAATAAATCCAAGTTGTTTTCTTTAAGATCCTTCATCAAATCACTACTTTTTCCTCCTGCAGTCGTCCAACAGCAGAAATATAAGAATATGTTGGCGTTAGCACCCGCGTTGTTTGATTGGCCCCAAAAATAGCCAGCCTTAAGTTTTGAACAAGCCTTTAGTGAACAAGTGATGGGTGTGAAAATGGTCTTGGAGGTCACAGAGAAAGATTTTGGTGATGTCACATGACTGTGAATAAAGACTGCTGTATTTTATCATCACAAAGCATGAATGAAATAAGCTCACATCTTTTAAAACTGAAACGTTCAGTCAGTTCTCCTCTACTCACCACACTAAAGACTTGTCTCGAGCTAGCTTGTCTTTTCCCTTAAACTCCAAACGTGACCCTGAGGATCATGGGACCCTGTCTGCTGCTTAACCTCCAAACTTGAACCTTTCCAGGAGTGGGAGTGTGATTTACTGAGTGCCAGATCCCAGCAGTTCCCAGTGACATGATTTAGAGAGTGCGAGGAGATCTCAAATCAGACTTTGAGCTGTTGAAGTTTACTACGGGCTTCGCTCTATTTCCTATCAGCAAACCGCAGATGTTTCCAAGCAGTCACAATTCATCCCCACTGATGACAAATTCTTTACGCTTCCCCTGTGTTATTTATGTGTGTGATCCTAATTCGTCCATAGCCCTCTTTATATATGTATGTAAACTGCTCCTAAATGGAACAGCTCAAGTGGCTCTTAGATTTGTCTCTGCACCCAACAATATCCCCCCGAAAACACAGCGAGGGCAGGGGAACAATATTTCAGCCATGCATAATTCATGTTGTGCTTGACTTTTAACGAGGTGCTAAAAATCCTGACATGTGGCCCACTCAACACTCGATACGGCAACATAAATTCTTAATACTTTTTTATGTACTGCATCAGTCCGAGGTGTTTATCTATAATAAAATCTTGAATTGTAACTTAGCGACATAACATTGTTGCCCCGGAGCTCATATAGCATGAATAAAAGTCTAGTCCCGGGGCTTTTTTTTTTTTTTTTTTTACATCAAGATCAACATCGGCTCGTTTCAGCAGCTCGCCTGTTAGCGATTAGCCCGCGCTGAGTGAGAAATACCAACCAAGGGCGCACACTTTATTCTCTTTTATTCAAGACTATTTATCTGAATGCATGGTAAATTTATGCCTCGATGCATTTTAATGCTCTTTCTTTCTGTGTCAGCGGCTCATTGTGTGCCTATACTGTCATTACAGCTCTGATCTCGCTGCAAAATGTATTGTTTACAAGGCTGTAGCTGCTTATGCCTCCTTTTCTTTAAACCAGGAGGAGCGCGTACATGTGTGGGTGTACTATCTCAATATACTGTCATAAAGAAGCTGTTCGCCACTCACATTCCCCGCCTCGCTATCTCTCAGCGTGACAGCTGCTGAGTAACTAGACGATATAGTCTGAGCTCATGATAAGAGGGAGGGGGAGGGGGGGTGAAAAAAAATACAAGTCTCCATGTTTTTGGGCCATGAAAACGATTCCATACGCTACATGCTCATGTCTTTGTCTGCCTGCCTGTCTGTATATCTCAAATATGAGTGGGCATGCATTTCACAGGGCGAGATGAATATTGTGACAAGGAGTGTCATGGCTTTTGGAAATGACATGACCTAAAAGCAATGTGGCCTTGTATCGCTGGTGTCGCACACACAGAGAGCTTTTTCTTTTGGCAGAGGCGTGTGTCCTCTAATTAATTTGTCCCGAGCAGTGTGATATCTGTGTGTTTTGTTTGGGAGGTATGAAAATTAAGGGGGGTTGGTGACGAAATAGCGGCCAGTAAAACGTATACACGCCAACACGTGCATATGATTATTATTTTTTTGGTATGATTTTTTCTATAGTCATTTGGTAAGACATAGATGTGACAGCATTTAAACAGAGAATGCAAACTCTATAATCAAGTACACTCTTAAAATGCTGAAAACAAATGTGCAAATGTCTCTGTTCTATATACTACCAGTCAAAAGTTTTAGAACACACCCCGTTTTTATTGAAATTGAAAAATTATTGAAGAAAATTATGTAAAATTTGTAATGGATTACAAGCTCATGGTATATCTGCAGCAATGATGTAAACGAAGCCCTGGAAGTTGATGCAAACAATCCCTTCTGTACAAGTGTCCCAACTTTTCCTGATTATTTACAATTCTCTGTGCATGGAGGAGGAAGCATGACGGTCTGGGGCTCTTTTGCTAGATCCAGGGTTGTTGTTGACTTGTAGTGTGACCGGCAGTTCGGACCAAAAGACCTTCTACAGTATCCTGCAGAGCCAATGCAGTACCCTCTGGTCTATGCCTAACTGATCAGGTGTTCATCCTTCAGCAAGATAATGATCCAAAACAAACCTCCTGGCTGTCAGTACTACTGTACTTTAAGAGAAAAGAACAAGACAAGTAAGTTTCAAATCGTGCTACCAGCACAGTCATCAAGCTGGTTTTGGATGAACTGGACAGGAGGGTGAAAAGAAAGCAACCTGTAGGTGAAACACATTTAACTTCTGCAACAGTGTTGGAAAAACTTTTCCCAACAATGTTTGTTTTCCATTGTAGAAAGAATGTGTGTCAGGCTGCAAAAGGGGGGCCACTTTAATGAGTCAAAAAGACAAAAAGACTCCATGATTAATGAAAATTGATGTGTTCTAAAACTTTATATATACCATATATACAGTATATTTTTTTGAATTATTTTTTACATTTTATTTAAATGTTGAATGAGTTTAACAGCTGATTTAATGAAGTCAGTTACACACAGCAATATCTATCTAAAGTCTGCTAACATCAGCCACCATAAACCACTGGCCATACCAGACCAAATAAGGCTGTTACAGCCACTGAGTGTACTGAGTAACTGAATCAGTCAATGTCACAAACCAAAATGGTTTCATTTTTAAGCACAACCTTTCAAGCAGAGGTCTTAAATTTTGACTCATTACTTCAAAACCACTGGCACTGCTTTGATGCCAGACATCATCTTACGTTGGCTTTGTAGTACATATCATGAAGGAGAGAGTGGACTGGCTAATTCTGGGATGAAACACTCCAGTATAGAGATACTTCACCCTCAGGTCACTGCGTGTCAGTTAAACCTACTGCTCCACTGCTCTTTGCAGTTATGTAATTATCAGAAGGGCCATCTGAAGCTTGATCAGACACATACAGCATAATGAGCATCGTGTTATCATGACTACGCTAGTTACACATACACATGATCCGGCCTAGTTAGTAGATTGATCTCAACTGAGAATGAGATGTATTGACAAACCAGCACTGACCTTGTGACAGCGCTCCACCATCTGTTAGCGTGGGTCATAGAAAAGAGTTCCCCACAGAGTTCTATTGATCTAGCTGTGTAAATACTGCAATAGTTTTCTACCTAACACGCTGCAGATGTTTTCCAGGAAATCCCCCTTATGTTAGGAAGAGAAAAATTTAATTCAAACTTAGGCTGGTCCAAAGTCCACAGGCTGAAGTCATGCTTAGGTAAAGGCTTGTAATTAAACCTCCCTACCAGCCATTCCAACACGTCACTGCCTCCTTGACTGGCTTTTATTACGCGTGTTACAGTGGCCTTTTATGCCTGTGTGCAAACATACATACATACACAAGTCAAAACCTGAACCCTGAAACAAAATGCCCCACGAAATGATGCACCTGCCTGTTGTGTTTGCCTGCTTCGGCTCCCATAGAGCCCACCCATCATCCTGTCCAGCGACAGCAGTGTCCAGTGTTTCTGTTGGCTAACTCGCCATCTGCTCTATTTTCCTTCAGCATCAGGGGCCAGCTTACATGGAGCCTTCACACGGGGACTTGTTTCAGACATAACAGTGTGAAACACTGGCCTGTTGCAAGTTTTCGGGAAACATCAACTCACCGTTTCACAGAAAGAATTGCATTTCCGACATACCAAATTGCACTTAAAAGTAATCTTCTTTGACATTTTAACACCGATATAGCAAAATATAACACTGATGCAACACGCGCCCTCAACATGAAAGCTTTTATATTTGTAACTCCAAACACCTGGGGCTCTATTTTCATGACGCAGCAGTTCTGATGCACAGCCATGACCATGAAATTGCTAAATGGCACGCCACACTGTGCGCATCGCTGAGTTCATTTACATGCATGCTACTGTCCTGGTTATGAGTCATTTTCTATTTTTAATCATATTTTGGATATTATGCTTACATGGAACACGCTGCTAGCAGAGAGCAGCTCTCTGATCACTGTCTGCTGTGTGTGTGCAGGCCTGTCATTGACTGCTGGATATCTCTGCCAGGTTCAGATCATCTCTGAATCAAGTGTGGCTGCTTGTAACTGTAAAAGCCTTGTTGGTCCTATCACTAGCAATATAAGACAATAACAACAAGTCAAGTTCACCATATCTGGCTTGGTCAGTACATACTGTACATCATTATATAATTTACCGTATCATAATATTGATTATTTTCTGCCAATACTACAATATCACCTTTACCTTCCTGTGAAAATAGGCAGCAATTAGAAACCTGGATCAGCTGTTTACGTGCCTCAGTACAATGACTTCTTTATAGAGGACCTGGCATAATCTGGATATGATTGGATAAGTTTATTTGGGATCTTGCAACCAAAACACAGTTGCATTTCTACGCAGAATAGTCCAAGAACCTGCATGTTAACATATTCATGAGATTCTGGTATCTAGTGCAATGGGCTTCTTATGTGTCTAGAAGCAGTGTGGATTTGTTGTAATGAATGTTTGGTTGGGTGTTGTTAAAAGTCTGTTTTGTTGCACCTGTAATAACACTGCATAGTGATGTCACATAGTCCTGGAGTACACCTGTACATCACTGGAGCAATGAGAGAAGTTGGATCACTGGA
Organism: Euthynnus affinis; assembly: GCA_029490765.1. Lineage (NCBI taxonomy): Eukaryota > Metazoa > Chordata > Actinopteri > Scombriformes > Scombridae > Euthynnus > Euthynnus affinis. The sequence continues at coordinate 4,194,341 of CM055853.1, read as the reverse complement.
GGTCAGCAAAAACAAGATTTTTGTAGGATGTAAAGACACTATTTAATGACATTCTCATCAGTCTCGGCCCTTCTTTGTATTAAGCCAATTTTAGCTTGCTAGCACACAGATCTAATGATGTAATCTGATGTTGACATTGCTAAATATAGCATCTGTCACATCAGAATATCAGCATTGTCATTGTGTGCATGTTAGCATGCTGGCGTTAGCATTGGCATAGCTGACACGACTGCTAACATGACTGTAGACAGCTAATGTGGTAGGCAAATGGTAAGCACACTACGGTTAGTAAGACTTAGTTAGTAAGGGTTGATTTATGGTCGCTCAGAACTGGTTCTCATGATGTATTGTCCAACTACGTCAGAAATCAAATGTGTTTCTAATTTTTTTCCCAAACAGGTTCAACCAAAAGGGGACCGAAAAGCTAATCACTTAAATGCTAAATCACTTAAATACGGGGATAATGGCAAATACTTTTTAGACAGTATCTCCCCAAAGACATTCATAAAGCTAGAGAGAGAAGTTCAGACCCTGGCTCCTTTCTCACTTTCACACAGCTGATGAATCACTGCATTAAGTGGGCATGAATGTTGGCTTGTCCATTTCGGAAAGTTCGGAAAGGAGTATAAAGCCACCTTAATGGTAGTGGTTGTTCCACAAAGGCATCAATACTTTGAATGCAATGGGACTAAACTTGTTCAGCTTGGTCTCTACAGCAATTACTTTCTGCCTGTCTTCACCACACACCTGTTCTTGTACTGGCACTGAACATTGGTACTGGAAAATCATCAATCAAATCATGCACTGCCAAGTCATCAAATATGAACTAAATTCCTTGGAATACTGAGATGTCACAAAATTGTGACTTGGAAATCTACAGTTGATTACAACTTGGGTTTTTTTTTTTAAATTGCTTCTTCATTTTGGTATTTAGCTTATCATAACATTTAGCCAATAACATTTTTACCAATTTACAATTTACCCTCCGAAGTAATTGCTTGCAAACTTTTGTGGAAGAGAAAACAAATGCAAACAGTAAAATGATTAACTGGACTGTCTGTTGTAAATATTAATTTCTGTTTATAGACCCACTCTCTGGTTCAAATCCATACTTGTGATAGTTCCATTTTGTCTGTGCCAACATTACAGGTGTTCTCACTCTCTTACCTCCAAATGAGGTACCAGCTAATTTGGCTAAAATGTTAAAAATTGAACTAGCTTATGAACTGTCTGATTATCTGACTTCTGGTGTGTCCTGGCCTGTTGGGTACAACGTTATCAGAACCCAATGAACAGCAGATATATGAATATAAAAATAATACACCATACTTTTCAAGTTAATGATTTTGGTCCTCATTTGTTTACTATGACTGACCAAGACTGATTATCAATGAGTCAGCAATACAAAACTATGGCAGTTATAATTCTGTGTTGATATGTTCATATGGTTGTTCTGTTACAGTATTTCACAGTGTAGCTCTGTTAAGAAGCTGCACTCTCTGTAGTGATGTAATTATATTTTATTTGCTTTTATAATTATTATTATCATCCCAGCAAATGGAAAAACTTCCGTCTCCCGTCTCCATTGGATTTTGTTTGCCGAAAAGCAAATTAAATTACAGGTTAGAGAAACAGACGGGCTTTCAGAGAGCAAAATGCTAATCAATACAAAGTTTAAAAGGAAATGTGAAATGTCTGCAAGTTCAAGCATAGAAATAAGCATGAATGGGACGTGCTGACAGTTTGTTGAGGTACGTGACATGTCCCCTCCTCGTGACCTTTGTTGCATGTCATCCCTTCCCTCTGTGCCGTCTCCGCTGTCACTCCCCGCTGTCACTGTCCAGCAGAGCAGAAATGTCATGAAAAATAATCTCAAAAAAACAACTAAGAATTAACCATGACAACCCAGTGAAGTGCTTCAGAAACTTCACACGCCGTGCCCTGTATTGAGCTATTTTTATTCGTGCTCCGATGCCAGTCGATACATCTGTGACAACAACTGGAAGCGGCTGTCATGTGCGGCGTTGCTCTGTATATTGTCCAAATTAGCAGGGCCGATATCTGATTTCCAGTCCGATGCAGTCATGTGAAGTCATGGCATATTAATTGGCTTGAGTGCATGCGTGTCAGCAAGATGACTTTGAGCAAGTGCATAGAGAGTCATTAGATGGAGAGCTGTCTGCTAAGCGTGTGTGGATAATGTGTCAGAGAGGCCCTGTAGTCACACAGCAGGATCTGAGCTGTATCGAGTGGAACTGTCACACTATTTAATGATCAATCCAGATGATGATTGCCACATCAGCTTGCATGCAAAAGCTTGAAGTATAGAGGACTATTCAATTGTTAATCTTTCTGGGTTAGGGTCAGGGATCTGTAACCAACAGATAGGGCTAAAGTGCTAAAAACAACCCCGATTAGCTTACAGTTTTACAGTCTTCAAATTTGCTGTATGGTCTCATCCCTCTTCTCACTTAAAAAGCTCTGATAAACCCATTATACACTACCTGCTCAGAACTAAACAGCAGACACACAATTTGCGATTAGCTGGTAAATATAACATAGCGTTTAGCAGCTTAAGAGCTAGATGTGTTTTTCAGGAGTTGGTTGAGACCAAACCAGAGAAAAAAGGAGTGTGAACATTACATTTACAATTTTACAGGTGACCAGAAACATGAATAATAGCATCTCTGTTTCTACTGAATGTGTAAACTGGGAACTATTTGCTAAAATGTGCAACATTGCAACTTTATAAGGCGATGATTTTTAGCGTTGTGTTTACTGTCGACTATCTAATAAAGGAATACAATGGCTGAAAAACTGCTCATTAAAAATATTCGAATTATTGCAACATAAAACAGAAATAAAAAAAAAAACTTGTGTGAATGTCATGAATCATAGCTCTTGTGTGATGCAATATGCATCAAAAATCAGACCCCTTCTTCTTGGTCTCATATACTTGGTCAAACCCAGAAAACACAGATGTCAATCACATATGGCTGGAATCTACTGAGCTCAGTCTTTGCAATGTTATCAGTTTATTCAGGATCCCTCAGTACATATATTGTTAAAGGTTGCTCCCTGTTCCTGAGAAATCATTGCCCCAAAATGTTGTTCTTTGGTATTAACTTTGATTAGATTACTTAATGCAACACTCTTGATGCAACCCATCATCACAATCAAGAGAACTTACTCTTTCCATAAGGAATTACGCCTGATGCCCATCAGGAAGAACAACCCGAGACGCCGCTCCATGTCCTTGAGAAATCATGCTATAAAATGTGCTTTAGATCTTGCCTCATAATCATCAGATTTAGACCTTATTTATTGTCGCAACACAAGGCAAAAAGATAGTCGCTTCTTGGTGAAGGCCATGAATCTTAATGTATTCACAGTTGCAGCATGACTACATTTGGCTTTCATGGATTTCATGGGTACATGAATGGGTAATGACAGCAATTGTTTGTTAGCTTTGGTCTTTAATTATTTGTTGTAATTGTTTGCACCAGTGATATTATTGTGAAGGAGGAACAAATGCTCAGAAATCATTTTTCACTTTTGGAGGCAAGGTCGGTGAAATATTTCATTTAATTTGAAAAACTGGTGGCTCGTGCCATCGCTGTGTCTTGACTTTGCTTTAATTTCCATCAATGAGATTAATAAATTGTATTTGCTCCATCTCCCCCTGCTTAAATAGATGACAAATGCATATAATGTGGCAAAACAACACCTCTGGGCCAACAATGAATCTCACAAGATGAGAAATTGTTCAACGGAATCATCGGCCCGGGCGTTCGTCGCCCAGTCTTTTCCAAAAAGGCGACCATGCAACCACTCAATCTCCCTCCTGCTCCACTTTCACGACACAAGCTGTCACATTTTGATGGCAGCCTTCTTATTTGGAACAAATTATGTGTGGAAGTCCAATAAAAAATATGCCGTCCGTTTCTTGACACGCCCTAATGAAAATGGATGGCTGGGTGGCGTGAATGGGACCGGACACCTGACAGTCTATTGTCTCTCTCCATCAGTGCACAGGAGTCAGCTCAATCCGGTCGCACATCTCTCTCCCGATGGAAATGAAGATGTCCCGCATAATGGGAAGCATAATGGCTGTGGACAGATGGAAGACATCTCGCTCTAGCCTGTATTCCCTTGCTCAGCAGTGAAGGCAAGGCTTGTTGACATAGCTACGGTGGAAAAGTAAGGGAAAAGACTTAGATAAAAAAGTAAGATGAAAATAATTCCATAAGGCAATTAAACTGAAATGAATTCAGTTTAATAAAGAAAGACAAACTGGTTAACTCAGAGATGAAGATAATTTAGTCATAAATAAAGTAGGATGTAAATAGTTGTGAGGTACACTAATTAAAAAAAAAAAACAGATTGTGCTTTTAGTTTCAGCTATTTTGTTGATTGGTTACTGTAGGTATCAGTCAGTGCCACCTCACCTGTGGTAATTGGCTGTAGGTAAGGAAGAGAACAGTGAAGGGCAGAGTTAGAAGGGAAAGAGAGGGAAACATGGAGTGTGTCTGTGCTAAGCTACAGTCGGTACGTCGCTAGAGAAAACAATGCCAGACAGTAAAACTAACAGTTCAAATTTCACCTCCAGTTTTTGCTGAAGAACAAACAACCCTTGTTGACTGTGACTCTCCCCAAACATTTTTCTCATCAGACACTTCAGACTCATTTAGCCTTCCGCTTTTGCTTTTTCTCACTGTTAAGCCTTTTTTGTTTGCATCTGCCTCCCTATGAGATCACATGAGATCATGTGAGGTGGTGGCGATGCTCCCTCTGGCACGATCATCTTAATAATATACTGTTTGGCGTGATACGCTGTCATTTTCAATTCTTGCAGAGCGTGTGAAGTCTGCGAAGTCTCTCCTTATGTGTGTGAAGCAACCTGATTTCAAAATCAGTTAAAGTTTTAAAACTCCTGTACTGTGAGCAAGGCTTTAGGCATAATATAGAGTACTGGGGTGCTACATAAATATGAAGGCACTGCTGGGATAGCCCAGTTTCATCTTAGTCCCTGACTCAAACAACAATAGTAGTGAAGCGAGATAAGCAGAACATTTTATAGTGAATACATTAAAATTGCTGTATTTTATAGTTCACAGGTTTAATAATTAAAAACAACACATTATTTCACTATTAGCTCAACATAAATAACAAAAAGTGTTTTTCCTGAGCTCAGTTTAGCTTGCACTACAGACACTCAGTGCAGCATAGGCTCAGTCAAACTGTATAGTGTAGTTACCAGACAAACGGTGGCACTGGTGCAAAGGAGAACGCATTAAGCCTTGACATGCCGTATTGGTCACAGAGATTGACTTCATTGAATCTGCAGTTGATGAAAGTATTTGTATGTGTGAAGGTCAGAGGAAGGATATAAGATGTGTGATGATGAGAAAGTCAACATAAAAGTCCATCCCTCTGGATGTGTTACCGGAAGGAAGTGATTTCCCCCCCACCCCCAAAGAGGAAGATGTATCCGCTGATGAACAAATAAGGTGATGCTGCACAGGAACAGCAACAAGGATGTGGTTCTGTTTTCCAAGTGTCCACACCTGAAGCTGTTATTAGAGCACTGGGAGATATAATGCAGACACAAGAGGTTGCAAACTTTCTCTGGTGGCATCCCCACGCCTCCTGGAGGAGAGCAGCTGGATAACCGGATAGATCAAGCTCGACTAATGATAGAGGAGTGTGATCGACCTGACAGATAAAAGAGAATGAAAATAATGGAAAATGTAAAGGGTCCTGCTATAGGGATCCTCCAAGCTGTTCGATTCAACAAAGAGTACATTGATGTGGTTGAGAACACTTTTGGCTCCTCTGTAGCTAAAGTGTATCTTGACCAACTCATCAAAGCAGCCACCAGATCTGACACGATGCACCTAAACCAGACCGTTAATTGTGGGTTTTAAACTATTCCTTATGGTCAAAACATGACAGACACGTGCCAAACAGCGGAACATTTCACAAATCTGAGGTAGAATCTTCAAAACCATTATCTTTTATCATCATTAGCACACTTAAGTAAAATCCTTTTTTTCAGTCCTTGTTCCTCAACGAAATAGAAATAGAATAGAAAAATGAAGTGCTGCAGTGAGATACAGTAACTATGTAAGATGGCTCAGACTGCAAAGTTAGTTACATGTCCAGTAACACACAATAACATAAGCATTTAAAACCCAACTATATCATACAAATTAAAACTACCACAATACATAACCTACAGAAATATCTGTCTGGATGAAATTAATCATAATAATAGTTAATTTTGCAATATTCCTCACAACTGTGGCTGTACACTCAAACGTACACTAGTTCTGCTCAAGCACTCTTATCTTGCTCCTTTACTTTTTCGCAAGTCACATACTTGTTTACACGCTATTCAGATCTGCTAGTTACTTTAGCTTAGCAGTTAGCAACAGCTTCCCTCCTTCACCATCCTACTCTCTTGTTTGGTGTGTCTTATGTTTAGCTATTCCTGCGCCTCCTTTAGTGATAATGGTACGTGTGATAAATGTAGTTTATTTGCCGTCATTTAGGAAAGATCAGTGAATTAGAAGCACAGCTGACTACCAAACCCAGCTGTTAGCAGCTGTAGTTAACTAGTCCCCAGTAGCTGGTGTGAGCCGACCTAGCCTCTCAGTTTAATTATATCAAACATTTGTCATACTCCTATTGAGCAAAGTTATATTGAGATAATAATTATCATTCTATAACAATAATAATTATCCTATCCAGCCCTCTCCTCAATACTGGAATATGTGTGAGTGTGCATGACGTACTTCCATAACTTTGTGAGTGCGTGTATGTGTGTGTTCGGGAGAAATAATGGTGGACTCTCCTGACTGTTGCCTGTCTCACAGCATCAGGTCAATACATGCACACCAGGATGTGAGGCCTCTGGCAGGCAGGTCATGTCACTGGCTGCAAAAATAGCAGCTGGCAATCCAATAGCTCTGATTTATGAAGCATGTCAATACCCAGACTGTAACAACGCATTGGCTGGGAGATGATTGGTGGTCTCTCAGCTGGACAATAAGCACAGCCTTGCTGTAAGATTGACACTTTATCCAGCACCACAAACCCATCATCTGAGCTGTAAAGGGACTCAATTACAAATGGCAAGAACTCTAAACTTTTCTTTTCCTTTGCTGTTTATTTATTTATTTATTTGTTTTTCTGTGTGTTTTTTTTTTGTTTGTTCCGGGGAAAGGAGCTTTGTTCACATTTCTGAAAGTGTCTGAACAACGTCTGAATATCAATTCTAAAATCAGCGACATTCCTGAAAAAGATGACAGCTGTCTTGTCGCTGAATTGTGTGCTATTGTATTATTGTGAAATTATAATTTAATTCATTTGTGTTGTCAACATTATTATATTTTGTTATTCATGCAACAGTAACACTTCCTATATATTTGCATACGCAAAGTTGCATCAGTAGATTTTTGGCAACTTGGGGGCAGCATATCTCTCAATATTGACATATCGCCTTTTAAAGCTGCTATAGCGAGCGTGGGCAAAACATTTACACATTCGCAGACATTACTCAGCATTAAATTATAGTTGTGTTTCTGGTCCCCAAATAAATGTAAGTGCAATATTATAATATCTAGTTTCTTTGATCTTATTTTTTAAAAATAATAGTTTCAGAGCGTTTGAGGATTGTTATTGTCATTTTTTTTACCTTGGACCCCAAGATCATCTTACTTCTTTTTTCAGGAGATTTCGACTGTATCGCGCTGTCTTCATTAACAGTTTGTTCAGTTGTCACAGAAGTGCAGATGTTAGAACTTTCCATGAGTCTTAATAAACACGGAGGAATTTTGTGTAGTTATGGTAGAAAGCCCCACACCAAGTGAGTAAGCTGACCGTGTTGAGTTGCTCCATCAGTGTCATGCAGTAAGTCCAGGGAGCCTTGAGGTGCTCTTAAAGATGAAAAAGCTAGACACCAAAAAGAAATGTTCTTCCAGCACTCTTTGCTTGAGAAAGAGTACTTTAAAAGCCTGTATTAATGCTTTCAAACCCTGAGCGGTTTAGAGTCACACAGTGTAGATGATGATTGAAATCAGCTATTCTGTTTAGTGATATTGAAACCAGTCTGTATTTTAAAACATTAATATGCCCAACTAAATAAAGGCTTTTCAAGTTATCCTTGCTCTGCCTTTGAGTGCCTAAAGATGTTTCAGTGTTGAATTAAACTGAATCAGTTTGGCAATGAAGTTACTTGTTTTTCTAAAACTATTTATATATTTAATACCTTAATCAATGAGGTATGAGGTAACAAACGTCTGATATTAAAAAAAAAAAAAGCATCTGGACAAAGAAGAATTTTTCCTGTTACATAATATTTCACCCAACCTGAACATCATCGCCCTAGTTACAATGACAGCAGACCCTAACCTTTAGCTATATGAATTTCATGGGGTGCAGCTGACTGTTTTTTGTAGAGCATCAGCTCCTTTACTCATGAGATATCTAACATTGTCTGGACACTGGGATACTCCCTTCCCCACAGGAACCGGCTGAAGTCAGGGCTGGGAAAGTGCTGAGCAGCACAATTGTCATTTATGAAAAATGGAGACACAGAGAAGAGGGGGACAGAAATAGCAGGGGGGGGCTGGGGGGGGGTGCTCGCACACAGTAAAAAGACTGGCACATGTTGGCTTTCAGGGGTGTTCCTGTGTCTGCGGCCGGCAGAGCCACCATCAATCATCCTTTTCGTCAAGGCTAGTCTTCGCACGCTGACCCCGCCCCCTGAGTGTTGGACATCAAAGACAGGCTGGAGGTGCAGGGGAGTGGTGGCTGGAGGTGCCAACCATGAGGAGAGCTCCAAGGGTGATGAAGCTGATTTTACAGTTGATCTTTTATTGATATAGAGCTTCTTCGCTCACTGTAAGTGTAACTGCAAGTCAAAAGACTGTCACACATATTATGACTACCAGCAGTGTTAGTTTGCCGACAAAAATCTTCATTAATTACCTTTTATCACAATTAAAGGAGACTAAACGTAAAAGTAACATTTAAAAAAAAAAACTATTATATGTGTCAACAAATAAAAAATAAATGATAATGTGTAAGATAGATAAATTGAAAACTGTTTATTGTTTTAATTTAGCAACCTGCATGACACTAATTGAGTTTGACTTAGCTGCTTGGTCTATTGTACTAATAAGCAGCATTTTGTATTTCAATAATGTTATATCTTTGCCAGTAAGGTTACCTGTTCTTTGAAGGAAAAAAAAAGAGAACAATCACGCTGTACATTAGAAAAGAAACAGCTACAACACAGCTGGAACAAAGCACGAGAATATGCACGCCATCAACACTCAGTAATGTTACCGTCAGTCTGCTATCTTTCATATTTATAGGCCATCATAGAAAGCAGCACAGGATTAATGTTGGCTGTCAATCATCCAAATCTTCATCTAGATGTTCACTTAATGAAATATTACTGTGTTAGTGTTATCATGTGTGCGTCTTGACTCAAGTTGAATCCAGACAGTGGGGAGTGTTTTAGTGACTGCAGTGGAGCTCACAGGTAGCTGCGGTAGGCCAGCAAAACTCACAGTAAGTCACTTACAACTTTGTTAAAAAACTGCATTTGGGAGGTTGGGAGTAAAAATTGGATTTACTGAGGATAGTCAGTCTGTTCTGTTACTATAGAGCTGAAGGAAGTGTGTATTAACAGTCTTTTAGAGTCTGGTATAAAAAAGGTAAACAGTTTCTTTTCCACTACCCTCACGACAAACAAAAACAGCACCAAAAATGCGTCTTTTTTGTCGACTAAAACTAGACAGTAATCCAATGAAAGAAAACTAAATAGTCAAAGATTAGACGGGTGCCAAAATAACATAGACCTTGACTTTTGAACAGAATTTGAAAAGTTTGATTTGGACTAATATCCCCGGTGTTATTATTTAAACAGCAAGTATCATCTGAAGGCCAGGTGATGCCCTTTAATTCACAATGAATAAAATGGGGCCACGGAAAGTTCATATGAAACCCACTACATTCATATACAACACTAAAAACACCCAGAAGCCACATTCTTTTTTTTACAGATGCTGGCCCAAAATTAGCAACAAAACATTTTTTAGGTGAAAAAGAGATAAAAGGTAAAAACATATCTTGGTTGAAATGTCCTGCGTGTTAGCAATTCATGGTTTATTGATGGGGTTTACCATTCTCACCGGCTCAATAATAAATAGCAAAAGACCATTTTGGCCTACTCCAACTGTCATCTCCTAAAAAGGCTCCCTAGCTTCCAGTTATAACTATTATAGGACGAGTACTGAAGGAAAGAAGGAAAGGAAAGGAAAACATCTTGATTCCTCCAGCGCAGAAGCCTCACCCCATGGTGAGCTGTAGAATGGAGTGGTGGCATCATTCCATGCATTATTCAGGAGTGTAAATTAACCCTGAGTAAGGATACTCCATCAATCAAGGGGGGCTGCCATAACAGGGTGCCGGCTGGGGGCACGCTGGAGTTGGGGGGGGGGGGGGGGGGGGGGGGGGGGGGGGGGTTGTATGGATGGAGGGTGGAATGCTGGTAGTGGTTGGTTGGTGTAGCTGGTGGTCTGTCAGATGGAGTGTAATGGAGAGGGAGTCTGAAGGCACTACTAGAATTAGCCACCCACCATTTCAACAGGTGGCCCCGACAGCCATGCGTGGCATGTGGACAGGCTCAGGCAGAGACGCTGCAGCCTGAAGACACCAAATACTGTCTGAGCCAGAGTGGAAACAAAACAACAAGTGGACCAGGATTAAAGTTTTAGAAGTGTTTATGCCTCAGAAAAATAGTTTAAAGTCATGACTTGTGACATTTGCATGTATATAATGCCTGTTTTGTTACTTGCAGAAATACAGATGACAACTGATGTAACGCCACAATGATTCAAAGTATTTCCACTTCATGAAAGCTTTAAATCTTAGTCTTTATTTCTGAGTGTTAGGGTGAGAAAACATTCTTTGGTTCATTGGATGAAGGATGCCAGCCCTATTCTTTTTCGGGGCCCCCAGCATAAATTTAACCCCCCTCACAGGATCTTTTTTGTTCTTGCCCAGTTGTCATCAAAATGTAGATGTTCACATGTCCATTCTTACTGAGCACTCAAAGGGCAAATTAACATTAACATTAAAATGGACTGATTCAGCTATGTATGTATAAACATAAGCAGAAATTGTAAAATTATGGCTGTACAGTGCTCTTTGACATTATTGTAAGTGATAAGAGTATGGTGAAAACTGTGGCACAACAAAACAATACAAACTCAAGGTCCACTTACTAGCTTTTTTCAGCTTTTCTCTAATGATTGGACTTGGCTCTTCTTTCTCTTCGCATCACTTTTAATGAGAAGTCCTAGAAGTGCTATGGATGAAATCAGAACAGCTACTGAACTTGCATGTTAACAGATCCATTTCCATGACAACTGAGCAAACTCCATCCACTCATGACGACTGCGTGATATGGTTGAAAGCCCTGGAAAACTACTGTTATTTTTGGCCACTTGGGGGCAGTGGAAACGAGCAAACGCAACACTGACATATCATCACCTTTTAAGCTGATATGGCACGCTTACTAGCAAACATTTGTTTATTTACTCATCCAACATTATCGTTCTGGCCATCAGACGAATGAGGTCTAGTATTCACTCTCTTTTAGCTCTGTTATTACTCTCTACCAACTCCGATGACTCTTTAGCTGCTAAATGTTCCACTGTGTTCTACGACTAACTGTGTTGCAGCTGGACAGATAAACAATGAACTGAAACTCATTCTCAAGCTCCATAAAGCTTAGGGGAGCTGCAGAGTCACTGATAATTCTCTAGATTCATATAGGTAGGAGAGGTTCATCACTACAAGCCTCTCACACACACGTTTATGTTGTTGTTATAAAAAATATTGATTATATACACTTTAATTACTTTACAATATTAGAACTAACATTATAAGCAACTAATGTACAACTGTAGTTCTAATAATAATACAAGGACAATGTAAATCACAAGAAAGAAGGTTAAGTTGGTTAAGGTTAAGCAAACATCTGTTCAGGAAAGATTTTTTCTCATTTAAAGTACACATATAAATACATTAGATGAAACAGCAGTAAGCATTAGCAGTGAAAGCTGCTGCATAATGGCCAAACAGATTAAGAAAATGTCTAGAAGCATAGCCACTTTAGCAGCCATATGAGGCCAATGGTTATTACAAACCCGCAAATAAGATTGTTGGATGGATGAGAAACAAACAAATATTCCTGGTATTCTTACATCTTGTGGGACATTCAATTTTAATCTGTCCCGGACTCAACATCCATCATCTTCAGCAGCATGTAGTCACAGCTGTGTGTGTTGTAAGCACATCATGAGAACATTATTGTGACAAAAGATGTTGCTTTGTTCTCTTTTCCGAAACGGTGACTGATTTTGTTGTTCTGAATGTTAATGCCACTCATAGGAATGATACAAATGTAAGCAACCAGCTACCGGTGAGGATGCCAAGGTCATGTCCTCAGTGTTTGCTCTTTAATTTGAGGATTTCAGAGATGAATGTGTCTGGAAATGATGAAGCAGTATTCCCACAGTGCTGCTAATCCAACCATAGCAACAGCAAGTTCATTCACTTTTGTCTTGTCATGAACCAAAGTGGTGGATGAGACCTACTGGTGGAGCTGGATGAAAAGTCAAAGAATTCATCCTTTGGACTATATGACGACATCTGGACATCTGTAGCAAATTTCATAACAATCCATTGTAGTCGGTATATTTTCCAGTAGATAATATTGTATCTACTGTATATCAGTAGTCTTAATGTACTCAAATGTGAGTGATAAGGCATGTTCAGACTGTTAAAAGTGTTTTCTCTCTTACCATATATCCTGGGACTTGCAGAGATTTGGTTGAAAGGAAATGTCTTTGCCCTTTGCCATTATATTATTCATTCTTTCATTCCCCTGTGAAATTCAGATAATATTTTATTGATTGCACACAAGCCATATGTGGACATTTCTTGAGGCATTTTTGCACCTTCTGTGTGATCAGTGCAGATTCAGGGGGGAGAATGTTTTTTGCTTTTCCCCCCTCATGTAACAGAATTGGGTTGGGAGTCAGGAAAGGTGAGCTATTATGGAGGTTATCATCCCTTTCTGTATGATGTACAACTGCAGTCCTATCAGATGACCTTCAGAAGAGGACCGCCGAAATATTCTCTCATGAATGGATTATAAACTGGATGTTATTTAATACTATTAACTAGATATGAGAGTTAGATAAGATAAGACAATTTAATTGTCAATATTTACTTCAGGCTTCTCTGGCCAGGCTTCCATTCGTACCACTACCACTAGGAGTGGCAGAAACTCAACCTTTCAACCATTTATCCATTACTTTTAGTTATTTCCACAGTTTATTCATTACTTTTAGCTAATCTCATGAACCATTTAACCATTGCTATTATGACTTAGCAAAATATTTCAACTTCTCTGCTCTCTTGCTAACCAGTTTTTACTCACTTTTAATTGCAACATGTGGTGACAAGTGACTAAGGTTGCTGGTAAACTTACTGGTTAATGTATATTTTCTAAAGATCACCATTTTTTAATTTTATTTTAATTTTTATATTTTTTGTATACAACATGAGTATACATACCTGAATCTCATCCCCAATATTTCAGATCTCCCAAAAAAACAAAACAGACAAAACAAGGCAAGGAAACAAGGACATGAGATATAACAAACATGTGACAACATAGGAAAAATAAAAGGTCAATAGTGTAATATGGGTATAGGGATGGACGATGTGGTTGAAATCCATATCAAGACAATCACAAGGGTCTCTCGGGATGTCAATATACACCACAATATGATTCAGTATTTAGACTAGTGTCCATCTCATTGAACCAACTGCAAACTGAAACACTCAAGAAATATTTCTACCAAACTTCACTTTATCAGTCCAAGTTTGCCTACCACCCTCAATACAAACAGCAGAAGTATATGTCACAATGATAAATCAAATCAAATCAAATAAATATTCATATCACCATGATATGATTCAATCACCCCAATTTTTTTGAACCCTATTTGATTCTTTATTTTACTTCTTAACACAAATATGTGGATATATTATTTTAATCAAATCACTACATTTTTACTATCTAGATGAGTTAATTAGTTGAACTTCCAATGCACTCCCTGGCAACTGCACAAATACCCCTGGTTGGGAATCACTGAGCTAAAACACTCAGCTGGCCGGATTATAATGCTGAGCAGCACCAAGGCGATCATGATGATGTTCAGAGATGGATTACTGTCTAGAAACTGGACGGTGTCTTCAACTAGACCTTCCCTTAAATTGAAAAAATAAGCTCACTTTTTCATCGTTCTGTAGTAGAGGAAATGAAGTTCTCTCAGAGGAACATTAAACTGCACTCCTGTGTATGCGCCACATTACACATTCAAAGCATTATTCAATAGAGAGAAACGCTATTAACTCTGCTGCTTTCTGGGATGCCGTCCAAGTCAGATCAGAATTCTGGTATGGTTAAATCCCCACAAGGGTTCCTGAGACGAGGCTGGCGCTTTCTTTCCGTTGACGAGCCGAGGACACGGGCATAATGACGTTAGGCACGGTGGTCCTGTTTGGACGGCTGTTTGTTTAACAGCATATTCATTGGCGGTTTGCTGATAAAACTGGCGGGAAACCTCTCCAAGCCACCGCTTATGAATTGCCGTGGAGCATTCTCGGTGATGTCTATTGTTTGGTTCTCCTCGCTGGCACACCACGAGTCAGGATGGCTAAATTGACTTTGAAAACGGGGATGAGGCCAGTGTCAAAGGACAGCCTGTGGATCCCTGCTACACCTTCTGCTGCAGGAATCTGCTTTAGATGGAAATACACAGGAAAAATAAAGCCATGTACCCCCACTCACAGGCCTGCTCTCACCTAATGTTTTGTGTTTCTTGCTCATGAACTAAAGCCAGACAGACAACAGACACTTTAATGATTAGGTGACGGTGTATAAAAGTATGTTTGTTCTTTTTTACTGAGAGAAAAGAAAAAAAGACAATGACAGCAATTAAGATATGCACTATCTGCACTTGTGCAACTGACATCAGTAGGTTGATTAAGTATCTTCTCCAGCCTTGGCCTACATCTGCCCTCATTTCTCTGTTTGATGTATTTTCCTTTCTTGTTCTTTCTTCAAGGAGGAAAATAAAAAAAGACACCCAGACAAATTTCCTTTGGGACATCGAATCATCTTTCATGGATTCTGTGGGTGGCTATCTTCCTCTATGACTGGGAATCTTCGACAACTGCTATTGTCCCACATCAATACCAATTCCTACTTGTTGAGATAAAATTGGTATTCATGGTGTGTCAGTCGATTGTTTCCTTCATTTTTTTGATTGATTTCAGTGCACCACAACCCATGTAGCATATCTTTACAACCGGGTGCCTCTCTGTAGTTTTATGACAGAACAGGCTATCAGACCCCTAATATTCCAGACAGCGGATCAGATACAAATATAGCGTTTTGGTATTGTATTGTACTGTTTTTACAACACATCCTCACAATGAAACAACCACATAGGTCGATACCATGCACTCCAGAATGACCCAATAGTAGAGTGTTTTCCAATATGCCACCTATGTCTGTGCTTCCCAAAACAGTTACAAAACATGTTTTATTGTGTGACAAAAAAACATGGTTTTATTATCTGTGGTTAAGATCGGGTGAAGTTTAGGCACAAAAACCACTTTGTTAGGGTTGGGGAAGACTTATGGTTTGGGTTAAATGATCACTTGAAACGTGAGGTGGATTAAAGTTACAACTTCCTTGAAGTTGGGCAACCTTTGTCATAATGCTAACAGTAAACACTACGACAATCGTTACATTAAAAAAAAAAAAAACTGTCACGACATGCAGTTGGAAATGTATTACTCCCGGTTGGAAACAGGATGTGAGCGGCAGTCTCCTGCAGGTAAGTCCACTTTTTAGCATCTTTCTTTCATCCACCCAACAAACCAACCTCCAAATATGGAAATCTGTCACCTTATATTGACATCATTTGTACTGCATCCACTTCTCTGAATTATAATTACTGTGGCTGCTAGATGGTGTCTGTCACTCAAAGATAACTATAGGTTGTTGAAATTTTGACCTACACCATTGTTTTTCTTTTGAGGAAAGGCTAGGTCTTTACTGTCAGCCTGTAGTGACAAATTTGATAAATCTGTTTGTATGTTGCTGTGGCATACAAATGGAACATCCCAAATGTCAAAACTAGCTGCCTAACTGTTTAACTACATTATCTTATGGTCATTATATTCATTATATTCTCAGTTACTGGGTCCTTCTGTCCATTCACAAAGCAAACATTACAACCCAACAGCACACAAAATGTAGATATTGTAAGATTCTATAAAACTCTAGAATATTTCCAATGGCAATATTTTTAGATGTCATGCTCTGTAAAATATTTGCATATGGCAGTTGTAACATTGTTAAGCTTATGGATAAATTGTGGTTATGGCAAATAAACTGGTTGAGGAATAGCAACTAAACATTTGGTAAAAGTTGGGGAATACCGTATTGTGGTTACAATTACTCAAAAAGTTGTTGCAGGTCTGTGACAGGATGCAAACTCTGGTCTTCTGCATACAATCACACACACTGGTACTGAACGTCAAATGGTTGTAAATCATGCAGTGCAAATTTCCCAAAATGAACCTAATTCCTTGGGATACTGCACTTACACATTAATATCTGAGACACTACTTTTACAAATATGGGATGAAATGTTTTACACCATATCCCAGCATTTAAAAAATACAGTAGTTTTTCTACAAATTAAAGTCAAAATTTGTAGTTTACAATTTACATTATACATTTTAAAAGTGAAAAAAAAAGGCTATGCAATAACTGCTATAGGCGTTGCCTACTTTGGATATAACTTAAATAATGTATTAATGATTTCTTTTTTCTTTTTCGTGATTGACTTCTAAGTAAAAGTGGTCAGTATGGTCAAAATCAATGCAAAATAGGCCTAACATATCCTGACTTTAAATTCCTAGTATGTCCAAAAACACTGAATCCCATACTTCCCTTAAACACCCATGTCTTTCAAACTTCAGCAGAGTTTGTGATGCAGAGAATTTGTGGTCTTCAAGCCAAAGCTCAGATACCTGGGTGATATCACTTGAGTTATTTTTGACAAAGCTCTTCCGGTGACATTATGCAACTGCTTTGACAGTCTAAGATGTACTTGTAATGACTTAATTGACTTCGACACGAAATTGATGGACTGTCATTTAAGAAATAATAGTTTCCGAGTGAATTTTACTGTTAAAAATAGCACAGAAAGCCAGAAATTAAAACTGCTGCCCCAGAAGTGCCGTAGATGGCTGCCAAAGAGAGGCAACCATCAAACAGATGAGACACACAGAAACACTGGAGGACCTTCACTCACACTGAAGGTAAGGAAGAGCTGCCCTGTCCTCTGTCAGAGCGAACAGCCATTTTCTTTCACATTTTTATAGCTCGAAATTTCCCTTATCAGTCTACAGACAAGTCCAGGAGCAAGTTCTGTGGATGGGTCCAATCCTGAGCCTCCATCTGGCTAAAAGTGGGCAAACAGTTCAGCCTCTGGTCTGATCACACTGCAACCATCTGGTGAGAGCCTGTAGCATTAAATCACAAGTGCAAGGCAGAGTATTCTGCTTTTACAGTGTTAATAAGTAAATTGTCATTGTCGCATTTAAGTCTATTGCATTTAATTCATGCCTACAGGACATTACACTACAACCAGGTGGTGCAAAAAGTGTCAGTGTTTTCTAAGGACTTTGATTATGATGTTATTCTCAAAGAGTATTGCATACTTAGTCATGCAGTTGCTACCATGACATATTTATATACATTACAGAACACTATAGTACATGTATTGTACGTAGGCACCTCTTTCCAAATACTTCTATGTACTTCTGGCCTAGGGCTGAGCTCTCTGTAATATTTGGGTATCCACAGACCTTCATCCATAAAGATAACATTTTTGTCTTTGGTCTTATCTGTTCCTGTTCAGATTGCAATGTTTTTCTTTTGTTCGTTTTTTTTCGCTTGTTTGTTTTGCTCCTGTGAACTATGCCTGTTTTGGGTATGCAAAATACTAAGATGCCCATATAAACACACAAACAAACAAACAAACAAAAAAAAAAGACCCAACAATAAAAACAAAAATGAAAGAAAATCTAAATTATACTAAACACAAGAATTATTCACATATTTCTATGAAACAAAAAAGATATGGATCTATAATTAAAAAAAATGGGAAAAAAGTAGTATGAAAAGGAAGTTGTGATGTAAAGTATAATTTTTCATGGATGTGAGAGTTTGCCTCTTAAAAGAGAGAGAGAAAAAAAAAACAATTTCAAATTAAATGAATTCACTTAAAGCCTCGGTATGCTTCAAACAAAGTGCTCATCAGATCATCTCACAGCGTGTTATATTGTGTCCATTAATTTTTCTAACTTTCCGAAGCAGACACTTCAGCAATCACGTCAGTTTTAGGCAGCAAAAGCAGGCAGGGTCTCTTTCAAGCTCCCTTTTTTCATTCTTGATATAATCACATCCCTCAATTTTCGTATGTACCACTGAGGGCAACACAATGACTGTTTCTAAGCTGATATTGTGGGCAAGTGTGTGCCACTATGCTTTTGTAGTTTCAAGACTACAAAATCATGCAAAACACAGAATTCAGAGAGATCAACAAAGCACTTCAGTGTGTTGAATAAACACACTTGCAATGTCTTGCAACCTTGTTCATCAGAAGCGTACTGAGGTCTTTAAGAATTCCTCTCATTAAAATTCCCTATCAGGATTCTACACTGCAGGCTGGACAGGATGTGGGACTGCCGGCACCTCAGCCTTTGGCCCTGATGTCTTCCTCCTCAGTGGCAACAGCAGCCCACCTCCCTGCCTGCCTGCCTGACTGAAGAGGCTGTGAAAAGTGTCACATCCATGGCCCGGTTCCACAAGATAACACAACTTTAAT
The DNA here is from genome assembly GCA_029490765.1 of Euthynnus affinis. Lineage (NCBI taxonomy): Eukaryota > Metazoa > Chordata > Actinopteri > Scombriformes > Scombridae > Euthynnus > Euthynnus affinis. Next base: position 4,175,277 of record CM055853.1, on the reverse strand, counting down.
AGCGTATCGCTGGAGCCCCTGACACCCTGAATGAAAGAACTTGACATGGCAACATGAATGTGAACACAATGGCTTTGACAGGCAAGCAACAGCTCCAACAGGGAATTATACAGTGGCCCCTGGATAAGAAATAATGCACATTCTTTAACTATTCATCAGCCCACTGACACAGAGGATGATCTGAATGCCTTCAACAGCATTAGACCTGACAAAATTTCGCTGTTTGGTAAGAGTTCAAATGCAACAGCAGGCATAGACCTTGAAGTGTGCGGATACTGCTCATTGATTACGTTCCCTACAGGCTCTGTTACTGCTTGAATTCATCAACAAAATGTCTTTTTGGGGCAAAAAATCCCTTTTCATCACTGAACCAATTGCACCAATCTGCCGCTGATGCCAGCCGGCCTGTTGGATAAACCCCAACCCCCTAAAAGTTTTGAAGTCAGTCTCCGGGGTTGCTGCAGTGAAAACACACCACCCCACTCACACTCACTGTCTACACTGAGTTCTGCTGTGTGAAAGGAGTAGGGGGTTGGGACATCAGGCCAATTGTCTGTCACATCAATCAGGGGGATGTTCATCCAGCAATCAGTCAGTGAGCCAGTGGTGGCATGGGCATCAATAAGGCAGGCTGACAGCAGGTTTGGAGAGCCCTCTTCCTCCTGGAGTGTGCCCCAAACACACAGATATTCAACGGATAGAATGGACTGACCACCATTCAAATCAATAACAGCTCACAATTCAACCGTTCCTGCTTCTTATTCAAGCTTTAAAAAAGTCATTTGGCTCAAGGCCTGACACACTGGCAGAAAACCAATCCTCTTTTTTGGAGAGCTACTTTTGGAAGCAAGCCAAGTTTGTTTTTACCGTCATCTCCACACACCTACAACTTCTGTGCTTGGTAATCCTTTGCATCCCACATTGGTGCAGCAGTATAAAGGATCATAGACTAACATATCTTCTATTTTTAAACAAAGCCATGTTTAACTTACAAGTTGGATTTACTACAGAGGTAGGCATACAACAATATCTTACTGTTGTGTTCCAAAATGAACATTTAAAGCTGCACTATCAATATTCTTTACATTAACAATGGATCAAATAACTAAATCTAATGTGAAAGGTGTAACTTGTAGCGGTAAACATACAGAGAATTATAATGGACTCTGCTGTTCCCCTTAGAGCTTAGCTACTTTCAGCTAAATGTTTGGGTTTTACAGCCAGCAAAATCTGTTCCCATCAGCATCAATACCAGCCACACAACCACGACCGGTCCAGCACCAATAGGCAGATACCTAGCTAGTAAAGAAATAGTTTCTAGCAACTAGCAGTGAAGAATGTTGAGCAGTTAGCAAACTAAAATCCTCATCAAACTCATGTCTAGCTGTAAAAAATGCTCTACTAAATCCACTGTACACTCCATATCTGACAACAAAGACTAGCTAAGAAAATCAAATATCTCGCAGCTAAAGAGTTAAATATTTTTCTCAAGAGTTTGTGGAGACAAAATTGGAGCTAAAAGGAAAGTGAATTCTGACTCACATTTCTCTAGTGGCAGAAACACGACTCCAAATGAAAGCTGATGTTGCTCCGTGTCTGCTGGATGTGAGAATAGCCTAAAATGTTAGTTTCCTAACACTTTAGCCTTTACAACTGCACAAGGTAATAATTTGTCTTACAGTGTGTTTTCACCTTGTTCCTCTACCTGTCCAAAAATCTATGAATGCAGCTTTCACTGCTGGGAATTGGATTGCAATTTTGTACCATTTATCCATATGACTAAAAAATAATGTAGAAAAAGATGGGCTGTAGCTGGATGTTGGTTCAGATTTTGCAGGCACATTGCAATAGAAAAAAAAGCAAACAGTCTCTCTTAATGTAGGGGTGTGACCGTTTTCTCCAAAATTCAATTTTGGTTATTTTCACTGAGTGACAACTAGACAATTAGACTGAGTGGGCATTGTATTCAGAGAAAACTGAATTTGTAGATGTTTAGTTGCTCTCAAACTGCTTTTTGTATAAAGCAATTACAGACTGAGTGCAGTTCTGTGATTTCATGATTTGTAGAAATTCAAATATGACCCCCCCCCCCCTCCCTTTTTGTCAAATGAAGCTACTGTTCTACAGATTTGCCAAAATCTACTGGAATAAAGTGACTGTGTTTCCCAGAGGACAGGTTTCTTTAAATGTAGAAACACTGCCATGACACACTGTAGGTCTTTTCCCATCTATCTGTTCTAACTCTATCTCCAGAGTGCTCCCTCTGCAGCGAGGTGCCAACTCTGTGCCTCTTATTCAAATCAAGTCACGGATCTCAGTGGGAGTCCCTCTGAGGACAAAAGCAAGGAGGCCTGGACCATGAAAAGAGATTACCATTTCACAGATTTGAATTCTGAGCAGCGCTGCCACCAGCTACTGTTTCCAACTAAACGGATGGAGTGTTTGTTTACTTGGTTGTTTCAATACTGATTAAAATAATAATAACCTGTATGGACTGGAGAAGGCATTACACTGGCTTTGCCACTGATGTGCCATGAGTTAAGGGCTTGTTAAGATGAATAACTACTGACAAGTCTGTTTGGATCTCATAGTTGAAAGCTTCATGTTGCTGGAAATGATCCAAATGCTGACTAGCTTGTCTTTGTGATGTTCTGAGGTCTCCCTGGCAACTGTACAAGATAGTACTTATTCAGTTGTTAACGTATTCATCTCAACTAATGGAAGAGTTATGTCCTTTAGATTTATGGTGATTACCTGTCATACTTACTGTATGATTACTTGCCATATCACATTAGGAGGAAAACCTCTTTCAGTGTTCGTATGGGCACTCGACTATTGTTTTAAGATAGACTTGAAAAATTGTGAACCTATCCTTGAAGTAGTCACAGTATCCTTCCAGAATACAGTACTGACTTGATGCTATGAGCTTCTCATACCTTAATGCAATAAGCATAAGGCAGTGTAAGATTTATTTCTTCTGACAGAGGACTAAAACCACTAGATACATACCCTCATACTGTCAGACTACATATAACAACTGTAAACTGATCCTATAGTGCTAGATGTGTTGTGAGCAGCGGTTGTAATGTCAACTCAAAGTCTGCACTACAAATTGATGTGGAGTTTGAAAGACGTGGGTGTTTACCAAGCAGGAGAGGTCTAATGAAAGTCACTATTGAACTGCATTATGGGAAGGGAAGGATACAATGTGTTTTTGGAGCTTTGCTCTGTTTGAGACCAAAACCGGAACCTTTGCTCACCGACCATATCTGACAAACCGCAAATAAACATATTCAAAGAAACAGTTCCATCACTCAGCTCCCTGTAAATACCACAAATTTTCTGTTTTACAATTTCTATTTATGTACAGGTTAAACAAAGGAGAAATATTGTGTTAATTAGTGAGTTTGTGTTTTTTTCCCCCCCTTAAATATAGTTTGTCAGTGTTCTGAACACCACACACAAACATCCATTCACCTCCACTGTATTGGGGTGGCAGCAGAAATCAGAGATGGGTCCAGATGGACAGTATCTGGGGGTGACGGATCACTAGATTGCAAAGCAGAAACAAGACTGATTATGTATTGAAGCCAGCGGTTGCTGTGTGTTTCATTCTGCCTTCCTCCTTGTTGCTAAGCATTCACCACTGTGGTGTTTTGGCGATGTAATTTGCAGACATGATTGGCAATCAAATATATATTTTTACTGAAACTTCTGTCTTGCTATCATGCAAATTATCCAGTCCTCCTCGTTTTATTTCAAAGAAACTACTATTACTCATTACTTCTTGTTTGCAAAACATTTTCCTCGACTGCGGTCCCACATGACACCAGGCCTTTATATGCAGCTCATGTATTAAATGATGCTGGATGAGGAGCGGGACAGATGTTCATGCGGTCAGCTGGGTGGGTAGAAACTTGTAGAAATGAATTACAATGGAAAGGAGAGTGATGGCTGAGTGACCAGGAAACACCTCAGCAGGAGAGCGTCACGTGGTTGACGGGGCACAGGTGCCTCAGCCAAACACTGCGCCGAGCCATCCATCGTGTGTTCTGGTCAGTCGGCTTAAAGGCCACTCCGTCACCGTCTGTCAATGGAACAGAGCTGATCACTGTTTGAGTGCACTGGCCTGAGATGGGAATGAGTCCTCCATCAGTGTCTTTTACACCACAGATCCATGAGCTGTTAGAGCCAACATGACTCATACAGCATTGATTTAATGAGAAGAAATAACAAAGAGTGAGACAAATATTGTTGTGTGTGACCTGGGGCCAGAGGCATAAAACTCTGTGTAGATTCATGATTAAAACTGTGTGTATGCACAAAGAGAGAGAAATATGCATAACCACTCTTTTCATCAGATTTATAAAGCCGTGTGTACGCATGGTTCTGTTTTATAAATCTCAGCCGTCGCGGAACCGGGCGCACGTGCACGGGCCTCGTTTTCACTCCCACAATTAACCATAAATGGATGAAGACACGTCCTGAACCGGCTGTTGTATAACAATTCGCTGCCTGCTCCTCCAGTCTGTACACCTGTCAACGAAAACAAAAGATGTACTGTTTCACTGATTGTGTTGCACCGGCGAGGTTCTCCAACAGCCAGAACAGCTGTCGTTACGCGCAATCATTACGCACGGCTGTGCAGCTCTTTAGAGCGTCCATATCATTGATTCATCATCACAATCTAATCAATGATTAGTTTGTAGCGCTCATATCTAAACTGACTTTACAAGGTGTGTCACAATCAAGGGTTAAAATAAAAAGGGCATTAAGAGCGAAAAACAATGTTGACTACTTTGTGAATTAAAAGAATGATAAAAAAAATAACCACACAAAAGCAATTAAGCAACGTTACATTTATAAATGTGCCTTTGATTGGCATTTTGCAAATCTCTGTGTAAGCACACATACACACACACACACACACACAAAACAATCACAGAATCCGTGCAGCAGGTTATCAACCTAAGCCATTGTTTTACAAAAAAATTCCATCTCTCACCTTATATTTCCTCTCCACCTCATCACATCACCCTCAGATCGTTTTAGAGAGACATGTGTACGCCTGGACTGAAGAGTGCGTGAGGTGAGCACATTCTCGACGCACATTCTGCTTTTACAAATATCAGTTTGTGTGTGGGAAACGGTGTATGTATGGTTTTTCTGTGCACATATTGTTTATGCACCTGGCCCCTGGTGTTGGTTTCATAACCTGCTATTGCAGTGTACACATTTCTTTCGGCTTGTTGATGATTTCTTTCAGCTTTTGGTGCTGTAAAGGAATAGTTTGACATTTTTGGAAGCACTCATATTCACTTTCTTTCTGGGAGTGAGATGAGAAGACCGTTATTAATCTCATTTTCGTGCTTTAAGTACAGCCAAGAAATGGTTACTCAAGCTTATCATAAAGACTTGAGGCAGGGGAAACAGTTTGTCTACTCTGTTATAAGTTGAGAAATACACCTAGCAACATCTCTACAGATCACCCACTGACACAGTGTATCTCATTTGTTTCACTTGTACACAAACAGAACTGCAAAACAGACAATTTGTAGTTTCAGAGTTATGTGCTGGAACAAGTTTTACATCTGCCAAGAGTTTAGTGCTCAGAAAATAGTTCCAGCATGTTACTTCCCCTAAAAGCACAAGCTGTTGTTTCCACATTTCTCTTTTTGTACATTTTTATTAATTAGTGATCTTCAGAGGTGTTGGTAGGTATATTTTTTTGGACATAGCCAGGCTAGCTGTTTCCCTTTGTTTCCAGTCTTTATGCTAAGCTGGGCTAACCACATCCTCTCTCCAGCTCTGCATTTAGAGTTTGGTATCAATCTTCTCATCTCATTTGAGGCCATTCTTCCATTCTTCTAGTTGTTTTTTTTTTTAAAACATAGGATAAAGCAACCAATTAACTGAGGGTAGCATATTATATCTTATAATTAACATAATATAGACAACTTTTGCTATATGCCATAGCAGTTATAGCGGGGCTACAACAATCAAGATGTTGTCACTTTAATTAATTCTCTATGGCCAGTTTAAGGCACAAAGACTAGAATAATGCCTTGTTATGACATGTCGAAGACGGAGTTGTCTAAATTTTGGCCCGAGCACGTTTCCTCTTTTATGAGTTCCAGGGAATCTCATATGTTGTAATTTCTCCAAAAAAGCAGCTGGTTAACACCTTCCTCCTAATCTTCTCCCTGAGAGCGAGAAACTCACGGAGCAGAGCTTCATCTTGCAACTCATTGGGGAGACATTTTGGACGATTACTTGTGTGGGATGTGGTAATGCAATTATATCTCCACACGCTGTGCAGCTCAGGGCTCCTCGAATGACATTAGACTTGATGGATACAGCTACCAAACACATTTTCATGATCGTCATGTGGCAGTAAATAACTATTTCTCAGGTTTCCTCCCACACTATCCTATGTCCCAATAGGAAGCCATTCACTTTATACTTATTGACTTATGAGTGATTGAGCAAGGGTAATGAGGACTGAATAATGAGGTATATAAAATAAAGCTGAAAAAACTATAGTGATAAACATTTGTAGTCCTTCTGCTGTGTTATAATGAGCATAATTAATCAGATGCAGCAAAATAATAATTTTCTGCATCCTAATAAACTTAATCAACACTAATTATCAAGTTTGATTTAATGACTTCTTCCTCTTTGACAACTTTTTTTTTTTTTTTACAATTTTGACTGCTCCTATGGCTCAGAGACTTTGACTTGTATTCACTTTGAGATCCCCTCCTCTTCAATTGCTCATATTTTCATAGGCAGCTCTTGCGAATTCCAGCAAGAGTTAGATCACAATTTGTTCCAGATTGTCTGTCCGGCAGTTTGTTGGAGGAGCAGTTTGAGGCAGCTATTTTGCAAACTCTCTGCTCTCCTCCCGGCGCTATGGGAGGTTTGCCACAGAGGCCAAGTTGTATGTATGCACTCACGGGTCCTTTTGAAGTTCTGGCTCTCACTCCCACACACACACACACAACGCCACTTTCTTATGGTCATGTTAAAACAAATAAAAAGCCAATATGATGATGTTTTTCTAAAGATTTGGGTGGTTTTATGAGTTTTCGTTGGTGGCGTGTCAGTGCTTAGAGTAACTATCACGTTCTTCTTCGATGTGCCACATGTACATGTCAAAATAATCAGTCAGGACCATATTCTATATTTCTGTTATTGTCAACAGATCCCATAAAAAGACCAAATTTGGTTTAATGTGTTCAGTTTTTAAATTAAACCAAACTATCTGCGTAGATACTAGTAGGGGTAAGTGGGAAAATGTAGTTTTTTGAACGATTTTAGGCTTAATTTAATTGGGGGAATCTGTAGGCAACCTAAAAGTATTCATATTTAAACATAGTAGAGGATATTTTTCTAAGCCTGTTGCTAATTATCGCCAGGACAACCAGGGCAACATTTCCTGATTTTCCCGAAATTATGTGATTTGCATAAAATCCTGTTAAATGCTATCTGATTCCGGGCTTCTTTTGACGTGTGTTGTGCATTTCTGGGAAGCAATGGAGCACAAAGGAAAGTGTTTTCTGTGGCTGAAGTTGGAGAACCGGTCGAAGAAGAACACACTTTAGAAACTGAAGGCGGTATCCCTCCCACAAGAAGAAATATTAGTCTAACATCCTAATGTCATCAGCTCAACAAACAGATCAGTGATTGAATAGGTTCTGAAAAATGAGGGAAGGAGACTTTTTTTGTAAGAAAAATTCAATGGTGTTTTTTGTTCCATTTTCTCCTTAACTCTAGTAAAGGGAAGTGGGGACTTCACTCCCTTTAGTAAACAAGGACAAACACAATTTGACTGTTAAAAGGGGCCACAAATCCTCAGTAAATATCGCCCATTGAGAGTAAAAACACTGGAATCAGCTCATTAAATACCCACATATGATTTTAGGGGTAAATTACCTTCACACACACTAATAAATACTGAAGGCAACCTGTGTGACATCAATTAAATCCTGTCACTTTACAGCATGTATAACCCGCAACTGAAAATAGTCCCCAATGCGCTATGTTTCTTCCTGTTGTGCCTGCTGTTTTAGGAAATTACTGAACCTTTTTTTTAAAAAAAAAAAAAAAAAGTGAAATTGTATATTTATGATTTACATCTTCAGTAGGAATGAGCTGGGAGCCATAAGGGAAGTCAGAAAGTATCGAGAGACGGACTAACACATTGTTGGTTTTGGTCGAATGCCAGTCTTATCCTTTAACAATCCCATAAGAGATTTCACCATCAAGACCTTATTTTTGTTACAGCCACACTGAATCTTCATTGTTCTCAATGCGCTTTCCAAGTTTTTTTCTTTTTTCTTTATGGAATATCTTGAAACAAAACAGAATAGCAGCACAAGTATCAAGAAAAGGACAACCTGAATCAAGGAAATGAATGTATTGGAAACAGGTGAAATAATCTAACCCTACTGGCAGATTTTTTTTTTTTTTTTCCCTGTTGTTTTAAGAAAATAAGATTTTCATGGTTCAACAGACAAAATGTTAAGATGGAGATTTTTCTGCAGTGTATCCCAAAGAAATAGCTGTTGCTGCTGCTGCCAGAAACATAAAACACATGATATCCTGTGCGTTGGATGTTTTCCCCCAGAAAAGAGCTACATTACCAGACGTTCAGAAGAGCAAATGCAAAGCTTTCATGGATGGGTTAAATCATTTTAATGTTCTATAAAAAAAAAAAGCAGCAATATGGAAATGTGTTTATTAGCAAATGTCCCTGATTGTTGCTACAAATTTCCATAAACAACCTGCAAATAAATTACAATTGGAAGTGAAGGAAACACAGAGCAGCAGCTCCTCCACACTGTGCAGCTGCCAATAGTTGCTGACTCCCAACAGTCCTGCCAACTGCTGCTTGTCACTTCTCTCTGGCAGACACGTCTTTTCAAGGCCCCTCGCCACTACAGCCTTTGAACACGGCACAGACTGCAGGACACGCTGTACTGACAAGATAAACACTCCACGTATTAAAATGTCTCAAAATTAAAAGAACTCGTGTCTTTTCATCTTTTGAAACGAGTCTGTTAATTTCACGCGTGTAATGTTATTTATGGCGTTTTTATACGCTACGAGATTTTCATTTTATTCATCCGTATTTTCTCTTTTTGGCCGTAAAAACAAGGCAACCTTTTATCTCGGACTTGTTGCTTCTTGATCAATACCATCTTTGTGTCTTTGATCGTTGAGCCTATACACGCATGAAGTCTGCATTTAAGTGATTTTGGTACTGAACCATAGATATTGCCAGCGGGTGGATCTGAACTCTGGGAGAACATATGGGGTCAATTAGGCAGAGTTTGCTCCTGGACGGGGTTCAACTGATCCACAATGGGGACCTGCAGAATAGGTGGTCTCAGGCCATTTGGCAAGGCAATTGTGGGCAGCCTGCGAGTTAGCGACATGAAAGTATCAGGTGTTAGCCAGCAAATGATCCAGGAAAGGTGAGGCTGGGATAGCAGATTGGCTGGCTCGGGCCCCGTGTGACCAGTGTTTGCAGACAGAGAAGAGCGGTAGAGGAGGGCATCCATGCACAATACGCTGTTCTTTACACTGCATTAATGCTCTATTTAAATACAATTATAAGCCACATTGTAAAACTGCACGCGTTAGGGAAGTTACTTGAAAAATGTTTTGAATTACTTATTTATTTTATTTTTTATTTAACGCAGAAAATGCACAATATATTTATTGCATTAGATACCGAGCTGAAGTGAAATGGAAAACTACTGTAAGTTTCAAAAGTAAGAAAACTTTTTAAAAAATCACACTGACATTTGCAATATCAGAAACAACTAAAAATATCAATCCATATGTTGAGATAAGGATGTATAAAAAACTTCAGAATATATAAATATTTTATTGTTGCTTATTCAAATGTTTGCTTTTAGCTGCCTATAAGCAAACAGTGTGGATGTTTCAGACAGCAGAGGTCACAGCTGTAGAGTTAAAAAAAAATATTAGAAATGGGTGTTAGTGGATATTATGGGGTGGGGGGGGGATGATAATGCCAACTAAGTTACAATTACATAATTATATGTCATGGGAGCTCATAGTATCTGTAATTTGTTATGTGCTGACAAATTAATCATTGTTTAACCTTGAAAGAAAGTTTCAACTTGTGGTGTAGTGGAGGCCAATTTGTCTAGAAATATGGACAGAAAAGGCCAGGAATATTTCACTTTTTTTTTTTTTTTTCAGAAAGATTGATGAAAGAAATGCTCAATGAGACACTGCAGTTACAGAAACTAGTGAAACAGGGGATAGGCTGGAGGTGCTCATCGTCATCTCAGCTTTAACAGTACACAACATCTACAGTGAATTAAAACATTTCCAAATGACTGATTTGAAAAGTAATTACATTATTTTACTAATTACTCACATTGTTGCCTTCCATTAACCTCCATACCCAAACATCACATCTGTTTGCTTTTGTTTGCCAAATCTTTTTTTTTTTTAACACATAAAAATAGAAATGAAACACTATGGTTCAACAAATTGCCAAGCTAACAATTACCAAGCTAATGTTACAGTTTGGAGGTGTTTACTGACAATCCACAGCTAGCTTAGCCTTTGTGACCGTATGCAGCACTCCAATTCTGAACAAAACCAGGTAGCTCATGATTATGGGTGGCTAACATTAGCAAGTCAGGTAAGAAGACATTCCATGTACAGTACAGTTAATAAGACCATGGAGCTACAGAAGGACATGTTGCTCCTCTTTTGGAAGAAGCTAGCCACCTGCGCCCCCCGCACAAGCTAGCACACACTGGACCAGTCTCACTCAACACATAGGGAGTACATGATATGAATCTTCCATCCAACTCCTTTTAATTACTGAAATTCAGATTGTTACATTACTTGTTAGTGAAAAAAAAAAACACATTACTGTATCTCATCATCAATGCTTTAGTGCCCAACACTGGAAACTGCTCATTCCATTTGGAGCTTTAGCGGTTCTTAGCTTGGGATTCTGGAGACGACAGACAATACCGCTGATGTACAATAATTTAAAACACACACAGTAGCGACGTACATTTTTTCATATTGCGGTTAGATGTATTTTAAGTCAAAGCTGAGTTGAACCCACATAATATCATACACATGCATGTGGATCTAAAGTTGGCTGGCTGGTGTTGCATTTGAGGTGAACTTAATTTTGAGTGAAACACGATAATGTATTCCATGAGACTTTCAGCTGAGGTTAAGAGCATGTTCTTGGATCTCGATGAACCCTGATGACATCGAGTCTGAGTGAAACACACAAACAGCACAGTCCTATCTGTATATACGTCCTTCAGAACAAACATGCTCCAAGCTTTCATACTCTCCTAAACATGCCTTTTAGGTTTATGACTCATCCACAGTTTAGAGTTCAAACTGTGCTTTCAGCGCATAAAGGGATTGGAAACCACAGTTTACAGTTCCCAGCAAAGCTATCCATCAGAAAAATGAAACCATGGTTTGAGCTTTTCAAATATTCACTTTGGTCTGCAGGGTGAAGTCACAAGTTGTCTACATGTTGTGTAAATTGGGGAGTCACAGTGGAAAATGGGCATGGATCGAAAATAGAATGGCTACTCAGCGGAATCAATGGATGTCAAAACAGTCAGAGAAAAGTCAAAAGAACCTTGTGTGCTGCCTACCATGAAAAATTATATTGATGAGCCCATGAAGGAGTTTTGATTGATCTTTTTTTTTTTTTGTCCAAAGTGTATGTTTTCATTTTTGAACATGAATTGGTCCTCATGCTTGTCTTTGTTGGAGAAACCTTATAGGTGTAACGTAGAACCCAGAGGTTGTCATTAAAGTCAAACATATTATTCTACCATGAACCCTGAGATAGCAAACACTTAATTACAAACAGACTCATTTTAAAGGGAAAGTCCGATTTATTACAACTCAGGTTTGTGTAGTTTTGTCGACATGTGTATCGGCAATGATGTTGGAAGACTCAACTTTGCTGAAAAGAAATCTGATGTGTTGAGAAATGCATGCAGTCAGAGGATGACTCAGGTTTAAAAAAAACCAAAAAAAAAAACCCTTTACAATATTGTCCTGACTCGCGGTCGGAAACAGGAAACGACCAGCGGTCTACTGTGGCAAAATCCACTGTTGAGTTTATGCCTCCATCCACCCCTCCTCCTCTGAATGAGGAAATCTGTCAAATGTACTGTCGTTTTGAGTGATTCATACAACCTGTTGTGTTGTTTTTTTCTTTTTCTTTCTGGCAATACAGATAATCAAGATGACAAAATTATAGATAGATTGTAAATATGACTGAAGAATATGATCAGCATGGCATCTGGCAACTTCCAGGTCCTGCCAAACCTACAAACCTATAACCAAGGAGATGTAGAAAGACTACACATACAGAGAGAAGACAGGACAGGACATAATTCATACAGGGGGGAGAGAGAGAGAGACAACAGGTGAGACTGATAATCCAGATCCATAACCTCTAGAATAAAATACCAACAGCTGAGGGAGCGAGAGAGGTTCAAGGTCCAGTACAGAGAAGCCTGAGTGAAAAGAGAGGATGAGGATCAAAACAAACAGAGGGGGAGGAAAAAAGTTTGCTCTTGTCATTAATACCGGTTAACAACTAAGACGAGAAAAGTCTGTGTTTGGTTTCTGTTGCCTCACCCTTGATTTTTTTCAAATGTACTTTCTTGATGATTTTGTTTCCTTTAAAGATGTTTATTTCTTTGGTATCTTTGAACATAAGAAGGGAGATGAAAGCAAATATTGTATTGTACCCTCTTTCTTGTGTTAAGAAATGAATTTAAAAGGTTTTTTTCTTTTAAATACAATAAAATTTTCCAAAATAGTTAAGGGAATGAAAACAGTGCTATTATTTATTATTTATGACTTTTTTTGTAGATCAAATGTGCATATATTACACTCATTGGGCCACATCCATAAAAGGATTGTGCGGCTTTTGCAGCTGGTAAACCTGTGCAAATGAGACAAAAAAGATAGCGTGTAATTCACAAAGCACCTGGGAAGGGTGAAATGCAACTCAGACTGCACTGCCAAACAAATAGCATGGTCATGGTGCGACTGTTCAATTTGCATGTATGTAAATGAGGTAATATTTATACGTTTGGCGCAAAATTTTGCCAATTTCTATGTAGATAAACGTCTTATTCACAAAGACCAGCACTAATCGCCACACACAGTTAGGGTGGGGTTATTAGTGTCTTTAGATAGTTGGTGTTCACTGTTCACACACTCACACCATCTCTCTCTGTCTCCCTCCATTCCAATCTTTGAGCTTATGAGGCTTGAATAATATTGAGTTGATATTTAATGATATCAAAGGTGAAGTCATCAGTTAGACATTGTGTTGACGCTGTGGTGTGTGTGTGTAAATGCCCCTTTCTCAGTTTGGAGACGCACTTATCATTTCATCTGCTTTGTGTCACAGCAACACAACATCAGAACTTATCACATCACATTATTGCTCAGTTTTACCTCCAAAAATTGGTTTGAATCACCGATTCCAGACTTGTTAGCCCTTAAAATTAGGCACTAACTTCTTTTAACTCCTCATCATAGGTTATGGTCTTTTAGTGAAGAGGAGTAGAGTGATTCTTACTCACTCAGAATGGCTCATCTGAGGGATTACGTAAAGAGAAAGATTTAAGAGAATAGATTTAATAAGAAAAAACATTAAAATTATAGAGAGGAAAACTGATTTTTTTAAAGCTATATATACAGGGTCTGACTGGGAACAAAATTTGGCCATTTTCATCTGGACCGGCCCCATTATTCCCCAACATATGAACTGCACTTATGAGTTGCAAAAAGCAATATAAGGCTTTTATATATATATATATAAATTTTTTATATAGACCAAGCAATAGATATCAAGTTGGCACCCTAACAACAGGTGTACTTACAGGGTTTCATATAATAATGTAATAAATAAACAGCCTAGAGGAAAAGTCAGCACCCCAAGAGGTGCACTTAGGATTTTATATGTTTGACAGTTGATATGGGCAACTCAACTCTCAGCGCACTTATGCTAAAATCTGTAACTTTACAAATAAAACAAATATGACATAATTATATTCATGTCATGAATGTAGTCTATGATAAAATACAATGAGGAAACAAAATAGCCAAAACTTTATTTTCGTCCTGGACAAAAGCTTTCCTAGAGGCCTATAACCTATTGGTGACCTGGAAATGTGTCTGAAATTGAACATTAATTTAATGGTGCTCTGTTTATAGTTAATCATCTCACATCGTGTGTGCAGCTGATCCGATGCAATTCACACATCAAGCTTAACAGTCGACATCATGCCATGGACACAGTTTAAACATTCATTCATGCTATTGTCAGACTGTGACAAGCACTATGCCTGCACCCTATTGGAGCAGACCCAGAGTGACTAATCAGGTGACATCATTTTAAAAAAACAGCATAGCACAGCAGCCTTCAGCAGTGAATAGAATAGAATAGAATAGAATAGAATAGCATGTGCTACCTGAGGCAGTGAGAAGATGTGTCATCAGTGCGCTCTTCTCGGCCATCCTGTTGATTACGTTATTCCATCACTGTCCAAAGCCATATGAATGCATTTTTCTGTAGCCATAAGCATGAATGCTTCAATATGCTCTTGTGATGTAGCGCCCCACAATCTATTCTTGATGAATTTTAAAGCTGAAAAGCTGCGCTCAGTATGTTCATCCCCTCTGGCCTAGCTCCGCTCTTAACACTGTCACTACATGAGCTAGCATTATCACCTGCTGGGAGGTTGTTGTCATACACCTTTCGCTCTGGCCCGGCAGTGGCCTCCTCTTCTTGCCCCTGCTCTCCACTGGGATCAGCCTGCTCATCTGTCCAGACTCTTTCCTCCTCTTCTTTCATCCTCTTCATTTAGCACCAGCGGACTGTTAATGCTATCACTGCAGCTAGCAGGATTTTGCGAGGCAATGTTGCGTTGACTTAAAAATGTTTTGCAGCATCAGCCATTTCATTTGTCTGACCTTGTTCCGTGAACTCTGCTTTTTCTGTTTTGATTTTATTTGATTGTTTCCTGCTTGACCTCTGATATTACATATGGATGGATCCAAGAGATGGGGGGAGGTGATGATGGTTGGTAGCACTTCTTAAACCAGCCTATTGACAATTTTGGAACCATATAATCCCCAGTCAGATGGGATGTGCCAATATCAAGTGGGCCAGCCAGCAAGCCAATTTTTTCCCCCCCACAATTTTTTTTCTTGTATTGCTGGTGGTGGCCTTGCAACCCACTAGGTGGGCCGGCCCACCAGAATTGCCAGATTGCCAGTCTGAGCCTGAGTATATACACTTTTGGGGAGTCCTGCTGGTCTACGGGTTTAATCATAATATCCCCAGTTTGAGTCTGGAGACCTTACTCCGTTCCATTCATCACTTCTCTCTATTTCATATTTTCCTTTTCCCTCTGTACATGTCAGCTATTAAATAAAGACAAAATGCCCAGAAAATGGTAAAGAAATACATATAATTATCTTTCTTATCCCTTTAATTATCTTGCGACCCCTCAGATTTATTTTGGAGCCTCATACAGGGTCCCAATCCCCAGTTTGGGAACCACTGACTACATCATCTGACTAAACTATTGGCTTGTTTACAACCCATCTGATCATCTGACTGCTTGTGTTTCTTGACCCATGTTGCCATTTTCCCAGAACAATTATCACTTCCATTGATAAATTCAGTTTAATTAGAGATAGAATAACAATTCTAAAAATATGAAAGAGAGGCTCAAGATGTAATAACCCAGAATTTCTCTCTGGCAAAGGCAATTTAATACAAAGGTCAGAGTCCATGTTGAAGGTTAGGCCAGGTCATTGACAGTTTATGTCTGTAATACCTGTTGCAACATCCCGAATTAGCCACAACTGTGACTCATTAAACGGGCTGCTATTGAGACATAACTCAGTGTGACCTCTGATCAACATGCAGCATCTGTGTGAATTATGTCTCGCTTTCATCTCACCACACTTTGAAGCATTCAGCCTTTTGTAAGAGCTGGCATTTCACTACCAGATCTCCAACAGCAAAAGCTGCAAAAGCCGAAGAAAAAAAGTTGAAAATTACCATTTTCTATGTGGCAAAATTGCTTTCTCTTTATTTTGGGGGTGACATTTTCGTCCTCATGCATCATTTATACTCCCCCTAGAAAACTAGGATGGGAAAGAGGAGACAGAGGAGATGAAATTATAAAATACCAGCCCTGTTTGGATTAAAGCTTGTGTGTGCGTGTGCGTGTGTGACTTAAATCACTTTCGGGGACACAAACAAAATTTAAGATCACTTGATTGGGGACGGTTCGTGCAGTTGGGGACAAATGTCGTCTCCCCAATTGGTAACACACTGATTTTTGGGTCAGCGGTTAAGGTTAGGGTTAGGGTAAGTCTCCAGGAAATCAATGTAAGTCTATGTAAATGCCCCAAACCTGTGTGTGTGCGTGCATGTGTGTGTGTGTATGTATTCGGGTGGGTGTATGGGTATCACTCCTGTCTGATTTTATCTCTTATTATCTGTGTGTGACTGTGTGTGTGTGTGTGAGAGAGAGAGAGAGGGAGAGGGGGGGAGACAGAGAGATTTTTTCATTGCTTCTGAGAATGTCACAAATGTACATGAATGGTAACAGTGGGGCATTCCAAGCAATGTTGCAGGTCCGGGGGATAATTCTGCCTTTCAACTGCTTCCCATTTATTTCTGCAGCACTGTCATCTCACCCTGGTCAAGATGAAAAGCATCGTTGTGTAAAGAAATTGAAATGAAAATCCTTCTGGACCCAGCAGGATGGGGGGTATTATCTATGACTCAATGGCACTTCCCTGGGATAAGATCTAATTCTGGGAGGAAAATTTCTTTATATGGCCACCTGCTGTCGTCAGCTTTGTCCCAGGATCACAAGTTGTTCTGGGTGACCGGTCTTGGGACACGGCGAGAGGAATGCACTCAGCTCCCCGCTGACATTTAGATCTCTTTATTTTCTCTTTCATTCAGCCCGGAGCTGGCTGGGAAGGGTTGGGGGGGGGGAGTTGAGGAGAGGAGGGTGAGGGTCCTAGATGAACAGTCGGAGGGATGGGGAGGGGGCTGTAGCACACTGACGCCGCACACACTCCAGTAGCAACCTGGACGCCATGCCAAACTGCGTTCACCAGCTCATAAATTCTGCAGTAGAATACACACCGTGATAGTTGTTTGATACAGAAAATGTGCCTGATAAGTTTTCATTAAACTACACTTGGATCTAGATTCATAACAAAAACAGTTCCTTGGCCCATGGCTTCATTAATTTCATTTAAATCACTTTAAGTTTCTTAAATCATAATCTAGCAAACTCAGAGATGACCATACAGACATTAAATTCTTGGCAGGTATTAAAAAAAAAGTCACTGCTTTTTCTGGGAAACATTAATTTGTTCTTGCATCAGTGAGTTTTGAGTTACTGTATCACATGATGGAATGTACTGTAGTTATAGTGTAACATGCAGTGATGCATGACGCTGAATTCATCAACATTTTATCTTAATAGTAGATCAAATTACTATATTTAATTTGACTTTAATGACCTTTAATGTTGCTTGTAGAGAGACAAACCCCTCAGCTCTGGAGCTTTTCAGCCTCTTGTAGCTCATTATTTTGGTTTTAAGGCCCACAACTGGCTCCATCTCTCATCAGCCTGGTTTCCAGCAATAACAGGCATCTTTTTTCCACAAAAAAGCTCTGATGAACCCACTGTACAGTACCTGCCCATCACCAAACAATCATTAGACGAAGTTAGAGAGTAGCTTGTTAACACATTGGAACATCTACTTAATAGCCAGATATTTCCTTCAGGAGTTGAATATTGATTAGTATCCAAATGAAAGTTAATGTTGCTGCATATCTGCCGGATGTGTTAACATGTAGCTGTTTGATAGCACGTTAGCCATATCAACTTAAAGGGAATCTTCTGGGTTTCAACCTGGACCCCATTTTGCCATCTTTTTGTGTCTAAGGGACTATTGGGCTGCCAGCAGCTGCGAAGTAATCTGTGAGGTAATTGCGCCTGTCAATGTATGTCCACTAAAAGACAAAACATTATGGAAAGGACCATACAGAGAAATACAACTTTTTTTTCTTTACCCTTTGCCTCATCTGGTCTGTTTGTTATTGTGACTAACCAGGTCTTACTCAAGAATCCTCTTCTGAAATCTTGCAAGAGTTGATTTGTTGACAACAGTGGAAATGTGAGTGAGAGTTGGAGAGGGAAGTGCCAGGAGGAGTACAGAGAGTGTAGCTTAATGTTATCTAGAAGAATTTCAAAGTCATGACTGAATATTTACTTTTTAAACTGTATTTACTGTCGATTTGTACAACCACAGTATAGTAAGAAAAAGTAAAAGGATGGAATGATAGAAAAGATAGAAAAGACATGATAGAATAAAAATGATAGATTTTACATGTGTGAAATGTGCATTCCAAAATCTATCCACCACTACAAAAAGCGTATTATGTTACTAGCTCATTACTTTATTAATTAGTATTATTATCAGTCAGTACAGATTATGACAGACATGTCCCTCCATAAAAGATGGGCAATAGAGGACAAGAAAATAAAGGAAAATAGGGAAGGTGGTGGATGTCTCAGAGCTCTGCTCCTCAATTCCCTAATATATTCCTTCTTTAAAAAATTATTTGCTAGGTCTAAGGAACCATCTCAGCTCTTGTCGGAAAATGTAATTTAATTGAAGTGGTCTATGAAAGGTTGCCAAATTTTGTAAAAATTCTCTTCTTGTTTTTTCAGAGAGAATTACATTTTCTCTAGTTCCAAATGTTTCATTACATCATTCATTAGATTTGAATGTGTTGGTACAGTTCTCTGTTTCCAATTGAGTAAGACTAATCTTTGTGCCAGTAGGCTGACAAATAAAACCATATTGTGTTCCACATTGTTTTATACTATGTTAGAGTCCACAATTCCTAGAACTGACATCAGGAGATCTAAGTCAACAGGTTTATGCAAAACTCTTGTTAAGGCCTGAAAAATATTCCTCAAATAATTTGATATCCTCAGGCAACCCCAGAACATATGAGCTAATGATGCAGTGATGGAGCATTCACATGTAGAATCTATTTCTGGAAATATTGAGCTTTTGTTTAGACCATTAAAAACAAGTATTATCCTGACTTGTAGGAGGCCATGTCTTGTACACAGTGAATAGCTTTGAATCTGTTCTAGGGCTGTGTGCCACTGCTCCTCTGCAATCTCTTTACCAAGGTTCCCCTGCCAAGCTGATTTCAAATGCTGCATAGTTGTTGTACATGTAAACTGAGATGGTTTCTCATACATATTGGATATACCTCCTTTTATTGTGAGGATTTATGATGGATTGTTTTGCTCAAATGATGGAAATACATTGTCAATAAATATATCTATAAAATTACCAATCCCTTTTCCATACCAATCATCAAATATTGTATTGTTAAAGGAGTGATTTTCAGTGAGTGAGCTTTGGACAGAACCAGCCTGCCATCTATATCATTTTCAGACCTGAGACCAAGTCTTGAGTTTATGAGAGACTACTGGATTGTGTAATGCTTCAGGGTATGCAGCGGGTAGAGTTGAGTGTAGCAAAGCTGAAGGAGAAGAGGGGGAGCAACATGCCCTTTCTATGTTTAGCCATAATGGAGGTCGTTTTTGTAGCCAGTGGGCCATGATCCTTATATATTATGTTACCAATAATAAAGCTGAAAATTTGGCAACCCCATTCCTCCTGCTGATTTGGGTCTCTGCCTTCTGTATTCTGAGTTGTTTTTTTATTTCAAACATTTTTTTTTATCTTTGTTAAGATGTATACTGGAATACATTGCTATGATGTATACTGGAGTATGTTCATTTTAATTATGTTGATTCGCCCAGCTAATGATATAGGAATACGCAACCATCTTTGTAGATCTTGCATAGTTTCTTTAAATCATTTTAAAAAGTTCTCTTTGTAAAGATCTGCAAATGTTGACATTGACTGCTAATTATTTAAACTGGGTTGAGACGTAGCTTTACGTAAGTTTTAAAATATTTTTGACCAGATAATAATTGGGAATAATATATTTTTACTTATATTATGGCCCAGTATTTAGCGGATTATTTAGCTGTCTTCCTGCAACAACACAACTCTCGCGAGACTTCCCAGTGTGATTCGGAGATTCAGTTGTGTCATGCGAGTAGCGGCTAACGTAGCCTGGAGCTGCTAGCTTAGATGAGGAGCAGCTACAGAGATCTGGTAACCTCACTACTGTCTACTACTGTCTACCCCCCAGATTTCTTTTACTTTTCAAACTTGTAGCTTCAGGCCCAACCGATGGTGACTCAAGTCAAGTCATTTTTATTTGTATCGTCCAATATCACAAATCACAAATTTCCCTCAGGTGGGTTTACAGTCTGTACAGCATACAACATCCCCTGTCCTTAAACGCTTGATTTGAATAGGGAGAAACTCACTAAAAAACCCTTTAACGGAGAAAAAACTGGAAGAAAGTGACATCACTTGAGTCAGTTTATCAGATTTAACACAGCTTCCTCTGGAGACACAAAAAGCTTTATGCTACTTTTTTCACATATGCAGACAGTGATGTTTAAAATGACTTGACTTCCCCTTTAAAGGATTAAAGTACTCATTTTGATACCATTTTTGGACATTTTTATGATCACTACATACCATTGAATATTATTCATATCATATTATTATCATGCATTAATATGCAAGTAGCAATTTACTGTTAGACTTCTGAAATCTGACAAAATATGATTCATGATGTCACAGTGATGTCATCAGGGTCATCTCTGCTTTTTAACTTAAAGCCTGTGTTACTGTACAAACTTGGGGTGCTGAGTTTGAAAGATGTGGCTCTTTACAAGACAACTAGGGTGTAAAGAAAGATGCTGTTGAGTTGCATTATGGGAACTGTAGGATCCAGTGATTTGGGAGTCTGGGGACTAAAAGTCAGAATATCTGGGCTTTGGTTACATAGATTATTTCATCCTTTTTTAATTTCTGTATCTCGTAGGTCCACCAACTGTAAGAAACTCTAACACTAAATAACAGGCATGTACCTTTAATCTGAAAAGTAACTTGGGACAGAATGTAGTGGAGTTAAAAAGTAAAAAATAATGAATACCAATTGATTAATAATTAATAATCAACAAAAGGACAAGTATAGCATTCTCCTTTACTAAAAGCTTACACTCTGTGCTCTGCTTCATCTTGAAGAAGCATCACTACTGTCTTTATTTCCTCGTGGAAATAAAGAAAAGAAAGGCAATCACACAAGTGACGCTTTGTGTAGAATCAACTGGTGGCCGTGCAGCAGACCACTTACTTATCATTCAGCTCTTTGATGGGGAGGGAGGGGGTTTCTGTTGGTCTCAGTGAGCCTCTTGTGTCTCTGCAGCAGAACAATAGACCCTTGCAAAGAAGTCAGCTCAGAGCCAAGAGACAAATCTCACCAAAAGACACCTTTTGTTTCCCCTCAAACCAAATCTGCTGCTCCGTGCCAGATAATTAATGCCCAGACGTATGTTTCTCTTTTCTTCTCGTGGCTGAATGGGAACTGTACCGCCACCATTTGTCTTTCCCACGCATGTCATCACAAGACAGGCTCCATATAAAGTACACCCTCGTAACTTATGCGGTTGTTGTTACTGGTAGATATGATCTTGTCAGGTTTAAAAACGTCAATATATATATAAACACCAAAGCTCTGTTGTGTGAAAAAGTGCTTCCAGCTGATTACCAGACATAAAAAGAGGGAGCTTGTGTTGTTTTTTTTTTGTCAGGAATAATACCACCATCCATCTATATATGCTGCAAAGACATGAGTCTGAACACAAAGACGCTGACGTGAATGCCGTTAGCTGGTGGCTGTGGATGTGTTCAAGGCCTTCATACACAGGGAAATACAGATAGGATTACTGCACCAACCTGCAGCATGTCCTAGAATATTTGCATTCTGTGGAGGAGGATTATGACCATGCGAAGTAAAATGGAAATCTAAATTCAGAATTCTGAGATTTTTTTTTTTTTTTTCAAAAAAAGTATATTTAATCATGTATATTTGACTCTTCTCTTTCCTCAGAATTTTGAGTTTTGTATCAGAACTCAAGCACCTTTTTTTTTTTTTTTAAATCACTCTGTCAGGGTTCATTTCACAATAATGACCAGCTCGCTGTCCCGTAATGTGTTTTAAACCATTTCGTATATATTAACATACTGATCATAAGTGTTAAATAGAGGGAAAGTGTTTTCCTCGATTGCCAGAATTAATTTTCTGCACACGTTTCAATGAAAACAGATTAAAGAGTGAATGTTTACTACAGACTCTCATGTATTAGAGTTCTCCCATTGATAACTTTTACTGTGTTCATTTCATGTTAACTCAGTTTGACAAGGCGCAGCTTGTTTTTCAGGTCTGGTGATTCATGACTTGTTAAAGAACAGGTTGTTTTAGAATGAAAATATATAAATGACAATGTAATTTGATTATATTAAATAACTGTTTTGAAAAATGTTACCAATTTCAAAACTGACAAAAAATGTCTAATATATCTGATGTCATTTTACTATATTCACAACAGCGTAGTAAATACACTATGAGGCAAGACAAGCTATGCTGCTGCAACTTTTTTTTTTTTTTTTTTTTTACAGTCAGCTCCTAATGTGTACGAGCAACATATGGATATGCTGTGGGGAGATCAAGTGTTCGAGACATAAATTCATTACTTCTTCTCAGTTCAGCTGAGACACTGGCTGACTCTGGTCCCTGGAAGAATGTCTACCATCCACAGTGACTGCTGCAGTGAGGCCTCTCCTGTAACTTCAGATGTGTTGTGTGGATGACAGTCTGAGGACTTTAATATATGAATCTAAACCCTCTGATACTATAAGCTTGTCTTTTAAAGCAGCGCTACATATAAAATCCACCAGTTTCATCAGTTTTTTTTTTTTTACAGTTATAGGCTGCAAAAAGGGGGGAATCCCATCCCCACTAATCCAGCCTATATCCCCCTTTATTTGCCAAAATGAATAATATGGATACTGCACTTTCCAGTGGGAGTGTCATATTAAACGTTAAGGGAAAAAATACAAACCATAAGTTTAACTCAATATTAGCACAGCTGGAGTTAATAAGTGCATTTCATTCTACAGTAAATGTTCACGCAATTTCACGCAACTTCCCAAAAAGTTGAGGTAACTCTCCATTTTATGGTTCTCTAATTTCTCAATAATGTCCTTATAACGTTTTCCCGAATGCAACTATGTCATTTGATTCTAATTATACTGCAGACACAGCATGCAATTGGTGAACTTCCAATGAATTAATTACAATGAATTGCTGGTGTAACCTAGAGTCTTTCAGCTCAGCAGGTCAGCTGTACGTGCAAAAAATGTAACTCTTGTTCACAGACAGCATACTATCCAACACATACAAAGAATAAAGTTTCCAATAATTAACAAGTGAAGAACATGGTCCTCATATTTTTCCTTAAATGACTACACATATTACAAATTGCTTAGTCATTTGCAGGTTAGGTTCTAGGATATTGTTAGGTAGTTGCACACTCATAAAACGAAGCACTCCCAAGATGCAAGCTAGTGTCCATTTCTGTCAGATTGTATGATGCAAATATGCTCAAGATGACATGACAAAAATGACAATACCTTGACAGAAGAGTCTCACCTCAAGGTCCATGCAGTGTCTCTTCTGGAGCTTTCGGCGCCATCAAACAAGGTCGTTCACTTTGCTCGTTTGCCACGGAACTGTAGATGTTCCAACTTTCCATTATTCTGGCCATGTGTAGGAGTTCTAGTCCAAGTTCACTCTTGACCCTGGAAACAGCAGGTGACAAAACATCACAAGGTCCATTAATAGCTGTTCTGGAGCTTTTGATCATAAACACACAAAGCGAAACATAGTTGTTTTTTTTTTCTTGAACTCTGCTGAATCATGGTATTTCATTGCCATTTCTAATCATTAATTATCATAAATATAAATGAATGTGTTTCCTCAATGAACACACTCTGATAGCGGTTTTCTTTCTGCCATCCTCTTGTTTTTGTTGGGTTTTTTTTTCTTTTTTTCTGGCTTTCTGGTCCAGCAGGACCATGTCACAGCAGGTAGTAACAATACAGTGATTCTGTCTTTTCTGCCAGAATGAAAACAAGAAGAAAAAGAAGCTTCTCACATCGTTGTTTATTGTAAAAATATTTGACCACTTGTTCTCACTTTTGTCTTTTATACTCAGCGTTTTACAAGTAAATGTTCACTGATAAACTGATAAACAAATTCATTTCAACTGGGGGAAACTGGAAGTGCGGTCTTGACCTTGGAAACCGCAGTTGACATAACAATCTCTCCTCAAAGTCTATTTAGAAGCTTTCCTGGACCTTTCACATCTATCTTCATCAGAAGATGGAATATGTGCAGTTCCATGTTGGCGGAGGAGCTTATCAATGAGAGTTTGCGGTACGACTGTTTTGTTAACTATTTTTTTTTTTGTCTTGACTGTTTTCTATCATGTGGTTTTGAGAAATGACAGAGTGAGATCTGTTTTCAAGTATGCTACATTTCTGACTCCCTGCCATTTGGCCTCCATTAGTCCGCTAATATGAGTTGTGTTAAGTATGTAGCTTAGTCGAGATGTGTTTACCCTAGCTTAGCATAAAGACTGTAAACTACAAATACACCTCTAAATCTCATTGAGTCATGTTTTCTTTTGTTTAATTAATCTGTACACAAACAAAAAGACATAGATGGCATTGTGGCTTTAGGGGGAGTTGCATGCTGGAACTATTTCTTGTTGATTCTTCAACTACGGTCATTTTCTGTCTGCCTGCCATTTGGTCTCCATTAAACCACTGATGTCAGTTTTAGGGATAGCATTAAATTTACACAATATACAAAGTATCAAATGTTATTTTTTTTTAATTACTTTTTACTTTTGAAAATAAAGACATTGTTTGGAAATGATGCACAATAAATGTACTACTGACTGACTACATATTTATCTTTATTAATGTATTTTTGCAGATGTCACTGAGCATACAAAAAGCCTAAAAAAAAACTGACAGTTTGGTGGAAATTATAGCGACTAATTAAGAGTTCACTTATCATAACGAAACAAAAATGACAACTGAGATGTTTTTTTTTTTTTACTATCAAGTAAGTGTAAGAAAAATAAAGTAGGAACATACTTTTATTTTTCTAACATGTTCCATTGACACTTCACAAATCACAATAGCCACTGAGTTTTAGGATGGATAAGACTTTATTGATCACCAGAAGGGAGGTTCACATAATGTTATGTTAGGTTATGTCACTTGTTTGAACTGAGCAGCTGATTGTTTGGCTTCACATATGGAGGGACCCTTTAAAAGCAGCTCTTCATCTGTCCCCCTGTGTGCTCTCCACATGTCTGCATCCACATGCGACTCTTTATTGTGTGCATCTCAAGGTCTCTACTTTCATGGCTGTGGAACAGAGAGGTGTTTCTTTGGGAGCGGAGGCAGCGGCCTGCAGCCGTGGCCCTGCGCTAGGATCGCCTTACCCCATACAGCTTGGCTTTGTTATCGGATCTCCTGGGCCGAAGGACACAGTGCATCATCTAACTCGACTTAATGCATGCAAGATGGTCCAATCAGCGCTGTGTTTGGTCATTACGGCCGCCTCGCCAGGCCTCCTTCCTGCAGGCTGTCGCGGCTGGACCCAGGAGACTCCTCCTGATGATCTCACGAGCAGATCTCTGTTTCTCCACGCATAAGATCCCGGTCCCAGGATTTATTTATGCTGAGGGAAACACAGACATGGGTGCCCACCTCACATCAAACTCGTTAAATATTCCATCTGAGTGGAAACGCTGCTGACTCCGATATCACACCCGATACGGAACCAGCCTGCTATGGAAAGTGATACCTGTGGATTCTTTATGGCCCCTGAAGTTCTCCGCATTCAGCTGAGAAACAAACACCTACAGGGTCTGGAAATATGTGACCTGCATTTTTTTTCTGTCTTTATCACGCACAAACAACACCATTTTTCATTTCTTTCTTTTTAGTGAAAGTTTGAGTTTTAAGCTTTGTCCTAAGTGCATGATATATACCAAACTCTGCTTTGAGCATATAGTATATTCACACTTAAAAATGACAAAATGAAACACATGCATACTAAAATCACTTGATCACATAATGGAAATGGAGGAGCTACTCATGGCTGGAAAAAAAAAAAGTGATAAAATGTTGGATAGTGGAGTGATGGCTCTAGTGATAACTTGGAAAATGGAAATAAAACTAATAACTCACTTTCAGCATTTCTAAATTTAAAATTAGAGCTGGGAGTTCTAAAACTGCAGCCTGATTGATTCTATGATGTAGGCATGTGCGTATTCTATATTAGTGTATAAATAAAGTAATGGCATATTGGCTCATAGATGGAGATAATAACTTAAATCAACTTGCTGTGTAAGAGTGAGATCAGAAGATTGGGACCAATAAGTAGTTTAGTCAGCATGTCTTTATGCTAGGTTAGCATACAGACATTAGCAAGAGGGAACAGCCAGGCTGAAAGAAATAAAGAAATATATTAACACCTCTCTAAAAGCTCACTAATTAACATATTTCATCAGAGTAAGAATCATCTTTATCAGCCAAGTTCATACGTACAAAGAATGTGACAGTATGGCTTTTGTGCTGGAACTATTCTTGTCGAACGGTTTAGTAATGGAGCCAGGCTAGCTGTTTCCTTCTGCTTACAGTCTTTATGCTAAGCTAGGCTAACCCTCGTTAATTTCAGCTCTGTAGTTAACTCGTAGACATGAGATTGATATTGACCTTTACGTTTCAGACTGAAAAACAATGTTAGTACATTATTTTCTAAAATGTTTAACTTTTTCTTGGTGGACCAAAGGAGCCACAGTTTTTGAGAACATAATTAGCCACCTGTTGGAGCATCCTAGCTAATAGTTAACAGCAATGAATGTTCAATGAATAAACTCCATGCAGAACAGAAATACAGATAGTGATGTTCTAAGGTCAACTAGCCAACTTAGCTTCACTGCTACTGTTACAAGCTAGCATGTTTGCCTTGAAGGTTAGCTTTCGGTTTTGAAGGCTATAGGGGAGCTAGCTCATTTTAAAAGATATATGTAATAATAACAATTGTTTACTCTGGTCTTACATTAGTAGCTTTGGACATCATTTCTAGCAGTTATGATAATATTTGTCGTCAGAGGCAGAGTAATTGCTGAGATCTTGAAACATGGCGACATTGCTAAGAATAAGTCAGTCTAGCAATGAACTTGGCGAGTACAGTGTATATTATTATCAACAGGAACAATGTAGGAACTACAAAAACAAGATGCATGTTGTCATAAAGTGGAATTGTCCTTTAACTAAGTAGAGCGAGTGCTAGGTTTCACCCCATACACTCTCAGTCTAGACTCCAGCTTATTGTCGTCGCGCTACAAATTGTCTGAATCTTACAAAGTATTTCACACAGTTGACTGACAGCTGCTCTGGCAGCTGTCGTCGACAGTGCCGCCGATGATGGATCATGTGTGAACGCATCTCTCTTTGCTCTCTCTGAATCTTCCCGCCTCACCTAAGGCACTTTCCTCCTTTCTCTGTAGAGTGATTGAAAAGTTGAAACGTGCGGGCTCTCATTATCAGTGACACTTCATCAACGGGTTCCTTTTAGCATGTCCTCTGGGCTGCGACGGCTGGTATTCATATTCTCTTTAACGGTGATTTATTTGAAAATTTCACCCCTGCAATACCTGTACTTTCACTAAATCCAAAATAGTCATGATTATAATGCACTCTGGCTAATTGTTGGCAGAAAAGTTGCAGATAAAAACCAAATAGGTTTTTTCTTTTCATTCACACAGACATAGTGAGCTTGGAAATAATAATGGTAAAATATGGTGGCACTTCTTGATAGCAGTGGGAAAGCTTTCTTCACTCAAGAGGGAAGTCGTGATTTACAAGGCGACCACAAAACAGAATTCATACCTACTGCGGAGAAAAAGACATGTATCATTCCTCCCAAACGTCTCTGTGACGTCTCGGCGGCTCTAAATAAAATATCAATCTGTAAAGAAAGTGTTGTCTGCAGTGTGCAATACGGAGCTGCAGACCCAATTCCAAATCAAACAGATATTTTTTCAGTTTCTCTGCGGCAGCGTTTTTTTTTTTCTGGAAGTGATTTGAATATTGTAGATGGATAGGTCTGTCTTTTCAGCACAGGAAGGGAATCTGCCAGCTTGGAAAAAAAAAAAAAAAAAAAGCCAGGAACAAAAACATAAACTGGAAGGCATTTCCTAACCAGCCAGGTAATCCGAAACAGTAGCAAGACCTTGAAAAACACGCATGCACGCGTGCGAGAGGAAGGCATACCAACTGGGAGAATCAATCACACGCGCACACACACCCACCTGATTATGGAGTGAAGTGGACCATCAACACAACACGCAGCCTCTCTCAGTCAGGTTTGCTGCCACATCAATCACCTGGGCTTTGGCCAAACCAAATATGAGAATACAGAATACCGTCAAATAAGGGGTTTGTTTTTGAACTCAACTAAGCACATTTCCCTGTTTCTGCAGCCAGATGCTGAGTGCTGAGATCCGGTTGGGTGTGTTGGGTTACACGCATGCCTTTGGAGCTCGCTGCCCCCTAATCTGCTTAATGCCTTTGGCTTCCTGGGATGTTATTAATTAATAAGACTTACAATCAGACCTGATTTCTGTGGATGGCTTGCACACTTCTGCCACACCGCATCAGTCCCCCCCCCCCCCCCCCCTCCTCCTCCCAACATATTGCATCTTAATACTTTCAATGATGTCACCACCCTGTAATTTCACTGTATGTGGCCTGAATGACTGGGCTGTAAAGGGTTGTTCCACAAAAAGGCAGAAAAAACAACAGATTTTCTGCTTTTCTGTGGAGTCACTGCCTCCACTGTAAATGTCATTTTGTTTGTTGCATTTAAAAAGAAATAATTCAAACTTAGGTAGGCATGTAGAATAAGAAAAATGCTACAAAACAAATCAAAAGCATGTTTGACATATAATTCACACATGATCATTAGGGCCTTTTAGATGCTCAGAACAGGAAGCAAATCCTCATTCTTTTCACACACCGTAATATGCGAAGTCATTGTACAGTTCATTTGAACGCAAACACAACCAGATACATTATTTCAATAGTCAGTGAACATGCATATACTGGGGTTCATCATTCTGTGAACGATTCTCTGTGCAATTTCCTGTATAGAGCTACTGTTCTGTGTGTAATTTACTGATTATAGTGAAAACACAATGTTCTGAGACAGTTATTTGAGTGAGAATTGATTTCGTTTTGTCAAGTTTATCAGCAGATGGTAATTTCCTTCGCCATTTAAAGCCTAGTAATTATTCATTTGTTATTGGAAGCTTATATATATATATATATATATACTTCAATTAAGTTGAATTCTTTGCTGACCTTCTCTGAGCAGTTTCTCTATTTTTCATTATATTAAAAAAAAATATTTCTTACAGATTGTCAGCTTACATTCATTTGATAGCTACATTCCAGCAGCAGCCATCAGCAGGCGTCTCAGAGCTGTTCCAGAGCTGTACCAAAATGTGGCTAAATTTAATAAATTAACATTTTTATGTGTTGAATGTGAGCGGCAGCTGATTGTTTGTTACTTTGACTCATCACCTGTATGAATGCAGCTGTGCAAAAAAAAAGATAAAGGATTTGTTTTCTTATATGACTTCTTGTAATTAGTGACAAATTTTTACTTTTCCTTTCAGGAGACATTTTTAGGATCATATAAAACTATTAGGAAATGATTAAGTGTTATTTACAGTTACAGTGATCTAACTACCGCATGTTTACTTTATTTAGTATGTGTGTTTAATTGGTGTAATAATGTGGCTGCCGTTCACTTCTGATAAAAAATGAGGGCTTGCTGCACAAGTGCACGTGTTTCCTGTAAGAGAAGGAACGGAGGAAAAAGAAAGAAAAACAGTGACAGTAATTATTAATAAATAAATAAATACACTGAAGTCGGATTGAATCATTCATTTAAAGTCAGCTCGTGAATTGTGAAACACGTCAAACCAACTGAGTTTGGTTAACTGTTTAACTACAATCTAATCTACAATCTATAGTTGATTCCACTCACTTCCTGCCTGATGTTTAACAGTGTAGAGGCACAGAGGAGAAGGTGATATACGCCGGCTGGTAGGACTGTCTGATCACAAGCTTTCTTTCAGAGGGACCATGAAAACAGAAAGTGTCCTCCCAATGAAAAAGTACAGTGAGATTAT
Source organism: Euthynnus affinis (assembly GCA_029490765.1). NCBI lineage: Eukaryota > Metazoa > Chordata > Actinopteri > Scombriformes > Scombridae > Euthynnus > Euthynnus affinis. The sequence continues at coordinate 4,144,876 of CM055853.1, read as the reverse complement.
CAAGATAAACAGAAACACACAGTTTCTGACTATATGGTCAAAGGTACGTGGACACTCCTGCCCCTCACTAATGCTCCTGTGGCTGAACATACATGACTTCTTTGTAATTCGCCTGCACCAATTCTTTTATGCTCTATTTAAAAAAGTGTCTTTTACGAGCCTACCAGCTCACATTTCTCTTCCCTGAGTGAAAGTGTCACCAAACATCGACACCCTTGAAGACTCCTCTGTGCACAGACTGCAGTTTGCTATCAAGCAGCCGCAACAGTAATGTACACAAAGTGTAAATGACCGGGCTCTCCCACCGTAGCGGCGTTCGTCCTTGTTTGTTGATGCTAAATCACAGTGTGACTTGTCGCACCTGAGCTTCAAGGAGATCTTCTTACCTTTCAGGACCTGATGCAACTTTAATGGCTCGCTTTTGTTTGGCGGAGTATACATGTCTATTCTTTCTTTCTTTCTGGTGGGGGGTAGTGGGTGGGGGGCACACCCTGAAATATTTCAGAGAGTGAGGTGAAGGGAGGGGAGGGGGGGGTTTCAAAGGAGCGACAGGCTTTAAAGTCAACAACGCAGCTGTGTTTAGACAAATGCCTTCAGAAGTGAGGGCCAGTGTGAGGTGCGGGGGTGGGGGTGGGGGGGCAGGAACAAGATGAGGTAATAACAGGCACTGACCCCCTCACCCCAAAAACAAGAGCAGAAGAAGAAAAAAGAAAAGGAACAAGAGAAAAGAGGCTCTAAATTAGAATATGACTCAACTCAGGGGGCCTTAAAGGACAGCTTCACTGATTTTTCAAGTGGATTCCTATGGTTCTAACGTGGGTAGTACATATATATGAATGACATTAAACTATCTTCTGTCTTCCCTGTAATAAAATATCCCTCTCCATCCAGCTGCAAAAGTCCACCGTTCTGCGTATTGTATCTGCCTTACACAGCAAATGACACTTCCTCATTTTCTGTCATGGTGCCTTCAAGGACTGTCAAAGGTGAGGTTTCCCAAAACACTTAAATGTCTACCATGTTACACTAACAATACAGAAAAGCAGACACTAAAATATTATACTACTAAATACTTTAACATGTCAGTATATTTGGAACAAACTTCACAGTGCTGAGTTTTTTGGGTTTTTTTTATTCCGCTGACAACAACCCAGAGAATTTGGGGCCTCGGTTGGACAAAAAAAAAAGCTGAATCTAGCACAAAAAAAAGCAACTGACTTTATAATATAGTGAGAGAGCAGAGATGTGGGATTACTGTTACAACTTATAAGAGCGAATATCACGCTGTGGAATCAGAAAAAAACCAGTGTGTGGAGGAAGAAGCGACCACGAGCTGAGAGAGAAGTGCTGCGGCCTTGAGCGGCTTCGCTGCCTCGACCGATCGTCAAAAAGAAAAGTTGCTTTGATAAACCTGAATTTTTTTTTCTCACAGAATATTATTATTGGACTTTATATTGGACAATAATAATAAAATAAAAGAATAATATTGCCTGAATACAGCAAAACACTCATTCATTGTAACAGAGTGATCTCATTTTTATTGTGTTATAAAATAAAAAAATAAAGTGTACAAAAAAATACAGCATTAAATTAGCATATTACCTACAGTGCATTGGCCAGTGTTGGACTTTGGCATATGTACTGTGTGAAAAAGTGTAAAGTTGTGTTATTTGTGCACAGACTGTGAGACCAGAGTGCACTAACTGTCTGTGCTAACTGATCATTCTGCTGTGAAATCCACCTGCCTTCCACAAACACACAGGACTGCGTGCAGTGCATTCTGGTTGTTGTAGGATTCTCCCCTTGACAGCGAAAAGGGAATTTACAGTCACCAATTTCAACAATTATTGCACGTCTTCTACATACACAGGCGACCTCGTTTTAAGACATCGTCATATTCACATTAAGTTTTGTGTGCCCTGAGCTCCTCGGGTATCGCCGTTACCTCACGTGTTGAACGAATAACAACAGATAAACCCAAACAACATGGCGCACAATGACGACGCTCAGCTCGACATACCGGGGAGCCGGTCCGACCGGCTCTGGTTGTTTTCGGTTCTCCCGGAGAAACGCAAACACCTGTGGGGTGACGGGGGTCGGACTCACGTCATGTATTCACCGCACTGTGTGTGTTTGAGTCACACTTTTATGAATACAGTAGGATAAACCTACAGTATGTCAGCGAACAAACCTCACAGTACAAAGTGCATCGCATCTATAGTGTAAGTAAACAACAACATATTTAAAATGCAGAGAATTCACAGTGTGGAGGAGCATTGTAAAGGCGCTCTGACACACAGGATGTCTTTTTTTTTTTTTTAAATTTGCACTTTTTTGTAAACATCTACACTCTCCTTTTCTCTCTCTTATTCTGATTCTATAACACTCACAAGTGTAGAGTTGCAGGCCAGGAAATAGAACTGCTCTGACATGTGACGTGATGCTGCAGGGTCATCACCCACACTGAGGACACTGAGGTTATGTCCACACTTGAAACCTGTGTTCCTGCTTAAAAGACAACATTAAGACTGTGTATCTCTACACTGCAGCAGCAGCATCGGTAAGAACAGTCAGGACCAACTAAGTCAGTTTCAATGGAAGACCACCTGTGCATTGCAACTTGATTGTAATCCATAAATTCTGTATCAGCAAATATCCATACTCTAAGTGAGACCATCAGAAAAGACGCTCTTGATATTAACATTTCTTGAGTCCGCCATCTTTCTTTTATCTTTGTATATCATACATTTGTTTCTGTTGTTCCTCATTAAAGTCAGTAGAAACACTATAAAGTTCTCCATATAAAAGTGGAGAGAGACATCTGTTGTTTGAGAGGTACTGACTTTAAAGTTAGTTACAGGTCAGTGAGGAAGGAAGTACGCTATGTGATGCGCTGGCATTGAGTGTGTGAATTATACTTTCATGTAAAGAATAGGGCTGCAACTAACAAATATTTTCATTGTTGACTAATCAGCTGAATTTTTTTTCTTATTAATCAATGAATTGTTTCGTTAATGAAACATTAGAAGTATACTAGAGCACAAGGTGACATCATCATAGTCCAAAACTCTCAAATCTCACATTTGAGAACCTCAACTTATCAAATGGCTGGCATTTTAGCTTGAAAATAACAACTTAAACGATCAATTAATAATCAATTATCAAAATTGTTGCCAAAATCATTCATCAACTAACTGTAGTATTGAATGAAATGAGCTGTTGTCAGCCCTACAGTACAAACCAGCCCTCAGACTCTCAGGAAGTTACACTGTGAAAGTGAACTAAATTGTTCAAACAGTTAAGTTTTATATGCACAAAATGTATTTGTGATACATGCATACACAAGTGATCTTATATAGAGCTAAAATATTATACATAAGCCACAGCTTCACAATAACAGACTTTATTTTCTACCTTAACTGCGTCTCATCATATCAGTTTGTATCTCAGCTGACAGTTCATGTCAGGACTTTTTCATTCATTTTGTGGTTATGTCCTGTTCATGAAATGAGACATTAAAATGTTACAAGCTAAACACATCAGAAACACACAGACACACTGCTACTTGTGTAATTATGTAACTCTTATGCATGGCTGCTGGTGTTTCCAGCAAATATTCCTTTGTACTTTGTATCAGATGATACATTAGATGTCCTCTCTGGAGTAAAGTCTGTGCCACTGCTTTAAGACAGCATTAATTCCAGTTGATTACAACTTGGGTCTTATTTTTGTAGTTTTGGCCTCCATTTCTCTTACTGTTATTACTGCACTGGTCTGGTAACATGGTGACAGCACTACAAACTGTGAACAAGCCAACAGTTTTAATGATCTAAACCACTTTATTTGAAGGCAACATCGAAAGTCAGTGCATCTGAAATGCTTGTAATAATCCCTCATTGCACAGGAAGACTATGGCGAGGCCCAGGATAAAGCAGGAAAAACCGGGTTTCTTTTACAACTTGTCTGATTGAGTGCTCATATTTCTTCTTCCTGGAGATATCTCCTCATACAAAGTAGGGATGGAGACGAATCCAAATACCATATTTGGAATATTTGGAATTTTAATTTTTTTTAGGAGGAACAAAAAAAAATGTCAGTGTAGGTTGGGACTGGACCATTGCGGTTAGAGACCTGGTGAGGGAACTCCACTTTGCAAAATAGTTTATTTAAGAACACTTATTTTAACAATTAAAGTCCTAAAATTACAAGTGTAATAAAAACAAAAAAAAAGAATACTTTTGCTGCCTCAACAAATACAGCTACAAATACAAAAACTGGGCTGTCTGCACATCCCTAATGCAAAGTGATATGTCTTTAGTGTAGGTGGAAACCTGGACACAATACGCTTCGAGCCCCCGGCTCTTCTCAACCCCTGGAATGATCAGCCCAACAACCATTAGCATTCACAATGTAGCAATTTATAGTTTATAATTACAACGGCATGGACAAAATAATGAAAGTAAGACCCAGATCAATCCCAAGATCAATTCTGTGAAGCTTTTAAAAAGGAAGAAAACCCACTGACTCTACTTATAGCTGTTACAGAACCAAGGCCTTTGCTTGCATGCATTACTAAAGACTCACTTTAACAGCTTGACTATTAGGAGACTGTCAAAAACCATCGCAATTTAACAGTTTCTAATAGTAAGTGACCACCAGAAAACATTATACTAACATGGCTAGGTTCTATAACACACCACCTTTGTTTTATTCCGATTAACCGTATCTCTTAGATCATTTTTATTTCTTGTTTTTATTATCGCTTGTGGTCAAAACACAGCAGAAACTTCCTGAAATCCCCATATAAAAATGGAAAGAAACATCTGTTGTTTGAAAGATAGTGGCTGTAAAAATGTGCTGAGAAAGACAACAAACCCCGCGCTGCAAGACGGCCCCAGTCCTCATTAAATGAGAATTATGCTTTGTCATATTGACTATACACACACAAAAAAAAAAAAAAAAAAATAGACAGGGTCCTGCTTTTTCATGGTCAGTTATGTATTTGCCTTTATCGAGGCTGTGCGAGAGAAGTAAAGCCCTAAACTCTGTCACCGAAAGACAGCTGACAGTTATTCAATAAGAGGACAGCGAGGGGTGTTAAAGATTTTACTGGGAAGGGATTTTCACTGAAGGCAGGCCACATAAATCTGGACAAACACGGCGGCCCGGCCTGTTCGGATGACACAAATCGCCGCCTCGTTAGGATCAATAAAGTAAAAAAAACAACAATGCTGCAAAAGCACAAGTGCAAACTGTGAGGCTCCGGAGGATTCAATAGCCCCCGAAGAATGCGTGGGAATGGGGAGCTCAGGTTAGAGGAGAGCTTCAATGCCACCAACTCTGCCATGAAATAGAAAGGGAGAGAGCAATTGACCCATGAACCGGGCTGAAAGAGAAATCACTTGTTCCCGTAATGACTGCCTTCCACATCGCCAGAGAGCTGGCGGATATACGGCTCGCAGTTGGGCGACTGTGCTGAGAGGGAGGACGAGGAGAAGAGGGAGGGTTTGTCCAGCTCCTACTGGTCTCCAGCTGGTGTGTAGAATGATGATCAGCCTCCTTAACACTCACCACCCCCCACCCTTCTCCTCACCCCCCTCTTCTGCCTAACCAAACAAGCGCTATCAGATAAACACAAACACGGCTGCATCTTGTAAAACTGAATCTGAGACAAATTAGCCAGCTCATTAGGCAGCTGAGGTGAGTTTCCTGAATGAATTACTGAATTGGGAGGGTTTATTCAGCTCTTGTTTATTTACAGAGAACAGCCCGCTCATTTGCATTCTCCTCTCCAAGTACAGGAAGACTGAAGTGGGTGCTTATGTCTTCGGTGATAGAGGAGCTTATCCGGCTCTTTGGGGAGCATCTGTGGGCCGCTGTGTTCCAAAAAAACACTCCTAGCAACGCCGCACGGGTCGTCTCCCTTCCCAGACCCGACCGGTGCCTGCGCAGTCAGAAGCGGGGAAGCCTGACAGAGAGGCGAAGTCAAACCAGAACTCCGAGGTTCGGTTTCAGAAGTCAGAAAATATCAGTGGAAATCAAAACAGACTTTTGTAATAACACAAACGACTGAAAATACAGCGCTGGAACGGAACTTCACTCAACAGAGTTCACTTCATAAATCTAGACAAGGGCAGTGAATTTTGAAAAAATGATCTAATGTCATAGTTTATTTAAAAATTCTGTGTGGTTGTGGTTAGTTCAGACATGGCTGTAATAACAGCAGGACACACAGGCCTCAGAGCATTATTGAAAAGAAAAAGTTGTACAGGCGACATTGTTGTTAATTATCATGGATGTGGAGAAAACCAACGTATGATGACGTAAGTTTCCATGCTGCTGCGGCTCTGGTGAAGTTTCTCAGCGGCTGTAGTGTTTTTCTACGCTAACAAACGATTCATTGTTGAACTTTCTTACAGTGCGATCACTCACTTCTACTTCAACTGGCAGTTGGAATCTAGCAGAGCTGTAGTATCTTAGAACATGGATAGTCGACTCCAAGAACATGCCCAACCATGAAACTGAAAGAACACATTGCATCAGCAGTACATTGTATTGTTCTCTTCATTTGTCTAAAAAAGTGTAATATTTATGTTTTAGGGAACTTTTAACAAACACATTTTCTACAGCACTGACATGCTGGTGAAATCTAATGGTCGTTTTTTTCTATGTTAAAGGAGAAATCCAGTTATTTCGCATTGAACTCTTATAACATTGTTAGATTTAAATGGATAAAAATCAATGCAGCAGAACCAGGAAAATCATATTTTTTTATTCCATGCATCTTTTCGTGTCAAAACATGGCACCTACTTTAACCTTAATGCAACATGACCATAGACAGTTCAGTCCAAGCCACTAGGAACAGGAACAACTGTGAGGCCAATTTGACATGGTGGCCAAACTGTGTAATTACAACACACACTGGCCCAAAAACCATTTTCGATTCGATCCATTTTATCCAATAACATTTGGTAAGTCTAAAAGAGCTGTATGATTAAATTATTTTATCCCCATTTCACTGAACGAGGAGCCAAGCAAGTCTTGGATGCTCTGAACCATCTCAGCTGAAGAAGAGCTCTACTGAGCACGCTCTATCGACCCCAAAACACCTTCAGTCTTCAACTTGTAGTCTTCAACCCCAACTGACACTAACTTAAGTGACATCACATGAGGCAGGTTATCAGATTTCACACAGCTCTCTCTCTTTGAAGACAAAAAAAAAGGCTTTATACTATTTTTTTTTCACATATGCAGTAGAACTCCCCAACCACTGATGTGGAATCGGTGGAGTTCCACTGTTACAAACTAAGCGCTGTTTAACTTTGTTAAAATCATGAGGGGTTTGGATTCTGTAGTGCTGTAGACACTTTAATGTAGTATCTAGATAGTCTCTAAGAACATGTTTATTTTTTCAGACGGACAGTTGAAAGAAACCCTAAGTGAGAGACCACGTTAATTTACAGAAGCTAGTGGAAACAGCAGCTAGCTAGGAAGTGATGTCAGGATTTTGGCTCTCTGTAACGGGACAAACAAATGGACAAATCATTAATCTAGCCTATCTCTAGCTCATTCCAGTGTTGAGTGTGTGTCCCCATGTGTTAAATTGGTCTCATCTCAGCCTCCCAGAGCCTCCCTGTGATCCTGATAAGCAGCATTAACTCCCCCTCATGACCCCAGCCCCCAACAACCCCCGCCAAGCAACTCCCACCCCATGCCTCTGGTCGTGTATTAATCGTCCCCGGTGTTCCATTTGAGAGCAGCATCACTCCCCTCCAACAACCCCAAAGCCACCCTGCCTGCCCTTCACACTAATGTCCCCCCCACCACCCACCCACCCACCAACCCATCCACCCACCCCTCAGCCTATCTGTCGGGGAACTGCGCTCCCTCTCAGTGACAGCCTCTTCCAAATGGCTCCTTGATAGTCGGATATCTCTGTGGCCAAAACCCCACCCCGGCTCGCACACACTCAGCGCTGGCCGGGCGCAGGTCATCTGTCTTCCTCAAATCTATCTAATGGCGTGTTTCACAGCCCTCTCCATGCTACAGCAGCAGGTCTTTGAGAGGGCTGAGAATCTGATGGCCCCTGGATATTTTTAGAGCCGCAGGAATAGAAATATAGCAGGGAGGCATGAGCGAGAAAGGTTGGAAGCTGACAGTTCAAATGCACAGGACGGCTGCAAAAATGTTTATAGTCTCCCAGCGCAATTTAGACCAGCCTGCAAGTCTCGGACATGTAGACAGTCAAAATAGATAAAGTAAGAATCCATCACAAAGCCATAGTGTTTCAGTAAAAGCCTATGAATTTTAGAAAATTGTCAAAGTATATATAGCTCTCCCGGAGAGAGTAATTATTTATAGGAAAGGTGGGAAATGGGCTTTCCATGTAGTGTAAATACACCCATGTATGTGACCATTTGGAGAACTAAAAAGGTAACACTACACAGCACAGATGACAAGATAATGCATCTTTGGAACAGGCTGTATCAATTATCTCTACTGAAGCTGATGATAACTTTTAAGTTCCCCATGTGCTGTAATTATATCTCAGATCGCCTTCAATGCAGCCTGCCGGAGCCGGAGTCGGAGGCGGATCCTCACGCCATTCAAGAACGTCCGTGACAAAGACGTCAACTTCTGACAGTTGAACAAAGAAGGAGAGGAGAGGAGAAAAGAATATATCAGCCAATGCAAATATTGACCCAGTAGCATGATTGCAAATTAGTTGCAAAAATCTGAGATAAAGTGACAGCCTCTAATCTGCTCATTTCACCAACTCCCCCCCACCACCACCGCCCACTCCCCATTTAATTGTTCTGGGTAGGAAAAAGGAAAATTCCTCAAAACACACATCTGTTGTGTGCAATGACTTTTTCATTAGACAGATTGAACCAGTCAATAGAATGTTCTTTCTCTGCATACTAAACCTGCAGTGACTTTGCTGATCAGTGTCATTTACAGTTCTGTCATAAACGTACTGATATTTGAAAATTTAAATGGAATTTAATGATTGATTTCTACTCTGACACTCTTTCTTTCGCTCTTTTACACATTGGATTTTGTGGTAAGTCAACTTTCTCTGAAAGGGTCAGTTCACCCAAAAGAAAATCTCTCTCAATGACCCCCTGTGGTATCTCCCCATACAGGAATTTGGGTTCAATTTTAGGCTTTAAAATATGTGTCTCTTGGTGACTCCATCCCAATACAATGTGGGTGAATGGAATTTATTTTGTGGTCCTCTTAGCATTGAAAAGAAACATGAAAAAAAGCAACATCTCTTTCCAGAAACAATATCCTGGTTCCTCTAGATAATCCACAGGTTTCATATGAACCTCAATAAAGGATTGCAGGATACTTAGGTTTTATCTCATTGGAAAAGTGTGATCCTGCCTCTTAATATGTTTTTATTTTTATACTAAAACCATTAAAAATGTGTCATGATAACACACAGTGTGACTGTAACTCAAGTCATAAAGCCAGTGAGTCCAGACCCCACCCAACCAGTTCTTCCATATCTGAGACCCGAAACTAAATATTTGTTTAACTTCGTCCATTACCGACCATTAGCTCACCAAGCAAACAATGGATTACAGACTTTTCCCTCCTCCCAAATGGACTCTGTGTTTCTACTAGCAACACAAGGGACACAAAAACGTACACAAAATGAAATGTAGAAGGACATACAAAAAAAATGTATGTACTGGACTAGAAAATATATAAGCAACAAAATGACCTGGGTCAGGTAGCAGAGTTGTAATCTAAAGTTTTGCTAGCATAAGCGCCACCATAAGCTAATGGTCGAACCACACCAAGTAAGGCCACAGCAGCAAAGACACTGAATGTGTTCAATGGGTGAAGGTTTTTCTTTTTGCTTATGAGGGGAATTTTTCATTTTGTTCATGTAATTTCTTCTTTCAAAAAGTCTTGCTTTAGATGTCTTTTATTAAATGCTTTGAGCACCTCAAACAAAATTCCATTAGCCGTCTTTGTATTGTTCAGAAATCTCAGATATCTCAACACCTGGGCAAATTAAATCAAATCTATCTGTATGGCTAGATACCACTGGAAGAAAAAAACATATTTGTTTTTGTGTTGTTTGATTTGACTATTGGCATTTGAGAGAAAAGTAACCAGATATCGGTACACAAAGAAAAGAATCGCAAATGCTATATAAAAAACTTTGGCCATGCTGAAACACATGGTGGTGCACATGTTTTGTGTACATACGCGCACATTTTCCGCAGCTCTGCGTTGGTGAAACCTGAACGCCGGAATGCCGCGTCCTTCATTCATTGGAATGTTTACTTCCAGATATGACTGGGCACGGAAAGGGCAAAATGTCAGACTCTCCGGGGGAGCTTCCAAGAATAATTTGGAGGAGATGGTTGGATTTCACTCAGAAGGAGTTGAAAGGAAAGAAGAGGTCAGAGGTCACGGAAGGATGAATAATCAATTAAAGGGGAATTACAAGCGTTACACTTATTTGCAAACAATATAAGTTCCCTGATTGAATCTGGCAGCCGGAGAATGTTCTATACTGCAGCCCTCGCTTCACATATGAGTAATGGATATGAACATGGCTGCTTCACAAAGAGCAATAGATACAGGCAGCTGAGGGGATAAAATGGCACATTTTTTAATTGAATGTGGAGTCTGCTGCCCTGCACACTGGCCCTTTCAATTGCCCATAGATGACTTATGATCTGCAGTTTTCAATAGTTTCGTTTTGCACGTTTAAATTGCTTCTATTGTTGTGTGTCCTCACTTTGCTCAAAGCATTGCTCTCCAGCCTATCAAGTTAAATATTAATTGTGTGCCTCGGGAGGATCGCCTATCAGGCTGAAATCAAACACTGCGGTTAGTCCCTTTGGTGACAACAGAAAAAAACTTTGCCTTTCCTCCGCACCTATTGTTTTCCTCCCCATCGTTCTTAACATTGCATGTGTGTGGGATGACATAATGAGGAGGTTTTGTCCCTCAGCAGAATTTGAGCCTTGAGAAATTGTGAAATAAAAGTCCACACACACACACACACACACACACACACACAAAACACTTTTATTGGATAGGAGAGGACCTGATGGGCATTCCGTCTTTCTTTCCTCTTTTTTTTTGATTCATTCCCCATCCTCAATAGCAAAGAATAAACCAAGTCAAAGGTTATTTATGAACCATATTTTGAATGCAAGTTAACTCAGAAATAATAAAGCCATGCATTGGAAAACATATCTAAAAGTTCTTTAACCTTCAGTAAACCGTCTTTGAACTTTATTCATTCCAGTCTTGGTGGGGTTTTTTTTTTGTGTGTTCAGTTTGCTTTTAGCTTGTGTGGGAGATTGTAGGGTCAAGGAGGTCAAGGAGTTTGTGATATCACTTGGATGAAATGTGCCTGATGAAACCTCTCTTCCCAGGGTGGCCTGGAACACGCACACACACACACACACACACACACACACAGAGCGAGGCAGCGAGGGAGATAGAAGCAGGCTCATACAGATACACGGGTCACACCGAGGGAGGGATTTTTCTTGAATATAAAGGATCATTCCAGTCATTTCCATCAGTTTCTATCAGATATGGGAAGACGGCAACATCACTACAATAATAACAATGGAACAAGCAAGACAAGCAGTCAGACAGGTTGTAAACAATCCAACAGTTTATCTAAACCACTTTACTTGGCAAAAAAAAACCTTCCAAACTAAATGACCAAATACTGTGGATTCAAAGAGCTACTCACTGGCTTTTCCTGTCACTGGTGGTGTGTATTAGGCAGCAGGGGAAAGGACCCCAAATACAGACTACAGAGGCAGTGATTCTGTGGGCGCTGAGCTGCTAAGAGAGCCGGTGGCGTTGGGAGCCATGGAGACCACATCTCCTCTTCAAGACTCCACAGTACCCTGTGAAAATGGTAAAGAGAGTCCCTTAAATAGGTGACTGCTGGACATCAGGATGGCTCCTCAGTTGATCCGTATAAGGCTCCGGAGGGTTCAGGGAATGCAGGTGGCTCAGGACAGGAAAGGCAGCAGGCTCACAAACCTGAGCCTAATTGAGTGGAGTGCAGTGCTGGTGTTTGCGAGCAGTCCGGGGGGTGCAGAGGCTGAAGGCTAGCAGGCAGGAGTGCAGGCGAAGACGCACGATGAGTTCGAGCGCGTCGTCTGTATTGAGAAAGGCCTTCCGGATTGACCCTCATCGCACAAGAAAACTGTGTCCACACAACTGCAATTAGTAAAGAGTTCAGAAAACAGTCTGTGAACTGTGACGGATGTGCGAATCGGACAGTTTCGGTAATACGTTTAGTTTTACCCTCTGTTCTCTCTACCAAATGGTACTGAACAATCTGTTTTCTTTTTACAGCCTGCCTGATCATATTACTGCTTGTGCTTCTGACTTTTTTTTTTAAATCGAGTGTTATCACTGATGCCATAGAAATGACTGCCATAACAGCAAAAATCAGACCCAGGGGTTAAAACACTGTAATTTTCGTTTAACTGTTCATCAGCGCTGTTCCTTGGTCCGATGATCGTGACACAGATGTTACTGAAAGGAGATGAGAGCAGCTGTCATCATCTGCAGAGAAAACAATGCATAATTGGCACAAGGTCACGAGGCCCACAGGCAGATGAAGGCAAAGCAATTGCCTGTTAAGCATGTTAGACGCAGTATGATGTGATCATTTATTGATCCCAGCGGGGGGGAAATTCTCTCTTTTCCCCTTCCACGGGGAGGTCAGAGGTCAGGGTCGGCCAGGCACGCGGCACCCTCGGAGCAGGCACGGATACAGAACGTTGCCCAGGGACACTTCAGCTCGCCGCTCGCTGGCTCCATCGTGTCGTTTTTTTGGTATACTATGAAGACATATGTGGAATGAATAATATGCTGCGTCGTCCCTTCGCTTTCAGTCGAAGCGGTGACGGAGTTGACTGCGTGCCGTGACAGGCCTCTCCTCTCCGGTGTAATTTAACACAATGGTAAAGAGCTGCTTTTAATGTGCCGGCTCTTTGCGAGGTGATGAAACGGATGAAGGGAGAGTTCAGAGGCAAGAAGCAGTTCAAACAAACAATAAAGAGCGAGTTCCCAGTGATGCAAAACGTCAGCAAGAGCTTCCAGCTTGGTATGACACATTTGACATGATGCGAGATTTCCCACGCTTGATTTTCTCCTTCCTAATTCCTGAGTGGGATTACATCTTTTTTAAAAAGGATAATTCCGCGTTTTTGGATCTTACTTTCAAAGATTCGGCTGTCCTTCCTATCAGGGATGATAATCGTGTAGCCACCAAGTTATTTGCCGAGAGCACCGCAGCGTTGCTAAATAGGAGTCAGACGGATTTTGAAAACCATATGCAAGACAGGTTTTGACAAATCCCCAAAGTTACTCGAGCTTATTTGGATGAGAAAATGAAGGCAAACTTGAAAATGATTACCCAGAACGTCTAATCTATCGCAGTTTACATACCCACTTCCTGCTTGACCCAGTGGAACCAGTTCTCGCGCCCCTATTGTTGCCATGGTGCCGTGTTATTCTTTGGTGACTAATGTGATCATAACTGATAGAAATGATGGATTAAACTATGATCACTATTACTCATACTGTATTTCTGTGAGTTAAGCACTGAGCTGGAGTCAAGACATGATTAGCGTAGCTTAGCATAAAGGCTGGAAGCAGGGGGAAACAGCTAGCTTGCTCTGTCCAAACCTCAAAAACAACACCTCTAGAGCTTAATAATGAATTGCATCTTATTGGTTGAAGCCGTACATAAACAGACAGGGAAATATGACAGTTTCATTCTTCTGTTTAGTATCTCTGACTGTAGCTCACATTGCACAGGTTTTGATTTTTGTCCTCATTGTGAAAACTCCAGAGAGTTGCACGCAGTGGCTGTGGTTTTCAAGAAATAATTAATCAAGAAATGGTGCAGCTCTGTATTTAAAACACACACACACACACAGACAGACACACACACACGACTCAACATTTTTATCTCACTTTTGGAGAGAAAGCAAATAAGTGTATTTTCTAAAACGCTGATTTATTCCTTAAATGAGAACAGGAGGAGGAAGAAGAGGACTCTCTCCTAAGTGGTGGTTGATGTTCAGCAGTCAGGTGTAATTTTATTCACAATGCCGCCCCGCTGTCACGGCCCTGTGCATGCGGACCTGTTAATTGGTTGTCCTGTGTAAAGTACTGGGGGAATTGAAGTGTAACCTTTGCCTTTTCTTTCTAATCTGAAACCAAGTCGTCTCAGATCTTCAGCGTTTTACCCGGCTTGCGTGTCTGACGTGAATGAATCCTTCCCCCCCCCCGCCGCCGCCGCTGCCTCGAAGCGTTGCTGTTATTTTTAGGAAACCATGCTGGTTCCCCCGATAGTACAGATTAAATCCCTCTGCTGTCACACTATGCTTATTTTAGCATCATTTAGTGTTTACCTTGAGAAGACAATTAGCATTGATTTGCAATTTTAACTGCAGAGGGGTGTTTGTTTAAAAAAAAAAAAATCACATTTAATGAGGTATCTCTTTCCCGCTGTGTATTTAGCTAGTGTAAGACAAAACTGGAGACAGGCAGCCAAAGCCTCTTGTTTGGATGGAGGGATTTAGGAGAAACATATGCTTCCTTAGTCAGAGTTTGACATGTGTCAAGCAGGTATGGGGGGGGTGTGTAAGTGAGGAGGGGACAGCGAGACGGGGGGAGAGGAACGGCTGAAAATCACAGCGCCGCAGATCAAGAGTATCGGGTGAGAAACATGAACGCGGCTCTCGGCGCAAACTGAGATTTTCATGTTTCCTGTGGCCCGGACACGCACGCCCTTTCTCCTCCCAGCCACGCTCAATCACAGACCTCAAGTCTTGAGGAAGCAGACAGAAAAGTCAGCGGAGCGTAAACAAGCGCCGAAGTTTTCTCAAACCTCTCGGCGAGAGGCTCAGGTTCAGGCTTTTGGTATGCCCCGCTCGTTCCCCCCGGATGCCAGACGGACGTCCGTTTCTCTGACATGCAGCCTCAGAGTTCCATCCTTTGAATATACAACCACCAGACGTCCAGGGAGACGGGAACTTCGGTGCACACGGGGGGGGGGATCAGCGTGACTGCACAGACCTGGCTCGTAATCACTCGCGCTGATGATGTGCACGGTCAATAAATCAGATCGGCCAATCTCAAACTCAATCAGCCTCCAATCAATATGATCCTCCGGTCTGTCTTTTCTCTCTGTAACTCTTACATCTTACTCATTTACACACACCGACCTCTTTTTTCTGTATCACACTTGGGGTTCTCGTCCTCCAATATATCCAATATCTGATTTTTTTTTTCAAAAATAAGACTGTTTATATCTATTGCATTCTGGGATAAAAGCCATACTTGATATACCGCTATAAACTGATTAGTCTTGACATGTTCAAAGTAAAAAATAAAAAACATCCGCTTTGGTTTCATGTTTGTTTGAGAAAGTGTCGAATTCCTGCACACTGTCAAATTTTTTTTAGAAATGCAACATTGAGTCATGGACTGTTGTCATGCATCAGATACAATGTATGAAACAACATCATGCTCATACCGCAGCCACATGCTGGCACAACAGAGCAAAAGAGTCAAACACACTTCAATTTTTGGTTAAAAAAACAATATATATTTCAATGTCCCTCGAATGCATGGGAAATAGGAATAGAAACCACTAGCAGTTTATTCCACGACACACAGAGCCTGCCACTCTAGTATGAAGATTATTTGTATGAGGAATCACGTTCAAACTGTCTGTTGTAAACACGTGTAATTACTGTAGTGGTGTGCACACCTGCACAAAGACTGATTATTAACAATATATCAGATGTGCTCACTTTCACTTTTACCTCCGAATAAAGACTTTTAGATCTGAATTCTGGCTTTTCTTCCGATTGCTCGTGTTTGTTGCCTGTCGGACTTTGTTGGAAGAATGTCTCTGTGTTCCCAGAACTTTGGTGAACTTTGATGCATACAGTGTCATAACAGTCATAACAGTCTCATAAACTGATAAAAAATGATGATTAAAACGACACAAGACTGGTTTCTCTCACTTTAAAGCAGCATGAAGTGATCATGTGGACACTTTGAGGGCAGCAGAACAAGCTGTAAATACGACGCTGAGATATTGACTTTATAAAGTTTCTGTGGCTAACATGTTAGCTAACAGTTGCCTATTTAAACAACCAGCTGACTCACAGCTACATGAGTGTTCATTTGGAGTTGTGTTCCTGACACAACCTGACCGCTTTTCTCTCTCTTTTTAGCTCCGGTTTGGTCTCCTGAGAAAACATATTTGGCACTTTAGCAGCTTAATGCTCCACTATGTTCACCAGATAGTCGCTAACAGGTAGTGTACAGTGGGATTATTGCTACTTTTTTTTTTAGCTGAGAAAAGGTTGATGAGAGTGTTTGAGAACGAACCGAAACAGTAGAGTTGCCATAAAACAAAAACAATGTGCTGAAAGACACTAAAGTGCTCCATAGAGTTACAGGGGCAGGTGATTCTCTTGCCACTGTTCACTTTGTCATATGACCCATTCTTATATTAAAAATATTGATTAGTGCTGTTTTTTTTTTGCTTTATTACAAACCTACAGTGACAAAGATATGTGTTATATTTGCAGGTAAGTTTCATATTATATATATATAAGGAAAACCATGTTTGATTTTGCTTGTTCTATGTAGCTTTAGAACTTCATTCCAGTTTTGTTCTTGATATTATCAATGCTGATGTTTAAAGACTCATTAAAAAAAAAACAAAAAAAAACAGTGGCTACATGCAGGTTTTTGCTCATCGTGTTAATTAGGAAACATCGTATCTGCTGTTAGAATCATGACGCTTTCAGCTGCACTCAACATTTCCTCTCCTTCTCTTCCCCTCTCACTCTCTCCCCGTGTCTCTGTGTGTAGCTGGATGCTGTAGGCCCCGCAGAGGTGACCCGCTGCCAGGCTGCGCGGCGTTGTGTTGGTAGAGAAGGAGGGGTGCAGTGCCAGGGGCATTTCTCTGACAAACAGAGCAGATGCCTTACACTAACAAACAGCCTGGTGGGGCTCGGGCGGCCTCCCGTCAATCCTCCAATGCTACATCGACTCAAAGTACTGAGACTTGCAGCTGATGCGGTGCAGACTCCGTGCCCTTACCACTCACCACCAAAGCCGACACAACAACATAGGCCCCCCCCCCCCCCCCCCCCCCCCCCCCCCCCCCCCCCCCCCCCAACGGGTCACTTACTTTTATTTGGCCGTGGTAAGCTGCTGCCACTGTCACCTGCAGCTTTGGTGCTTCATATGATTGTATTTTTTTGGTCATGGGCAAAAGGCTATTGTGAGTATGCAGCTTGTATTAATCAGCACAAAGGGACCATTGTCAAAAGCTTATGCAGACATTAAAGTTAAGCTGTTTATGCACTGTGGGTTGCCGTGGCTGTAATCTCAACTGCACCAAAAGTGTGGAGAGATTGTGATTTAACTGT
Organism: Euthynnus affinis; assembly: GCA_029490765.1. Classification (NCBI taxonomy): domain Eukaryota; kingdom Metazoa; phylum Chordata; class Actinopteri; order Scombriformes; family Scombridae; genus Euthynnus; species Euthynnus affinis. The sequence continues at coordinate 4,127,401 of CM055853.1, read as the reverse complement.
TTTAAACTCCGTTCCTTTTGCCTTCCTTTGTGTTTTTAACTCACTACAGTCATCACATGTGACCAAAAACATCCCAAGATTCTGACTTTGTTTTTTTTTTTTTTTTTCCCATCAGAATGTCCCCCATATCGAGATTGTTTGTTGCTTTAATTGTCGGGTCGATCCCAACTTCAAACAAGGACGCCCACCCACTCGCCCACATTTGCACAAAATCCCCAAACACATTCAGTATATCCACATTTACACACACACACACACATAAAATTAATGCCAATACAGAAGCTGAAATGAAGTTCCATTATTAGGAATTTTGGGTTCGGCCAAAGTGCACAAGAGCGCCTTGGGCTTTGAAATAAGACGCAAACAGACATTTAATTAATCTATCATGAATTTTTCAAAGTTACACCCCTTTAAAGTGGGATTATTATTATTATTTATTATCTGGGGTTATGGATAAATTATGAAGAGAAACAGGCTCAGCTTGCATGCATTTTAATTAATCTCCGACTGCAGGGGAAGTAAAAAAAAAATGACTTTTTATCTGCTGCCAAGTGGTGGACCACCTACAGCAGGGAAGCGTTGTTTGCAGTGATGAGTGTTCTGGTCTGGCCAACACTGCAGCACTGAGTGTAGACAGTTTACAAGGCAGCATGGCATGGCTTAAGTCGAGTCTTCATACGCAAAACCCCCCCCCCGTGTGTGACGTGGGATGATGAACATGAAGTCAGCGCGCTAATGACACCGTTGGTCCGAGATAAATCCCAGGTCGGCACCTTCTGCACAGATCCAGGTCAGCGACTGTGGTTCCACAAACATCAGTGCTAAACCCTGTTATTATAGTAGATCTTGGATAATTCCATGTGTTTCGCAGGGGGTCGTTTTTGACATCGGTGGAAGCGATCACTGTGTTTTCACACCGGAGACTCAACGCCTGGATGCACTACGACTGGGATTTTTGAAGTCCCCCATAATGAAAGGTTCGGCTCACAAATATCTTTGACAACAGAGCTTTTTTCAAATTTCTCCAGCTATTAGAGCACATGACGCAGGAAATCTGGTCAAAATCTGAATCACGGTTGTTTTCGCTCAGGACTAAGATCAGGATTTTCTCCAAAGATTCTTACAGCTTGTCTACAAAGGAGGTGATTCAGCTGTTTTTTTTTTGTTAGTCCCTCTTTCATGCATCTGACCACACAGATGCTTATCTGTTTTCATTAATACAGCGTGTTAAGGCTACAGGCCGGGTAAGTGTTATACCCACATTACTGCCAGAGAAACTAATTTTGGCTACTTCCAAGAGCCTGACAAGAGAGAGTGTGAATATCTGGCTACAAGCGACACAAATAAGAAACCTATCTTCTGCTTTAATGGAAGCGTTTCACAAGATAAAAGACTTCAAGGGTGAGGACTCTACTTGGATTAATAGTATCTCTGGGAAACAGTCCCAACAGGACGAGTGTGAACATGTGTTGTATTTTTTTTCTTTTCCAAAAACAGTCAGGGTCATCTTAAATCTGGGCCAATATATTATTTTTAAAGTTTCAAGTTTACACAGTCAGTAGTCTGTTTTCTGATTCCATAGTTGTGACTTGATCATAAATCTGCCGTCCTCTGTAAATGAAGCATTTTTGACTTTTCTGCCTCGACTGCTGCTCGACATTTAACGTCAGAGCCAGTAGTTGCGGGAAGGCGAGTGAGTAGTGTTTGTTTAGCACAGCATGAATCTTTCGTTTGAAGTGTTGACCAGAATCACTTAAGTGATTTGTCATTTGGCCTGTGTAGTTTTCTTGTGCCGATGAAAGCTTGTCGGTGTATGGAAAAATGAATGCAAGGCTCTGATTCTGGATGTTTGTGTGGACGGGCCACAGGGATTTTTCAGGTTTTCTTGTTTTAATGACTTCTTCATCTTGGATGATTTGGTGATGTTTTGAAGTGGTTGTGCACATGTGGTGTTTTATTAACACACAGCACAAACTTTCACGGTTCAAGTTTAACATTTTTTGTCAGAACTGGGTGTGGATAAATTCATTTGTCTTTTCCTCACCACCGCTGAGTCTGTTCCCGACTCGTTTTTCGTCGAGTCTCTTCTGTCATCACGTTTTACTCCGCTGTCTCACACAATGATTTATTTGCATGGATGTCCTGCTTCCCCTCCTCTCATGCTGTCATATAGTATAATCTTACAGTCAGGCTGAAATTTGTTTTCCAATTCAAGTCAACGCGAGACACGTTCACTGACCCGCCTCACTTCAATTCACGCAGGGTTCTTTTGACTCGTGGAATTGCGAGACCCTCCGATGTCCAGCCGCTTTGAAAGAGGGAGGGATTGAGTTGAGAGGTCAAAAAACGAGGAAATATTGTTTGTTTATATTCTAACTGCTCTATCTGAAATAATATAAGCAGCAGAGAAGAATAGAAGCTGTTTGTCTGCAGTGAGTTTTAGGACAGTGACAGAAGGTTAATAAAGTGTTTTTTAATTATAATTTATGTCTTTGTGGGCTGTTGTTGTTAGTCCACTAGCCATGCTACAACCCTCCCCATGTTATTTCCTGTCCTCTCCACTTTTGGCCACACTATATATGAGAACATTTCGGTGGATTTTGGTCTGATTGTGCCACAAGAAACACTTTTTGGTTTGATTCAAGGGCTTAAATGATTATAGGTGCAGTCCTAATAACATGCGGATGACCTCATGAGATTTAAAAGTTTGTTATTTTTTTTTTTATCTAAAAAAACAATTAAATAAGGATTGGAATTTATGAAGCTGACTCTATGGTTTTGATAATAGAACAAAATGCCATATTCAGGTTCGACTTCACAGTCAGAGGCCACAAAAGGTCAAGCAGCACGTTCTTCAATCATCTTGAAGTACCTTTGTGATTGAGAAAATTGGAATGTGTGCTCATTTTTTTAGGAGGACGCTACATTATTCATGGAATCGAAAAAGAAATGAACTACTCCGATTCACAACATTTGCTGTTTATTCTGTGCTTTACTTGGCCCATCTTCTGCATTAAAAAAATAGAGCCATTTTAACTCCACTGCCAGAGGGTCAGTCATACAAACTCTTCATTAAACCCACACACCTTTATCTTAAATTACAGTGGAGAGCAGCTCTGGGCACTGAGCCAGGTCACGTCACCTTTTTGACCTATTTACAACCGAAGGAAAATCAGAGTTGTTGAGGTCTAAATAGTGGAAATAATGATAACCTGCAGACACATTCGGGCATGCTCGGAGCCATGTCTTTCTGAAACACACAGCAGAAGAATCATGACAGCTGCTCTACAGAGGAATGCGTCTTGGATGCGATGGAGCTGAAATGGCAGAATACCTGCTCATGTGTCTCCTCTCGCTTTGTATGGCCATTGAGGAGATGTCAAAACAAATCTGATCACGCTCTCTGTAACCTTAGCTAAGCGTAATGTACTTATTTCAGGTAATTTACCCTCTCTGGTGTTCATAGCGCTTAAACACGCTTGAAGAAATAGCTGACTATAAGTATCAGTCAAGACTGGGAATGGCACCAATTTCCCTTTTGTTATGCTAAGCTTCCCAAGCAGCAACTGCTAGGTAACAGGTGACAATTTCTGTCTTCTTATTCCCATGAAACCTTGTACGTTGGGAGAGCTTTCATTACTGTTGTAGGTGGTTCCAAAACTCTGAAAATCGCCCCGCTTTTTCTCCACTACCTCCTCCTCCTCCTCCTTCAGGAAGCAACCTTCTCACAAAGCCAGACTGCATCTTGTGTGCCAGTAATCACTACAAGATATCAGTCTGGAAAACATACACTAGTATTGCAAGGTGCTGAAAACTAAATAATTGTCCATCCATGTGCTCACCAAACTGACTATGAATTACAGGCCTGTGCAAGTGCCGTACTGTTCTGTGCAGGCCACAGGTACAGTTTGCACCCCACTGTGTAAGCAAATAGGTTACAGGGAGCATTTTGTACCATAAATCTTGCCAAACAAAACCTGGGAGTAACCGTGCCAATCCAAACCAACATGTAGGCACAAAAAACACTTTAGGGGAAACATCACAGTAGTTACAATAGTAGCCATGTGGTTAAGGTGAGGGGACGATTCTGGTTATGATTTAATAAAAACAAATAATGTTGACTCATGATTGGAAACAGGAAACAGACTGTGTTAAAAACCATCTGCATCTACAACTGCATATGATTCAGCAACTGCAAGGATGTTTACTCACCTCAGATTATCATGAACCATTTTCATGGGTAATTCAAAGGGAATCTGATAATCTGGTAAAGGGTATTGGTTTTTATAATAATATTTGAGTAAAGCTGGACACTTGGCAGTCAGTCATCTGTGATTTGGTTGAAGTTTTTTTTAGTCTGACACTACCCCTAACTCAATCAAACATCTATGGTCCTATGCCAGGCCATTTGGAGCTGAAGCTAAATAAATGCACGAGGCTAGAGGACAAGAGGAGGAGTGAACAAGCTTTGCTATCAGCCAATTCTCTCAGCTAACAAAACTGCAGGCTGTGAGTTCAAATTGCATTGTTCTAATCTGTCCAAATGAACCCAGATGAGAAAAAGGTTCCAGAGTTTGAACAAACCAGAGCTAGAGGCGAACACACTCACCGAATAGATAACCAAACACCATTTGATACAGCCAGTTGTCTCATTTACACTGTTTAGCTGTCAGCATTCCCACACGTCTGTATTACAACATGACAAACTAATCAAGTGCCATGGGAACAGGGTGAGCCTGGGAGCCATCTGCAGCCGTATGGAGGGTGGGACTGAGCAAAGCTTTTCTTTTCTCTACGCCTCGTTCTGTTTCTAATAAGTCATCAAGTAGCGTCCTGCAGGCCTCCTGAGCTGTTAAGCTCTTGCTCAAACATGATCCTTGCCATGTTGGTGATTTGCAGGACAATTGGCCCACTAGGGATGTGAAAAGGTCAGGCTGAGGTGCTTGTCCAGTGCCCCATGTTAAAGCTGATACACAAGCAGCCCTAATCTCTCTTTAACCATGCTACTGGCCACCTAGCTGGGAATGGGACACTCTGCTGCTTCACTTTCACCCAGACAACAGATGAAACCTCCCGGTCTGGGTTGGGTTCAATAAGAGTGAGCTGCAAACCTAAAAATGACTCTTGCAGTCTTTGAACCTGCAATTTGCTCTGTTTCAGTGCCAACACACTTCAGTCATCCAAGTCAGTCACAAGCATGGTGCTTGCTCACTTGGTCAAACATGAAGACAGACACCAAACAATCAGTTCAACAATTCATTTAACTCTAACTCCAAACTTTATAGGTATTACACATAAATGTGTTTTTTTGGATACCTTAGCAACTTGGCTCTAGGGATCAACCGGTCCACTACTGGATAGGTTTTCATGACTTCATTGATCCTCCCACTTTTCATCTTGCACCACCATTAGCTCATAATTTCCCTTTGGTTTATGACCAAAGATTTTTTGAAACTGATGACTTTATGTTTAGTGCTAAACCAACATAGTAAACATTTACTGCTGTGATTAACAAAGTAATGCTTGCACACGTAAACGTATTTAAATAGAGAACAGTCAGAGCTTCATCATGGCAAAATGTTTAGGTATGGTTACCACACCCCTACAGGCCAATAGGCTCTATGATGACAGGTAATCATCAAAACCACCTAAGGTGATAACTATGTTGAACAATTCAAGCAGTATGAAAACTCAGAGGAACTTTAATTCCAAATAGTGAGAGCACTAAGACAATAGCACATCAAATAGATCAAACATTTAGGGTTAAGAGTTTAGGGTTTTGATGAGAACGCTGTATACCATAATGACATATTATAACGTTGCGAACTTTTCACTTTGTCATAATACTTCTAATTGATATTTCCATTGAAGATAATGCAATGTAAAATGTTCACCATGTTGGTTTAGTGTGTGTGTTGTAACCAAAGAATTGGACAAAATGAAAATTTGATCAGAGGATGCTGCTAACTGAAAACTCAGGAGATCAAAGTTATAACAATCTGTCCTTTGGAGACCATGAATGTGGGTAATTTCACAGCAGTCCATCCAATAGTTGTTGAGATATTTCAATAAAGATCTTATAAGTTAACGTTAAGGTGGCACTGGAGGGAAAGTCAAATGATCACCAAAGTCATTGGAATGTATGAATGTATATAATGGAATGTATCCTCTAAGGACCTTGGATATGTGTGGTAAATATCATGGCAATCCATACAATAGCTATTGAGATATTTCCCTCTGAACAAAATATGTCAAACTCATGGTGGCGCTAGAGGAAAAAATGTTGGGTAATCACCCAACAGTAGGATTCATCCTCTGGGGGACATGAATGTCTACAAAATTTCATGGCAATCCATCTCATAGTTGTTGTTTGGACCAAAGTGGTGGATAGACTGACATAAAAAAAAAGGATAATCTACATAGAGACAAGCATAACCAATAGCTCCTGTAACCAACATCCCCAGGACAAATATTAATTGGGATCCCTTCACCATCTCATTTCAATGTGTTGCTGGGTCACGTAGTGCAGCCAGGCAGAGTACGAACAAGGAAACAGTGAGGCAGACTTATTTTCACTCATTTTCCCCAACCTTAATACCTACTGTAACTTAATCAGTTGTATAAGTAAAATACATGCAGTGCATGTATTTGGACAGAGGCAATCAGAACATGTAGTTCGTGGTAATTCACCAGTTCCCAGATTCCATTTTTATTATTTTACTACTGTGACATCTTTGATACAAAGCAGTCATCACTGTGCTGTTTTTGCACAGCATTTCTCAGGGATCTCCTGTCAAACAGTGTGGCCAGTTTGTCTGTTTTTCTTAGGTTTACTGTTAATGAAGTTTGACTCTGTTCAGCCATGTTCATTCTCAGGTCTTCCTCTACTCTATTTATCCCAAACAACCCACTGCTGCTGATGCCAGTATCTGGTGCACATTAGATTTTCATGTTGTTCAGAAAAGAAAAAAATAACATGTATAAAGCTTTCATACGTTGTTTTGTCACACCACTGATATCAGTGGTTAGATTGGTTGAACATATTCAACCAAACTTATTGTAGCATAGTTTAAATTTGCAGAACAGGCTACAGCAGAAAAAACTGTATTTTAATTCCTCCTCCTTCCCATTTCCTTACATATTGTGCAACATCTCTCTGACCCACGAAGACACAAGCTACTGACACACTGCATAGCTGATTCTCTGTGTGTGGTTAAGTGTGTCTGTGGGTGTGTGTTGGGTTGCATTGTCACTGCCCTGAAGATAAACTGTGTGTGGCTGTTTTTGTTTTGCAGTTCATTCTTGCCTGAGTGGGATATAGGGGAGGAAGTCGAGGGCTGTTTACCAGAGTTAAAAAAGAAAAAAAAAAAAAAAGAAAAGAAAAGAAAGAAGACCGATTGTAATTTTAATGTCTCATAATAGAGAAGTTCAGTCACAGCCAGGAGGCTAAGCTAAGCCAGCTGGCCTCACATGATGAGACACACTGTAAATTCAGCATTGTATTAGTTTTGACACGTTTACCTCATCAGAAAGTCTCTCAACCTAAGTGAAGTTTTCATATTTAAAGCATACATTTGTGACAACGGTTGTATGGATTTGCCACAACTGGACACAGCATAAGCAAACTCAGTAGCTGCTTAGAGGTCATCACAGGTCGACTCGACTTCCAGTATTTCAGTTGGGTCAGGTCCAAATTATATTCTGTCTGATTGGGTTGAGTTGGAGCCTGTTGTGTTGCTATGGGTTTTCTGATCTGTTTGTCAATGCACTTTTGTCTACAGTCAGCTTTTCAGATTTCTTAACAATCATATAAACCAGAAACCTGCATGTTACTGTAGTCAGTGTAGGGGACTGTCCGGGTAGATTCATCCTGGACAATGCGGATTTCCCCCGCTATATATACACTTAACCAGGTTTCTAATCAGCTGCTTACAAGCATGTGCATGAACAAAAGACTCCAGACAGGAAAAGTAACGGGAAATGAAAGGTTATCGCTCTGAGCTGCGCATCCTCATTTTCAAAATAATCCTAAAGTGACCTGTCTCAACATTTGACTTGTTGGTTAAATGAACGCACTTTCACGCTGAGAGGAAAAAAAACCCCATATCACAAGTGCCTTCTGTCAATACATTTAAAACAAGTAGGCTACACTTCTAAAACAGGGTCGGGAGTCGGAGAAAAATGTGACCTGGTGCACGTAAACACAATTTACGGGTAAACAGGTTGCAACAATGCAAATAAACATGTTCTCTGATTACCTGCATAATCAGGTTATGCAGGTAATCAGTGCATGGGTGCAGAATATGTGTTGAATAATAGCTGGCCCAATAGATCTGACTTACATCAGCTGTCAGGTGATACATCATCAACAGGAGAAAAATGTGTGTTTTGCTGCAAAGTGGAGAGTTTGTCCTGTGAAGTGTGTGACATAATCTAAATGATATCTACTCTTTTCTACCACCGCTGCTTGTTAATTGCAAGTGAAGTGAAGCATCACACGGTGTTGCCCTCCTCTCTTTCTGTTCAGGTCAACATTTGGATTCATAATCACACGCTTTATTTGTATCTATTGTCCTTTGTTTTTTTTTGGTTTTTTTTTTGGTTTAGCTCTTCTGTTCATGTTCAACTTCAAGTAGTCAAAGGGTAATTGATTACTTGCCTTCTGGTAAAAGTGCTGCTGAGCATCTGGACCAAAATCTGCTTAATGACAACTTAATAAGTGTATAACTGCTGGCTTTGACGGCTCTTTAGAGGGAGAAAAAAACCAATGAGGATTGATGAATGCATTACAAACATTTATAACGGGATCATTACCACATAAGAACAGATAAACAGCATTTTTTTTTGCAACCTAGCAACCCACATTATGTTTAATGGTATTAATCATTAATAACTGATCTATAAAGAATAACCTATAGGTCACAGTTAAGATTCTGCACAGGGAAAGAGCTATTTCTTTTTGTCTTTTTTTTTTTTTTTTTTTACACTACTGGTTCAATAGTTTTAATAATTCGATGCAGTTGTTAAGGAGTAGATGTGAAGTAACTCCGGATGAGAGATATGATATTTTGAGGCCAAAAGTGTCACAGCTGAGATTGAAACGTAACTGCGAACGTATAAAATATTTAACACCTGTGTTGAAGAAAGTATATGAAAGTGATGAAGAACATCTTCAAGCCGATCGCAATGTGTGTATCCGACTGTTGCAGTGAGAAATATGAGAGAAGAGATTCAAAAAAAAAAGCGTGTTTGCAGGTGATGCGGTGTGAATGTCGGAAAGGGAAATTTCCATTCCGTCGACAGCGTCCCTGCCTATTCAGAGGAGGTTGCCGTGCAGAAATTCAATTCACTCGTCCGTATGTTTTATGGATCGCCATAACTCTGACACTGATACTGACTATTTTGACAGTGTATTTTGTTTCTCTCGTCTGCAAGCAGGAGCACAGCAACTGTTATTTCAGCCCTGCGTGCGTCCACAGCGGTTTTTCCGTGTGGGAGGGCACCTGCAGGGCTACAGATGAGACTGCTGATATGGGGTTCCGGTTGTCCCCAACCTTGATATGCCCGGGCGCCACCCTGCGAGCTGTTGGAGGCCCCCTGTCCTCTTCCATGCCCATAAATTTGGAGCAAGGGATTATGGGTTCATTTGGCCAGCCGTTTAGCCTCGCAAAGCCGCTGTCGGCCTTTGACTGCGGGGGCCTCCAAAACATGAGCCCAGCTGCGCGGGGTCTGCATGCTAAAACTGAGCCCAGGATTCAAGAAAGCCGCCCCCTTTCTCCATGACAGTCTCTGCCCTGGCTCTTGACGTGGTGTCAGCCCGGGGTTGCTGTGGCGGCTCAGCTCCTCTCAGCGCTCCAGACAGGCCAGATCCAGGCTCTGACAGCCTCGGTCTGTGGGGAGAGGCTGAGTCCAGACGCTGCTCTGACCCTGCTGCCCTCCTGTATGTTGTTTACCTTCAGGTGTTGGCACCTGCTCAAAGAGAGGGAGAGCGAGAGAGAGGGGGGGGTGGAAACAGCCGTGTCTGCTCCTACCTCTCCCAGACAGGAATCAGAAATTGACAATGCTGGGGCTCAAAACACCTCAGCCAGACCTTGTAGGCCCTGTGGGGCTGCCAAGAACTGACTGGAGCTTGACCATGGCTTAAGCAGGTTCTCCAGGCCAAATGGACCTGGACTCATCTTCTACCTTGACAAGAGAAATCACAGTTTAATCACAAGTTTCACTGTTGCTGCTCCGAGGGGGGGGGGGGGGAAACAGGACCAAACTGCCACCTTGTTTCACCTCGGCTCTGCGCGAACGGATTCTTTTTCATTAGCTTGATTTGATATAATTTCCTGCATTTTGTCAAACAATGTGATGTCCAAATGAGAATTTAAAAATACAATGCCAATTTAAATACATTTGGCCTTTCAAATGGGAGGTTAAAAAAGAACGGACGGCAATTACAGAAAATATAGTCGCTGCTCTATTCTTAGTAAGCTTTAGTGCATGAGTAATTATGGAGAATTATTCAACAGTAGCATCATTATGCAAAGTCTTTTAAATGACGGACAAATCTGTCGCATTATGTTCATTGTTTTGCAAATGCGGTTGATGATTCTGTTATCTGTCTCTTGCTCTGCAAACACCTGTTTTGTATAATTAAAACAAACTTTGACATTGGATTTTGACTGTGGCAATCAACAGAATCATAAATGCTATTCAACCAAGAAAATAGCCACCTAATGGCTGTCCACAGGTAATTTTTTTATTTTTTATTTTTTCAGATAGACATTCTGTCTATAAGCTGAGTGGGCAACACACACCGAACTAGATCACAAGTGTTGATTTAAATGTAGACATCTTGGTCTTGGACTTCAGAATTCAGCATCATATTTTTAGAACCGTCACAAAAGAGGGTTTTTACTCGTCATTTGCATATAACATGTAGAATTACATGCCTTCATGTTATGTTATGCTCAAAGACACCCACAATCCTGCAGAGCCTTCCTCATTTACAGTATTTCTGAAAAAAAAAAAAAAAAAAAAAAAAAACAATAACTCAAGAGCACTGCTGAGGTGAATTTTTGGCTGATTTGTTTTTGTGGATTCTTTTATATTTATTGATTTTGAAGAGCCGTATGAGCCATAATTGATTTCAGGCCACTCACGACTATTTTAACTTCAACATTTGTTTTCATACTCACTCTCAGATATTCTCACTCTTACAAACACACTGAATTGTACAATAATATCAAGAAATAAATACACTCATATACACTCACCGAGCACTTTATTAGGAACACCTGTGCAATATAATGCAAAAAAATCCAATACAACAGATTATTACTCTGCCATAAATTCAATTCATGTGTGTTAATGGGATGGTCAAAATATTCAATGTAATGCACTCCAGTACACCACCACAATAAACATAAAGCAGAACTATCAATTATCAGAATGTCAACAAAAACTGAAAATGTCTAAGATTGGTAAATGTAGAGTTTATGGCAGAGCTGTTGTACTGGATTACATTAGATTGCACAGGTGTTCCTAGTAAAGTGAATGTGGATGATATGTGATGATAAGTGTAAGTGTAAGTATATGTGTATATATTTGAATAGCTGCAATGTTTTGTGTTTAAAGAAACATTACAGAAATATTATTGGGTCAAGTCAGATGAGAGAAACATAATTCTGGAAACATGAGTTTTAACAAGCCAAGCATATGTTTCCTGGTTCCTGGTGAAAAAAAGTCTCATGCTTCACGTCCATGTTGACTTTTCTTATATTTAACCAAGACCACAATCTATCCCCGAACCTTATCTGAGTGTATGGAGCGGTCTAACAAAACCTCTAAAACTGTAAATGATGCTGTAGACGCCAGGAGCAGACTTTGCAGAAATTCACTGTCTTTACATTTTGCTGACATGCTCATTTAAAATGTACAGATCCCAAGATGGGCCGCGGAGAAAGAAACAACAAATTTTGTGCTCTCGATGTAATAACTGGTGCTCTTGATTTATCTCTTTTGCTCGTTCTCTTCTTGTATAGGACACCAAACGCATTCAGTCACCTAGGAGTTGGAAGTAAGCGATGAAGAAGACAATTTCCCCCGTCACATCGCTTGCTTCCTGATGTGCAAACACATAGAGTGAATGGAGAGTGGGTAAAACCTGTTAGGTCAGGTTTGCGTACATTTAAGGGATCTCAGAGATAACACAGTGTTGTGCTTACGAGCCAAAGTGCATCCACATAACTTAGCCCATGATCAACGTAACACCTTCTTAAATCTAAAGGATCCCTAGTGATGGTGTACGCAAGACGTGAGAACGGCATGAGTGGAAATCCTGTTAAATCAAAAGCACGGATTATTAAAATCGCGATAACAAATGACTCATTTGTTTCTCTCTGGACCCTGTAAAAATGGTTAATTGTTAAGTTGATAAAACAAAACGTAATTCTGGCGTTATGATGTTTCTTTCAGAACAGAATGCCTGTTGCAAATCTGTATAACATGAATGGAGTGCAACCATACGGTATGCGAGTAAAAATAGATATGTAAAAGCAAAACGAATGTGTGTGAGACCTAGAATGAATGAAGCAGTAGAGGCAGTGATAGTGGTAGAAGCAGAATTGAGCTATATTTCAACAATTTAATGGGTACAAAAGACACTATTTAGTCCTCTCAAATAAATGGCTTATCTGCGGTTGTGTCAGAATCCTAAATGAATGAACGCGAGCGAAGGTGAGAAAGTCGAGGTGTTGATCCATTTTGATTGTTCCATTGCTTAAACTGTAGCGTAAGTAAAAAAAAGTGTCATCCTATGTCTGCAAATATATTCCCCCTGGGGTCAAAGTCAATAACCCATTACATGGATTAAAAGAGCCTCCTCTGTCCTTCACCGTTCCGTACTGAACAGCAAAATACCTTCTGATTTTTATTCATTGGTTTCTATCACAAAGAAATAGTTGGTAAAGTATGTGTCAAAGCAATTTACTCCTTGACATATACTCCCACACACAACAAGACTCATTCTGTTCACCTAAGCATTGGACTTCCTGACTCAGAAGCAACAAAAAAAAAAAAAGAGAGAGAGAGAGAAAGAGAGAGAAATCCTATTTTGAAAGAAATCTTAAGCAGATGCATAGAAGCAGGAAAATCCCACTGGATAAGCCGTTATAGTGTGAAAAACCTCTCTCTGGTTATGAGCTGACAACACACTGCCTTTATTAAACACGGGCTTCTTCTGTGACAGATCTAGAAAGGTATATTCAGAGATGCACCGCGGGTTGCATCTAAACCCGAGTGTCACATCCACTGGTACGGGCCCATTGACGGCGTTTAAACCACTGTGGCAATGAAATGTGATGAGACTCATGCCTCCAATCTTGCCGCCGGAATTCCATGTACATGCTTAACAGTGTATTTACCACTTGATGCGTTCACACTGAACACTTGAGTCTGAACAAGACTTACATTTCTCACCACTGTTACATCCACGCATTCACAAAGTCCTTTCAGAGCCTATTTGGTGTTAAGCTGAGGTATAATCACGTCAATCCTGAGTAATTCTTTGCATGCATGCTATATATCAGAGGGAAATATTGTACTTTCTACTCCACTACATTTATTTGACAGCTTTAGTTACTTTTCAGATGAAGATTTGACACAATGGATAATATAACAAGCTTTTAAAATACAACACAATGTTAAAGATGAAACCAGTGGTTTACAACCTTTTTGTCTTTTGACATCTTACAAAAAGCAGTGTGTAGTCGGGCTCACATTTCACATGTCTATGAGTTGTTAACAGCTCCACCAAATAGTGATTTTTTCCCTCTAAACTTCTCACATGCTTTCATTTCAATAAATGTTCAAATGATCCAATATTTCAGCAAAAAATCAAAGATTGGAGAAAAAATCCAAAAACTGAAAACAGATTTGTGTATCAGAACTTTGTTTTTTCTTCTTTGCTCTCCCATTAATCATCTCACGACCTCTCAGTTTTAGTCAGAGGGACCAAACCACCACTATTACTACTACTGCTACTACTTTGACTGTAATGCTTTAACTACATTGAGTATTTTTATATTGCTGAACTGGGACTTTTTTTTTCTTTTTTTTACAACCTGGTGTAAAAAAGTCTAGCTCGAATGTCAAGGAAGGTGGTAGGTAGGTGGAGTCAGCAGACATCTTGATTTCGAAGAGGTGAATATTTATTTACAGTGTTCTCCATGTGTAATAAAAAAACACACACACACACACCCAACGAAACTAACTGCGAATGAACTCACAGTAAATCAAACAAAGGGACATGATTGTGGCAGCACAGCCTCACCTCCTCCCCCTCCAATTTGAAAGAGAAAGCAAAGTTGAAGAGTAAAATTATTACCCAAACTGTCCATTTAAGTTTACAGACTGACTTCCTGGATTAGCACTGATTCAGTGTGTCACTACTACTACTATTACTGGCTCTCATTAATATAATCTGGCTAAACTCTCCGTCTGTCTGATCATCTGACTGCTCTTTTGACACCTGGGGATGTTGCAGTGTTCCCAGATCTCAGCAACTACTAATTTGGTGTGTATAATGTCGTCATAGAAACTACTGCAAATGCAAAAAAAAGGCTCCTGTATGCTCACATTGTGTTTCACAGTCAGAATATACACATTTTTTTGAGGTGTCCAGACTGATCACTGCCTAAAACCAGAGTCACTAGCATGGCTTTAGACTCATAGTCTTGTTTTTAAAGGTTTTTTTTTTTTTTTTTTTTAAATGCAACCTACAATGTTATGTCAGCCAGTTTATTCTGTGTCCTTTTTTTCCCCGTTGTATTTTGATTGAATGGTAGAAGTCACACTGTGAGAATTTGTGGTACATTTCTGCTACTGGACATGTGTGAAAGTGTGATCGAGGAACACCATTTCTGATAAATGAGCAAGTTTTTCAAAGCTGTCTTTTGTCTGGAATAGCCTAAAATCACACAGTGTATAAGAGGCTTTTGACCCAAGTTGTAACCCACTTATCCTCTAAAGCCCTATCACAACACTATAAGCTGAACTGCATAGTGAGCTGCTCTGTACCTCAGTCAAGTGTATTCTCAGCTGGTCCAAGCGCAACCTCAGCATGTCCTGATTTGGCTTTCGCAAGCTAGTCAGGGACTTGGGGACTAGGGAATGGTAGCTTGGACTTATAGAAGAAGCTGTACTGTAGTCTATCCTAAACTCAAATAACCCTGCTGTTTCTCCAATATGTGCAGATGACCCCAGGATTTCAATATCCTTTTGCCTATTTAGTTCAACACATATACTCCCGCAAAGTTGTTAAGGCAGAGTAGTCATTTATTTAGCCAATTAAACTTGCGGATAATTAGGTGGAGACAATGAGGGAGTCGAGCAGGGAATTTGTCCAGTATGCAGAGGTTAATGATAATCCTCTTTGAGATAAGTGCCATGTGACCAATGGGAGTTTTGGACCAGAGTGCCTGATCCAGCAGACATCATTGGGGCCTCAGAAAGCATGAGTGCATAAATTAGCATTGGGCAAGCCCCTGGCTGATTTACTGTAACTCCCAAGTGTCATGCTCATTATTGCAATGTCTTCTCCGAATTACAATACACCCTTCCACGTACTTGATCATGTTTATTTGAACCTGATTAGTGCCAATGTTTAGGTTCTTTCTTTTTTTTCTTTTTTGCACAAAATTATGAATAATGGAACATGAAAACGCAATTATTTTCTCAGCGCACATGGTGAGTGTGGATTAATTGAATGAAAAGAGACGAGGCCTCCTGTGCTGTGCAGTGGGCTAACAAACATCACTGGTCCTCTTTTGCCTCTTGAAACATTATCGACAGCCGTGTGTATAATGAAATAATCATTGCCTAATCAGACAGATTAAGTGCTGTTTTTCCCGCACTAACTCATTTAATGGCAATTTGGAGCTGGAACAGCTAAATACAGATGAATGTGCTGGCTGATCCTTTAATTTTGGGTAATCACAATCTGTGAGATAATAGTGACAAAAATGAGTAAAATGCCAAATCAGAATCAGAGATAATCATACTTTGAGTTCATGTTCAAAGTTTGAAGTCTTTTTACATAACCGGAATTAAAAGGCAATCATAGCGTTTAAAATTATAGCGGCTAATTTAATTAATTTGCTGGCCATAAGGGCGACGTTCTTCCCAGCTCTACAGTGGATTTTCATTTGTGTTTTCAGTTGAAAACCTGATATCTCATGTCATCTCATGTCATGTCAACTTTTCTGTAGGAAAAATTAAAATCACCAAAACTAACTGTTTTCTAAAATTGTGATACAGATAAGAAACCCTGTATAGCTAGCCACACAGAGTCAAAGTTAAGTCTTATATTCCTCTAAGAGATTTTAAAGCATTAATAACTGATGTTTTTTTATGATTCTTGTACATGTTTTTTTTTTTTACTTCCTTGTTTATTGCGTAGTTGTGTTGCTTGTTGTGTCTGCTGATTGTAATCTTGTCTCTCTTTGAAAAGACATCTTAATCTCATTGAGACTTCCTGATAAAATAAAGATTAAACATAAAAAAAAAACAAACATGTGTCAGACTTAAATCCAAAAACCGTCATAATGGTTTTTTGGTCTGCCTTTCGAGAAAAGGGGGAACAGGTGGAGAAGAAAGGTTCCAGGATGTTGTTGGAGAGGCTGCGGCGCAACCACATGCCCAGCCTGGCTGCAGTGGACAGCCTGAAGCCAAGAGATTGTGGACTGAGCCCGGTCAGGATCCAGCTGACCTCGGTCCAGGATAAAGTTTTGTTACTGAGAAGGAAGCAGGAACTAAAGGATGACGATCAATACGAGAAGATGCGTATCACACGCAAAGAGAGACTGTTGGGTTGGAAGTTTTACACCATCATGAAGGAGATCCTGTTATGGGAAAGACTTTGTTGTAACAGGGGATGGACGGACGCGGATGGGATTATTCACACCGTGCTTTGGATAACAGAAGATGAACTGTTTCTCTGGCCCAGCTATTACTCTAACACACTGGATGGAAACTGTAAGTTAAGCTCTGTTATTCTGCATACTTTGAAACTGGACATAATGGTTATAATATGGTAATGATTATAATATAAATGATATATAATATTATATACCATAATAATATTAATACCCCCAAAGGTTTAGAGGGGGTCAGATCGAAACTGATGTTACAGACAAACAGGTGGATGGTATTTAAGGTTTGACATTTCTGCATTTAAAATCAGGATATATACGTTTGTTGTTTTCACCTGCTTCCTGCCACCCAACACATCAGTTTGGGGAAAGGAGGCCTCATTTATCTGGATCATATTTTGAGTCAAATTTATTTATGTTCAGTAGTTGAGGAAATGTTTGTCTGCGGAGGTTTCAACAGCAGGATAGGTGCTTTTGATGACTAGTTAAAAGAAATGGATGAGATGCTTCCCGCTTGGATGATTCTGTAAACAAGCATCAATGATTGAATTTTTAAGAGAAGCAAAGTTATGTATTGTTAATGGAGGGATAAGCTCTTTGAATGATAATTATATTGTACATCTGCGTTAAGCTGTGGTTGACTACATGCTTATACCATGTAACTGTTTATACACTTGTAAGTCATTTGAAGTTTAGCCCCAAATCAATCAATTAAAGTTGCAAACTTTATGGATCTAATTGGAGCAAGATGTAGCATTCCAGATGATTCTTTATTATTGTTAAGGTTTTTAATAAAGACTCTGAGGTTCATGATTATGCAGCTCTCCAGGAGAGACATCTAATTTCTCCCACAAAAAAAAAGATAGTCAGCAAGATTTTACCAGCTAACTTCTAATCTTCTGGTTTACAACAATCAACGAGAACAAGGAAATCTACATAATTGTGTGTTGTTAGCTTTTGCAAACTGATTAAAGAAGAAATAGAAGTTGATAAAAAAAAAAAAAAAGCTGGAGACAACCATTATCCAAAAAAGGATGTTATGTAATAAGAAACCTTATTGGAATAAGGGGTTAGAAGAATTATGGCAGTCTATGCATGGAGCTGAAAATATGTGTCTGAATTGTCATTTGGAGAGGAGGAAATTCTTAAAAGCCTTCAAGAATAGTCGGTGCAGTTTTGATAAAAAGATTCTACAAAAAGACATTTTCAAAGAGGACAGGTGTTAAACTTGAATAAAATTCAAACATCAAATACCAAGAGTTTTTTGGTCTGAAATGAATAAACTGGGTCCAAGGCGGGTTTGGAAAATACTCATGGAGGTGCTGGAACACGAGGGCAGTCCTGTGATTGGCTTGACTGAGGTAATTAATAGGTGGGCGAGAGACTTTAAAGGCCTCTTCTCCAGTGAGACTTTAGATTTTGATGATAAGCATAATAAAGACAGATGTATGAGTACAATTTGTAACAGAGAAGAGTATTGTGTCAGTGAGGACCTCACTCTTCATGAAGTTCAAATAGCTATCAATAAAGCAAAATTGGGGGGGAAAAAAAGTGGAGTTGAAAATATTCCAAATGAGATATTTAAATCACTTCATATTGATATTTGCTGCAAACGATGTAAAACATGTTTTGAATCTGCCATCTTAGTGGCTTATATCTATTATAAATCCAATACCAAATTCCCAAAGTGAGGACTCGAGAGTGCCATTAAATTACAGAGGGATCGGCCTTAATGAGCACAGTTTACAAGCTGGATTCCACTACACTTAATGAGAGGCTCATGCCGTATCAGAGAAGGAAACGGCTTCTTGTAGAAGAGCAAAATGGGTTTTTCTAAGTCAAGGTCATGTCTTGATCATATCTTTGTATCGTCTACAATTCTAACAAATCGAATTAGTGAGAACAAGTCATCATATATATGCTTTATTGATTTTCAGAAGGCTTTTGATATGATCAGTAGGGATTGTTTAAATGCCTGTGGGATGAATGAAAAATTCTACAGGGGCTCTCTACAGTGAGCCCGTATCATATGTAAGACCGCACAAGACTGGTTCCCAACCTCATCAGGGGCGAAACAAGGTGATGCTTTGTCCTCCACATTGTTTGCGATTTATATAAATAATTTGGCCAAAGGAAATTAGATCTTTAAATTGTGGCTAATGTGTGGAAGGGAAATGATAAGTATTCGTGTGTATATCGTTTTATTATCGCCATCTGAAGACAAAATGCAGCAGATGCTTTCCTAATGAATTGTGCAAAAAAAAAAAAAATGGAGACTGTTTATTAACAAAAAGAAAACGGAAATAATAATCTTTAGAAAACCCTCCTTTACCTGCAGTACTTACCAGATGAAAGTTTGATCACATAAACTGCATTAATGCAAACTCATATAAATGTCTCAGTTCCTATATTGATGATCATATGAATTCCATAAGAGGTTGTTAAAGTTCTTGCTGACTCAGCAGGTAGACCTCTGAGAGGAATTATTGGTTAAAGTAAAAAAAAATTGAAGGATATGAGTTTTCAAACTAAACAGTCTCAAGCTCGTGTTTGTCCTGTGCTTGATTATACTGTTGTGGTTAGAGGATGTGTGAATCAGTGCATAACAGTGCTGGGTGTGCACAGATATGCACTGAAGTTGGCTATAGTGAGGACATGGGATGGGAATCGTGTGAGGCTGGTTGGAAGATATGTAAAGCTCGGTTATGGACTTAGTGTGGGAGAAAGTAGGTTGACGAGACAAATATTTATCTGGTATAAACAAATTATCGGTTGTGGGTCCAAAGATGTGTGCACATTGTTCTGCATCCCAGGGTTTGGTCAGGCTTTTTTAAAAAAAAAAAAAAAAAAAAAAAAGATGAAAAGGTCAACAATTGTTTGTTTAGAGTGTCTGTGTTTGCTCGGAGCAAAGGGCAGCGGGCTGACAATATACAGACTAAACTGAAACTGTATATTTTTATGATGATAAAAACTGCATATGGTATGGAGAGTTATGTTGTATGTAATTTGTCTAAAAAGCAAATTGTTGTTGGCTTGTTAAATAATATAGAAAATGAGTTCCACTTTGTTTTCTACTGCCCTTTTTTATTGTGAAACCATGCTTGTGCCATGCTTTGTTTAGTCAGATAAAAAAAATAGATATTGATTTTGTTAATATGGATGATGCACAAAGACTGAGTTGGCTGGTTACATATGAAACATGCAGTTATCTGTAGAAAGCCTGGGTGAAGAGGGAAAAAAAAAGCTCTGTATCGAGATAACCCATAGATGTGTAATAGTTCTTTAAGTGAACATGTCATTTGGGATTTTTTCTTCTTATTTTGTGAGCGTTTCTTCTCTTCTCCTTTATCCCCATGCTTTGTATATGCAATACCAGAAGATTATTATATATTTTATATAATAGTGGTGTCTTCTAATCTCGAGTGGGATGGGCCAAATGTTTGGCATGACACAGAAATATAAATAAAACTAAACCGTGCTGTTGTTACAGTAATTACAGGGCCCTGTTGTTGCCACCTTGCGGCACTGAAAATATGTTAAGTGCTAGTATCTCTGCAAACACGTTAATACTTGTTTGTGCCGATCCATTAAATAAAGCTTGCCTCATCACAGCTGTTCAGGATATACTGTATTAGCGTCGCGGCAAAACAGAGTGTGACAGTGAGTCACAGCTTCAGCTAAATGAATAAAACACCTTGCCTTTCCTGTTACATGCTGTGCAAAACACTACCGCTACCACTGCTTACCAGAAACAGACACATCTGAGTCAGAGCAGACAAGTGAGTGAGGGAAGGGATCACAGTGTGGAAATACATCCTGAACGTGTTACCCACTCCGGAAAGTTAAAGACGCAGGTCTGGACTGGAGAAAAGTGAGAAGTCAGACTTTCTGTGTGGATTCCACGCCTTGAGAAAGCTGACGTCATGTGCTCTGTGCGTTACTCAGATGTCAGACATAAACAGGGCACAGCAGTCTGCGGAAGATGATGACAGGTTATATGATGCACTACTGAGTACTGTTGTTTCAACCAACACACGCACACTCCCAAGTACATGTAGAAACTTCTTCACGGGGAGTACAGATAAGTGGGGGAGGGTGGCATTCGATTCCCCAGGTGGACCAAGCAGCAGAACTGGGCTGTGAGTGCGTCCATTTCTACCTGCTGGGAGAACTGGAGGGGGGCGGGGGTAGGGGGAGGGAAGTCCTGTGAGTTTTGAGCTTCTCCCCCTCAGTCTGTAGAAAATGTTCCATAAACAGCTCTCGTCCTTCAGGCAGCCAGCTTCCATAGGTGGATCAGTGGCAACTCAAACAAACGAAGGAAGCACCGTGGGAGGAGGAGGCTGGATGCTTACAGTATTCTCAGACAAACACACAGCGTTCCTTACTGTAGGAACTTCCTGAACACCTCACAGTGGCATAAGCACAGACTGAGAGCTTAAATAATATCCCCCATATTCAGATTCTGTCGTTTTATTAAGCGGAGCAAATTGATAAGTAATGCATTTGTGAGGAAATGAATGGGGAATTCCTCAGCGAATAATGTGGTTTTGCATATTGTAGAGTGCTTATTAATTCCAAACGCATCTGTAAAATTTGCCAAATGTGAGTAAAATTATGATTTGTGTCGGGCTGCCAGCAGTTAAAGACAAATGCAATTATTCTCAGTGATTTATAATCATCTTTGTACTGTCTTACTTTATATCTATCAATGTAAAAGTGCTTGTGAGTGGTAATAGTATGAAATATGGCATTTTAGCAGGGCCAGATTAACCTACTATGGTGACAAAGATTATAATGTATGTCGACCCCCCCACCCCCCCCCTCCCCCACCACCACCTTCTGTTTCTTACTGTGCACTGTGCATTTGTGTGTCAGTAATTAGTGTATCGTTTGTGGTAATTTGATTATGCCCACAAGCACAAAGCGCAATATATTCTGAAAGGCCATAAAACTAGAATTTAACTCTGGGCTCTTCTCCAAAGTGGAGCCTCAATATTAGGCAATAAGGCACGTGTCACCTTAAGGTCTCTATAACTTCAGTTTATAATGTAGTTTAAAAAGGTAAGTAAAGTTTCTCTTACAAACAAAATTGTGATTACTCAAATAACTGCACTATTTACCACACAGTGAAACAGGTCCCTTGAGGGTATGGGACCCCTGGGAATTTGCAGGCAGCCTCGCTCTTAAGATATGGCACACTATATTAACTAACAATGCTGAACTAAAATAGCAACATTACCGGACTTATACCGAAACAATGGGCTGAAAAACATTAAAATGCCCAGCATAGCTGAGGGGAACTGCAGAGTTGGTGGCAATTCTTTAAGGACGTTTCCCTATGAGCCATTTTTTACATTACGCTGCACATACTCATTTGATCCATTGTTCATATATATATATTTATATATATATGATTTTCTTAACTGGCTTTATGCATGAAATGTATTTGGGAAGCTCAGATGTCAAGGTAGCAATCAAATTTGATGAATCTGTCCATCTTCTTGGGTTTCTACTGATTTGCTGCAATCATATACTCAAAAGCTTGACAAATATTAAGCACATCAACATATTTTATCTTGGATGAGAATGGTTGCTGAGCTATAAAAAGCACTAAACACATTTAAAAAAGTGGTATAATATATAAAGTGGAAAGCATCCAAGTAAACCAAGCTGTCATCTAGGTTTCTTTGCCAAAGTCGGAGCTGCCCTTTCCAAATTTAATGCAATATATTAACTAACTGTGAGTGTATGTTAGAAGAACTTGTATGTGTGTGTTGTGGATGTTTCTTTCTGACCGAAACAAGAGAAACGGTCTAAATGGACACTGCTCATATTTGTCATCTGAGAAGCTATTAGCTAAAAGAGACGCACATATGTTGTGTAGGGGCATAATGCAATGCTTTTGAATTACTAAACACAGCTGGCAGGTTTAAAATGAACTGTGATTATCCAGAAAATGTAATATCACATACAGCCATTCATATTTCACCCTATTAGCAGTGGGTTCTTATGAAGGTGAAGTTAGTTGATCAGTGTTTGAGTCCTTATCTCTGTTAGAAGCAAAGGCAGAAGTGGCATGACGTTGATAGGGGGGAGGTAAGGTTGGATAGTTGTGCACTCGACACCACAGACTGTCATCTCTTAGCAACAGTCAATGCTATTTTAAAAGTTTACAATTTAAAGTGTACATATTATGAACATTTCCAGCTTTATATTTTTGACCTAGGGCTCTAGTGGAATATGTTGGCATGATTTACAATTTTTAAAAAAACTTATTTATCTTATCCTGGCTCTTTATGTAGCCCCTCAATTCAGCCTCTGTCTAAAATAGGCCAGTTGAGCTCCTGTCTCTTTAAGCCCCCCCTGCCAAGGAGCCCACTCTGATTGGCCAGCTGTCCGCCAGCACCGTATGCTACACAAACAAACAATAGTAGTATGATTCCACTTCTTTTTTCTCTTTCTTTCCTCATATGGAAACTTCTCAAATATATCTTTACATGTTCGAGCCCGAATCTGATCCGAAACATGCAAGTAGACAACGTGAACAAGCTTAGCAACAAAACTAAAACTCCTGGGTGTTTTCTTTTCTTTTCTTTGCTACAACCTTTCTCGGTCTTGCATGTTAGCTAACTAAGATACTGTTGTGTAACCAGTATGAATGAATCAGAACTCTGCAGCTATGTTTTAGTACAATGATCTTGTAATTGCCAATTGCAACCACAGCAACAGTCGCTGTTTACTAAAATTTACACAGGTTCCGTTACAAAGTTGTTGTATTCTCTATAATCTTAACTTAAACTTAACCAAGTAGGTTTAGTTACCTGAACTTAACCATAACTTAATTGTGTAAATTGTTGTTTTAATCATCATATGGATCACTTATGAAGACTAAACAATTAAATTACACATTAAGGGTTTTGAGTGTTATTTATACGTATCAATTTCATCTCAAATATGCCTCATGATCAGGGAGATAACACATATAGTTTGTCTTCAGGTTGGTTCTAGGAAAGACCATGAGGTTATTAAAGTCAAAAGGGTTTACCACCCACTGATAGACCCCCCTGGGTCCATTCTCTAGGGAGCACGAATGTGATCAGTAATATCACTACAATCTCTATATTAGACTTTGAAATTTTAGCCTGACAGTGAAGCTTATAGAAAAGGTCAGGGGGTCACCACCATTATCAAGAATTGTCCTCTGGGGACCATTAAAACCTAGATCACATTTCCCAACAATCTGGCGTGTAGCTGTTGACATGTTTCGCTCTGGATGAACAGACCTACTGAGCAACCGGCAGATATCACCATCCATCCATAGACTTGGCAAAAAAAATCTCCATACACCTCCTCTCTGAGGGAAGCATCATACATCCATGACCTGCGAGCACCTCTGGATCAGTGCCCTTTCAAAGATCATTTTCATGACATTTCTGCTTTATTAGACAGTTCACCGTGAGACGGGATGTAGGGGGAAAATGGGAAATACAGCAACAAAGGTCTGAGCTGAATTTGTATCTGAGTCAGAAACATTTACAAGTGCTTTTTATGGAGATTTTTGGCCCGTGCCCCTCTTACAGTCCCTGGCATGAGAATTAGTGCCCCATTTCAGGTTTGAACAGCAGCTGAGCAGATTTTTGTATTTGCCAGGAAAAAAAAAAAATGACCTGAAATAAATTCCAAAGGGAAAGTGTCTGTGCTCTAATTCCTGTGATGACAAACTGCAGGTAAAAATAAAGTTGACAGCAATCTGATGGAATGTCTGAGCTGTTTAGTTTTGTGAGACATCAAAAAGACGAATGATTGTATGTGACAAATGTCAATGTGTGGGATATGTGGAATTCTAAACAAATGATTATGAACTGCAGCGAAAGACAAGCAGGGACAGAGAGAAAAGTGTGCAAATTCTATGGATGGGACACACACACACACAGTGTATTCTACACACTTCTCACAGCTCACACTTTCATGGTTGAGTCTTGGTGACAGGTCATGAAAGGAAAGAATGTTGAGAGAGATATTTATCAGGTCTGAAAGATGAGAAACAGCGGCAACAATAAGAGGAGGGAAGAGAAGAAGGTAACAACAGGTTTGGTTAAAGGAACATTTTTTCTGTTGGATACACTCATGGCAGCAGGATCACATGGAATTAAACACATGGGTTGGCAACAGCTTGTCTCAGCTTGTGACCTCACACAGAGTTTATGTTTTGCTGGATTCTGAAAGGTGATGAGATGGGCTGATTACCTCTTACCTGCTTACTGATGAACAACTTTAACTGCAAATTGCTGTTGGGGTCTTAATATGATCGGGATGATGAGGAAAAAAGCAGCACAGACGAGATATTTACTCTGAACAATGGCCTATAATAGTCTATGATGTTACATGATTATTATTCAGCTTTTTTTTTTTAATCAAATCACATTGTTTCCTTATGACATACAGAACCAATCAAAAGTTTAGACACACCTACTCATTCGAGAGTTTTTTTCCACTGTTTTCCACATTGTAGAACAATACTGAACACATCAGAACGATAAAATAACACATGTGGGATTATGTATAATAACACTGTGTGTATTTAGATTCTGCCAAGTGGCCACCTTTTGCTTCGATGACAGCTCCGCTATGTGAGGGCCGTTCGGACCAAGACGCAGAGTGATGGAGTGCTGCAGAGTATCAGATGATCCGGCCTCCGCAATCACCCAACCTAAACCTGACTGAGATGGTTGGAGATGAATCGGACCGCAGAGTGAAACAAAAAACAGCCGACAAGTGTTCGGCATATGTGGCAAACCCCTTCAAGACCGTCGGAAAAGAATTCCAGGTGACGACCTCATGAAGCCGGCTGAGCGGATGCCAAGATTGCGCAAAGCCGCCGTCGAGACAAACGGTGGCTACTCTGAGGAGTCTAAAATATGAAACATATTTTGGTTTCTTTAACACTTTTTTTTTTTGTTTACTACATTCCATAGGTGTTATTTAATAGCTTTGATGTCTTCAGTATTGTTCTACAATCTAGAAAACGGCAAAAAATAGAAAGAAAAACCCTTGAATGAGTGTCTGGAACTGTATATATGGCGCCAATATGATTCTTTTAATCATTTGAGAGTATTTGAATGCCTTCCAATTCAAATATGAAATAAAATAGAAAATTACAAAGGCGGGATTCTTGTGTTTTTGAAGCGATAGCACATACTCAAAAGCATTTACTGATTAGACAATATTAGAGTCAATAGACTACAAAATCTAATCTAAGTTTTCTATTACAAAGTGAAACGTTCCCCCCCAGCAGTGGTCAGTGCTGACACTCACGCCGCAGCATTAATGAACCGTAGCAGCGCTTTTCACTGGCGCCTCAATTAGTCGCATATTTGCGGAGGCAACACATTTTCTCTGCCATAAACCCGTACGGTTGGGGACACCGCGTCTTTACTGTACACCTGCAGGTGCGACGGGCAGCTCTGTTTGACCGCTCGAAGCCACGTGGATGGATGTGACCTGCATACATATATGTTGTTGAAAACATGTCTTCCCCCACAGAGGGGAGGAGGAGGAGGAGGAGCGGCTCTATGATCAAGCGTGCCTGTGCAGGACTCGGATTCAAGCCCGCTCGACCGATCGCCTGAAGTCATCATATGCAAAAAAACAAAAAAACAAAAACGCTTTAAATCTAAAAAAGATCATCAAGTCCTGACAAGCCACCGGAGAGGCAATCGACACATTTTAAAAAAAAAAAAAAAACACTGTATCCACTGTGTTGCATTGTGCAAAAAAAAAAAGAAAAGTTTTGGACTCTGAAGCGCTGCAGCAGAGAGACTAATGGGATTATCATGAATATCATGTGGTGATGTGGCAGCTACACTGATGACTAGCCCAAGGGTGCGGGAAAACAATTATTGTGCAAAACCACCGAGGGGAGAAGAAGGAGCGTTTTTGCAAAAGCCATGCATTTTTTTCTCTCCCCCTCATCTTCATCATAACCTGTAGAGAGAGAGAGAGAGATGCTCGGCGAGCCGCTGCGCCTTTAATCACTGTCACAGGGTGTCACTCACATGTTTCGGCGGCTTTGACAGGCCCAACATTATCCCTCCAGCCACAGAAATGTAGAGCAGCGACTACGCCGGCGGCTACTGTAAAGTTGATGATCTGTTAAAGTGACTTATTATGATTTCAGATGCCTTATCTATTATGTCAAGGGAACAGGATTTCAATTTAACGGCAAATATAACTTTACAACCGGTCCGGCCCCATAAAGTGTGATTTTCACACTCCCTTTGTTATATGGTGGCTATTATTAAGCAAAGCTCTTGAAGTGAGGAATAAGTGCTTCTCTTGTTCTTTGTAATCCCCCTGATGCTGTGATACGTCCGTCCTCGCCCCCCCTTTTGTGTGTGTGTGTGCATGTGTCGGAGTGACAGTTTCTATTTCACATGTTCAATCGGACATGTAAGGAGGCGTGAAGCACAATTGTTTTGAGATTTAATTATCTGATAACATTGTATGAGGTATAGCTTTTCCAATTATTGTAAATTCGTGTGTGTTGCCCCGTCGTGTCAATCCTGACTCACTGGTCAAGCTTCCTCTGTCTTCTCTGAGCATCTTTTTGGATCCTAAAAACTGATCGGTATCTTCGTCTCGTTCTGTGTTCGTAGTCGACGTCCGCGTATTTATCCTCTTAGTAACAAATCATACTGTCACTTTTTTTTTATTGCTTTTACGTATTTTGATTCCACATCGTCCGCTCCCCTTCTTTGCAACTGTGTGTCTGATCTCAGTCGCACATGTTAAAGTTCATGTTGAACTCTCCGTCCTGCTGTATACCGGTAAGGGTTCTATACACCTACGCCTCTGCTTGTGTTTGCAAATCTTCTCAGAGGGGCTTCCTAACATTTAACTGAACATTTTTGCATCAAAAAATCACAGATTTGACGATTGTTAATGTTTTTTTTTATCATTGAAATGAAGAAATAAGGTCTTTAGGAGAAAGAAATCCACAATGCTCCTTTACCCTCCAAACAGAGGCCTAATGTAAAGGAGCTTGTGTTGGGAATTGTAGTTTACATGGTAAGGGGCACAGAGAGAGAATTTTTTTTTTTTGCTGTAATAATGTGTGTGGCCACTGGGCAAAACTGGAAACAAGGCAGAGTGGCATACATCCATGATTTTAATATACAGAAGGTAAAGGCATGAGCAGCGTGTTTAGCAGAGCAGCAGCAGCAGCAGCAGCGAGAGCTCTGTTAGTGTGTCTACAAGGAAGGCGTTCAGGTACAGTGCAGAGTGTAGGTCACCCGCATTTCGGAAGCACTCGGAGCTCAACACACAATCACTGTAGTTACTCACACAAAACAAGAGGAAAACAGACTCGGAGCCCCGAAAATACGCTTCGAGTCACGGCTACACGCGTCTCGCAACAAGTGAAACACGAGCCGTCACGCGGGCATGTAGACAGCTGGGTTGATTAAAATAGGAGCGTATCTGTTGGCAGACGGGCACGAGACGGACGAGTGAAAAAACAACGGCTGAAAGGCTTCCAGTGTAGACACGGTGTAAAGGCTCAATTTGAACATGTTTCATTGCGAGTCCTGACTCACTTGTCTGCTTATGATTAATTGTAGTTTAACCCTTTGTGCCCACGTGATGCAGTTTCCACCAAAAAATTCACATTCTTTGATCTCAAAACTGTCAAAGCAGAACACACAGACATCACACACTGTAATGATCAATCTTTTTTTTTTTGAGATCATAGAAAACACTCACTTCTTAAACTATGAGATCTTGGTTGTTTATCATTAAAGTTATGACTTTTTCTCCAGTAGAAGTAACACAGTCTGTGTGTGAACAGGAAGTGTCGAGAAGCGAACACAGCATGTAACTCCATGACAGACATCATTATCATCATCAACAACAACAACAAAAACAATGTTGTTTTCTTTCCCAAAAATCACATCACAAACTTGATGTCACTAAATGTTGTGATCCTTGCTGGCTGATATGAAAAATGTAGAGGGATCCAATGCTAATGATCATGCCACTATCAACACTTTTTTTTTGTTTTGTTTTGTTTTGCTTTTCCCACACAAAAATATAAAAATGTACAAAATTTCATTTACATTTTTAGTTTTTTTTTTTTTTTTAATTTTTCTATAGAGCATCTTCTTCTATAAAAATCATGTATAGTGCTGCTCAAATGCATAATGATGTTAGCATTTCTGAGTAGCCTAAAACGTAACATGCCAGTCTGGGTGACACATACAGTGTAATGACTATGCCCTGAACCTATAAACAAAGGCAATTAAAAACAAGCAAAACCACCCTAGGGTTCAAATAGTTCAGGTGTTTTATTTTTGTGTGTGTGTCATCACATGGAAAATTCACTATGTGGTAACAAAGGATTCAATGTTTAAATGAAGCAGCCACACATCCGTGCCGGATGAAACAAAGCGATGTGATGTCGAAGCGTCGAATGATTTCATACCGTGGGTTTCTAATTTTAGAACGAAACGTCTGTCTGAGAATATTTTTTTTTTTTTTTTTACCTTGTCGCACTTTGCGTCTCAAACCGTCTCTTCCTTCTCGACATCCCATAACAGCCTTTAATAAACCCATTACTGGTTTCTCTCGGAAATGCTTATTGGCATAGTGGAGGGATTTATGCATGAAACATGTGAGGTTACAGGCTTCACACTATTTCACACTGGATATGTTTGGTGACAGCCAGCTGTAATGGATTCAAAGGTGTGAATCCGTACGGATTTACTATAGGGAAGTAATAAAACATGTTGCCTCTTTTTTTTTTCACGGGGAGTGGGTGACCCAGCTGCAGACCCCGAGAAGATGAACAGTCTTTTTTGGCTTATAGCAGGAATGCAGACAGATTTCACATAATCACAAATGTGCAGCTTCAATCCGACACATTTAAAAAAAAAAAAAAAAAGGGCTGCAGAGGTTTTACCGTTTATGCTTTGCAACTTTATTATCAATCAAAAACTTTCTGCTGTCCTTTTCTGATTTTAAGAGCTTCATTTATTATTTCAAAACAAATATTTAACTTGTTCATTTGTTCATATTGGCTACCATATTATTTTATTGACTGTAGAAAATGACATTCTCTCCTCCTCCTCTCTCATATAAGGTTTCCCCAATTATTTGTATCTCTTGTTACATCTCTGTTTAATCCCTCATTTCACTGTATCTGTGCTCGACTGCTTATTAAACTTAACTTCTTTTTTTTTTTACTTTCTTCTGTCTCGTCAAAATGTGTTTTTCAAAAGACCATTGTGATTTCTGTCTCTTACCCTCGCAGTGTTCATTTATTTCACTCTGCGCTCCGCTGCTATCAGTCGTATTGCAATTAGAGTAAACATGCAAAGCTGCTAATTCCAATGAGCCTCGAGCATGACGATGTGTGACTAGATAGTCATCAGCACACTTGGAAAAAAAAAAAAAAAGAAGTGGGAGAGTCTCCTGGGCTGAGTATAAAAGCCATTAAACCACTGGAAGATTTATTTCTAAAAACACTGTTATGAAATAAAAAGAAAAATTAAAAGGTCACGACCTGCGGTTCCTTTGCGCAATATCTATCGAATCTAAATGCAGCAGTCTCCTGAGGTGTTACTATGTCAACCAAGGCCAAGGACATAAGTTACATGTTACATTCCATCATCTTTATGAATATTTTTTTCTTTTTTTTTGTGTCATTTTCTAAGAACAACTTCTACACTTTATTGAAACCATGCAGACTAACCTCAGCTGCAAAAAGATTCTTTTATTGTATCTCTCAGACTGGGTGAACATCTCCACTCCTCCTCCCCTCCAGGGAGATGTCACTATAATAAAGTATAATCATAATAATAATAATACAGGATGTTGAAGAAGAATAATATACATTAAAATAAAAGAATAAAAAAAAAAAAGCGATGAGTAATAATTTAAAAGCACAACAAAAAAAAAAAGTAGGACATGAAATAAAATACTCCTTCAGGGTAGTGATGCGTTCACTGTGAGCGCGAGCCGCATTTGAATCTTTTTACTTTTTTATATTAAACTTTGTCTGTTTAACATTTCTGTCTTTACTTCTTACTGTATATATATATATATATTTTACCTTTACTAGCAAATCTGAACTGAATTCAAACTAGTTTAAGCTCAGTCATGCACAGTATTTGATATACAATTCTACAACACTGGCTTCAATCCCACAGCTTGGCGCGTCACTATCAGCCAAGCCAAATGTTAACCATTACAAGCGTGTGAACGTGCGCTTGTTTATACTTTAATGTCAAAAGAATAGCTTAACGTTTTAGGAAATACTCAGAGCCTATTTATTTCCTTGGAGAGTGAGATGAGAGGATCCGTATTCCATCAATCAAACTCGATTTGTATAACACCTCCTGCAATTTAGTGCAAGTGTTTCCCCACATATTAAACTCATGTGTGCGTTAAGTACAGCTGGAGCCAGAGGGAACAGGTTAGCCCTTTCTCCGTCTGAGAACAAAATAAACTCCGACACCACTTTAAGTTTGAATTACCACATTGGATCTTGCATGTTGTAATCCATACGTAAACAGAACGGGGCTGCAGAACGGTTAATGGGCTGCATTTATAAGTCTACCGACCACTCAGAGTGCTTTACAATGCACGCCGACATTCACCCCTTCACACGTTAGCCATACGGTGATGGCAGAGGCTGCTGTGCAAGGTGCCAACCTGCTCGTCAGGAGTGATATAGTGCTTTACAATGTTTCTAATGCGCACTCACCCATCCCCACACACACACACACACACTGACAGTGGAGCTATCAGGAGCAATTTGGGGTTCAGTATCTTGCCTAAGGGGCGCTTCGACATGCAGACTGGAGGAGTCTGGGATTTCGCCACCGATCTTCTGATTAGCGGACAAACCAGCTCAACCTCCTGAGCCGCAGCCACTTCACACTGATACCCCCCCCCCCCCCAAAAAAAATGACAGTAAGAGTTCACACTTCTTGTACCTCTTGGTGAATAGGGGTGACAATCTCATTGACTGCGCACAGTTTCCTGGAGTCTTATCATTGCGATAACATTGTAAGGTTTGCACAGAGAGCAAGACCTGTCCATCACCATCAGTATTAGAGAGGATAGACTGCTATTCATCTGGAAATATTACAGCATGTAATAACCCCCCACTTGAAACATCTAATTGTCATTTTTTAATGTTTTTTTTTTATCTGCGAACAAATGAATCAAACCAGATGCGTGATGTGTTTATTAGTGAGATTCAGGTGTAGGTGTATTTTCTAACCGATGCCCTAGTTCAGACCAATTTAATTAAAAAAACACGGCTCTCTCGTTCATTTGAATGGGGGGCAGTCACCCCGCAGCTGGGGTTGCCAAAGTAGAGCTCTCTCTCTGTCAAAACAACACAGGGTCAGATCAACTTTTGCCACGACAGGCACTGAGCTGACCGATTAAACATGTGCACAAGCACATTCCTGGCGGATTACTTTGCGCCACGAAGGCCGGTTTTTCTACTGTTTACCTCACCATTGTCACAGTGAAAGATGGCATTGTTCGCTGTGATGAATTAAAACCTTGGTTCAGTGTGTTATTGTAAACCTCCGTGCGGTGGTTTTGGTGTCTGAAAAGCTTTCACACAGTCACAGACCTGTTGTAGAAACTGGGCTTTCTGTGTTGTATTTCACGTATGACCGATGCAACACGCCCCCCCCCCAACAACACGGCTCCTCGTATCCTTGTAAATCTACTGGAGATAAGAGAATAAACAGCTCTTGTAAATCCCAGCGAATCTCAAATAGGTTGCGACCCATTTTTTTTTTTTTCTACAACAACAACGCTTTCAATCAGCGAAGTAAGCGAAGGGGGCTGCTGTTCATCATGTGTCGGTAACAAATAAAGCACGTCTCCAGCTTTGAACTGCAGCACATTACATTATGTTCACTTTTAGAGTCATTTTTAGCCAAATGACTAATAACTCTATTAGCCCTCCCCTTACTAATGGATAAAATGACCCCCTGCCCTCAAATACAATCCTAAACGGTGTTTATGAATCGATTTTATTCTTACATGAATGAAAAAGAAATGAGCAAAACATCCACTGCACCTGTTAACAGCCTCCTAGTGAAAAATCCGGCCTCTGGTTGAACCTAAACGCTGATCGCTGACTCATAGGCTGAACAAATTGGGAAAAGAAAAAATCAAATGTGTGATCAAAATGTGTGTACGTGAGACCACAGTGAGGTAAACAGACTGAAAACAAAAGCAACCAAATTGAATATAGACGTAGAGAATTTGGGAAAGTGGGAGATGTTCGTCCTCTTTACTCATTCAGACGGAGCTGTGTCACGGCCGCTGTCCATCTCCCCGCTTCAAAGCCACATCCACTCAGCATGTCTAGCATTTCTCCCCGCTCCTTCCTCCGACCAATAATTATCTCAATCAGAAGATAAAAAAAAAAAAGGAGCAGAGGGGCCGGGGCTAGATGTGGGCCGATCTCTTTAAATCTTACATAATCCCTCTTGTTTCCCTGAAGGGGGGAAAAAAGAACTAGAATCTGGAGTCAAAAGTGCACACGGGGTGTTTTAATGACAGACACGAGCCCAAAAGTTTGGAGCTAGCCAGTGGCGTCTCATTAATATATACACACAGGCTGGAGCCGGTGTTAAAGGATGACTACCTGCTCCTATATTCCACCTCAGTCAGTGGCTGATGTACTGCGGTTGAAACGGGCGGTGATGGGGAAGGAGTTTAAGAGAGCCGAGTGGCGATTGATGTTATAATGATAGCGAGTTTCTCCCAAAGGCTGCTGTCTTGCGCGCCGGAAAGCTGGTGGGCCTGAGTAGAAATCTGCTGAGGATTCGACACGTTTTCTGAGACTTGTCAGATGATGAAGATATTTTTGCGAGGGCTAAAGTCCTCACACAGTTGTAACATATACAAGAAAAAAGATTGCAGAGCTGTAAGTACTTGAGCCTAGTCTGATGTATGATGCAAGGAGCTTCTTTTTTTTCCCCCTCACAAAGGGTGAAAAGTGATTAATATCTTCCCATAACTTTAATCCTGGTTTTTTACAAAAATGTCACATATGAAAAAGAAAACTTCACAAATAAAACAAAGGATGCAGTGCGTAGCCGCAACCTCACCCTTAATGAAACAAAATGTAGTGAAAACGATCAATATCTGCAGAGCGTCGCATTAAGTTAGGGCTTCTCTAACTGAATTCAGTGTGTGACAGGTGGAATAAATAGCAACACAATGCATTAAGTAGGTGTTTTTTTTTTTTTTGAGTTGCTGTAATTTGCTGTAATCCAGGCAAGCTAACAGCAGGCAGGCACCGCATTATGTGTTCAGAAGAATTGAAACAGCCACGTTTGACATGACTGTCTGCTAACTTCTTCACAATAAAATACACCGCATTCGATTTGATATTCCTCTCACATGTTGAAACGTGTCAGTTTGTCCTATAAAGAAAATACAGTCCTTAAACACATCACCTGATTTCACTTAACATCATATCTAGTTCATGAGGGTTTAACTGCCCTGAAGAGCTGACGTGATTTTCAGACACTGCTGTGTTATGAAGCGCCATGTTGTTGGATATATGTGAGCAGTCAGAAGAATCCGGAATTCCTAGCCGTAGTCATGACTTGGACGTCCACATGGACGCCATTCACAAACCAAAAATCTCATAATTATGACATAAACACAGCTTTACTTACCTCTCCACTTGAAGGTCATACCATGCCCTGCGTTGGCAGGAATTCTGGTTTATTCTAGTAGGTAAATAGCATGTTGCACGTTCATCCAGTATGAACATAATTCCTATAACTGTGTTGGGAATGGGATGTCGTGTAATCAAAGTTTTTGGGCTGTACAACTTTCAGTCTTACAGGTTTACTGTCTGCCCACTGCTCCGGAATAATCCACAGCAGTTTATTTCCTGTTTCTGTGACATGTTGGAATATTATAGATTGTTCTGAGTGAAATGATACAGTCACTGAGAAAACAAATACACATTTTGCATCTCATTTCCACATTGGTGTTGTGAGAGGGCTCAGGTTTAGTCAGTCTTGGTCGTGGTCCTATTTTAAACTTGAACTTAGTATTTAAGCTTAGAGGTAAAGAGGTTCTTTACATAATAATAATAATAATAATAATATATTCTGAAAGTATGTACTAACCTCCATCACACTGTTGCTCCAAAGGGCAGCAGGCCTCTGCAGTCAGGACCTCTTCACTCTGGAACAACCTGGCAGAGAAGGTAAAGAAGGCAAAACTAGTTCTTCATCTTCATTTAAATTCTCCTAAAAACACAAAAAACAATTTTGTTTTCTTAAATTGTTTTCTGCTTTTAGCGCATGTGTTATTTTAATTTCATCTCTTAAATGTCACTTTTACATGTGTTGGTTTTATGTCTTTTGTGATACATTTTGTGACTTGTTTTTTTTTTCAAAGCTGTTATTATCATCATCATTCTTATTGTTGCTCTATACTGAACAGAAGAGAATAGATTTCAGCACATGGTTTGACACTAGTGTGCTTAAAGTGCTGCACAGCCCGATATTATACAGAGTTCAAGGTTGTATCCTGACTTTTGCATGCCTCCGAGCGATACTTGTGAATGCGTGTGTGTCCGAGTCAAAAGAACAAAGGGCAGGAACTTTTCTGCATGTTTTTTGGTATTTTCATGGACGTTAATATATTTGCATGCCGTTAGGTATGCTAATGCTGTGTGGTTCACTACAGTGGAGTCATTTCAAAATGGCTTTTCGCCTGTTGGAAGTTGTTACAAAACAGAAGAGAATCACGAAAACAAACTATTTCCTCCAGTGGCAAAACGCAGCAAAAAAATTTCAGACGTCGGATAAAAAGGGAGGGACACAGAATTGGATTTTCTCATACCTACCAACAGTTTCAGCTGCATGTTAAAATGGTCAACCTATTGTGCAGGCAACTGATTAAATAGCAATTGTAAAAAAAATAAATAAAAAAATAAAAGAGGACATCTATTTCTCAGGGGTTGCAAGTGCCAGACAGGCAGCGTGGCTGAAGGCTGTGTCTGGGCTGAGGACAGCCGCTGGACAGCCTGCCCGGGGGACATGCAGGCCAAACATCACCAGAACTGAACGCTGTCAGCATTGCAGCACAGGCAGCTGGAGAAACAGTGAAATAAAACACCTTTCTGCTGAGCATCCTTCGGATTCAAAGGGTAACAACCTTCTTCTCTTTCATGCCATGGAAACAGGGCTGACTGACTCCCTCGCAGCCTGTACCCTGAACGCTCAGCTCAGCACTGAGAAAGTTCATTTATAGGAGACAGTTATGTAACCCTACACTGTTGCTACATTTGGATCCGGATGATATACAGTATACCTAACAGTCTGACGTGTTCAGTACCTGAGCAAGGCGATAGGAGCCTCGCGGAGCCTTGTTAATCCGGTTTCACTTCATAAAAAAAAAGAGATTTATAGCTCAATGAGCAGCTGAACAATCCTGTCGCTAAACTGTGTTTGCAGTTGTGCCTTCACATCTCCGGCTGCGTTGAACTCCAAAAGTATTGAATACATTTAAAAAATGAAAAAATTTAAAAAGTAAACTATGAAATAAAGAGAAAAATTTACATTCAAATTCAACCCCTTATTGTAAAATTCTCTTTTTCTTATCAACATAGCTATTATTATTTAGAAATGTTCCTTTTTAATGCCTTTCAATTATTTCCTCAAGACATTCTTTCCTACTTAAGATGTGTTCAGAGTGAATAGAACTCAAATTTTAGAAGTGGTGCAATTACATGTATATATATACATATATATAAACTCAACACAGACGTGCAGTTTTTCCTTTGAGGCTAAGATAAGTCCATCTTAGAAAAATGATGAGCAAAAATTTAAGGTTATCTCAAGGCACCTGAGTCATGAGCGTTCAAAGACAAGAAGAAAAGCAAAGAAGTCTACAAGTAAAGTGCACGGTGAGTTCTGAGGTCTAAGAAAAATCCATAGTTTCTCATTTAAGTAGCTCAATCATGTGATTATTTATTTTATAAAAATAAAATGTATTTAACAAGGGCCCTTTGGAGTTCCACACTAGCATCAGCATCCTTTACATACAACACAGCAAGCTGTATTTTAACACCACGAGCTATTAATATGTATAACTACACTCTGCTTTGGTACGAATAACTGCAGAAAGACAAATATCATCCTTCATACAGCTGGAGGATAACTGCAAGCACATTTACATTGACCCGGGAGTTCATGACTTCCTCTACTCCTCGTGTTTCACTGGAATCGTTTCTTCGATTTTTCTGGACTGTGGGACAAGCTGCAAGGACGCCGTTTTAATCACTCCTGAATAAACAAACAACACGATGACGGTGCAAGAAACAAGTCCCGTCGCCACGCACGGATGATGCTGGGTGAGACTGACCACATGTTTTCCCATAACTGGAGACGTCTGCGTATCTTCATTTGTCAACGCTGATTTCGACAATCCCCGCAATCGTGCCGACAAGGGCGGTCACACGGGGGGGGGGGGAAATAAAGCGGGCGTCACTTCAGCGTTGTGACATTTCACTAACTGGAAGTGATGTTTCTGTTGAAGCCCTTGTGTTGGTTTAAAAGCGAACGAGCGGCCGTGATCCTGGAATAATTTGAAATTGGACTATAAAAGCGCTGTCTTATGTGAGCGAGGCTGATAATTAGTGCTTTAATTAATTTTCATTTGCATGGAAATATCAAACTGGAATTAAAAGGATTGCCTTCAAATGCGGTCGTCTTTAATGTGGATACTTCAATTACTACATTTCTGTGTTAGGAATAGTGAGAATGTTGAGTCATTTGAGGCTCCATTAGTCATGTTTGTGTCTCATTTTCCATTCCGGCTGCTTTTCTTCCTGTAATTACAGCAAAAAAAAAAATGTATTTTTTCTTCTGTTCTGCGGCAAAAATTAGTTAATTAATATCTTGTTCACTCTGAAGTTGCGATATCACACACCCTGTGACTTATTAACTTAGATACAAACGCGCCAAACTTCTCCTGCGCAGTACCAACACAACTAAAAACTGGAGCAACACGCCAGACAGAAGTGCGCTTAATAAATACAACTGCATAGTCCCTCTCTTTGAATCGCCTAATTGGATCACAAAGAAATGTGGATTTCTGGTGTACTTCCTTATCTTCTGATGAACCAATTTTCATAATTGTGACCCAAGGCACACATGTGAGTTTAAACACAGGGGAAATGTTGAGTGGGAATGATTACTCTTTCTCTGGCGCTTTGCATTTTAAAAAAAAAACTTCACCGGAGTCGCAGACAGACTCCGGCAGGAATGTGATTATATCAACAAAACGGTGTCAGGTGCAAATGGCTTTGAGCTGCCCCACAACAATACCAGTTGAATTTTCAACACTTGAGATTTCCTCTGGGACAGGCATTCCATATTACCGATCTATAAAAAGAAGCAAATTGCCTGCTTGCACAACCAAACCGACAGGGCCTCTGGGCTGCTTCTCGTGGTCGCTATTAAAGCTCTGGGTGGTGTTTTTCCTTGCAGGGCTTGACAGGCAGACTTCAGACTACTGCCCCCACCCTGCCCGCTGGATGCCAGGATCGGCTTTGCGCGGAGCCCAGGTTGTTCGCTACTTACTTGACACAGCCCTGAGAGGTGCATGGGAACAAGATACAACTGTGTACATAAGTATTTCCAACTTCTGTACACATCTCTGCAGTCTGTGCGACTCTCTCCCTTAGACGTGTAATTCGAGCCTGGAGGGAGAAGGCACTGGGAGAGGAGTTAAGTACTGCCTGCTGATGAGGACACTGAATGAATGTTGAGCAGATTTCTCTGGAAAGGAATACATGTTGTAAATGTTTGTGGATGTGCTGGTGTATTTCATATGTTTTTTTCCCCACTCTTTTGAGAATTATAGCCCTTAAAATACTGAGAGCATCATGGGACACTCAAATTTTCCACTGACACCAGAGCTGGTGAAATTTATGATGGTGTGTTGGCAACTCCTTAAGGCAGATTGACCCGCTGAACTGGTGCAGATGGAGGAGGAATCACTGTTGTAGTGTAAGGGATCAGGGCCATCCCCCACATCCCCCACCACCACCACCACCGCCATAAAAGCATACATTCATTTAAATTTAGTTCGACAGAAATAAATCTCAACTCAAGGTCCACTTATGAACTTCTTGTGGAGATTTCAAATGCATCTTACAAACTTTATCATGGGATCCGAGGAGTTTGTTCAGTCTTTTTCACTCTCTGACAAAGATCATGAGATTCATTTCCTTCACAGAAAAGTAGCAAATGAACCTTAACATAAAAAAAATTTGTTTTACAACAATTTCCATGTTTAGAGATGAACCTTCATGCTCTATATTTTCTGAAAATTAAATCTCATTACATGCCAGTCTAAATGCTGTTTCAGAGCCCTCTATAAATTCTGTCTCCAGGAAAACACATTTTATGGAGAACTATTAAATCTGTTGTATTATTATTATGATTTTATTTCAATTTACCATATTATTTAAAAGTTTTTAAAGATTTCGAGAGTGAAAAATATCAATTTCTGACTTGACATGAAGTGTAACTGCAGTTCGCATAATTCTTCCCAATTTATGGTGTAATGTTTTGTACAAGAACAATCAGGGAACTTTATATCAGAAGTGACAAATAATCATTGGGGGTTGAAACACCCAATGATCATTGGATACCGCCTGATGACATCAACTCTTCCTGGCCAAGGCTACATTCTTTAAAAGTGAATGAAGGAGAAGCATCTTTGACTACTATGTCATTAAAATGACAACATTTTGACACACAATCAGAACATGAATATGTGCCCTTAGGGTATGGGGGCAGGTTAGGGATGTTTTATATGATATTTGTTAATACATATACAGCGCATTTTATGCAAATATTTTTTCTTTCTGAATTTGTTCAGTATTAAAGTCCAGTAGCTACTACTGGAGGGTTAGGGGGTTTACCAAAAAAAGCAGTGTGTTTAACAGGCTGATTCCAGTATTTTTAGATACATTTATTTAGATAGATAAATACTTTACTATTTTAGGCTAACAAAAATTAAATTATACAAAAGACTCATTCAGTAATTTAGAAGTGTTGGGTGGCTAGGGCGTGGTCAGGGAATTAGTCCTCAGTATATTCAAAATCTTGTCTACCGTAATGTTTTCTTTGTTATTTTCCAAAGCATACAATAATACTGTGTGTGTGAGTGTTTGACTGTGTTTTTCTTACCTTCCAAAGAGTCTTTGGTTTCAGTTCATTTAACTTACAGACTTGAAACATATAGTATTTCATCTAAACTGAAATCAGGGCACCAGCACACTTGACTGACAGACTGTTATTAATGTTGAATGTATTTTAATTTTATTTTCATTGTTTGCGAACCATGTTGCTATTCTTATATTTATCATATATATATATGTTATTACAGCTGTCTTCTTTTTTCTTTAGTTTTTGTCCATTTTTATCAAGTTGCACCATTTTGGAATGACAAGACTATATTTCATTGTCATTCCAGTATGACAATACAGATGAACTGAACTGAATTAATTTATAGAAGTGACTGTATTACGGTGTAATGTAATTCAAAGTACGCAATATAATTTGAGAAGTTTAAGTGTCAACAGGTGTCAATTCCAAAGTAATAATAATAAAAAAACGATAAGTGAGATGGGTGTGAACTGGTTGTGTGCTGTCCGTGGGTGACGTTGAGTCATGTCAGTGATATCTGCACAACTGGGGGTCCTAGAAACACTAACTGGGTCTGTTAAGTGTGTGTCAGTCCACAGTTTGCCTCAGCGATACTTGCTGCGACAGCTGCGTCTTCTTCCAGACACTCCCTCCCTCGTCATTGTTGCCTGTTATGACAGACTGCCTACTGAACCTAAATTAGCTTGAAAAGACTCCACTGGAGCTTGCGCACACTTAAGGTTTCACAGCTCTATCTATCTATCTCTGAATGACCTTTTGACATGTCACACACTTATATTTTTCTCTGTTAGCCAATCAATTTGGCAACAACAAGGCAAGATGATGCCAACTTAATTACTGTCAGAGCTGAACATAATACCTCTAATGCTAGGTGTCACTTCCATATGAGGATAACAGGAATGCTTTAATTAGAGAATACCATGGCAACAGTGAACATGTTTAGGTTAGGTACAATGAGGTGAAACAGACAGCTTCCAGTTTGGTGAGATACCTCAAGCTAGTCAAGCAGTTAGGGCTATTGTTAAGATTATCAGTGTGTTAAGAGAATGACAAAGTGACAACAGTAAGGATGCACAGGTACTGTTCCCTGGGCTCCATCTTGTCCTTAAGGTTAAATAAATTCATGCCAAAAAATGTAGGATAACTGCCATTTCTTACAGCTTTCATCTCGCTTATGTAGGTATGGCCATCACTCCATTCTATTGACCATTCTAATTTTTTTGTTTCCTTTATTACTGTTCCAAATATGTTTGGATAACCTGAGTGTTTGTCTACAAACTGTATTATTCTCTAGCCCGCAGCCAGGACTGCCAAGACATCATGCCATTTTATGCCTTTGGTAAACAGTGACAGCAGAGAGATGACAGGAGTCAAAGTTGAACCAGAACTGAACCGAGGAGGTTGTGGTGCATGGCCACTGTCTTAACCCCTAATCCACTAGGGTTTCCCCTGGGAAATAGTTGCATAATTTTGGTGCAGGAATACAAGTTTCCCTTTTTTAAAACTAAAAACAGTCACATTCAAAGACACTGACTTTTAAGAATATCAGAATTATCCATAAACAAGGCTAAGAATGTACAGCCATGCTAACAGCTCTGTGAGTCTGTACTCGAGCTAAATGCTCACAAGAGCATGCTAACATGCCCACAATAAGAATGCTTGCATGTTACTGTTAGCAGGTATAATGTTTACCATGTTCATGGTGTTAGAATGCTAACATTTGCTAATTAACACTAAACGCAAAGTGTGAATTTGAGGGGAATGTCAAAAGTCATGCAGGTAAGTCAGTAGAATTCATGGAGACCATAAATGTTCTCTACAAAATTTCAGTTCATGCGATAGTTGTTGAGATATTTCATTTTGAACCAAAGGTGGACCAAACAACAGAGTGACATAGCCATTCCTCACAAAACTGAGGACATGACCTCAGTGTCCGCCCATGAAGCGGTAGCTACAATGTCATCATAACTGATAAAAATGATGTCCAAAGCTACAGTAATAAAACACAAGTTGTAATAAATTATAGTTATCCTTTATGGGAGTATAGTCTTAAAGTGTCTTGTCCTTAACTTTTACAAAAAGCATTCCTAAAAGGATGAAACTTTGCACAGGGGCAAGCAGAGAGCGTTTTTGACATTCATAGTTTTTCCTAATAGTAGACATATTGGACAGACTTTGTTACAATGGGATTGTTCTTCACATAGTGTAGTGACAGAGGTGTTGAAGAAAACAAAAGGGCAGTCAGGGATGTCAGATAGCACAAATAGTGTTCCATTTGTACCCAAACTGAATTTTAAGCATGCTCATTAGA
This sequence comes from Euthynnus affinis, assembly GCA_029490765.1. Taxonomy (NCBI): domain Eukaryota; kingdom Metazoa; phylum Chordata; class Actinopteri; order Scombriformes; family Scombridae; genus Euthynnus; species Euthynnus affinis. The sequence continues at coordinate 4,084,931 of CM055853.1, read as the reverse complement.
TTGAGCCCAAAAGGAGAGAGCATGAATGTTAGATGCCTAATAGTAAAACTGTAATTAAGGTAGTCCCATTCCGCCACCTGGTCCTGACCACTGCAAATAAGCTTTCCTTATTCTAGGCGACTTCTTGTTCCAAATGAAAACAGAAATTAGTTCGTTTGTTACATATAAAAGCAGATCATCTACGTACAAAGATGTTTTCCACTTCTCATCTATAAAACCCCTCATAGACCTTGAGAGAATGCAGAGCAATAACCAAAGGCTCAATAGTGAGAATAAATAAAAGTGGTGAAAAGGGGCAGCTCTTCCTTGTCCCCGTTGCAGGGGGGAAATAGAAAAATCTAGGGATGTTGGTCGGCACAGAAGCAAGACGCGGCTGATCCAGCAGCTTGACCCAAGCTATAAAATTATCACCAAGGCCAAACTTTCCAAGACCACCAAAAAAAGTCCCTTTCAACTCAGTCAAAGGCCTTCCCAGCATCCAGAGAAACTAGAATGGTTTTTGACAAACCCAGTCCGTCAATATGACTGATGGGAGAATATTTTCCAGTCAGGTGGCAAGCGTCTTGGCTAATAATTTGGTATCCACATTTTAAAGACTAATGGATTGGTAGGAAACTGGCTCCTTAGGGTCCTACTTTCCTTTAATAAAACTGATATGGATGTCTGATTAAAGGTAAGAGTAAGAGTTTTAGCAGCAAAGGCTTTGTTAAAGGCATTGAGTAATACAGGGGAGATTAATTTAGAAAAGCTTTAAAGAACTCAGAGGTAAGCCCATCAGGGCCAGAGGTTTTAGAGCGATGCATACTTTTTATTGCATGTGTTAAGTCTTGAAGCGAGAGAGGCTCATAAAGACTGGCTTTGTGGCTTGCTTCTATTATTGGAATTTGTAGTTTATTTAGAAAGTCACACATTAATGAAGGGTCATCTTTGGACTCCATGGGGCATGGTCAGAAATAACAAGTGCGTTATAGTCACAGTGCTTAACATGTGGCAAGAGTTTTTGGTCCATAAGAAAATAATCGTGAATATGATTGGTGGATGGGGTAGAAGAAAGAAAAACAATGAGTTGATAGATTTTTCAACTGCCAATGATCAACAATCCCATAATCCTACGGAAAAAGATTCTATATTCCTGATTATGAAAATGTTCTATACTCTATACTGAGTTTTTGGGAAATGGTTGAATGGTTGGAAGATCTGTCAACTTTTGGGTTTAGGGCACAATTGAAGTCTTCCCCCATAAATAAACGACTCACAATCAAATTGGGAATTTAAGACCATAATCCATAAATCCATAGACCATAAATCTAACCCCATAATTGTTTTTCATCATAATTGGGAGCAAATACAGTATAAAGAATAGAATTATATGGACAATGTATACCTTACCATCTACAATTAAATACCTACCCTGGCTAGAAAAAGATTAGGAACTAACAAATGGAGTGGTCTTGCTTACTAAAATTGCTGCCCATCTGGATTTAAACTGGAAGCATGAATGGTACACTTGGCCCACCCAACCTTTGTGTCGACGGCTATGGTCTTGTTTGCTCAGGTGAGTCTGCCTTTAATTTTTTGAGATGTGAAAGAGAGAGAGAAAGGTGAGAGGGCCCTTGCCCTTCTCTCCCTTTCTGTACATAACAATGTAGCTGGATGATAATGGGACTTGGCCGGGCTCCCTTTTCAAGTAGTAATTGACTGACGGTATTGGTCAATCAGTAGTGGGTAGGGAAAGTTCTCAGCACGCAGAATGAGCTCCATCATGAATTTAGTGGGACAGGAGCCCTCTGCTCCTTCTGCGATGCCGATGAACGGCAAGTTTTTTCATTGACTTCATTATCCATTCATCGAGGTGCTCCAGTTGAATGCCGTCAAGACTGTCTGAGACTGTGTGCCATGTCAGCTTGCTCAGCTATCACCTGGGCATGGTCCTGGCGGAGTCTGTTTATTTCTTCTCTCATCTCATGGTGCAGGTCTTGAAAACTTGTTGTTGTCTCTGAATGTATGACCTCAATTTATTGCCTCGGTTCTATGCGAAGGGTGTACATTTCTTCCCTGGAGTCTGTCGGGATAGCCTCATGGGAGAGCTGAAGTTCCTCATGAAGAAGTTCCACTGTGAGTTAGCCACCATTCACTATCTTGTCTCACTCGTTAGCTTAACTGTTGTTATTCTCTACACTATTTCTGTCCGAGCAAAGTTAGGTGGTCAGTGAATTTTAAACAACATCACTTCAAAATAATTCAACTATGATCATAGAAGTGTGTAAAGTAGGCTGTCAGGACCTCTGTTTGCCTCATACCAAGGTGCAACCAGAATCCATATACGTGCAGTTGAACCAAAACACTCCTAAATCCTGTTTCTAACACTGACTTTCCAGTGATGGAGTCATGGTAGAGTGATGGTTTCATGCAGACAGTTTATGATAAAGGAAACATTAATCCAGATTAATTCAACAATCATTAGTAATACAGTTCTGTGCAGGACTCAACTGTGTATCAAGGGCAAAAAGGATTAGTTGCAATTTGCATAATAAACAGGCCAAACAAACAAACACAAAACAAAAAAAGCAAAGGTAAATAAACCTTGAAGTGAGTCCTTGTCTGCCTCTGTCCATTTTTATGTATACAATTTATTAATCAATATTTGTGGACCATAATTACAGCTGTTTTGCTTGTTGGGAGGTAATGGAGATTAATTAGTGACCTGCAACAAAAGCTGTATGTATGAAGGGATAATGAGCTCCGCTTTACGCTTTAATTTTTAAGCGATATGCCAAGTCATCTGAGAAAGTGGAAAATTAACTTTAGACTTTTAAATTATGTTTTTTTTTTTTTGTTTGTTTGTCTTTGTTTGCTGTTTAAGACCCCCGGCGGTTCCATCTTCATGGTGAAAGTCTCTCAAGCAGCAGCGCAATAATGAATCAAGTCCTGCCGCGTGAATAGTCTGTCTCAGTGGGACTTTCCCTTACTTAAGGTGACCTTCCACACATAAAAAAAAAAAAAAACAGCATTTAATGTCTCTCCATCAGATGCAATATTTGGATCCAACATTAAAGGAAACACTGAATGAAAGCCTTTAACACTCTGCCAGAAACTTTTCAACTTGTTAATTAGGATTAGATCTTTGTACTTTATTTTCTTTACGTTATCATTTTCGTTTCTCCATATTGTGATTCTACTGCAGCCACTTCTGTCATTAAAGGCTTTTTGAGGGAATTTTTGTCTTACTCAGATCAGAAGTCTACAGACAGAGGGCATCATATGAATGTACAGACTGTAAAACATTCTTTGACAAATGAGCGATTTTTCAGTTATATAAATATAATTTACATGATTTGACCTTTTTTTCTCAGCTTCTTTTGTAGTGTATCATAAGAATCTACAGTGTTGGACTTGTCCAGAGGCTGAAGTAATATTCTATGTTGATAACTGCGGTTTAACTTACAACTTATTGTTGGTTTTGGAGTCACTAGCTGAGCACAAGCAGGCAGGGTGAGTAGTGTTCTTTTTTTTAAACCGGTAGTGAAGCACTTTGTGACATCTGTTCTATAAAGATGCTATGAAGATATATATATATATATATATATTTATATATTGTTACTTACTGTCTCCTCACACACACACACACACACCCACACATACACACAAGTAGGGGCTCTCTAAGATGCCACTAAAATATATATTTTAAAGCAGCACACCTTAGCTTGCTGCAGCCCAGTGCTCTATAATCATGTATATACAACGCTGTGCAGGTGATTATAAAAATGCCAACTGTCAAGATGAAGTCCCACTTCAAAATAAAGGCTTTCTATTCAACATTTTTATTTGGCCATGAGCTGGCTGTTTATCTGCTGTACTGTATCCTCAATGATAAGCAAGGTTGTAGAGATCATGTTATTGACTGGAACAACTCATACAAAGCTTCTTTTTTTTCCCAGAAAAATATATTTCAGTTGATTTTTAATTGACATTTGAATGTATTTTTGTTGGTGCGTGGTGCTGTCAAATATGTGGTTTTGTGAAGATGTAACATTTAAGAAAAAATATCACATATCACGTATAGTTGTTATAAATTTTATAGTATTTTAAATTCGATAAAAAATAATAAACACGCTGTAAAAAAAAAAAACAGCTTGTGCAGGGCTAGACAGTTTCCTAGTTTGCCTCTATAACACCTCCTCCTCCTCCTGACCACCCAACATGTGGGGCCAATATGTTGTTTAACACTCACAGGCTGAAGTGAGTGAGTCATACATCTTTCATTAAAACACAGCAAAATTCTCATTCATAAGCTTTGATCCACTGGAAGAAGTGAGCTCTGACACTTAAGAGTCTGTCAGTTCAAAAATAATAAAACACACACAAAAAAATAAGACACAGGAAGGAGATTTACTGCTAATTCCTCACTAATTCCTGCTGGATTCCTGTTTGAAGGGTGTAAATCTGGCCTGCTGATCACTTGCAGTGAACAGTTGAGCATTTAACAAATTAGCAAAGGATAACAGGAACATGAAACACATTTTTAAACTTTAAAGACTTCAGAGCTCATTGGGTTTTTTTTTGTTGTTGTTGTTTTGAAGAGCTGTTTCACTTCCTGGCACATACTGCTTAAGTGTGTGTGTGTGTCTCTCTCTCTGTGTGTGTGTGTGTGTGTGTGTGGAGACACCAACTGTGCTCCAGCATCCCTTGCCCTTTTCCTGAAGAAAACCCAAAAATATCTGCTCTAAGTTGTGACAACATCTTCCTCCGTCGTGCATTCCCTAAAAACCCCCCACAGCCAGCTCCGCGCGCCTACTGGCTCTCGCTTCGCGTGACGTTTCCCCTCTCGCCTCGCGATTGGACGAGCCCTGCGCCTGTCACTTTGACTGACGTCCACGGAGCCGCGGACTCCTCCCAGCGGCAGCAGACGCTATTTGAGTGGGGGAACAGCGGATTGTTGTACATAGAGCCGGTTTAGTGTCGTCAATGGGAAGCACGCGAGACGGTGGCAAAAGCGAGTTACGGTCTAGATTGAAACCCGCGGCTGCACCATGCTCTCCAGGTCTATCTCGTGTCTGTGGATTACATTTTGCCTTCATGTATGCTGTTTTGTAGACAGCGGGGAAGCACAGAATGCGAAGGAAGGTAAGTTCTTAAAGTTTGGACTCTTCTTCCCATCCCATCGCTTTTACAGACATGCGCCAAAATGAATAGAGATGTGTCCAAAAATCCAGCTGTCAGCAGTTATGGCTTCTCTTGTTGCTCTTTTATTCCACGCGATTTTTCGTTCTCATAATTCTAAAAAAAAAAGTGGATGTTTTATGTGCCCGGCGCAGTCAGATGAGGCCAGTGTGCGGGGATGACAGCGCTGTCGGCTGTCGGTGTAGCGATGAGCGACCTCTCGGTGTTTTTACGCACGGCAATTAAAAGGCTGTAGAGCACAGATTACGCAGAAGCTTTTAGTTTATATCATACTTCATCAACCAGCGCGCTATTGGCATAACTAGCCTTGCTCGATTATAGATTAACAATCTGTCTCGCCAAACAAGGTAATATCAGCGGATCGATCGTCCCAGCAGGCTCGCCTCGATGGCAAGAGAGTGAGCCCGACTATCTGGACGCAGTTTTCGGGAAGGTTATTTCCTCCAAAGTGGCCTCGGCTGTAACAGTCCTGTTCAGTCTTGTATGTTGGAAGGAAGGGAGATAGAGCGGATTGACGCGGAGATGTAATCTAGCTCAGACGCTCAGATTGGTGAGAATGAAGGATATGAAACACCAAAAAAAAAAAAAGAGAGAGAGAGAGAGAGAGAGAGAGAGAGAGAGGATTCAAATAACTCAAAATGACATATATTTTTTGGACACTTCTAATTTACCGGATTCCGTTGAAATTAATGACATTATGTTATGCGTAAAAAGAGACAATCACACGATAGGTGTATGGTTTTCACACCAGCAAAACTACAGTGTAATAACCGTGCGCGGTCTGCATGTGATGGCTGATATGAATTGTAAATCATCGGTGTTTATATGCGGGATTTCGTGTAACCTCCACATCAGTCTCCTGGAAGATATAACCAGAGCATTTTTTTTTTCTTCTTTTGTTTTACGGCGGTGCGTCCTGACTGGCGTCCCTTCTTTTACGACGGAGCTGTCTGCTGATATTGAACACAATTAAAACAAGTTCTTCTTCTTCTTTAAAAAAAAATAAATGTAAATGTTATAAAAGCCGCCGCGTTTCGCCGCTCTGCGCTCTCGCACGTTTCCAGAACATTAAAAAAAAAACAGGCTTACTGACAAATCTGCTTCTCTGGTTAAAACTGAAAGCAAGCCGCCCGGTTAGAAGGTCTCACTGTAGTTTTTTATCACCGCTTCGAGCGGAAAATATGCCTCAGTTTCAACACATGCACTGTGTGTGTGCGTCGGGATGGAGGAAGACGCAGGCTCGTTTGACCTTAACGCAACTCCAAAAAAAAAAAAAAAAAAAGAGTTTTAACAAACTGACGTGTAAAATAAACCGTCAATAAATAGATTCAATGCGCGTAAATCTCACGCGTAATGATTCCCATCCCCGTCCTGATCCGCCTCTATTTCTAGACTCTTTATTCCCTCTTCATATACAGTGTCTGTATCTTCATTTGCGCCGCAAAAAAAGTTCCCCCGCAGAAAGGAGGACTTGTCTGCTGCAGCATAGTATATGTTCATATTGCATGTGTTTTTTTTTTTGCTTTAGCCGCTGCTGGTAGGAATTAGGTCACGGCTATATACTATAGATATACATGTGTGGCCTATCAGTGATACCCAGCCACCGGTGCCCCGGTGAGATTTAACCACCTGCCTCTCGGTTTCCTGTCACTAGTGATTCTGCTGGACTCCAAGGCACAGCAGACAGAACTGGAGTGGATCTCCTATCCTCCCAATGGGGTAAGTCTGCAGAATCTCTGCATCACTGGCACAGGGACTGATTCCATATATCTCTAAATATATGTTTCCTGCTCTCTCTCTCTGATGTCCCACATCTGTGATAGGAATAATAATATTCAAAGAGGATGTTAAATATACATCAGTAGCCTATATTTCCTCCGCTCACAAAAAAAAAAGTCTTTACATAATACTGGATAAAGAATGCACGAGGTTGTTTCTGCAACTAAACTCTCACGGCTTTTGACATTCAGAGCACAAAGGCCTTTAGCAAACCACTTCCAACTCGCTAGTCTGATTAAAAGCACGCAGGCTGTGAAACTTTTTAAATAAATAATGTGAGTAGAAGCAGATAAACTGAGCGCAATCATTCTTTAAAGATGTGTGTTTGATAAAACGGCAACTGCTGATCTCCCCTCATTCACTGCTTCTTTTATTGTACATAGGAGCATTTATAAATGACTATATTTCATACACCTTTGTCATGTTCATTGCATTGTAATCACTTCCAGTCTAGGTTTGATTGCCAATCATTAGACATCTTTATGGAGGTTTCAGTCTGATGGTTTTCACTTTTTAAATTGAACACTGTGGCGTTCCCTAATGGGCTGTATTCACTTACAAATGTATGTCTTCTGGTTTTTTGTTTTTTTTTTTTGTCAGTGGGAAGAGATCAGCGGCTTGGATGAGAACTATACACCCATTCGCACATACCAGGTTTGCCAAGTCATGGAGCCCAATCAGAATAACTGGCTTCGGACTAACTGGATAGAGAAGGGCGATGCCCAGAGAATTTTTGTGGAACTGAAGTTCACCTTGAGGGATTGTAACAGTCTACCCGGTGTGGTGGGCACTTGCAAGGAGACGTTCAACTTGTATTACCAGGAAACCGATTCGGAGGTGGGCAGGAGCTTGCGGGAGAACCAGTACGTGAAAATTGACACGATCGCGGCGGACGAAAGCTTCACTCAGGGCGACCTGGGTGAAAGGAAGATGAAGCTGAATACCGAAGTGCGCATAATCGGCCCGCTGTCCAGGCGGGGTTTTTACCTGGCCTTCCAGGATGTAGGGGCGTGTATCGCCCTGGTCTCTGTCAAAGTTTATTACAAGAAGTGCTGGTCAATCATCGAGAACCTGGCCACCTTCCCAGACACCGTGACGGGATCGGAGTTCTCCTCGCTGGTGGAGGTCGAGGGCATATGCGTGAACGACGCCGAGGAGGAGGCCGACAACTCTCCCAAGATGCACTGCAGCGCCGAAGGGGAATGGCTGGTGCCCATTGGGAAATGTATATGCAAAGCAGGATTTCATCAGAAAGGAGACGCGTGTGAACGTGAGTGCGCCTACTTTTTTTTTTTTCTACATGATCACAGTTGAAACATTTTTTTTAGTAGGAATTCAATTTACTCATCAGAATTCCCAGAGTTGTTTTCTTGTTGAACTAACTTTTTAGAAATCAGGAGCGTCCTGGGTTTCACACAACAAAAGGTGTGCCAAGAAAAAAAAAAAACACACACACAGGCAATAAACTGGGGAGTATTTGTGATTTGATTATGCAAAACAGGTAAATGACAATTTAGGCATCATTGGCTGAATAGTTGCGTTGGCAAATGGGATTAAAGCAGCTGATTTGACAGCAGTAAAGATGGATAAAATATTGAGGCCAGACATCGGCAGCGTAATAACCGGAATCCGTGTTAATTGATTACAAGGCTTTTAATTTATAGCCACAATTCTGTTGACACTGGGATTAAATAATAACTGGAGTTTAGCTCCTCAGCTCAAACACACTGCTCTCTCTCTCTCCTACTGGCAGGGATCCAAGACAATCACTTGCAGTATACACAGGTCTAGAGGAAGTCCAGCCAGTCTTTCAGTATCTCTCTCTGCCCCGGCCGAATGACCCTGACAGAAAAGGAAAACAAATAACTGCCGAACTGTGGCATTTAGGCCTCGGGATATTTATGAAGGAGCCTAACAGGAAGGGCAAATACAGCCTCGGTGGAGCTCTTTTTTTTTTTTTGTTGTTGTTGTGGTGCAGGATTGTGCCACTACAATTAACAATAACATGCTTTCTGTCACTCTAAATGCTCAGAGGATTATTTTCAGTGGCCACCTGACTTGAAAGATAAAAATCACTATGGATTAAGGGGGGTGACTTAGGTCACAGAACTTAAGTGGCCTGCCTTGTCAGCCAAGCCTTTTTTTTTTTTTTTTTTGCAAAGTGGGCAACCACAATCTAAGCAGCTTATGAGGAGCAGCAGCCAGTAATAATTGAAGGGAATGCGTCTAAGAACAAATTAGTGTCCCTGGCAGACAAGCTTTTATGCCACGCTGTCATCCATTAGGGACCCCAATGAGGGAGGTGTGTTAATGAAATATATTAGGCCGTGTAATTTAGAGCAACACAGCCCACCTCAAGTTGTGCTGTCTCTAATGTTAGTTAGACTATCGCTGATTCAACCCCACGGAGTTCTTTTTTTTATTGTTCTTGTTGTTTTAATATGCATAGATGGAAGATCCAGTTGTGCCCTTAGGTGGGAAGAAAGCTCGTGATTTATTTCCACAGGGAGAGCGATGCAGCATCAACAGCCAAAAGCTCTGCCTTGTCAAAGTCATTTTAAACTACTTTTTTTTTCTTATTACGTCCTGGTGCTCAGCCTTCAGACCAGAAGACTGTTGTACCTATTAATTAATTGTTCATGTGTCACCTTAAACAAATACCTGTAGATATAGGCGGCGGTACAATTAATACCCCTACCCCTTAGGTTGTTTAAAGCCTGAAGAAGAAGGCTCCTTAATGTGTATGTGGATCAAATTCCAGTCTTGACACTGCACCTTTATGAGCTTCAGCTCCACTGAGGCATGAGAAGCCTTTGTATTAAGGGGTAGTTAATCTAAATAAAATGAGAATCACGGTGCACCATCAGCACTTCTTCCAGCGGCTCCACAGACATTAAATTGTCCATTCAGTAGTTTCCCCCCTCAGAACAATCTAAAAGATATTCAAAGTATTTCTATCAGCTGAACAGCGGAGCAATAAGTCCAAGTGGCTGTGACCGTTCAAAATGTGAGATCCTGGTTCTTGGATGTCGGACGATGTCTCGGTGCTGTAAAAAAAGTCTTTCAACTGAGGGGACTTTTCTCTAATGGTGCCTCATGGTGGTTCCGCACCTTAACTATAAAGGGTCCAGTGTGTTTCAAATGAACTGTTTTGTACAGTCTGCGGTTTGAACATCTCTAAAGGATAAAGTGTTTATACATGTTCCAAATTGGTTGACTTGAAAGCGGTGTGAAAAAGAAGGGGCGAGACGCAAAGAATTGTACAAATTGGTATAGCAGCGCACACTTTCAAAAGCATTCTTGGTGTCGCGCTCGGTTGTACACATATAAAGTTAAAAAAAAAAAAGTAGTTGTGTGAGGGACGAACAAAGACAGCTTGAGAGAGAAGCCAATGACTGCATGAACTAGGTGTGCTTGTTTTGGAATGTAGCAAAAATGGTCACAAATCCCCCAAAATTCCAACATCATGAAAAGGGTTCAGACGGTCTTGACAAGCACATCATTTTATTATACTGAGGCCGTTAAAGTGCTGTAGCCAGGAAATTTTTTGACCAGCCACCAAAAAGGTGCAAATTCATTTAACCGTTCAAACATTTTTTTTTTTTTGTAGATGATCTAATGGAAAAACATTCAAATTGTCAGATGTAGCCTTCCAAATTCCGACATCGAAAAAAGGTGTGGGGGTGGGGGAAGGGTTTTTCAGACGCCAGTGAGTGATCTGACAGTCGCTTATTTTGAAGCAATCTGGCTCTTTAAGACAGTCCTCAGCTGGCCTATTTTAGTATCTGCAGTGTGCTATGATTATGACATGGCTGCTGAGTAAAATATTCAGCCACAGGGTGGGTGCAGGTGGAGTAAAGTGAGTCAAGCTGTCAGTCATGTCATTTGAGGAGCCCCCTGTGTGGATGCAAAGGCCTCCTCCGAAACGTGTTGTGATCCACTCATTCATCACCGTCAACGAAGAGGGACCCCTTGTCTTTTCACTCTGCAAACCCCCCCCACCACCCACCCTCCTTCCCCTGTCTCTCTTTAACTCTTTGTGTGGCAATCTGTGGCAGTAAATGTCACTCTTCTTCTCCGCCCGCTGCGTTCAGTGGTCTCAGTGTAATGGGTGTTGAAAAAGGCCAGTTGAAGTGTCCCCGCAGCCTGCGCGGGGTTCATTTTGCGAAGTGCGTGTTGTGAAAATAGCGCCCATTCATTCGCTGGTCCTGTTTAGCACTGGCTTCTGGTTGCAATGGAGCCACAGAGTCATTTGGACAGAGAGAGGGCCCTTGTGGGAGGACATTGGCGCCTTTGTTTCGCTCAATCCCGGGAATGTATGTTGTCCGATTTTGACACATCACATCATTGTGGTACTAAGTAACCAGTGCCTGAGAAATGATTAACTGTTGACCCTCGCCCAAAAAAAGGGAGAGGTCTCTATCTGGTAGAAAACAGATAAAACAGGCTGTATCTCGCTGCTATCGGCGCATGCTAACAAGAGAATTAATGAGAGGATACAGCATCCTGTAGACGCTGGCACCATCCATCTTGACTGTCAGAGAGTTGGACAGAAGTTAGTTGGAGACTGATTGATGACTGGGCCCCTGAGGGAAGCGACTGAGCAGTCGGGGTCTGACCACGACAGCTAGCGTGTATGGAAGCCACCAGGCGTCCTGGGCAGGCCAGGCCCAGCTCTAGGCCTGGAGAAAAAAAAGCTGCACTTAGCATTTCAAATGAAGCCAGGAAGCCAAGAGTCAGGAGGTCCTCATACATCTTGACGTTCCCCTGATTGATAAGGTGTGAATTTAATACACCAAATGGCTGTCTTTTACAACTGCTCCAGAGCTTAATTATGTAAATGACAGGTGTGCTTGGAATCCGCAGGAATCCAAATGGACCTAAATCACTCAAGATTGAAATAAATTGGTGATGGATGGGAGCTCGTCCCGTCACTGCCAGTGTCTGCTTCCTGTGAATAGTATCATTCTTCCACAGCCCAGGGCTTTTCCTCCTTGTTGTCCTGGCCTGGCAGGTAGCAGTCAGACTCACAGATGTGGTATTCTCTCTGCTCAGGATGGTACTACCAACATATACAATGGCAGTTTTCCTAAAACTGATCACTTAAGGGAGGACTTTGAGACATGAGACGCACAAAAAAAAAAAAAGCTAAAACGATTAGCCGTGAGCCAATTAATTGATTAAACATTGAAGTCATTCGTTCGAGTAAAATGCCAAACATTTACTGATTCCAGCTTCTCAAATGTGACAATTTGCTTCTTTTCTCTGTTTTATATCCCTTGTGAATGGAATGTTTTTTTGGGTTTTGGACGTTAAATCAGACAAAACCGGCAATTCAAAGGCATCATCCTGAGCTGTGGGAACGCATGATTGGCATGTTTCGCTATTTGCTAATTATTTCTCTTAAGCGTTTAGAATGAGCTCAAAGTGACGTTTTAAAAATGTCTTCTTCAGTCCGAACCCCAGAGACGTTCACTTTTACCATCGACGAGAAAAGTTAAAACCAGTCATTATTTGTCATTTGTTCCTAAAAAAAAAATACTAAAAAAAACCAATCGATTGTCAAGATTCAATTTTCGTTTAATTTAATAATCAAATAATTGTTTCAGCTGATAAGATGACTTATTTCTAATTTGTATGTTCGGTGCAGTCCAAGAGTTACTCAACCCTACTATCAACCATTGTCATTAACTTTCTTTCTGCACCCACTGTTGCCTGCATTGTCTCTACTTCAGTTACTGGAAGATTTTCAATGTCGCCCCAGAAAAGAAGGTTCTCAATGTGCTCAATGTGCTGCATGAAAGTGGACAAAACAATAGAAATAGAGATTGCAGGAAAGGGAACAATGGTATAAAAAAAAAAAAAGGCCAATGAAAAGGGGGTTTTACATTTCAGTTGACGTTATGCTACTAAGAACAGATTCCGGTCATGTCGACTTGTCTTCATGACAGGACGATATTACTGTAGCTAATTCCTTCTCATTAGACACAGCTACTTCTTCGGGGGATGAAAAGAAGGCAGAATGTTTGAAATTGTGATTTGGCAAGCCGTGATAAAGAGTATTTATTTTCCACATCCAATGCCCCCCTTTTTAAATATACACTTCCAAAATAAGAAGTAAAAGCAAGAATGAGTCGTTTCCTGGGATATGAGGACATCTTGCTAGAGCCAGTGCCAGCAGTGCTTTCTGTGGGATCCGGCTGCCCTGTCAACACGTCAAATTAAGTACAAATGCCTCTTTTTTTGCATACTGGGGGGGGGGGGGGGGGGGTTCATTCACAAAGTTGTTTGGCTTGGTAAATATTTATCTCCGAGTTATATTCATATGAAGCAGCTCTAATTCATATGCTGAAGAAAAGGCAAAAGAAACAAAAACCTTGTCGTGACTAATTATTTGCTCCAACTGGTTTTCAGGTTTATTGATATCACATTAAGGCTGGATCTAAAACACACTATCTAAGCACAGAGAACTGAGCTTTAAGAGGGACAAGAGGCTGCCGGCGTCTGGTCACTGGTAATAGGTTTGTCTCTCACCTCTGCTGATAAGCTACAGCAACTGATTGCATACATGAATATCAAGTAGCTGATGGAAAAGCTCAATCCTCTGAGCTGTTGTAGGCGCACAAACCTTGTTAAGGAAACACTTTTGGAAGCATCAAAAACAATCTTATAGTTATTTTCCTACAAATTAATAACCTTAAGGTTCTTTACACTTAACCCCTTGAACCCTATGATGTTCTCACTCCCTGTATTTACAGGCATATTACTTAGTTATATAGTCACATATCACATTTTCAGAAATACTATTCATTTGCATGTCAGTGGTGTCGTACGTGCCCTAGGACTGAAAAAAGGTGTACCCAATTTGAATCTGTTTGATAAGGGTCTTCAACAAATGGCAAATACCTGAATATGAACAGAGATGAGAAGGAGTGTCCATGTTTCAGAACATATTGATAGGACATTTCTGGGTACATCGCAAGTCTATTAATTGCATCCACATTACTCTCACTTGCATGTTTTCCTTGCGTCGTAAGGAAATCATGTGAAGAGAGAAGAAGGAATGAGACATCCTTTCCTCTTGAAGCGTCACGTGAAGCGACGTCCGTCTCTGATGACGGTGGCAGATGATCAGCTGTCAGCCTTTAACAACTATAGAGACTTTTTATGGAGTTAGTGTCTGTACACACATGGGCGCCGTGCTAATGCTAATAAAGGCGCACAGTCGTCACTGACAGAGCAGCTGTTTGTAGCCTTGTTACCTGTTTAACAAACATCTGCACATGAATAGAAAGCTGCATTCTGTATTTACATTGTGTTCCATGTCCTGCTCAGAGGCACAGGAACCATTTCAACTGGCAGAATGCGTTTTGTATTTTTTATTCATTATTTGTGTATTTATTGATATTCTGATTGAGAAGTCGGAATATGATGAGGGTTGTTTCGCTCAGGAACTTTCAGCCTCACATGTGAGTGAATGAAAATGTTGACAAATGATTGATGTGTTTAGAAAGTGTTTCCTACTGACAGACGAGTGCTCCCTTATTTTAATTGTATCCATAACATACGTTGAAATGGGGGGAAATAACTGATCAGAGTTTACTCTGCTATCTGTCTCCCCTCATCTATGAAACTGTAGTGATCGCGCGACCTATCAGATCAGTCCGATCGGCTGCAGCAACCAATCAATAACTGATATCCAGGGGTTATGTCAGCTGATAAGAGACTTCCGTGAAGCCCGCTCAGGGATCCCTCTTCACTCCTCCTCACTCCTCAGAGCAGGGATAACACAACATTTGAGACAGCCTTCAAGATGTCAGACTGGAACACCTTCTTGTTCAAGCGAGGATCAAGGAGTGAGGAGATATCAAATAAGAGACTTGAGATGTACCCCACAAGCCTTAAAAATGTCCAGAAAAATGGATGTATAAACAACAATCAATGTTAAGCCTTCATTCAAATCAGAGGTATGACTCTCAGAGGATGTGGTGAGATTGTTGATGCAAGTTGCACCAGCTCTTTTATGCTATTTCAAGTAGCCAAGAAAGAGAGAAAACTGAGAGTGATGACTTATCAGTATCCAGGTCTTGGAATCTGACCCGCCAGTCCAAATTTGAGACCCTCTGTTGAATAGACAGAATCAAAGCAAACATTCCTCGTTTTCACACAAACAAAGACATATGGTCAGCTATACTGGTAAGAGACTTTGTTAACCCCCTGAAAGGGAGACCTCCGTGACTTTGTGTCAGATAGCATTATTTCCAAGGTGACACTAGGGTCCACATTTTTACCATACATAAGGTCAGTGAATATTAACTTCATTTACACATGGCTGCAGACGAGCGCAGCGCCACAATGGGGGCCTGCCTGTCGTGTTTAGTAACGTGAGCGCACCGGCTGACAGGACACTGTCAAGACGGAAGATGGATGATCGCCTCCGGCCCCCTCTCTCTCCCCGCATGACAAAAGAGCCCTCCTCCCCGTGCAGCAGCCCTCATCTCCACTTGCACTAACAGGTTCAGACATCTTCATCGATCCCCGCTTCCATACCTCTCGCGATTCGAAGCTTTTGCCCTTTTTAGCTATCCAAACTGTGGTGCAGATGTCTTTTTTTTTTTTTTTTCTTTGTAATTGCTTGCCTGCTGACTGCTTGAGAGGGATGTAATCAGACAGGCGAACTCCATGTCAGAAGACAATGCCTCTGGTGTTCTGTGTTGCGTCCCTGTGGCATGAGGGGGGGGGAAAGTGATATGTGACTGGGTCTGGGGGTCTCGCCACCTTAAGAGGCAGCAGGGAGGGCCCTGTTGTTGTCAGCGGAGCAAGCTCCTCTGGGAGTCTTCAGACCACTGGCTCTGTACTTCAATCTTCCTTTAAGCGGGAAATCGATAACTTATTACATAACTTCACAGTTTTTTTTTCTTTTCGACTTACATCCAGAGCAGAGGAAGTGAAACCTAAAATGTGCTTAGGATGGCTCCGTTGCAGGAAATTCTGCTGCTTCTTCCAGAGAGTGTTCAAAACCACTTTTTTTTAGGGAGTATTCTGGATTATTTGATTAAATCTTTGGTATGTCAAATATAAGCAAATAGTGAAAAACTCCTATTGCACATAATGAGAATGCCTGTTAGTCATTTTCTGTCTATCTATCTAGATTATCTGCAGGACTCTCGCCCCTCTAGGTGGAATGGTAAATATATAAATATATATATTTTGATGTAATTTGGATGAACTGACCCTTTAAGAGCAGCCCAGATTTACACCACCACTCGTGGGCATCTGAGGCCAAGCCGGTGTCTTTGTGTGTCAGGGGAGGCCACGGGGGCCTGGCCGCAGCAGTGATGAGCGGCTGGTTTGACATTGTTCCATTCCTTTCTGTCACAGCTCTGGGACCAGAGGGAGGGAGGGGTGTGGGGGGGTGGGGAGGTGGATTGGGATGGGCGGGGGTTGGGTCAGGAGGGTTGGTAGGCATTGGCACAATTCAGAGATAATGCTCAGTTGCTGACTGGGGACATTTTCACTGCCGATTTCGCTTGGGCTGCAGGGGGGCTTTTGGATCAGTCAGACCTTTGGACCCTGTGCTTTCATCCCCAGAATGCAGAGTCCTCGCCTCATCTGCTGTGTCTTTTAGCAGAGCTCCCTTTTTAGAGAGCCGGCCACCTCATCCATTAAAGGTAGCCGCCTGGCTGGCCTTAAGGGCCCTCTCTCCTGTTTCCATGTGAGTTAAATGAACTAAACAAAAGACGATTAGGCAGGGACATTTTCCATGTCACTGAGAATCCATTTCAAAAAGCTCACTCCGCATGATAACTTAAAGAAGCAGAGACCTCTTAGGAGGACTTTGCGCACTCATGATACAGCTTCTGCTCAGACGGAGTGAGAGGCCATAAATTCTCTGATGTAATGGGTTTAATTTTAAAATGCCCTTCATTCTCCACATCCGAATCCATGCAGTAAATCAGCAGGGGAGCCGAAAGAGAAAACAGGTGTTCGAGTTTGTTGTTTGTAATTTGTATTGATGTCAGCAGTGACCCTAAATGCAGCTAAAGCAGTTGTCTTTTGTGAGATCATATTACGTCCTCCTGTGTGTTTCACTCATAACCTTTGCAGACTCATTGATTCTACGGCTCTCGGTTTTCATACGCATGGCTTGATAGTTTCTCCCTGTTTTCTCCACAACAGTGTAATTTACAAATGAACAATGGAGAGACTGGAGTTACAGTGCATTTCAGGATCAACCCCCCCCCCGCCCCCCCACTGAGGGACTGGGCACAGCCTGTTGAGTTTGACACTGTGAATTCTGAACTTGATACAATTGCATCAGATTAAACTTTAAGCATCTTTCCCCCCACATTTGAACATTAGTTTAACTTTCAGAGACAGATTTAAGGGGGTAGGTTCACAAAAATGCTGAAGTACTTTTTCCACTTATCTGGAGTGGTATCCAGGCATGCATGGAGATAAATGGAATTCCTATCGCTGCACTCACAAGAATTTAGAAAAGATAGCTAGTAGCTAGTAGTGATGTGCAGAGCAGCTCTGACGTCACCTGAATCCGCATGGATGCATAAATCATACACCTGCCGCCCACCCAAACCAATTATTTTCTCCAATTTCCTAGACCTGCACCCGATTACCATCACTATTACTTCTCAGTAGGATGCATGTGAGTGTGATGATATGGTAACATATCACATGGAAGTGTGCTGTTTTAAATAAATAAAATTTAAAGTTAAAGTTCTTCTATTTTGGTATAGCAGTGCAGGGAAAAGCCAGCTTTGCAGAAAATGTTGTCATTTATTTGTGACCGAACAGACGGTAGCGCTGCGTTTCATTGGAAGAAGAAGAAGAAGAAGAAGAAACAACAAAAATGGCGGATGGCTTCATGCGAGTGTTGTTCTCTCGACGGTCTACTGATATTAATATTATTATTAATATTTTCCTCATCAATGATGTATTAATTCACCTACCCACAACCCATCTGCTATTAATCAGAATGTTAATTTTTATGACCCTGCCCGCCCGATCTGCGGATTAAGTGCGGTGCCCGCGGATATAACTGGGATCCGTGCATGACTAATAGCTAATGTCCTGGTTATTCTGACTAATCTACACAAAAAAAAAAAAAGAAAAGTTTTTTTAGGGACTATTTCTTTGGTAGAGAGAAGTTCCATCAGTTCAGAAAAAGATATCTTTAAAATCTGAGGGAGTCAAACCAAAACTATGCACATGATGAGATAGAACTAGTGGGATTAAGTGAACTGGCTTCAGCAGCTGCAGCAGTAGTAGTAATAGTAGTAGTAGAGCATTAGCTAAAATTTTTAGTATAACTTAATCAGTAGCTGGCTTTGATCTTTGCTGTGTACAACCAATCAGGCACTTCCTTTGGGTTTTCTCTGCTTAGAGGGCAAAGCTGCATGCCCTCCAACACAGTGTAAGGGAATGCTAATCTTCTCTTTGTTTCTCATGGAAAGCTACTTATCTCCTGCTAAGCACAGGTACCTCGGATGAATGGGTCGGTTGTCTGTATGTGTGGAGTGCAGCAGCAGCAGCCAGACAGAGCCATTCCAAGTATGTGTGGGGCAGAGGGAGGATCCGGCATAACATGACATCAGATTTTTTCTGTTTAAAAAGTACGTTTCCTCGGCTCTGACCTCTTTTTTTTTTTTGACGTCATCGTAGCCGTGTCCTAGCTTCCCCCCGTTTTCCTCTGAATCCCACAGGAGGTGTGTTGGTGTTGTTTGGAAAGGGGGTTTGACATTGAAACTCTATCTCCGTCCCATGAAGAGATTTTCAGCACGGCCTCGGTTCTTTTTTCCCCCCTCTTCTTTTGTGCGTTCTGCGTACTGTTTCCAGGAGCTGGGTAGGCGCCTCGCCTCTCATAGGTGGGAGATTAACATGTCTGCGGGCAAAAACCCAGCTGCTGAGCATCTCCTTCTTTACTGAAAGAGGGGGTGGGGGGGGAGAAAAAAAGGAGCTTTAGAGCAGTGCAGCAGACTCATAGGAAGAAGGAAAATTTGACAAACACCTGCTGCTTCCTTTGTTGCTTCCTGTGATCGCACTCAAACACAAAAACATGTTTGAAAAAAACAAAATTAAGAGTGTAAACCACAAGAATTCTTTAGCATAAAATGAATTCTGCCGGTGAATATGGGTTGAGATGATACAAAGATGTAAACAAAATGTTAGCCTGCACTGCAGTACGCTTAATAAATAACTCATGTCTCCCTTCAAGGTACACTTGATTTCTCCAAAACCTTTGCAGCTACAAAAATCCACACATCACCCGCAAGATGAGATCAATTGAGCTGTCCTTTGGCTTTTCAAGTAGAAGAAATACACTCAGCTCAGACTTTTTTTTTCTTCTTCTTCTTCTCAGGTCTGCCTGCCTGCCTGCGTTGCTCTGAAATTACTCACAAGATGTACTGCCTCTTACATTGCAAGGGGGGAAAAAAAACACCACAGGCTTTAGTCCATAAAAGAGATGCAGCCATAGTTCAGCATGCATAAAATGTAGTAAACAGAGCCTGATGAATGTCCGCGCCGAGGCCTACTATTTATCGAGGCAAAGAACATAAGTCACATCTAATCAGAGCTACACACACACAGAGGCCTTAGGCTACATTAATGCATAAGAAATAAGCTCTGTGTGTGTGAGCTATTGACATCCTCCTCTAGAGTCGTAACGCGCGGTCACGGTCCTAATCGTACGCCCTGAAAGTAAAACCGAAAAACATAAAGCAGGAGTTGGGTTTTTTTTTTTTTTGTATAAAATAGCATTTCATGGTCGTCTGAACAACCAGCTAGACACGAGGCGTTTTTTTGAAATAGCTGACAGAGGATGTTTATGGCGGCATTATAACATCGGATTGCAGCGTAATAGAAGTGATCAGACAGGTTCGAGGGAGAAAAAGGCTTCAGTTTCCTCACTCAAATATGAGCGAGTATCCCATTTCTGACGATATTTAGGCGACGGTCTTGTTAGCCGCTTGTTATTAGACAGCATTCAACAACTAAGTGTGGTCAGATTAACCTGCGAGGTCCCCTATTAACCCTGTTAACCCTCTGTTCTTCCTCTATTCTTAGTGCAATGTGGATGGTTATTCCTATGCAGAAATGCTATTCAGCCCCAGGCTTACTGTATGCTAATGTGATTTAACATATTAATGTCGGAATGAAGAACATACAAGTGAAAAAAAAGATTTTGACACAAGGACCTCCCTTCAAGTCAAGGCCTCAAGAAGCAGAATCCACTTGAGGGTCTCTGTTATTCCTCTGCTTTAGTGGTGCATATTCCCAAATTAGCACAAAACTAGTTGACACACAGTAAAGCTGCAGCTTTTCGTGGCCCCTGGATTTCCCGGTGCCCCGAGTCATTTATCACTAAAAAAAGTTCTGCTACTAAAATTCATATCAGCGAAAACAGAGTAGAAGAACGATCGCTATCCGCCGGTTGTGTGTCGAGGGCCGCGCAGCGCTGGATGTCAGAAATCAAGCAGACACTGGGAGGAAAACATACTCGTGTAAACCACTGGTGACAGGCCCCCCCCCCCCCGCATCTCACCAGGCCCGTGTTTAGAGTCGATATTTATAAAGACATTTCCCTATCGGAGTGGCAGCAGCCATGGCGACTGTTTTACGGAAAGCAGTGGTGTCTTTTTTTTTTTTTTGAAATAAGAAAATAAACTGTTTCCTTTATCACGCTTGACCCGTTCCACCTGGCATTCATCAGCGACGGGGGCCCTGCATGTTGGTCCTGTCGGCTGCTCTCCTCCCTCTGCCTCTTTTATCACTCTAATGGGGTGCTATCTCCAGGCCGCTCTCTCTCTCTCCCCGGGTCCGCTCGGGCTCCCTTCAGCGCGCATTCTTTCCACATCCATCCCGACACACGGGCGGATTTAACACATAATCAGGCCGGACGGGAGGGCAGCCGGAGAAAAAAAAAAAAGGGAGGGGAGGGGGAGGCTCGGCCCTGACAGGACTCATCATGCTAGGACCTCGGAGACAGAAAGGCCCACACTAGTCATTCTCACTCCGGCTCTGGCAGTCTGCAAAAAAAAAAAAAAAAAAAAACTGAGGGGAATCTCCCACATTCCCACACTGTGGCTCACTTTGAGCTCCGTCCGCAGGAATATTGAGACAGATGGGGGAGAAACTCAATATCCCAGCTGCCCTGCTTGGACCGGTGACTCCCCTCCGTGCTTAGCTGTAATAAGGACAGTAACCTTGATTGGATTTGTGGGCTGTAAGCAAGCAATGAAGGTTGTTTTCCAGCTTCTGGGAATACTAAGACAGAGTGTTGTTAGAAGTCTTTGTGATATCAGGACCGATACAACACAAGTTCTAAAGCTTAAATCGTATTTGGACATCTGGCCATGTCAGCGAGGGTTTGTATGTTTGCTGTCATGTGTGCACAGCTCAGAATATACGGCCATGTGGACTATACACATGGACCATTCTTGTTCAGATTTGATATTTGACAGTTTTTGATACTTGACACTATGATCAGATTTAGATCTGCGCTCACAGAGTTTTTTGGGATTCAGTAAACAGCCCTAATGAATACATAGAAGACTGTATAGACACTGAGAAGGAGCCATGGCATCATCCCATAGAACTTGGCGATCACAGTGACCTAACTGGATTTGTGGGTTGTAAGAGGGCGAGCAAAGAAGTTGACTCCCAGTTTCTGTGAATATCAGGGTTAAATATTGTTATTTGGAATTTTCTTGCCATCATCACACCTGAGTTTCAAATCTCAATACCGCGCAGAGAGCTCATATGATTCTGCATCTGTGCAGCCATGAGGACACAGATGCCACAAATGCTCATCATCTGCACGCCTACATCGGAGGAACGCATCCGAACAAACCTTCGATTCATAGTTCAGAAGAGTCTCAATAAGATGGAAAATAACCAGCCGTAGCGAACACATAGAAAACCCCAGAAAACGGCACGGGACACGGAAAGGGCGAGTTTTGGAATCCGATCTGTCAACAAAAGTCGCCAGATTAACTCGAGAATATAAACTCAGTGAGTGCCATGGCGTCACCCCCCCCCCCTCCCCCCAGACAAGGGAAATAATTATTTTCTATTTTGGCCAGGAAGGGGATATGTCAGACGATGTCGTATAAGGAGTCACCGCCGCTCTTCACCCCCCCCCCCCCCCCCCCCCCCCCCCCCCCTTCTCCACCCTCTCCCTGTCTGTCCCTCACCCAGAGTGTCATGACACTGGCAGAGCGTGAGAGAAAATTGGACGTAACTCAAGAATGTTAAGAAGCTCAGCTCGGAGGAAAGAGAAATAAACCGAGATCTTACGAAAATACAGAAATCCGTTCGGCCCCCCCCCCCCTCCTTTTTTTTTTTTTTTTTGTGTGTATGCGTGTCTGCTTAAGATAAGGAGACTTTGTTTTACTCTCTGGACTGTGATTGAGACACCATAGTCACAGGAGCATTTGATTATCTCTATCCCACCGCTGCTCTCAGGACCTCTCCTTTCTCAGGCTCCACTTTCTCCCTCTCTCTTTCTGTGTATAAAAATTGCTGACTGCAGCTTGTCCCCCCCCCCCACACACACACACACACACACACACACACACACACACATCACTGAATGAAAGTGCTTGACCACTGGAAGGGGAAATTACAGATGCCGGTTCTGTAGCTTGCCGAGGAGCTGGCTGGAATGTAAGACTTGTATTTTTTTTTTTTCTCTCTCTCGCTCTCTTTCTCACTCTCTCTCTCTCTCTGCTTAACCCAAACCCGCTTCTCTAGGGACTGACTAATTTCTCAGTGTCGTAAATAAGCCGACTGTTGTGTCTGCCGCTCAGCTTTTTTAGCCGGGCCCGTGTCAACAAGCACACAAGCTATTAGTCGGCCTTTATCTGCGCCAGAAGAGGACCAGACTTACATAAACGGGTGTTGTTTTTTTTTTGTTTTTTTTTTTTCAAGGAGTCACTCTTATACACTTCATCCTTACAAATGTAATTACACGTTGGGTTGTAAGTCCTCTTGTCAAAGTCAGCGCAAGTTGTAAAGGGTCTCGGGGTTTTTGTACAGTGTTTTAACATGTTTGCGTGTCAGCGTTTGCTAGCGAGGTGTCAGTCATTTTGTCAGGTGAGGAAGGCTACTGAGTGAACACAAACTTGATGTAATTGCCGTGTAGATATTTCCCACTCAGAAAGGGAAGTGTTGCTGCGGGGACCGTCAACAAAAGACGCTCTCATCGCGTCTCGGTTTAACAGTGTCTCTTTAGCATCTGGTGCCAGGAAGGAGAACCAGCCAGCAAGTCAGTGTTCACTGCTGCCGCCGCTGGGGCAGGAATGCTGGGCAGGGACGGCCTATGTTTGTACTTGTCACTCAATGCACTGGCAGCGGCGGCGGCGGCGGGGAGAGCTGCAGAAACACTTTAGTCGCCCTGTGTCATACAGGCATTTTTTGATTTTCGAAGCCTCGTTTGCCGCTTTGTTGCCTCTGTAAATATTCCTGGGTGCCAAACTCGGTCAGACGCGCTGATAAACACATCTGTCGTTAGGCATGTTTCGCTCGCGAGCTCGAGTCAAAGGACAAGTTCAGTTCATAACAACAGAGATCTGATTTCCTGAGTTTTTGGCCATTCGGTTAGAATAATATTATCCTAAAAAGTCATTTCTATGTGGGAAAAACGGTGACATAGCAACGAGGATGTCCAACGGATGATCAGACGGGACTGATATGACACTGCTAATGTTACCTGCCCAGTGACTGCAGATGGAAAGTAGCTTGTTAAAGAGATGCGGAACCCTGTGTGTGCTGAGCAAAGCCTTTCCCCTTCAAAATAAAGAGGATGTTGCTGTGTGAATGTCTCTTATTGCTGTTATACAGTTGTATACATTTTAGAAAAGAGGGCACACTTTTAGTTTGGGTATTGAAATCAGTGTTTGGGGGAGAAGAAGCATAATCATAATAAGTAGAAATCACAAGCCAAAGCTACAAAAATCATTTGCAATAAACTAGAATTCTCCTCTCCAGGTCGTGTTTACTTCCGAAAGTCCTCCCCTCCCGGGCCTTGTACTCGCCGTAATCTGTCCCGCGGATCCCTTCATCCGCTGCCGTGGCGTGGCGGTTGCGGCGGGAGACAGCTCCGGTCCCCCGCCGGGCTCTTCCCCCTCCACAACACGCTGGCCACCCAGCAGACGGACTCTCAGAAACCTCCAAAAAGGCAAACAGACACGCCGGCTTATCAGAATGTTTAAACAGCCTGGCATGGCGGGAGGACGCAGCGTCTTAAACTGGATCTGGCTGATCTTTAACCCGCTGGAGGAAAAAAAAACGCTTCAGTGTCATTATCAACATCCACGGGGGGGGGGGGGGGGGGGGGGGGGGGTGAGTGTGTACACGGCGTATCAGGTTTACTCGGCTGTTTGTCGAATGTTATCGCTCATCAGAACTGTACATACGCTCAAAGCCGTTCAATATAATGAGTAAGCACTTATAGTCTCTGCGTCTATTTTTCGCCTGGTCAGCATTCAAGCTTGCTCAGCCTTCCTTTCCTCGTGGCTCTGTTTTCAATTACTGGCTCAAAAAGGTAAAGAAAGATTAGAGATAAAATCATGTCTTCTTTTTTTTTTTTTCCCTCTTGGAAAAAAAAAAAAAAAGGTCTTGTTTCACAAGGCTGTGGCAGTGCGATAAATGGAGAATGACAGGGCTTTCATGTAGCTGAAACGGGGATACCCTGTGCCTCGGCCTCCTCTTCATGCCGCTGTGGAAGCGTTCAAACTCCAAAAAAAACTCTGATCCCTCTATCCCTTCTTATTCCCGGCCCCTGTCACAAGAGGTGGTGGCCAATACTTTTAAATCCTTCCCCCGAAGAGAAAAAAAAAAAAAAAAAAAAAAAAAAAGAGGAAAGGGAAATAAAAAAAAATAGCAGAGCAGAATTGAGATCTGAAAATCGGGGTGGGGACCCAGTATGAAAAAAATCACTGCTCATTTCCCACGGTGGCTCATGAAAAATGCATTTCAGTATAATTTGATAGTTTGTATGCGGAGCGATGGGCAGAAATATAGATTTCTTGCGGATTGTTGAAGAAATCTCGTGGCCTAGATTGCAGTCATTCACCAGGCTTCGCTCTTGTTTTGCAGTGTGGATTAACTGATTGGGAGGCTAAAATAGCCAGACCCCAGAACAGACATTTTACTCCTTACTAGTATTTAAATGTTGACTCAACAAACGCATGTGACTCACACTGAGGGGGGGTTCTGTATTTGTTTGGCATTTCCTTTCTGTCATGAAAGGAAATGCTCGTTTGGGACCTCGAAATCACTCGTTATTTTAGAAAAAACGGTGGGCGGATGAATTAGTCGGGTCGAAGAGCGTCATTTAATTTACTGTCGCGCCACACAGGCAGCCGAGGAGGCTCCCCCGATTAGTCAGATCTGTCTTTAGGTTTGTTTACTTGGTCAAAGGTAGGACGTTGAAGTGATCCACATGCTTGTGCACGACGTGGACTTATCTCTGCTCCGCCGAGGAATGTGTCCTCTCAGAGATAGCACTTGTTATAAACAAAGTCGGACCCCCCCTTTTTACTGACCTGAGGATTCATCAGATTAAAAATAGTCTTGTTATTTTTGCCTTCTAAGGTGAGATGTTGCAGTTTATCCCTCGGTGAATGCTTCAACATGAGATTTTTTTTTTTTTTTTGGTGATGCTTGTCTCATGGCTCAGCTCGAGGGAGCAGGTTCATTCAGATACTAGCCGCATCAAGATGTGAGCGCGGCGGTTTTGTTCTGTCATGCCCTCCTCGTGATGGGAATTCAGGTGCAAAGTGATGACTCTTTCAGACAGTGTTTGCACAGGACTAATATAACCTGGAGACATTCACTGATTTGTTAACTGCTGAGATCATCAGTGAATATAATCCTGTGTGAACCGGGCTCTGCCTGGGCTTTACTAAATAGAAAACGCTGTGTGAATTCCAGGTTGAATTTCTGGCTAGGGTTGGGTGACTTAGCATGGCCGTATGAAGCCATTAGGGGGGCCAGGTGCAAGAATGAGCCCCCACTGGCCCCCCTTTTACCTCTTCATTGCTACAGTGTTGGAAATCTAATTTTGTCTTCACTTTTTTTTTTATATTTTGCCTCCAGAGAGTCTTCTTGTTTTCTGTCAACTCTGGTGAACTGCTGCATTGTGAAGTTAGATAATACGAGGTTATTTCTAAATAGACGATAGAACAATACAAACACAATAAAAACACATTAAGTATAAAATTGGCTCAAAAATTAGCCTCCTAAATTATACATATCTCAACTGGGATGTTTAATGAATATAAACATGCTTTCCCATGATATAATCATTTATTCATTTAACAGAATACATCAAAATTCTCAAAATTTAATAATGTTTTGACACAAGCACTTAGATGAGCATTTTTACCCCGAAAAATAAAGAATAGTTGGACGAGCTGGTGGCCACTTTCCATACTTGACAGTTTCCAATACTTTCCAAGTCAAGTCCATTTTATTTGTGTAGCCAAAGATCACAAATCTCAAATGTGTCTCAGGGAGGCTTTACAGTCTGTACAGCAATGCAACAGCCTCTAACCTTAGACCCTCCATGCAGATAAGGAAAAACTCCCCAAGATAACCCTCTACTGGGGGAAAAGATCAATCTGAGCAAGATGACTGAGACAGGAAGGAAGAAAGTTGTGCGACGCAAATTAGTTTTTTCTTTAAACTATGATGTGTTTTTCTAAAAACATTTTTTTTTTTTACCTCATCTGGCGTCAACAATTATTCAAATGAAGCAATCTGAGATGTTTTGAGAAGGAAATCACTGGCGGAACTGTTCGCTACTCATAGAGCAATCTGTAAGAAGGAGTCGCCAGTAAACACTGAGTCATTTCAAATGGTCAGGAACCAATAATACTCAAACTATGGAAGTGAAAATTGTAAAAAAAAAAAAAATTGAGCACTCTACGTCTATTTAATTTCCACAAATTTCACCACACAGAACTGTTGGGGCAACTTTTAAATGACACGACATCTCCTGCTTGAATCTGTGCTAGAACTTTTGACTTCATGTTTTTGTCTTTGTCTTCCTTTTCACCCCTCGGCCTCAACCTTTTTTTTTCTTTTTTTTTTTTATTTCCTTCCACAGCGTGCGGTCGTGGTTTCTACAAGTCCTCCTCCCAGGACCTTCAGTGCTCTCGCTGCCCGGCGCACAGCTTTAACGACCGCGAGGGCTCCTGGCGCTGCAACTGCGAGGATGGCTACTACCGAGCACTCTCTGACCCTCCGTCTGTGGCCTGCACAAGTAAGTCTGCCATGCCGTTGCTAGGTAAACACGGCGCGGATCGCTCGCTCGCCCGGGATCTGAATTTAAACAGCCACACATGCGAGCGGGGGGGAAAAAAAAAAAAAAAAAACACCAAACGCCAGACCTGCTCAAGTCAGTCTACAGTGGTCTCATGAAAGCCCCAGATGTGTTCCATATAGCAGTTCCTCTGCCTCCCAGTATGTCATTATAATTATGTTTGCAGGCTTGCATGTCTGTTTTCTGTCTTAGCTGGTTGCTAATGATGAGAGGTGCAATTTGCCATTTCCCGTCTGAAAGATTGCAATTACAGTCGGCAGCGGCAGCCCAGGCAGCACCCTGCGTCTTCATTTGTCCTGGCCAGTGTAACAGTTATGTGACAGCCATTGATGGCTTATTTACACAGGCCGGGGGGGGGATTCAAGTCTGAAGGGCGGGGCTCATTTGCTTCCAAATCCATTCTCTAACACGTTTATTTCAAGGCAATGCTGTAGTTTTTTTTTCCTCTCTCTCCTGTTGCTGTCAGCTACTGTGCACGGGGGGAGTGACACACCCTGCCGGGGCAATGTTAGCACTCTGCTTTATCTCTGGAGGTAAACAGCACCCCTAAACATAATCGGCGCACCTTATCTGTGTGCCTTCATTCTACTGATAATCTATCACAAGACTTCCGGATAGGCCCACACGCTTCTAGCTGCTTGATACACACTTATGTCATTCTTTTGTTTTTTTTTTTATTTGACGTATCTATTAAGAAGGAGGCGGGCAAATTAACAATTCAGATTGTGGTGATTTATTTTGTACCGTTTTTCTGTTGATTAAAACACAAACAAAAACACATATGCATGTGCGGAGGAAATCAGCATGCCTGGATCACATCCTGAGCAGAGCTGCTTTTTTTTCCTGCCAAAGTAGGCCAAGTCAGAATCTTTAATGTGTGTGTGTGTGTGTATGTGTGTGTGTGTGTGTGTGTGACACAGAGAGAGAGACTGCTGCTGAGATATTATTCAAATAGTCGAATTTTATAGAGCTGTATCGGCTTGTCTATGCATTAAATCAGAGAATCAAAGAGAGGATTATATGCATCGGAGTTCGGTCTTGATCTTGTAAATGTCATATAAAAAAAAACAATTCTTTGTCATTTATGAGTGTCGGTAAAGCGACGCGTCGAGCAACATCTCTATCCCCCGCCTGCCCTTTCTCTCCTTCCTGTTTATTTCAGCATGTCCTCAGTACACAGGTATGTTTATATGGCCTCAAGAGTGTGTATCAGTCCTGAACTATTTGGTACAAGTTTGCACCTTTTTTTTTTTTTTTTCTTTTTTAAATTCCACCCTTTCAGAATAATGTGTTTGCAAGTCGCGGAGTTATTATACATGCGAAAATAAATGATAAGGAAAGAATGTTTTGGTTATAAAACACTGGGTAAGATAGAGGGGTTGCAAGGGAAAAAAAAATATTAAGATTGTAACTTGAATAAGAAAAAAGCTTGAGCCGTGATGTCCTACAAACATTATCTCTCTCATTAAAACCCTCAGCCTTCTATTTTGCATTTTCAGCTGGCTGTTCCTCTCCATGTGCTCGACAAATGTGGAAGAAATGTTCTCACCAACAGAAACTTTGCCTATTAATAAGAATACTCCCCAGGGCACTTTTTAATAGCTTTAAGTCATTGTTAACGTGTCATTTTCAGAAAGATGATGTCACTTTTGGAAGAAAAAAAAAAACAAAAAAAAACAGATAGCACAGTCTTCTTCATACAAATGAAAAGTTGAATTAACAAGGAATAAAAACACCCTCTTGTTCAACTCAAGCCCACTTAGGAGTTTTGTTGCTACAGCCTTACTTTGTCTGGTATGAACAGTAACTCATGGTGGCTAAAGTAAGCTAATGTTAGCACTCTTCTGTTAGGTCGAGCATGTCACAAATGAACATTTCAGTGGTTTTTTATCTAGGTTATCTTGGTTGTTTGGTCCAGAAAATGGTGAAAAAAGCATAAGGTGCGACCTCAAATGTCCCAACCAACAGTCCACAACTCAAACACATTCAGTTTACTATCATAGAATGCTAAAGAAACCTGACACCTTTGAGAAGCTGGAATTAATCAGCTATCATAATAGTAGGTGATTCATTTAATAGTTGGCAACCAATCAATTAATCAAATTAAGTATATGAGACGTGCTTGTTTGCTGCTTGCTCCTAGAAAATCTCATCAATAAATCATACTTCGTATAGTCATAATCAGCAAAAGTTACACTATGTAGTTTTAATTTAGCGAAGAGGGGGGAAGAAAAAAGTAGCTAGTTGTGTCAAATGGTTTCAAACAGATAAGAACTGTGGAATGTCCTCACGTTGAACTAGCGTCTCGTGAAGCAAAACAGAGCGATATTATAGTGTTCCTTTAGCAAATTTGTCTTTTTTTTTTTTAACTCCGTTCCCAGAACCAGCTGACACAAACAAGGACATAGCTCAGGCTAAGCAAATCGAGGCCCGGCCGCAGAAGAAATCACAAATCACTGATCTCTCTCTGTGTAGCACAGGGGGCAACCATACAGATCTTGTTCTCAAAAGACAGGTCCATTACTCACTTCTCCAACCATCCTAATCGGATGTTAACGCTTCACTCCAACGTATCCCACTGATCAAGGGCAGGACACACACACACACTCGGGTGGTAAGAAAGAGAAAGTTCCCCACTTCCTTTGCGGTGTCCTCTGGCTGTTCCCTTCTGGGTAATCACCTTGGCCGAGTAGCGCAGTAATTACAGAAGTTGCCTAATGCACACTTTCCATTATTCATTTTCATTAACTTCGGGTCTACACTTGATGACCCCATACCATTATATGTAAATATGTATTTTTAACTTGTATGAATAGCTTCACCCTCCTCTACATTCACCCAGTACTTTTTTTTTTTTTTTTTTTCACAGCTTTCTGTACGTGCATTTCCTCATTCATCACTGGATTAAGTCAGTGTGACCAGTAGTTACTGTGATTTCCTTTTTTTTTCAAGCCTTATCCAGGCCAGGAGTGAATAGTAATTGAAAATGAATTTGCACTGCCTGAACAAATAGCTTGATTGACAGATTTTTTTTAAATAGGGGTTTGTAAAGCTACCATATCGTAGGCCTTAGCAAAACAGTGAGATGGATCTCTGGCACACAGAGATTAAGAATGTGTCTATGAGGATTTGAGAGGAAATGAGATGAAGATGTAATGTGGGGACATGAAAAGCCAAATCCACATTGAATAAAGATGAGGGAAGAAGAAGAAGAAGAAGAAGTTCCAAAAAAAACATAGCTCCAAATGCATTGTTTCCCATGTGCTATGTGTTGAGAGGAGGCGGAAAAGAAGAAATGCTTTTGTTTTTGTCGAATGTTTGTCTGAGCCATTCATATGCAAAGTTGGGAGAAAATGAGATATACGGGGACAGCTATGGGGAGGCATTCTCTCTAGAGGCTAGAGACTGGAGCTGTTGACAGGTTAGGGAGTGGGCATCAATCATGCAACAGCTGTGAGCGGTGCTGGTGAAAAGGGCAGTCGTGAACAGTCGTGTCCTCCTTTCAGCCCTGCCGCCCCCCCTCCCAACCCCCCCTTAAAAATGTGCCACCTCAACAAGTTGACGTCCATCGGAGGGTCCATCCTGCCTGGAGTTGCTAGGGGACTCTGATAGAATGTAAGGGCTACCAAATATCAGAGCAAGTGTTCAGTCGAAAATCTAAAAAAAATATATATATATATTCCATATTCCTTTTCATTCTGCTGAAGCTCAGACCCAGATTCACTTCAAGGGATTTCCAGTTTCCCTTCATTCTCCCTTCCTGTCAAATGAGGTTATTTTAACCAACATTTGCTTTCAGTTTTACCTCCGAAGTAAAGTGGTCCAAATTGTTGGCTTGTTTACAACCTGCCTGATTGTGTATTGTCAGACTTCATTGTAGCAATGTCACTACAGGCCTAGATCTCAGTAATTACTGTGGTCATGGCTGGATTAACCCACCAGGAGTGCCTGAGGCAAAAAAAAAAAAAACCCCTCCCTTAGTTCCCCAAGTCAGTGTGGACATTATTCAGCAAATTTGTTTGTTATTACAATATCAACTGATATTAAAGGGCCGTTCTACCTGACAGGGTAAGAAGCATGGTATAGGTAAAAAGTATAGAAAATGTATAGTATAGGCATAGATGCAGAAATAATGCCTTTACCATTTTAGTTTAGATGGTGCTTCAGTGAACCAAACACATTTTCCAATTAACTGTGTTAAAAACACTTGCCGCACAGTTGATTTAAGGCCTTCAGGGCCCTTAATGGTCTGGGGCCACTGGGCATTTATTGTCGTGCTTTGCCCAGTTGATAATTCATCCAAACTACCCATATACTATCCATACCAAAGTTGGAATGAACCACAATTGTCCTGTAAAATTTAGGCTGGGGAAGCAAACAACACATGACCACAGTCACCATAATCTGCATTGCTATTTAATTACACGGATGCCATACATGGAGATCCTCTTCTGTCCCCGTCCTGATCATGCACATGTAAATTCTTGCATTGTAATGGGATGAGCCCATGCGAACGGGGACTGCAGCTAGTTAATTCACAGCACAACTCACAAATACCACCGCATATAAGGTGACTGAGGACTTTATGTAAAAACATAACACAGTGTTTGACCACTGACAAAGGCTTCTGTCATTGTTCCAAGACTCATTGTTTTACAGACATGACAACCGGGAGGCACCATGTAGCTCCACAATGCTCTCATCAAACGCGTCTCGGCATCAGAACTTCATTTATGTAGATTTGTTTGAATATTTTAGTTGTTTACTATGAGTGAAAACTCTGAGCGCAGACAATGTGTATTGTTCAAATGCATTCTTAGTGATTCTTTCCTTCAGTTTTTTTTTTTTTTTTATTCATGTCCATGTGCCATCATGCACTCTCCAGAGATGAGGCTGAAATGGAATTTCAGCTTGTAGCACACAATTTTTTCCTGCAAGTCGTAAATCCAATATTGAATTCAGTGTGGTGGTATTGAAGTAGTATTGAAATTTTTGGATATTACAACAACAGCAGTCGGAGGTCCTTCAGCCAAAAGACTCTTCTCCGAGCTCTTCTGCATGGCTTCCCTCGTACAGGTTTTTGCTGCAGCCCCATCATTAGAGGCTGGGTCACGGGGTCACAACACACATTTGTAGAGTGAGGATTACCTCATGGGCGATTTGAATACCGCTCACCCCTGCCGCCCCTCTTCCCACAGCTCCCCAATTAGAGCACAGCCAGCTAATAGGCTGTGGAGGGTTAAGGCAGCCCCGAGCACCTCTCAAGGCCGATAAGCGCCAGATTCTTCTCTCTTAAGCTCGGATTTACTCAGGTCTCACAACTCTGCACAGAGTCGAGATGGGCTTTGAAACATGACCTAAAAAACTATCAGCTACTATGCTATATTTTCTATATGGTAGATTATTGGATGTAGTGGATACCTCAGTGCATCAAAAGCCTTTTTTCGCACCATTTTTACACATGGGATGTGCTTTGCTTATTCCACGAAATCACAGGTTCTGCCTTGAAATCTCTGCCATGTTAGCATGCAAATGATTTAGGAGGAAAACATAAATTGTACAGACATATACTTCATACTTATGCACGACAACAAAAAACACCCGCACACACATGCTAACCCGCGCTCGGTCACAGCGGCAGCGTTGGAGGGAAGCGAGCGAGTGATTGAGACATTTCAGGCTGTGGGGGCTCTGGCAGGCTAATCCGTGAAATGAAACTTGACTGGGAGGAGGGGTGAGAGGAGAGAACACGAAAAGATAAGACAGAGTGGGGGGGGGGGGGGGGAGTGAGAGACAGGAAAGAGAAGTAGAAAAGAAGAGGGAGAGCAACAAGCCCTTGAGCTATAAGGATGAGCAGACAGACAGACAGTGGAGGTGCTCAGGATGCGGCGCAAATCTGTGCTGCAGGTGAAGTAGGGGCAGAAGAGTTTCATATTCCTCAGTCCAGACAGAGCATATAGGGCGAAACAAAGAGACGCCAAGGAGGAAGAAGAAGAAGAAGAAGAAAGAGGAGTGGAGGTTTTGGCGCTCTTCAAACGAAGTATGATGTGTCGTCTGACCATGAATGCAGACAGAAAGTCTTTATACCTTTTCTGAAAAAGACCTTTCGTAACCTTCTCTGCCTCCTACTCCCCCTGATCTCTCTCTCCCAAGAAAAGCCTTTCAGAGAGTCTCTTCTCGAAAAGCATTTTGTGGTGTTGCACATGTGGCATTGTACACATAAAAAGCGACGGATGTCGTCGTGTGAAAAAAAAAAAAAGAAAAACAAGAGCTTGAGAGAGAAGTTCAAACCCTTTTTTTTTTTCGGGAAGTTCCAAAAAAGATTGTGCTTTTGGAATGGGAGTTTCAGTTTTACGATCTGACAAACACTTTGTTGGAAGTGAACCAAAGCCTTCAGAAGAGGGAAAGCACAGTTCGCAGTGCAGTGCAAAAAAAAACAACAAAAAAAAAACAATGCAAAAGACAAAGGTCACACAGATATGGGGTCAGCCTAATCTAATTTCCTTTTCGCTCGTTGTTACGGAGAAATCGTGCATTTGATCTGTCGGCACCTGAGACACAAATAAGAGCGGCGCGGCGAGCGATGTTATCATCACTTACCGTGGTCATGGCGATGCTAGAATAAAAGATCCCTGAGGTTTGGGCCGGGGATGGGAGGTGTGTGTGTCTGTGTGTGAGTTGGCACATGTACGCGGGCCTCTAAAGTGCACATGTGTCGAAGCACACCTTCCCTTTGTCCGCAGGGAAGATTGAGAGCACGGGTCGAGTGTCAATGCCAGGGCTGAAGTCGAGTGGCGCTATCAGCAGTCACTCCTCTCCACTTCACCTGCCACAGCAGGCTCTTTCATCTTCCCAGTCCACAGTCTGTCTCTTATCTTAGCCGATAATCATGAATATGGATGTCTCCGTTGAGCCTTTACTTCTAATGGGTGGAACAGGGAAAAACAACTAAGTGCTGTATTAATGAGCCCCGAATATTGTGATAGCAGTTTTGGCTCTATGCATACAGTATGCATGACCTATTTTGTTAGTTAATGTGACAAATTTAATGAGTTGAGAGGTCCCTCCCCAAGAATATTTCCTGAGCCAAACAGAATGATTTCAATCTCCCAGTGAAGAAAATGAAGATGTTCTTAAAACACTCATAAATAAAGAATAAACGTCATATAATTTTTTTACGGCGTTATGGGGGGGAGGGGGGGGAGATTATTTACATCAACATCTGGGCCATAAAAAGCAACATCCTGGAATCTGAAAGATGAAAGCCACAATTTGTTATTTATCGGTTTACAAGATGAGCTAATCTCTCTGCCATTATGTGAACGTTTACAAGGAAACGGTCTGCGGTCCTGTGCACTTCTGATGCCACCGAGCTGAGTTGTTATTGTATGTCAAGTGAAACCGTATATGGCAGTTACAGGGTGGTGATAATCCGGGTTTAAATCTTGTTCATAAATTGTGTGGGTGAACCAGGCTTTAAGTCTAAAGCTTTTTTGAGGAGACATTAACTTTAAGTGTCCTGCTGTCTATATGATATACCTTTGGAAGGAAACCCAGTAAAGCTCTCCAGCTGGGATAGTGGTATATTTTTGGAGAACAGGAAGACTCGGGGAGAGACTGTTTGTGGCTTTCTGAAGCCATGCTCAGCATTTGTCTGACCGTGTAACCATATAGTCTCCATCATTTCCATAGCAGCTGTGGACTTTATGCTGTTAACAATCGCTTTGTAAACAAAGCCCATAGTCCATCTGGATGAATCGCCGGCTACGTTTGCATGCATGAATACACAGTAAAAAAACAAACATTGGATTATTTCATTGTTAAAGTACGAGTGGCCAGGCTACCTTACAGTCTCACTTATAATAATATCAATATTTTAAATGAATGTTTGAAATAGCACCCGACTCTGTACTTCCTCTCAGCTCCACAGTGCTTTGTAGTGTCTTTCAAATCATTGTTTTAGAGTTCAGGACCACGTATTTTATATGCAGTCTCACAGCACTCATCAACCTGCTTTCCAACAGTCAGATATTATCAACAAAAAAAAAAGCTTTATAAAACGGCAGGCGGACAAATTTATGGGACAGGTGGTGAAAACGGTGGAACATCAGAAGATCCAGATTTTCTCAAGAGTCGGTGGAGACCAAAAAGAAAGCTTAAAGGAGAGTGAATATTGGACATACATTAGTCAGGTGATCAAAAACAATTCCAAATTTATGCTAATGTTACGTCCTTTCTGCTGGATGTAATTCCGCAGTTCTACTTCAAGTGGCAAATATAAATAAATAAAAGATGAGTGCAGCTTTAACATTTTGAGTTAACTGAATGGTGTGGTCTCTTAAAGCCAACTTAACTATCACCCTCTAACTATAAATCTGAGAATCTTAAGAAATTGGTGTCAGCCAACATCTGTTTTGCTGTGTTGACCACAGTTTGTAGTCAAGCTTCATTTCTAGTTGTATTTTTTTCAAAAGTAAAGCAGTTACAAATCTAATCCGCCACACACTGTGGTGACTAATCATTACACCTTTTGCTGCACTGTTAGTATAACAACTTAAGTGCTTTGACACATGTAGCAAAGGAACAATATCAAAAGGGAATTGTATTCCAAATAAAAGGCATGCTGGGAAGTATTAAGCTAATAAGATAACAATGGTTCTAAATTGAATTGGATGTGTTAAATGAGGAATCAGTTGAGTATTTAGTCAACTCGTCATGTTACGTAACATGACTGAAACTCATTATAAGTTCTGAAACGGTTCTGAATGTGGATCTGACTTTTAAATAGAAAAAACCTCTCGCACTGTAAAATCTCATAATCAATGTAATTGTGTAATTACAAGATTTTACAGTGTGTAGAGTGGTGATGGAGGTGAAGTGCGGGGTTAGATGGGTACACAACCTCTTTAATGACAATTCATAAAAACAGTGACATAAAACTGTGTTGCATGAACTCTGACAATGAAATTATTCTCTCTTTGAAACTCTGGGCTCCAACTCTTTGATTTCACAGCCTTCTAACACTGACCTTGGCGCCTGCCAGAGCTGACTTCCTTTCAGTGTACCTGTACCATTTTTTTTCTGGGTCTGAGTCTTATTATAATTGAGTGTCAGTGTTTGGCTCTAGGGCTGGAGCTGGCATGTCCTGTAGTGTTTTTTTTCTCTCTCTCAAAGAACAGTGAAAGCACAGATCCAGTCAATGCACACTCTTGGCTGTCACTTTCCTTGGCACACAGTTATTTAATTCTGGCTTTCTCTGTGTCCACCTCTGACAGGGCCTCCCTCGGCACCGCAGAACCTGGTCTACAACATCAACCAGACCACCGTTACCTTGGAGTGGAGCCCGCCGGCAGACACGGGTGGCCGCAACGATGTCACCTACAGGGTTATATGCAGACGCTGTAGCTGGGAACCTGAAGAGTGTGTGCCGTGTGGGCCTAATGTGGGATACTCCCCCGCACAGTCAGGATTAGTGGACACTTATGTGACCATCATGGACCTGCTCGCCCACGCCAACTACACTTTCGAGGTGGAGGCTGTCAATGGGGTGTCGGACCTGAGCCGCACACAGAGGCTGTTTGCTGCGGTTAGCATCGCCACTGGTCAAGCAGGTAAGGACTGCATAAAAGTATTAATAACTGATAATGTTGTGCTTGTGTGGGGTGGAAGCCCCTTTTGATTTAACTGTTGTGAAAGGAAATGCAACTCGTATAAGTTGATCTGCTGAGTTGTTCTTGATATTTGCAAGGTTTCATTTCCAAGGAAAAGCAAAACACTTTGGGAAATGTGCTTATTTGCCTTCCTTCTGAGAGTTGGATAAGTAGGTTGATCTCATGCCCCTTTCTCAAGTATGGAGCTAGAGATATGAGGCTATTGGCCTAGCTTAGCATTAACATTAGAAGCACGCACCTAGCTGGCTCTGTCCAAAGTAAAAAAAAAAATACACCTACCAAATCATCTAATTGGTGCAATCCGTACACAAACTGAAATGTAAAAACAACCAAGCTGTAATTTTAGGTGAGGTTACATGCTATAACTATATACTGGAAAAACAACAGCGGGCTGCAACCTACACTGCCTCTGGCCTTTACGCTAAGCTAGGCTAACCAAATCCCAGCTCCGTACTAAAGGCACTAACATGAGGTTGGTATTGATCTCATCATTCCCTCTTGTAAAAAAAAAAAAAATGGCATACGCGTTTTTCTTAAGTGTTGTTAAAGCTTCTTTTGGAAAGTGTTTAGCTCACACCAGTCTATGCACTGTGTACAGAGTATGATATATGGTGGTTGAGAGAGCATTAGGCAATAAGGAACATGGCAATTGACAGTTTAATTTTGAAAACCTCTCACATGCAAACTACAGTAATGATTCCCCATTAGCATTAATGACCATAGTTTGATATGATCCATAATATTTCCAGTATGCATATTACCCAGATTAATTTAATGTGTATATCAGCACTACAGTGGCAAACATTATTAGCTTAGCAGTGATGCAGACTCCCAGTGGCACCTTAAGAGCCAGTACTGTATTTGCAGCTTGGTCTCGAGGGAATCCACCGTAATTAAAATGCTGTATTTTGCGGTGACAAACTTTATTCATTATTTCTATGGATCCAGCCAACAAGATTCCTCTTTCACGCTCGAGCATCCATGAAACACAGTTGGCCCAAAAGAGTGTTCTGACTATGGTGATTAAAAGAAGCCCGGCTGCAGCAAGAGCACCGAAGCTTTTTCTGAATGTTTTATTATAACCACTAATTACACCTGTCCTCTTCCATGTGATGGCCAGTCATGTCCTGCTGTCTCCTTACACCATCATCATACAGTACTATTGAAGACACTGACATTATTTTAGTGTTACGTATAGCTGATCACCTACTGCTTTTTTTTTTTTGCTTCAAAGTTCAAATTATACGGTCTTTTAATAACCAAAAATCAATAACACAGAACAAAACGATTGATTGTACAATCAGCACCTCAGTTCACTAGATGTGTGTGTCTGCAGGAAACACAGGGAGAAAGGAAGAGGTTCGGTTGTGTGTGGGATACAGTGTTGATGATGATGTATTTAGTGAATGTACCAAGGGGCTTACCTGGCCAAGGACACAAGGACATCAAAAAGCAGGACGACCTGCAGGAAAAAACGAGAGAGAAAAAACACAAACAATGAACTTGTGCTCTTTGGAAGTCACTCATAATTACAAGTGGCATGTTCACAACAGACAATTAGTCAATTAATCCATTGAAATATTTAGCCATTAGCTAGTGTGGAAGGGTGTGCTTGGCCAAGCTAGTGTCATGTTAACCATTACCAAGACAATGATCAGGTGGATGCCAAGTTGCTGATTCAGTATGGGACTTTGTTGATTGATTCCTTGATTGAACATTCCTAGATGGGTGTTTCCAACAACTGTGCCAGTGTCTTTCTAGGACTATTACACAAACTAAATAACATTCATAAAATATCATTTTTCATTTCCTTTAAGAACCACCCATATTACTTAGAGTTTTTTACAGATCTTTTAACAGCTTCCCACAGACTCCACAAGAAAATAGTTTGGTCAGTTGTCATGGAACTGACTCAACTATCATCAAGTGACAAGTGATGTCCGGTTTTGTCAGGTCATAAGAGATGGTTGTGCTAAGACCATTTATGATCTTGATAAAGGTTAAGGAAAGATTGTGGTTTGGATGAAAATAAATACTTCTTTAAAGTTAGGAAACAATGTGGTCATGGTTAAAAGAAAGCAGCATTGACTGATGGTAGAGAACGGGACCTGGTCCATAATCTTCAATGTCAAATTGAGAGGCTTGATCGTCCAACCACCCCGTCCTTCCCTGTACAAGGTTTTGTGGTTTTATAGCACCACACTAGTTCCAGCTTTGCTTCTTGGTCCAAAAAAGAATCCATTGTGAGAGAAACATTTGATAGCCTAACTATCTGAGAAAAGTACAAAATTGGCACATCTGCATTGGAAAAGAGACAGCTGGAAAATACTGGAAAAGTCCCTGGCATTCTTCGACGTGAGGATCAAATCTGTAGGCAGCAGTAGGTTGATGTTGACGGCCATGTGAACACTGTCTTGTTTCCCATCTTGAGCAGACATTAGCTCTATGCTGCAGTGCTCATTGTCCTGCTCACTGGACCCTCACTGTGTCCAGAGCTCTCTGGGCTGTTAGGAATTGCTTGAGTGCTTTGTAATTGGGACGTCGGAGTTTCCTAAAACAATCGGCCCTTCCTGAGCGAGCATGCAGGACCGCTCATTAGTGGATGACTGCATTATTAAAGCTTTTATAGCTCATCATTCAGAATTGATTAACCTTTGCGTGGTGAGGCGCTGGAGCCCCAAAGCAGTGAAAGAACCTTAAAAAAGAGAAGCTCTCTTTCCTCCACATACCTCCCATCTCCACCTCCTGCATGATAATCAGTATGTACATAGGTTTGTAGCCGGGGACTGAGGGAATGAACCTGCAGCATGTGAATACAGATGGTGATCCATGATGAGGAATTCACACCTCCCCTAATTACACCAAAGGAAATGTCTGAAGCGAAGCTGGAGCTACACAAGGTGCTGAGTGCTTATTGTTCTCAGGAACCTAATTACCTCTCAGCTCTGTCTTAAATGAGTTTAAGT
The DNA here is from genome assembly GCA_029490765.1 of Euthynnus affinis. NCBI lineage: Eukaryota > Metazoa > Chordata > Actinopteri > Scombriformes > Scombridae > Euthynnus > Euthynnus affinis. Next base: position 4,044,987 of record CM055853.1, on the reverse strand, counting down.
AGAGGCTGCAAGTTCATAAGCTTGATTTCCTCAGCTCCGTCCTTGCAGCGGCTGAATGGAAATCGTCGCATCGAGGATTTTCGTTGTCTCCGCCGCCGCCGCCGCCGTACACCGCGAGTTAAGAGTGCGTTTCAATCAGCACTCCATTGTGAGCCGGCGGCACCACAGAGCCGCCCTCGGAGGCACTCCGCGCCTTAGTTTTCCTCAAGCGCACTTGTAAACAAGGCCTTTGTTCTTCCAGCACACTTGTGAGTGGGCACTGCTCATAGAATAACCATTAATATTTATTCAAGCGGGTGTTCACATCTCTGAGCCAGAAAAATCACTGTGGAGAAGGGCACAGAAATAGGATTTGAAATTGGTTATGGGGAAAGGCTACAGGACCTGTATGTGTGTGTGTACATGCTTGTGTGTGTGTGTGTGTGTGTGTGTGCACATGCTGTGTGTTCACATTCAACTTGAGAGCAATGCGATGGGGTTTAGGTGCGATCGGCAAGAGGTATAAACAATATAATGAGTGAGAGGAAGAGACTGTGGAAATTGATTTTAATGTTGACTGCTTGTATTAGCCAGCAGCACAAAGCCTGTTACACTCAGATAGCAACTTTCACAATAGTTGAGCTGTGCTCTGAAGTATTCAGAGGCTTCATGGGTGAGTCAGAGCAGAAAACAGGGGGGTGTGACTTAGCCAGCATGCATGATTTAGACTGTGGCAACTTGAAATGCTTCAGAATGCAAAGAATGCCATGGCACTTATTTGAAACACATGGGATAGATAGAGACATCATTTCAAATTTCAGATATAAAGCCCCTCTCTGACACCAAATATTAACTATCAAAACATCGCCGGCTCGTTAAAGTATTCAGACAAAGCTGTCCGTTACGCAAATCTGTTGTCATGACTTTGCTCAGACATGACAGGACTGTTATTGGGAATCGAGCCACAATGCTTGTAGGGTATTTGGCACCCAGCGCCTGAGAAGGAGTGGTGGAACAGCTGGAGAAGAGCGGTGAGTTCAAGGAACCCTCTTACCAGCTGCATCAGCTATGGATTTTTAAAATGATTATGCCATTAAAGCCTTAATTAATGACCATCATAAATCTGAGGGTCACTAGTGAGTGTACTACTAAAATGTGGGTGCTTTTTATAATGTACAACAGTGCACAAGCATTGAATGACAAGACAATGACGTTAAGTTGGGAATCATTGCTCATTTCTCATCACACTTGGATATTTTATTTATCTCTCCAGATATTATTCATTTTATTTTTTATATTTTTCATTAAGGGCAGAACTTGATGTGCATTTTCTTAATGTTCATTTGACTTCATTCTATTCACATTGTTACCAGGTCCAACCTCATCAGATTGCCTCCCTGACTTTTTTTTATTATTATTTTTTTAATGGCATTTATTTATACATGAGCCCAACGTGTAAAAATACTATCACATTGATGTAATGAGGTCTGGCCGAAAGGGGCTGTGGTGAGTTTGACTGAAAATGGCCCAGAATGCCAAGAATGTCACGCCCGTTATTCCAGAACATCTGATAAGACAGAGATATCACTCAAGTTTCAAATCAGCTTTTATGTAAAAACTGTGAAGTTCAACAGTTTTTTTTTTGTTTTTTTTTACATCCAAGGAATGGATGTCAGCAGAAGAAGTTCTTCTTCTGTGGTTATTGTTAGTCGTTCTCCACTTCATTTGTTGTGCAACACTGTGTGAATGCAGGATGATGTTATAAGCCCCCCCCTTCAAGTACAAACCTACTTAAACATTCAATGAGAAGAGCAGACTATTCCCTTTAGTACAATCTCTCTGTGCAAAAGAGAAAAAAAAAAACAACATTCAGGCGCACAAGAATGTAAGCTAAGCATTTTACTTTGATCTGAAAAGCCTCTCTCTCCCTTTGCATTGCATGAGACGCAAATATTCCCATTTTGTTTGGCTGCTTCAGTCAAAGTCTGCTTCAGTGTCCTCCAGCAGTTTACTGTCTGGAGTTCAAAGAGGAAAGATAGCAGAGTTTGATCATTATTTACCTCTACAAGACAGCAGTGATCATAAAAAAAAAAAAAAATGAAATGTTGAGGGGTGCAAACTGATACCCCAGCTCCTCCGTGGTAATCCATACGGCCAATTTATCGACACTTTATCATCACTAAAAGGATACTGTTCAGTTGCATTTGTGAAAGTAACACTTGGGGAAACAATAAGGCTATTGATTTATACCTTTTTTTTGTGTTCTAATCTGCCATGGTGGCCTCAAACAGAAGGATTGATTGATTCTGAGGAGTCCCCACTGACCAGTGCCAGCCAGTGTAATTTTCTAGTTAAGCGGATCCTCCTTTGTAGCATTTGTCCCCGGTTTTACGTTACCTGGGAGCCCATTCTTTTCCACCCCGCCTCCCCCTCCAGGCTCCACATGCTCGCCGTAATTTGATGAGAGCCGGGCAAAGCAGTAAGATTCAACAGCTGCAATAAAACTGTGGTGGTCTCAGAGCAGCAGCTCGGAGCACTTAACCTGTAGCTTTTCTGTAAATGCCTCCTGATTTGTCTGTCACCCAATCCGTCAGCAATGAATAATTTTCATGGAAGGTGCACTTTAATTACTTTCCCATTTAAATGGCATTATCGTGGCCTATCTAGGTAATTAATCTCACCAAGTATCCTGTTTCAGCCTTTTATTGCTGGCAGACGAGCTCCCTAAATCCCCCTGAATCTACCGTGCTTGAATGAGCCCTCCCTCATAGAAGCTGGCGTTGCCTCTTTCCCCTTCACTTGGTCCCTATTGCAGCCATTGGACAGTCCTTTTCTCTTGGTGCAGGCAGCCTGTCAGAGCAACGGGCTGTTTCACTGCCTTGGAAAGGACACAGGCAGACACATCCATAAAGGGCTATAGTCAAGACCAGGCTTCCACCAATATGAGCTTAGAGGGCCAGGGGTTGCAAATAGCTATATGTTCATATTCAGAGTCCTTAAAGGATGTTCTATATCTTTCATATTGTCAACAAATCCCATGAAAACACCAAACTAATTTGATTTGATCTACCACCAATTGTCTGTGTATCCTCTGCGACACAGAGCTCCATTTTTGTCCAAAAACTGTTAAGAACACATCAGTGAGTCACACTGTTGCACTAATAATGGTCGTTTATTACCATAAACAGACTTACTGTAGTTTATTTTGACTCAATCCCACACACATACCATCCCTCCTGCCAGAAACATTCACTCGAGCAAAATGTGTATTAATCCACAGCAGAAAATAGTCCCCATCAAAATGTACCATTCCCTTCTGTTTTAGCTACATTTGGTTGAAATTACAGTGCTCATCTGTTTTGGGAAATTACAGAGCCTTTTCTAAAAATGAAACTATATATTTGATACCTACAAATTGTACATCTTCAGTAGGTCTCTGTTGACAATAGAAAAATATAGGATAATAAGCAGCCTTATCTGGAGAAGTCGACCATTTCTGTGCCTCAGAGCTTGGAAGATGTCAGTATTCATATGTTAATACAGTGCAAATTATTCTAGAAAAGCATCATAAACATTTATGAGACATCTTTTTTTTTTTTAAAGTTGATTTTTTTCTCATACAAGAGGAAAGATCATATGGAGTACACGATCTGCACGCTGTATTGTTAGACTTGTTTGTGTTATTGTAGATTTTACAGACTCGCCTGTACCGTCGCTATCAAATCACACCTGAAAAAGGGTTTTTCGTCAAGACACAACTCTAAGACCAGAGCTATTCTCTTTTTGGACATCTTCTTTTCACATCTTTGAACAATAATATTCCAGAGCTTCAGAGATGTAGACGTGTGCCGGAGTTCTGAACCGGAGCCTGCGACGTCCAACTAGTTATTACAGAGGATCAGGGAAAAAAAAAAAAAAAAGTGGAGTCAGCATTCTGTAGTGGACCAAAGGAAATCCAAGACATCAGCAAAAAAAAAAATCATCCAAAGATTGAAGACATGCACAGAAACATGTTCATCCGTTCCAACAGCTAAACAAAAAAAACACACCAAGAAAAAACAGGTGCTTCTACTAAAATATTCAATCAAAGATCTTCTATTCAAAGGAGAGAAAGAGTTAATACTGAAACTAAGATCATGCCAAATGTTAAGAAAATGTGATCTAACGTTTATTTTTCCTCTGGATGGTATAAAGCCAAACATAACATCAAATAGATTATTTCTAATGGCAGCAGCATTACTGTTATTACTATAATTGCGAGTCCAGTTATTAATATTTTGTTTTTCTTTGATTCCCCCTCATTTCCCATTGATTATCCCTGCTTCTTTCTCCGACCCCCTTTGTTTGTTGGTGTTTGGATGCGGCGTCATTCATTTGGAAACATTTGTCAGAGAGCGATCTTATTTCATTCGTCTCAAAAAGTTGCAGCAAATCTGATGTTTTGGTCTCAGCTGGGAATATGTGGAAGTTAAAAAGGGAATGCTGATTCACATTCAGCTTCATTCTATAGGCTGTGTGTTCCCCCGGAGCGCACACACACATTCACAGACACACACACACAGACAGACACGGCTTTAATTATTCAGACCAGCAGCAGAAAGAGATTGAGGCGAGGGTTTTTTTTTTTTTCTTTTTTTTTTTTTTTTTGGGGCAGTCAATCTACTGTTTACCTTCCACATAGCCGCTCGGCTTCACAGTCAGACCCTCACCTTTCTGGAATTACGTCCTTTTTTTCTCTCACGGACGTCAGCAGCTCTCATTTATCAGCTAAGACATTTGACAACTCATTTTTTTTTTGACCACTTAACAAGTTTCCCAGAGCATTGTTGCATTTATCAGTATTTGCGGGATATTAAATGTGTGTGTGTGTGTGTGCATGTGTGTGTGTTTTAAACTATCTTAAACACCTCTGAAAACAAATAAGAATTCCTCCGCGGGCGTAAAGAAGAAAGCTCAGACATTGAAAAAAAAAAATGTTTGAATAGAATCGGGCTGTATGTTTACTTGTTGGCGTCGGGCCGGGTGAGCGGTTAGACTGACAGACTCGCTGAGTCAAAGGTTACAAGTTCAACCTCACAGAATTACAGAAGACGCTTTGAACTCGTTTTTCGCTCGTCATGAGTTTATTTCCTCGGTGGCGGAAAAACACGTTACGCAGGCCTTCAGAAACTCCTGCAGGTTAAACAGGACTAGCCAAACACTTTTAGTGCCGACTGACTCAAACACACTCACTATAAACAGACTTTAAGACACTCGCTGGCCTAGTAACATGAAGGCTACAAACGACCCATAATGCAACATTCCATATAGGAGTTTTACACCCGTACTTTATCCATTCAAAAAAAAAAAAATCTGTTTAAGAACCTCAGATTCTTCACACGTATTCGCATCCATACAGTAAACTTTTTGAATGCATAATATTCCTGAAGTAGTCTATTCTTCATCACCTCTACAGTCGAAGTGTCTATCTTTATTCCAGTGATGTCATTAAGAGGCCGACTTTGCAGCAAGTGATATCGGTTGGCATTCAGCAGGCGTGTCGTTCTTTATGTTAAGCCTGAGAGAATAACTAATGTCCCCATTACTTGAGCCGCTCACTCAGTGTCCGTGAGTCCGCTGCGGATGTGACATGATTGCGTTACCACGGCAATGCAGCCGCTTGGTCTTAACCGTCTTTGAGATCTCTGGACTTCCGATACGGTGGAATGTACGGAATTTCATTCTCGGTGCTTGACATGTTTGACGTGACGTGTTTGGTTTATTTACAGTGATTTTTTCACCACAAATGAACTTTGATTTCAAAAATAGAACTGTGGAAAACGAACCTTGAATTAACCGTAACAATATCTGTTAATACGTTTCAGCCGAGCAGCTATTCCGATTAAATATTGATGGCTATCTTCAATGTTGAAAGAACACAGTGCCACACAGCTGACATTTTAATATGGGAAGCAATCGCAGTTTAAAAGTTCATCCAATCGTATGTTACTGTAATAACAGTCATTTCAACATCGGACTTAGTGTTAGCTTAGCTTCACCAATTAATGAGGAAGGTGAAGAAGAACACGATTAGTCTTTAGCATGTGAACACACATAATGTATAAGCATATACAAACAACAAGGGGCAAGGAAAAGTATGGTATATCTGGTAGGTCTTGATATTATTGGAGGTAAGTGAGAAATCATGTTTGTTTGTTTTTTTAAATTTGGGTGAATCAACCCTTTAATGCACTTAAATGAACCTGTTGTGTGAACAAGCGTCCGCCAACCTTGATAAAGGCTGCAACAGATCCATACAAGGCTTCAGCCCCGAATTTGAATAGTGATTTCTATGTAAATAGAATAACATACATGAGCAGATTAAGGCATGAGCGCCTGAGCCTCCTCCACGCCGCCGCCACCGCCACCACCACCACCACAGGGTGACAGATTACGAGCAGGGAATATTCGCTCAGTGAAATTACAGACCTGAGGGGTAGTTGATGAGAAATGTCACTGTCGACAAAAATGGAACTCTAATATATTCCGTCTCAGGTTTGTTGGACACTTATTAATGTCTCTCAGTGAGTGCCAGTAATTAAGGTAGTCAGTCTGGTGCGGCAGATGAAGCGTGGGACAAATAACAGCGTGACCTGAGAACAAAAAAGAGCTGCAATGAGAGTATACATATTTAGCACCGCTACGAGGCCCTCAGAGCGCACGGTGTTGTCGGGTTGAGCAACAAAAGCCCTCATTGTGGCAGAGCGACGCGCCCGGTTATTCATCTTCTCACTTTAAATGTTGATGATCTTTTTCACAGCTTGCGAGAGTTTCATTTCCAGCAACAGAAAAGGATAATAATAGCAGCCGTTTGGAAAGCATTTGATGAAGCTTGTGAAACTTTTATGGGTTATAAATCGGTTTGTGCATCAGGTGCAAACAAAAAAAAAAAAAAAACCCCATTGTCATTAAAGTGTAAAGACTATGTATCTTTTGAAGAGGAGAAAAAAAACACTTTGTTCTTTCTATAAATGAAAAGGCAAATTCACAAACAATAAATCACACCTTTCCTCTCAGTTTAATACACTCTGGTGTTTTGCTGCTACAGCCATGCTTGGTGTGGTATGACCGCTAGCTTACGGTGGCTAATGTTAGCTACTGTTAGCAAATTTTGTTTGAAAACTAGACAATTACTGTTTAATGGAAAGTACTGAATAAGTTCAATGACTCTTATCTACTCATGCTTAAGTTAGCACTACTGTTTTAGCTTGTCACACATATATATTTCAGTGGTTTTATCAAAAAAAGTAAAACCAAAGTTAAACACAGCAACTCAACAAGAAACATGTTTGTTGCTTCCTGTTGTCTCCTCTATGTCTTTAAAGTAATTGATCCAACAGAATCTTGGGAAATGAAGAGAAATGTATTGTGCCATTATCCTGTAAACGCAGCTCGTGGCAATAGTAGTTGTTGTTTTTTATCAAATAACAGTGGGAGGATTTGCACCTTTTCTCTGTTTTATATCACCGTAAACAGAATATCTTTGGTTTTGACTGTTGGTCAAAACAAGTCATTTCTTTGTCAGTCTCCGTCAACGTTTGATTGCAATTTCCCCCAATTGTCTGACATTTTAAAGACTAAATGTTCAAACTGATCAATCAACAGATCAATCAAAAGATGAAGATAATTGTTAGTTGCAGCGTCACAGACAACAATAAATCAACAAGAAAAATCGGCCGTCACCGTCCTCGCTGAAAAAAAGTTCCAAACTAAAAAGTGAACTTCAAGCTTCCATGTTTAAAGTCGCACTGTGTGATTTCAAGCGTTGACCGGTCAGTGAAGGCAGCTGGCTTTGGTTCTGGAATGCAGCAGCTCTCCATTTTACTGCCCACGGGTGACTGTAAGGCCTCAGTAAACACCAAAATACTTTCTTTCCTTCTCTCTCTTTATCTACTCTCTCCCGACTCGAATATACATTCACAAACACACACACACACATACCACACGCACCCTGCCAGCATGCACCTGTGACTCCCAGAGACTCTCTTTATATGGAACACATGCTCGGGAATGTCACGGCCCTAGCTGGAAATGGCTCCGGCACTTTGCAATAGAGCCATTGGAGTGTTTCATTTCCTGCTGAAGGAGTTAAAAGGGCTTCCAAGGGTAATAAAAGCCAAGCAGGGTTGCATGCCATAGGTGCCCAATAGGAGTGAATTCCCTGGTCAAAAAGTGGACAAAAACACACACCCACACATACACACAGCAGCAGCAATCCCCAGTCAATAGCTAAACTTTGATCGCTGTTTCCTGTAGGCGATGGTATTTTGTCTGGCACTGCAGAGGGATTGTTTACAGCCCAGAGAGTGTTAGCATGCTAGCCGGTGAGGGCACATTTCATTTATTTTACACAGGAAAAGAGCAACATCAGCCTGAGCCTTCGTTTTTTATCAAACTGTTGCAAGTGAAATTTTTAAAAATTAGAGTTTTTGGGCGAAAGAAAATAAAATTAAAGCTGCACTAATCGACATTTTTATACCGTCAATGCATCAAAGGGCTATGTGTTAGCCCTCGTCGAGACAAAAGACTTGGATGGAGTCACTCCACTAAGTGGCCCCATGGCAAAACTGAGTTATGGGTTCCCAGGTGTTGACACCAGGCCCTTTGACAAAACTAGGCCTTGAGTTTAGCTAGTACTTAATGTCGAACCCACTTTAAGGAGCCTTGAATTATTAGCATACATTGCTCATTAGCAGTACATATTCAAATGACAACAATCTGTTTGACACATAGTGAAAGCCTTGGCTTTTCGGCTGCCCTTGAACGTCTGGCCCCTCTACCTTGCTCCTGAAACACGTTTTGGAATGACTGTAGATAGATAATATGTTATCTGCAGCAATATGTATAATTCAGAATATTACAGCTTCAGCTCACCATGTGTTAATTACTAGTGGAGATATTAAAGATTTCCCCCCGCAAATGAATTAATTCTTACAAAATGAATAGCACGCAGGCTTTTAAAGAATAATAATCACTGAGAAGATGTAGGAATGTTTAAGAGAATGAACAATGAAGGCAGATCGAGATGTGATCCTCGCGCCTTATTGGCTGTTCCAGCGTTGAGTATATAGCGCATGTGATTAATCATGTGATCTTGAAAGCTGCCCTTTAAGGTTACTTCTACACTCTCCTTTACGTCTCTTGATAAATGTGTCCTATTGTTAACTTTTAATGAAGAAATGTTTCACCCTTAATTGAGCTCTCAAAGCATGATCAGAACTTTGATTATTTTGACCCTTGTATCAGATACATTTTCTATCTATTTGCGGTCTTGGACCTTTTTTTTTTTTTTTTTTTTTTTTATTCGTTTCCAGCACTGTGACTAAGCTCGACCTCGATCATGTTTTCTAGAAAACCTCTCTTCTCCAAACAGTTTGTTTTTCTTCCTCCTCGAGGTCTATGAAATGGTTTATGGTTGTAGGATTGGCAGAGGTTTGCATTGCGTAACACAATTGCGGTTGCAGGGTTTGTGGAGTTTTTTTTTTTTTTTTGGGGGGGGGTCTGTGAGCATTACTCACTGGTGCTTTGTGAGATGAAAGAATCAGGGGAGATTGACAGCTCGGCTTTTTTTCCCCCCCGTCTTTCATTGTCTCATCAGCATACTGTCTCCTGCAGTGAGGAAAACTAATTATGTCTTCAACCCCCTGCTTCACCCCCTCCCCTTTTATTCAGATCATCACACTTGGAAATCATAATGAGTTTGTGGCAGACCACTTTGGCTTTGGAGAAAGGAAGAGAAAAAAAAAATTCAGAAAGTCCATTTGCCTCCACTCAAACAGGCCGCTGGCAATTACGGACAACCTTTTAACCCTGGAAAGCTGTCGCCTCAAATTCTTTCAGGGCCTGACCAAGACTTAGTTTAGTCCTGCACACCTGCTAGCTTCCTCAGCTGTACTTCTGTGCTTTAAACCAGAGCTGTACCAAAACCTTTTTTGTTATCAAAGCAGAGGGTGTGTATGACAGCCATCTGGTAGACTGCTTTTAATTATTTGGTATAAAACAACAGTAAAAAGATTATGGCAGCCATGGAGCCGAAAGGACGTTGGTATTGGCCGTGGAGCAGATGGGCTTCACATCTGGACTTAGAGGAAGTTAGTGAGGACACGAGCGATGCTGTGACAAGGTAACACGGCCAAGAGCCGTCTTCTCAAACTCTCCCATTCCCTTTGTATCGGACAATCTCCTTCACCCAGCCAGGACAAAGAGGTAGTGGGGAAGTGTTTTGGTCTAACTGAGACAACATGATTCCTGCTGGCGGAAAATAGTCGCCTGTTTAACCTTGTGATTTCAGAGATTTCAGAGATGACAGAATGTGAGGGCGCAACACAGTTTAGTTGGAAATAGATCAGTTAGAAAAAGAGAAATCCAGAGAAACAACTTGCAGGCAGGTGGATGTGGATAAAAAAATGTCTGAACCTTGGACACCAAATTTTTTCTCTCTTTCTTCGCCTTAATCTGCCTTTATTACTTCTACCTCATTTAATGCATTCTTATTAGAGGTGTAATGGTACGTAAAATTCATGGTGCGGTATGTACCTCAGTTTTGGGGTTTGGTACGATTTCAGTATAGTGGGAGGGGAAAAAAAAGGTGGAAAATAACATTTTGGTCTTTTATTTTGAAAAAATGTAAATATCTAACAATGGCTGATTGTCCAAAACTACTGAAACAGTTCAGTTGTGCTGCAGTGGAAAAGTAAAACAACCTCACTGTTTCCTGCAGGCAGGGAGGCAGGACACCTGCTGACAGCTGTGTTATGATGATTTATGGTCTAACTGTATATAAAGTAGTGTAAACTAGCTCCACCTCCAGCAGCTACAACAGTAACATGCTGCTCCAACACTGACGCTTCAGTATTAATAGTCTAATGATGTCATATATAATAATATGTAATGTATGGAAAAATGTAAAGCCTATGTCACTGAGAATTGCAGCTGCCTAATTCGAGCTGGAAGTGTTATTTTCGTTTTTTTTTATTTTGAAACTCTTTACACTCTCTGGAACCAAGCAGCCGGTGTCTACCGCATGTTGTCGAAGCAGCGAGGCTTAGGAGGGCTCTTCTTCTGTGAAAACTGTGTGGTGAAATGTATTCTCCAAAGAAAGATTACATCTAAATGAAAGTTGGAAGAGCTTGTATCCTTAGAGACCAAGCTAATTAAATTTGTAAATTCCCCCCCCCCCCCCCCAAATCATCTCCCTATCACGCTGGTGGCTCACCGTCCAACGCTGCCAAAAAGTATGTCACAATGTGTTAAAACCAGTATACTTTGGCAGTAGATATCTAGATGAGAAATGAAATTAAAGGCGCTCAGAGACCACATGTGTTTTGTTTTTTTTTGTTTTTTTTTTGTAAAAACACTCCTCTATATAGTGGCCAGGAAGAGAGATAATCACTTATTAATGTCATGACGTTATTTGATTTTGTCTACTATTCAAAATTAAATTACATCTCGCTTGCAAGATCCAGCGACTTAATGCATTAACTGCATGTATTTCGGCTGTATGGGCTTTTTAATCTGACATATTACTGATAACATCCGCTGCTTTCTGGCTGAAATTAAATCGCGGTTGATATCACAAGATGAATTTAGCCCGGAAGTCCAAAGAGAGTAGTGCGGTGACTCACAGCCGCTGGGAACAAGTGCATACTGTAAAGTCGGTGCCCAACCACCCACTGAAAGCATGGTGTGATGAAGGAGGGGGAAGACTACTCCCCCCCCCCCCTTCCCCCTTCCCAGGCTGCCAACATGGTTTTTGTTATTTTGTCACCTCAACCTAACTGAAGGTAGCTCGCTTTAAATAGCGTGAACATGCCTGACATTTGCATCAGAATAACTTACTGCTCTCCAATTAACTGGCGACAAAGTGAATCGGAGATACGCTAAGTAAACACACTGGACGTCTGACACAAAGAGGCAAAAAGCCGCTGTCTGTCATTGTTCAAGAGGGTAATTGGGATGGGGGTTTGGGAGAAGGCTCAGCACCCTGAAAAGTACATTTCTCGTCCGGGGGCCCTCCTGCTAAGTCTTAAGCCTCGTCTCTCCCTCGCCGCCTATCAGACACAAATCACCAATTACAGTAATGGCAAATCCTGCGGCCAAATACACAAAGGCTGACAATGATGTGACACCTTGCCAGCCTTAATCAGGATGTCGGGCTTCATCTCTCAATTTGCGAGTCTACTGTCACTAGTGTTGTTATGCAATTTTAAGCTGCTTTCGCTGCAATTTCAAATGGTGCTGTTATCCTTTTTTTTTGTGGACTTTGTTAGGAGAGAAACCGTCTGTAAGCAGGGTTTAGTCTGTGTACCATTCACAGCCATTAACTCAGATTTATATTTCTTGTATGAAAACCTTGACATTTTTGTGTCACATCTTTTTGAAAACTCCTGAGAATGTTTTTTTTCCCCACTTTTGTCAGATCAGATGAAAAACTAAGAGCTGCCATAATATTCTTTTTCCTTAAGTTTTCTGCGGTTGATGTGAACTTGAGAAAAGTTGATATGCGGTGAGGTAGGTAGGCTCGGTGTTTCATGTTTCATGTTGTTTTACTATAATGTGGTTAAAGCTAACGGCGGCTGATATTTTGTGGCAGTTTTTCCAACATCTATCTATGTGTTAGCATGTTTTTTTTCATGTCATTCATAGCTTTTATTTTGGTCAGGGTCTTTCTTTAACCCGTCATTAATGTCAAAAACACTGTTACGCACGCATGTCGCACACGTTAGCGTAATTCTTTTCATGTTAAATTCATCTGTGGTGAACTTTAACACACAAAGGTCTTGAGAGTGGAGCCTGCTATGAATGGAGAGTAGCAGAGTCCAAAACAGAGAGAGCTATATTTAACTGTCTGCTAGCTTAACTGCCAGTTAGCAAACCAGCTAGCTTGGAGAGCTGTTTTGGCTGGTGAGTGCGAGCTTGTTCCTGGCTGGCTAGTGTGTTAGTGGTTAGCTTGCCAGCTGTGGTACTGTAAGTTCACTAAACTGTAACATGTCACTAAGCTTGTAGTCAGATGTGCAGATGATCTTTGGATGTGCCACTCTCTGCTATGACCAGGCCTCAACACTGATGTTATGCTATTGCTGATATGACATACCAGAATGACTTTCTGTGGAATCCAAGAATATAAACACAACTAGAAGATCTTCTTTTTTTTATTTCACAGATGAAACTAAACTTAGTTCAGTGTTGTTTAAACAGACATATCACACATTAGCAGATAGAGCTTTCAGTGCTTGACAGTGCGACATATTTCGAGCGATACCAAAAAGAAAAAAAAAGTACTGAGGTTTGATATCTAGCCCTAATTAACACCCGTATAAATTAAAAGCTCTCAGCAGCTTGTTAATGCGGGCTGAGGCAAGTTGACACCTCTGCAGCCCGATAGGAGTTAAATCCTAAACCTGCTTCCATCATATCAGCAGGGGACGACACCGACTGGCTGATATATGACTTTTAGCACAAGGCCAGGCTCAGCCTGATATACTGACAAACCAGCATACTGTATGAGCGTGTATGTGTGTGTGTGTTTGTGCTCCACACTGCTGGTGGTCCTCTTCTAGTGGGGAATCTGCATCACAAACAGTCAGCACCCTCCCTCCCTCCCTCCCCTCCCTCCCTCCCCTCCCTTCTTACCCCCTGCTGCTGCTTTCTGAGCCTGAATCCACACAGCTCTGCTAGGCTGCAGCGCAGAACAGAGCCACTGCCTATATAGATACGAATGGTCCCAGCAACTATTCTAGAGTTTAATAGCGAAGGATTAAGGCAATTCAGACAGATTTACAAAGGCAGCTTTTTTTTTTTAATTGTCCCTGTGTGACTAATGGCAGTCGGGTTAGGCCGGGTGTTTTAGGGAGACAACACAATGTGTTGGAGGCATTGACTGCTGATTATTTCCATGTGGAGGCTGAGAATGTGTTTGACCAGAGCATGGCATTTGCAGCAGGGGAAGATTAAGAAATAGTTTTTTATTTCTTCTCTGTACAGAAGCACTTTGACAGCTTCTCTTTCTGCTGTACCTGCTTCTTTTTCCTCTTAAAGAAAATAGAAATAGATTCCCAGCTAAAGAAAGAAGCAGTTAAGTACAGATTGAGCTTTTTTTTTTTTTTTTTTTACTTTTAGTCTGGCCAATCTCCAAACTTTAATCAGTCCGCCGACTTCAAGGAGGTCCAGTACTTTCCACAGGCGTCTTTCTTACCCGGTACGGAATGCGATTCATCTCCTCAGCCTGCAGTTTTATTTGAACGTTCCCCCTGCTTCTGTCGTTTTTTTTAAGCGGCCTCTCCATAAGCTCACCACAAAGCCGTGGAACAGCCGAAATGAGAAAACATTACACAGCTTAATAGAGCTGTTACAAAAAAAAAAAAGACTACCTTTTACGAATTGCCTAATGCCATGAGGTGCCACCTTGAGCGCGCTGGATGTATTCTGTTGCTCAGCTTTACGCTAGTGTTTTTTTTTGAAGTCCCGCTCTGTTCTCTCGCCGTTCTCCTCTCTCTCTCTCTCTCCGGCTTCACTGATGATCTCTGACATCTCATTAGGCTCGTCTGTTATCCGTATTACCCGCACTAAAGCAAAGTGATCACGGTGGATATTGTTAACTAAAAATTCTGTAACCAGCCCCCCCAAAAAAAAGAAGAAAAAGAGTCATTATCAAGTCCAATATATAGTTGGCAGCAAAACAGAGACACTTTGCTCGAAGGAGAAAGTATGAGCTATGAGATTGTTTCCCGAGATACATTTTCAAGGCTAATTATCTCGCAATAATGACATCATTATAATGATAGTGAGCCAGTGCTCAGGCTGCTGCTGAGGAATGAGGAGCTTTTTGTCGGTGCGGCGCTCACACACACAACACGCAGGTTGTTGTTTCTACACAGATAAAAAAAATCATTTCATAGACGAAACATTCAAAGCTGCAGGTGTTTTTTAAAATAAACATTTCTATTCAGATGTATGCGCTGAAACGTAAGCTTTCAATGAACATACCAGTATTCAGATACATGTCGTGTAATCAAGCTGGAATGTTCCAACACATAGCTGAATAAATTCTATGAGAGAATATTGTTTTTGTTTTGTTTCCTCCCCCGCCCCTCCCTCCTCTTCCCCTCAAGATGAGTAAGTTATTTCCCTACATTTCCCAGCCTTTGACAGCCCACTGAGAGCTGATGTGAACTCGCTGCTGTCAACCGTGGGTTTAATGCACAGGTGGAGAGAGAGAGAGAGAGAGAGAGAGGGCGGCAATGAGAGAGAAAAAGTCGAGTCGAGAGGAAAGTGAAAGTCACGACCCCCGACGGAAATAAAGTCTTGCGGCTGCGAGGGATTTCTGAGTCGTCTGCTTCAGTGGCCGCAAGAAACTTGCTACCTCTGTCTCTGCCCCGTATGATCATTACTTAGGTTACATTTAGAGCGTGAAGCATTTCCACTCATAGTTGTTGTGCTTTCTCAGTCAGGTTTTCTTTGGGATAATTATAAGTCCTGCTTTTTTTTTTTTTTTTTTTTTTTTGGGGGGGGGTTGTATGATAAAACACAGATTTCTTTAGGAATATGTACCATGTAGGGACATGATGTGAGGTTTTATACAGAGGTAGGTGCACTTGAACATCTCACCTTTCTAGGCAAGGTTGCAAATTCAATGCTTTTATGGGAATTTTTATATGATTTTTTACCCCCGATGTGATGAGCTACGTTGATTTGTAAGGTGTTTAAATGAACTGGATTTGCCAAAAAAAAAAAAAAAAAAAAGATGGTATCAACAGGAAAATAATGGATTCATCATTCAAGTGAAACAAAAAAATAAAAAATAAAAACTGCACAGATAGCTGCCGGTAAATTGAATCTGACAGAGCAACATTTCGATCTAACAGATATCTTTATCTTCAAAAATTGTCATTTTTTTTGGAAAAAGAGATTTATTTATTTATTTTGCCCTCAAAGTGTTATTTGATCCAGCACCTGTAAAACTATTTGGGATGTGCACGCTCTTTGTCTTTATTGTTGCATTGTACGTTAAGTGATGCAGATGATCAGAATACCAAAAAAAAAAAAAAAAAAATACATTTGACCTCTGGCTTTCGGAAAGCCCCGAGTCTAGGTAACTGTTCCGCCCCGCTTTAAAAGATACGTCTCTGAAAACTGTTTTTAATTTCAACATTGTAAAGGCGGAGAGAGGGCGGATTATCCTTTTAACTCGGAGCGAGCGCGGTGGCGAACAGCCGCATCTCCCACCTCAGCGAGCCCTCCTGCGGCTCTCCGTCCTCGGTCAAAGGTCATATTTGGTGGGAAGTCCCTCGCAAGCGCTGGCATGGGTTATTATCCTCTTCCTCCAGAACAGAATAGGGGAGAAAAAAAAAAAACAAAAAAAAAAGAGGATTTAGCTCCTGCTTTCTCTGGACATGCTGTTTTATCTAGCAGGTGTTACAGCATTACCGGGCGTCTCGCCACACGGTGAATCTGACTGTGCCCAGTGATTATGGCCAGTCACTTACCCGCTGGAAAGCAGCGGTGGTTGTAGGGTGGGGCAAGGGGGGAGGGAGGGGGGGGGGGGGGGGGGCGTAGGTGGGACAAAGGACACTGGACGTGCCTTTGTAGGGCAGTGGGAGCCGGGAGCCCGATCTGCGCCGAGTTCAGCCGGGCAACCTGAGAGCCTGGCTTTGTCTCTCTACAAGCAGCCAATCACTCAGCGCGGTTTCGGTTGAGAACGGTTCGGACGGGGCGGAGGCTAGGCTATGCTGTTCTGAGCCTGGGAATAATCAGCTCTTGTTAGACTCCGTTGCTTTTTAGCACCGCAAAACAGCTTTTTTACATGACACTTGATAATAAATCATAGTTATGAATTTGATCGAAACAGATTGTTACACGCAGTGAGTTGTGACAAACCGACTCTGAAATTGTTTCAAAAGCATGTGATTTTTTTTTTTTTTTTCAAAAATCCCACAATATCCATAAGCCTCACAGAGACGGAGTCGCTGCTTGTCTTT
Organism: Euthynnus affinis; assembly: GCA_029490765.1. Lineage (NCBI taxonomy): Eukaryota > Metazoa > Chordata > Actinopteri > Scombriformes > Scombridae > Euthynnus > Euthynnus affinis. The sequence goes on along the minus strand of CM055853.1, from coordinate 4,027,993 downwards.
CTCCGCCATTAATCATAATCAGTTAGCTGCTTCCATAAGTTAACAGAACATAAAAAAAAGAAGAAGAAGAAGAAAAAAAAAAAGATGTGGCTCAGGAGGTCAATCATTTAAAGGATCAACACTTTCTACGCAGTGATACACATGAGTTATCACCACTGTATTAAGTATCCCTCAAGGACATGCCCGCCGGTGTGTGTTTTCGTCGAGTGCGAGGAGACACACCCACACACCCGCGCTGCCGTCTGCTTCCCTTCACGTCCCTGTCATTGGCTTCTTTTTTTTTTTTTTTTTTTTTTTTTTTGTCTAAGCATAAAGAAGACATCAAGTGAGCTCATAGCAGACAGATGAGTGATAGAAGAGCTCACTGTGGATGACAGACACAGAAAAGCCAATCCCCAAAACTACAGTCAGCCACTAAGTAGGCTTTTGTGCAATCTTTTTTCTCTCTCTCTCTCTCTCTCTCTCACACACACACATGCCGTCTGGCTGGAGGCCTGTCTGGAGCGTCTGGCCCGGGGGTTACTCATCACGAGTGCGGCTGCCAGCATCAGGCCATCCCCTTGATTACAGGGCTGCTGCTGAAGCCGGCTGGGCGTTCCAGTCTTATCCTTTATCACCAGGTGCATTTACTCACTGGCTATGCACTGCTCAATTTCCTGCAGATGCACTCAAACCCGAGTGTGCAGTCGAATCAGTTCTATACTCCCCCCCCCCCTCCCACCCCACTTCTTCCCATAAGGTCATTATCACCATCCACTTTCTGTTTTCTCAGGCAGAATTAGGCATTGTTGGACGGAGTTTTGAAGGAGGCATTTATCGGATCAGCGTGGGATTTATTTATTTATTTATTTATCTAAAAGTCAAAGCGTCTACCTCAGAACTGCCAGCGTGAATGTGACCTAAGCATTAATACCTTCAGCATGAGGTATTTAAAAAAAAAAAAAAAAAAAAAAAAAAAATAGAGAAGTCAGAATCGCAAGGGCATTAGGAGTCACTGCTTCATTACTCTCCTAATTTGCCATCTTTTAAAATGTTCTGCTTTTCGGGTCGCCTTAAGGTTTGCTAAAAAAAAAATCTTCTTATTTCACACCGTGTGACAGTATCGTACTCTTATCTGTATCATATCAGCTCGCTCCAATCCTTCACTGAAGCTGTGTGATGTTTACACAAAGTGAAATATTCACACAAGACTCCCCCCCTCACACACACACACACACATTCCCAGAGCACAAGATGACATATTTATACTGCTTGTTTTATCCAACCAGCGATGCAAAACTCAAATATGCTCAGTTCACCTTAAAAAAAAAAAAAAAAAAAAAACTAGAGATCCAGCAAATAGTCATCTATATCTGTGACATTTTTGCTTAGAAAATGACTGAGGATCACTTATTTTTTAAGATTGTTGCTGTTTAATTCTATACTAGTTAACTAATAGATTATATGAATAATCATTTCAGTTCTCTAAATTTTTATAATATATATTTTTTCCATTGCCCTACTTGGCTTCTGACAACATCAGTGCACATTTCCAAATAGGTGTTATTCAGATAAACTGACCACATACTGGGAATCTACATGGTCACTTTCTAAAAAAATAAAATAAATAAAACTTAATAAAGTGTCATATTAATAGTCCTACAGCCAAACTTACAGCAGCTTTCATCCTGGCTCAAATTCTCTGCCATTGATGTCGGTGGCTCAGGGCAGCAATGCTACTTCTTCTTCATGTTAGACTGAAGGCAGTCTGGACATTACAGTGACTCACTGTCGCCCTTGAGGTACAAAGTGGTATTACGAGACAGGGGCTAGCTGATTAGCATGCTAACTCCAGTAGATATCTCTGCGACACAGTGCACAGATGTCTTCATGTCATGTCATAGATGTTACTTCCTCACATTCTTTTGATCGTTTTAGTTCATTATAAATCTTAATCGAATCTAATTCAAATCTTACATAGTGCACCTTTAAGTGATGCATTGGTTTTTTTTTTTTTTTTGCTGTTTTTCTCTCCAACTAGTTTATTTTCATTTTCAAGATGAAGGCGATCCCCCTAGAAACGAGGTGTGTTTGCACTCTTGCAGATCTGTCCCGCTTGCTGTGCGGCAGATTGTTTTCTGTCCTCTTGCAAAAATGAAACATCAAAACACCGAGCCGAACGCGGAAGACGACCAAACATGGAATGCGTGGCTGTCACTTCATCCGGCAGCGTACTGAAACTCGCTGACAGATTCGAGGTGCTCGGCAACCCGACTACCGCACCGGGGGGGGGGAGCACATTCTGCACCTTACGCAACTGTCCACAGCCAGTATGAGCGGGGTCATTCCGAGTGCTTGTTGGACTCGTTTCAGACTGATCTGATTTAACTGTATGGTGTCTGGGAAAGCTGCAGGCCTGGCCTCGATCTGTTGGCAATCAGCAGAGTGTGTTGGAGCAGACTGCTCTGTGCAAAATTACAGAGGCGGCTGGAGGGGCCCTGGATATGATTTCCCCGGGATGGAGTCTGTCCAAGATTGTGATTAAAGAGCATATGAGTGCTGATTAATATGATCATCTTCCTGATGACAGAGGTATTTCTATAATAAATGGATGTTTATGATGCCAGCCCTCAGCGATCATATGTCCCCCCCACCCCCCCCCCCCCCCCACCCCATTCTGCACAACGGTGGCGGTGGTGGGTTTAATTTGAAATTTTAATATTTCTCCCGCCGAATGCCAAACATCAGATTTATTCGCTGATAATAAGAGAGGAAGAGCAGCGTTAGGAGCTGCTGCCTCTGTGTGAAGCCGCAGATAAGTGTGACTATAGGGGTTGAAACCTCAAAATAATAGCAGCGCCTAAGGATGGTGACCCTGATGTGCGCCATCAGTCTGCAGCACAGCGCGTTTTGTGAATTATCTCACTTATCAATCCCCATAGAGCTCAGACGTCCAATCAGGGTTTCCGATTGGAGCGCCGAGGCCTCGGGCTGCGCTTTGACATTTAAAGGAAGCAAAGAGGTGGAAGGCCGTTTGGCTGCTTAGCAGCTCCTGTAAATATCCACAGTCGCCGCGCCGGGCTCTCGCCCGTAATCGGCTCTGTGCCTTTTCACTCCACAGTCTTTGTTTTATTAAGATAAACGATAAAGCCACTGTGTATGCAAACGCATATCTCTGCTTAGCTTGGTCATGTATTTGAAAAGACATGCCTTGCAGCTGCTTGTAGCAGAAAGGTCAGCGAGGCAGCGGCTAAGCAAAGCCAAGCGTGTTTATATTATAACAAGTACCAGCGCTTTCATTTCTCATCTGGACTGTGCCTGTTTGTTTCGCAGTGGATTCTCCCTGACAGTCCAATGTGCTGAGCCTGAGTTAGATAGCATCATTATAACAGCTCACCAGAAAAAAAAAGGGATTTGGACAAGCATGGCGTATTTTTATGACTTCATCAGGCTGTCCAGGCAATGAATTCTGTAGATCTCAATTCTGCAATTAAAGAATGAGGATATCAGGCTATACATCATACAGCCAGGCAGCTCTCGGGGATTTGCTCTGATTAAGCGGGGTCCGATGGAAAGCGGTCTGCGGACCAAAAAAACCCAAGGTTTATTTACAAACTCACAGAGCTTTCCTCTGTTTTTGACCCTGTCATTTATTTTCCAGCGACCTCCCTGAAACAAGACTGCATCTCAAAAGCGTTTAGCTCCATCCCACCACACCTCCTCACATTACAATTCATCCAGTACACACACACACACACACATGCCGGCCTGCTGTGCTTTGTCACTATAATTATGAGTGCCAGAAGAAGTCAACAAATGTTCGTATATGTCAGCCGGGGACATTCATTATAAACAACTGGGCCCTGCGTTTCTTAGGTGAGCGGTTAAGGATTTTAAATCAAGAGGCTCGGTTTTATAGTCTTGTGGTAAATATACGGTTTTGGCACAATCAAGCTGCACTACACATTTAGTTTATGTTCCATGTCATTGTTCGTTGAGTCATGTTGCTGTTTCCCCATCTGTCCAGCTAATCATTATGACCTTCTAAAACATGGCCTGGTTTTCTGCGAGGCAGAGGAGGAAATTACAGTTCACACCTGGCATTATTAAAATGCATCCTAACTAGGGCTGCGAGATATATATCGTCTCAGCGTGCGGATGCGCAACGGTCACACTGCAGGACGTGCGATGTCAAGTAAGGCAAATGAACTCAAACATGTCATGTTTGTTGCTTGATACAAAAGGAAAAGACACAAGGTTCAATGACTAACCTGCAAGAAAAGACTAAATTGTAGAATTTAGTCCAATTGAAGTGTTTTTTGGATACACTGAGTCTTGACATTATGGTTATTGGCTGATATTAACTCATCACAGATATATTAGTATTGGCATGTACAGTATGTTGGTCAATTAGAAGAAACTGCGGTAGAGAATTACCAAAGATAATGTCACATTACACAGGTTTGTCCACTGACAAGTTTATTTCACCACCATAGAATGTCCTGTCCAGTACATATTTGGTTGCAATCTGTCAAAAAAAAAAACAAATTTACCAACATTTATTAATCAAAATTATTTGTTTTTGTTGGGTGTTTGTTTAAAATGATTCAAATTCATGTCAACCAATACCACTGTTGGATCGATATCCATATTGGCACCATCTGGTATCACTTGGACTCTAATTGTGGTGTCACATACATTATGTTGCCTGCTTTGGGTATTAAAAATATGGCTGTGTATTGGACACGCCAGTAGATAGACATGTCCAATTGAGACAAGATCACCCCAAGATGCATTTTAGTACCCATTGTGAACAGGGCCATCATTTCACCATTACCGGTATATGATTATGTAAATTTAGACTATGCTACAATGGAGTGGAGACTTTATTCTTGCCCCACATGAGGGGAAAATAAGTATGGCTATTGCAGGCCCAATTCTAGCTGACTTGAAAAAAAAAAAAAAAATTCAGGGAGTATGCTAAGAGCTGCTGATGATAGGCTGCCAGCCCCACTCCTTAATTTGGACACTGACACAGGAAAGCTTGAGTGCTTCTTCAATAAACAGGGGGTGGGGGGGGGGTCCCTGCTGGCTTAACAATTATGTAACAAAGCTGACCAATGATTTCTGCATCTGTTACACCGCCCGAATGGCATTTTGATATTTTATGAGAGCTCTCTGTGTGGGACAGCACTGCAGGTTTAAAATGAGCTCCCTGTCAGGAGGCATTGAAGGGGCAATCATGCACAGTGCGCCTTATGTGTGCATGTCAGTGTAGCATGAATGCAATTTCCCCCACTGACCTTCCACTGTGATTCTGATTCCTGGCTTCACAGTAGCAGCGCACAGGGCTATACTTAAGCTGTTAGGTGTGGGTGATGCACTCAGCAAAAAAAAAAAAAAAAAAAAAAAAAACATTTACTTGCTCGAGCGCAGGGAGGATTCGAGGAGGGATTCTATTAACTGAAGAAATTCTCATTGACATCTAATGCGCCTTTGATAAGCACGGCTCAGACCTCAGACTGTTGACTGTTACACTTAAGAAAACAGCTCTGAGGCAAAGAGAATTGGATTTGATACCTCTCTGTTGATCCAGAGAATTGATGTGAATATATGATGGTGGGGTCCTTGAACTGGGAAATAATGAGGAGGAATCTGATGGCTGTGTTGAGCTGTCAGCGGTGAAAGCATCAGATATGTATTAATAATCATCCCATCACCTCTGGAGCTGTCAGCCCTATAGAACATGAAAGACCCCGCCTAGGTCTCCTTCAAATCAAGCCTGGCTAATTGCTTTCAAACGGAGCCGCCTTTGACCTCCTCCCCGCATGGTCACTAAAGGTGTCCCCGCTTCGACCAGCATTGTTATGCAGCGAGCGCTCCGTCCTCTGCCCGGGCTCTTTAAAACTCTCTTTTCAAAACATACTCGGTTCAAGGGTATTTCATGCACCTCACACCGAAGTGTTGGTGGTGAATAGGAATCATCGGGTTATCAAAACATTTCAGAAATGATACTGTTAGCCTTTGATGGGAGGACACGCTGCAGGTTTGGCCACAATGTCCGGCCAATATCCTCGTGATCTTTCTAATGGAGGGCTTGTAAAGGAATAAAGGAATTTACAAGGGTGTAGGTTTGGTTTTAAAAGTGGGAGGGTATGATTATATGATGGATTCATCAGAATTTTAGTGGAGTTTGCTGGCTGGAAACTAAGAAAAATGAGCTGAAAGAGGTTAAAAGCTTTGTGGAACTGCACAGGCAGTGATCCATCGTAGTGAGTTTAGCACCTTTAGCATTGCGCTTAGTTATTTGTTGACAAAAGTATGATACATCTTTGGATGAGGGCTTGTAATCCTTTGAATCACTCTGCTGTGGGATGTCGTCCACATGCAAGTTAAAGCCATGACCCCCCTCACAAAAAAGGAAGAGTGCTACTGACTGCATCAGTCTTCCCCTCTTCTCCCCGTTTAGATCTAAACACAGGCGACACAGCACTGAGCAGCAGTCGCCACTGAAACACATTTCCGTGCGGAGTCTCAGAGCTACCGGCGAGACACTGGCTCTGTAGCCCAAGAGCAAGAAACTTGTCACACCAGTTTGGATAGTTCCCCTCACATTTATCAGAGCCTGGGTCTATTATTGTCCTCCATCCTTTTTTTTCCTTTCTGACTCACTGAGCACGCTCAAGAGTGCAAACGGGAAAAAAAAAAAAAAAAACTAAACGGAATTTCTGTTTTTAATTCAACTACGCTCAAGTTGTGTTGCAAAACCGAGTGGACCGACGACCCTCCCAGAGCTAAGCTGCGAGTTAGTTTGAGCCTGGCCCAGCTCTGCTGCAGCCAGACAGGTGGAGAGTAGCTCGGGGCAGATAACATCCTCCCACGCACACACACACACTCTCCGCTGGGTTCACATGGGCAAGCAAACACCCACACGCCCACGCACAAACATACACAGGCATCCCAGCTGTGAAAAAAACCAGCTGGGGTCGCATGAAATTTGGTGAAATGAGCACTTAATCTCGAAATGCAAATTGCATCCACCATGCAGGAAGAGACAAACCAGGGAAGGATTACACAGAGAAGAGATGACTAGGAGCAGGCAACAGTTTGACACTAAATCGTAGTGGTGGAAAGCGAGGTTACGGAGGTCAGAGAGGGAGGGGTTGGGGGGGGGGGGGGCAGACTGTTCAGATACATTTTCTTTTGAATCCAGTGAACCACGTACGATTCTCGACTCGAGCAAACAACGTTTCTGAGCAAGTCAAGTCTTTATTTTCATCGATAAAGCAAAAATGTAACCAAACTGCCCGGCCTTGACCTTAAAAAGGGAAACTCCACCAGGTGCGCATATAAAACTGGGTTTACTAGTGATGAGGAACATTAATCCGCCTGAGAAAACAGTTGTACGTGTCCCGTGGCTCTGCAGGAACCTTGTCGAGTCTGAGAAATATACCTGAAGATTTTTTTCAGGGTTACCGTGCTTTGACTTGGAGATGTAAGATTTTGAACAGAAAGCCTGCAAAACAAATTGGGTATTTACCAGGCAGGCAAGGTCTAATAAAAAAAAGACGGTGTTGACTGCGTTATGGGAAATTTAGGATGTAGTCATATTTTGGCACTTGTCCCATACCAAAGCCCAATAGCACAGCTACTTCAGGATAGCTAAAAGACAGTTCTACAAGTTTAATACCCTTGGTCATAATAGTACAGAGTTGCATCATGGGAAGTGTATGATTTCATGTATCTCAAGATACCTAACGGACCGACTCTGGCTGACAGGCTTGTGGTTCAAACCCCCCGGTCGAACAAAAGGCACTGAGCTGCATCATGGGAAGTATAGGATCCGAGATTTTGGATTGGATCTTCTAACCAAAGACACAGCCAAGTTGCATCGTGGGACATGAAGGAATTCGTTTCTGGAAAACTCGCCCCTAAAAATATCCATGTCTTCCCCAAGCTGCGAGCGTTTTAACAGCAGTCTTTTTTTTTTTATTTATTTTTTTTACTCTGTTATGGGAGTCACAACATCAAGTAGGAGTCATCTTGATTATGTCATACCTCGTTAGAGTCAATCCGAGCAGGGACCCTTTTGTTTTACAGGCTGCTGGAGATGATGTGTTAAAAAAAGGCTTTTCAGTCTAGTAGCCAGACTCCCCTGAACTGTAAATATCCAACGCTGCCGTGATGAAAGGGGAGACCGGATAAACCGAAAGTATGTTAATGACATCAATAACTGTTAACTACTCCAAATAAATCCACTGTTTCTTTGTCAAACATTTTGCTTCCACTGTTTGATATCATAAGGTACACCTGCTCTAAATGTGTTTATGTGCCCGTATTGAGCCCAGAGGATTCTTCTTCTTTTTTTTTTTTTTAAATTATTTTCTCAAGGAGACATTCTATCTCCTGTTTAAATTAAAAACCTGTTAAAAACCTTTCACAAACTGTTAAACCGTAACAATCTTGCGCGCTCCGACACGGATTGGAGCCGTAGGCATTAAGATACACGGGCACATCTTTGAAAACAGCAGTAATTAATATATGAGTTTATAGCATTGGTACGGTCCATGAGGCGAGCACGGAGGCAGAGAAAGGCGCTTATGTAATGAACTACCTCCGCTCTGCCGTTCGCCTCAGTCGAAACCAGTCGGCTGAATGAAAGAAGAGGATATTAAAAAAAAAAAAAAAAAAAAAAAACACACACTGTCTAATATATTCATAAGATATTCAAATGCGGGGCACGGTGGCGACTGGCTTCTGGATCAGTTAGCTTTACAGGAGAAGGTGTTCAGGGTCACTAACACATTTTCTAATATTTCAAAATGAATGCGCAAATGCCTTCCCAAACACTCTCTTTAAAGAGCAGCATAACAATTATACAATTTTCCGCCGCGCTAAGCCCCCACAGGTATGTTAAAAGTCTGAGAGTGGCTGGCTGGTTCTGGTCTCCATGATATCAAGTCAGTCATTAACGGCTGTCACACAGTGCCGCCTGAGCGATCCGCGGGGGGAGACAGACAGAGCCAGAGGAGCAGATTTTTTTTTTTTTTTTTTTTCCTTTAGAATTAATGCTCAACTCTGGGTCTTCATTCAAGCCCCGAGAAATGGAGAGTGACTGCTTTTTCCGTTCTGAAAAATCACCTTCCTGGAATGATCACCTTTTTAGCCCGTGGAACACCGGCGTCTGCTCACTGATCTCATGATCTCTGTGGAAACACAGGGCCCCGGCTCTCTCTTGTCACCCGTGGCGGGAGGTAAGGGAGTGATGGAAGGGGGCGGGGCTGGGGCTGGGGCTGGGGCTGAGTCATTGCTACTACAGCTGTGGGCCAAAGCGGGGTAAATGGGGCAGATCTGGTGTCTGAGCCTGTGTCACACTCTGGAGGGAGAAGAAGCTGTGTGGGAAAGTAGCTCATCATATTGCGCACCGGCTCTGTGACTCAGGCGGTATCTGCTGCTGCTGCTGCTGCTGCTTGAAAACCACATATCCCTGTCAAGTGTGTGGTTTTAGGAGTGAAGAGCTCTTCCTCTCTCAAGCAAGAGCCATCTTTTTTTTTTTTAATTAGCGCAGGGGTGATGAAACTCTCAAGCACAAGTAGTATATGACATTTCAAACTTTTATTTCAGTAAACACAAACAGACCAAGCACAAAAAGCACAAAGCTAAATTGACTACTTAGCAACAGAAACCAAGGGACTAGAAGTCAAGATAGGGTGGATCTGGCCCCGAGGGTAGTAGTTTGACACCTCTGACTGAAGACACTACCAAGTAGCATGATGGGAAGTGTAGGATCCCACATGTTTGGGGATCTTGAGCTATAACAAGATCTAAAGGTCAGGATGTTACAAATATTTCAAAAGGCTGCGTCTGGCTTCTAGATTGGTAGTTTGAGACCCCTGCCGCCTCCCCTCCCAGTCTACTCAAAGACACTACTGAGTTGTATTATGGGAAGTGTAGGATCCAGTGTTTTTGAAGCTGTACCACAGACAAAAAAAAATAAATCAGGATTTCTCTGCCTCAGTCTATAATACGTTTTTATCTACAATAAGAAGTTATACAGATTAAATCAAAGAGTTATTTTAGATCTAGATTGTATCATTAATGGCACTGGGGTGAATCAATGTGTTTGTTTTTCTACTTCTTTCTTAAAAGCAGCATGTGGGCCTTTTTCCTCTATGTACTTTGTACATTGATTGATTTGAAAATCCCAAAGCATCTCGCGGAGACAACACAAGAAATCAAGCTGTATAACCTTTAGCTGTATGCCGCCGAATCACCATTCAGTCACCCTTTAAGTTGAAAGAAACAAAAAATAAAATAAAATAAAATAAAAGGTTGCACTTTAAAACCGTTGTGTCATCATGGACGACATACCTTTTGTGATGTATTTAGTCACAGAGTAATTACTATTTTTCCCCATTTCGGGTCATAAGCATAGAAGCCGACACTGTGACCGTCGGACTTATAAAGAAAGCGGGAGTTTCTAACAGTGTAAATATATATCCTGAAGTCTCTCTCAGTGCACATGCAGGGTAGCATAAGACATCCTGAGGGGATGAAAGCAAATGTCAGATTAAAGCAGTAAACACAGACAAGAAGCATCATTTAGTGCCCATAAACCCAAACCAGAATTAGGAGCGGGAATAGAAAAGGTCCATATTTCAAGGACACCGTCTGGAGGAGGGCAGAGAAAGCAGCCAAATTGGATGAAGTTAAGCTGCACTAACTGCTTGTTGTGACTCGAGAGAGAGAGAGAGAGAGAGAGAGAAAACTCAATCGTCCCTTTGACCGACTGACTGCGCCGGGGAAAAAAAAAAAAAAAGGGGATACATTGTTCTGTGTTTTGGGTGGATTATGAGGAGACATGTCACAACAGCAGATTTTTTTTTTTGACGAGGTCTCGGGTGTCCGCTGTCGTGCGCATTACTGTCAGGAATGCCGATGAGGCCTAATGAGGTTTTAATCCAGCCGGAGTCATTAGTGGCAGGTCATTTTAAAACAATCTGGGGGGTCAGGCTGCATTAAGGCTGGTAGAGGTCTGCTCCCGACGGGTCACTGAGCACGGAGCAGACAACTTCAGCACTTCACAAGCCCAGGGGGGGGAAAAAAAAAAGGGCTTTGTCTCTTGTTGGTTGTTGTTCAGTATTAAAAAAATATATATATCTCTGTCACTTGATATGTACTGAAAATGGCATGTAAGCTTGTTGTTCAGTTTCATCCTCTCAAAAGGAGACTTATCAACTGAGTTTCTATCATTACAGCAGCATTCACTTCTTCTCCTTAGGTGTAAACTCCTCGTTCAGACGCCTCCCTTTCGTTTTTTGAAAGCTCTTCGCCGATCTGTGAACGACCCGGGCAACAAATCAAAGTACAGCTCCTGACAAGTGGCTTCTTTACCTCGGAGTTAAAGTCGTTCCCAAGACGGCTTTTTTTTTTTTTCGAAACTTGCTAAGACGTGTTAATTAATACGTTCTTGTCCCGAGAGCGGCGTGAGTCATCAAAATTTCACAGTTTGTTTACTGAAAGGATTTTTTTTTTTTTGGGGGGGCGGGGGGGGGGGTGTTTAGAGTGCAAGATTTGCAGTAAGCATATATTTTCGTGAGCATCATCTCCTTGGGGTGAGGTTTGAGTAATCCAAAAAGGCTTACCCTTTTTTCCCTCACTGAGTCTTTAAGAAAAGTGCTATAAATGATGATGATTATAATTAAGATGATGATAATGATGTAAAAAAAAAAAAAAAAGGTAATGGAAGTAGAAGCAGCGGGCGCAGCTGCAGAAAAAAGGTTTTTTTTGTTTTTTTTAATAAGTCCAACAGTGCAGTAGGAGTGTTTCAGCTGCTTTCTAATACAGAAAATGAATCTCATGTGCAGTTTGCGGTGCGTTTCACCGTTTCTTTGTTCATTACATGCTATGTTTTTTGTCTCATCTTCACATTTTTAGTGGCTGCAAAAGCCATGCAACGCTTTTTGTGGATTTAAGCCTACGTGCAATATGAAACGTGTCGCTCACAGTAACAAACACCAGTCCCCCCCCCCCCCCGTTCTATAGTAGCATTTTAGCATCTATCAGCAGCAGTCTTCTTTGATTTGCATGCAGTCGTATGTAGATGCAGTAGCAAAAGTCACAGGTGTCGTTGAAACACCACTGGTTGTAGTTAGTAGTAAAATCAGAAGTGTTGTTGTTGGCAACAGGAGCGGTAGTTGGTGCTACAGCGTGTGTTAGCTGTCGCAGCAGTAGCAGTAGGAGTAGTTATAGTAAATGAAAGAGGATATGCTGAAACTTCAGCTCCTTCTACACATAGGTTCAAGTTGGGTACCATCTTTTACCTTTGGGTATTGACGGATAAAAAAATATATATATATATATATAAGTCTGTGTGTGCACTGTTTAGCAAATCTAAATGTGGTAGCACTTAATCCAGGCAGCCAGACACTTAAGAATGAGTCATGCACAGAGCCCGAGATAATTGTTGTGCATAAGACTGGTGTCAGAAGGTTACAGGTACACCCCTCTCCCTCTAAGAGGCTTTCTGAATAGCTCTGTCATCAGGGAGAGTAAGTGCCTGCTTGTTCCACTGGAAATGTTGGAAATAATTGAACTGAAATTGTCATTCATAATCTACACGACGCAGGCTTTCCACTGGCTGGCGGTAAACGCTGGGATCTTCCACTGTTTGCACTGTAATTGAAATTTTGATCATGAGGTGTAAACATTTCCGAAGCGTCCCCGTGAATATTCATCAGCTCGCGGAAAGGGGGCCCGCCGAGTGTCGGCCGCCGCGGGTTGATTCACGGACTCGGAGCCTGTGTGTGTGTGTGTGTGTGCGTGTTTGTGTGTGTGCAGGATGAGGATTTGCCCTCTCCACTTATTGACGTGCTCTTGTCTAAACAGCTCCGTCCCAGGTCAGCGAGGTCATCAAGGAGAAGGTGCAGCAGCGGAGCATCCAGCTCTCCTGGCAGGAGCCTCATCAACCCAACGGCGTCATCACGGAATATGAAATCAAGTACTACGAAAAAGTGAGTTTTGCAAGTTAGACCTGTTTTTTTTTTGTTTTTTTTCTCTTCGTCTCTTTACGCAAACCCCTTCCCCTCCGTCTCTCGGCTCCGCGTTTCACTTTTGTCGACTCGTCAGTTTTTGTACGCGATCTGCATTCTGCTGTGAGGAGAATTCACAAGATTCTGCAAGTGCCTTCTTTGTCTCATAATTGCAATAATGAATGAGATGCTCATAAGATTTTAATCAGGCTGTAGTCCTTCACAGCCGCCCCCCCTCCCATGCACATGTTAGCACACACACACACACACACAATTCATAGCTGCTGCACTGCCAGAATTAGCAATCTGTTACTGTTATCTCCTTTCCTTTTCCTCATAGACTACGCCGCCGCTTGCTTCCCTGTGTTTCAAGTCTGAACACATCAGCTTTTTTTTTTTTTTTTTTTTTTACAGCGAGGTTTAATGGAGCGAATTTAACCCAGCAAATCAAAGGCAGGGTAGCAGAGCTCTGATGCCAGTCCTACTGCTGGCCACAGCCTCTCGCGAGCGCGAGCGCGAGCACACACACACACACACACACACACACACACACACACACACACACACACACTGACGAATCAGTCTCCTGTGTCACGTACTGTGGCTGTGGTCTGCCCAGCTGTAAAAGTGGAAAATTGGAAACAACGACTACACCCCTAACAGACCTTGGCATTCCATTTGGGCTTTTGCCGAGCAAAACATTTACAGATCAACAACAAAGTACACAACGCGTGCAGCCTCTGCATCCAAATGGATTCTTTGATGGGGGGGGGGAAGATATTTTTTTTTTTTTATTTTATTTTATGTGTTTATGTTTTCTACGTGTGTCAGCTTTAAACTACATATAGCCGTTTCATCTATAGGCGGAGAATAGAGATCTGCTTTCGTAAAACTTTGGTTCAGCCACAATTACTGTCATTCTTTAACACTGTAAATTCTCAAATGAAAGCCTAATAAAATCCGGTGGAATTACCTGCGCTAGCTCATGTGGTAAACTCAGCACAGCACTAATTCCATCAGTATAAAAGAGTCAAACAGAAATACTGATTTTTTTTTTTTTTTTAGTAACTACATTCTTTAAATCGCTTCAACTTTGTTGTCTTTTAAATCACTGTTGAACGACGTCCATGAAACACAAAACTTCCTCCGCTGACATTAAACATTTAAAGTCTACCAGAAAAAAGCCCTTTTAAGCAACTACAAGGATTTTTAATGTGAAAGTATGTAGAGAGTCTTCATCGTCTTTGACAGTAGCTTAAAAGGGAGATGTATAAAAAAAAAAAAAAGCAATGAAAACACTAGATCTGGGAAAAAGAAAAAGAAAGAAAAAGAAAGAAAATAAGAGCAACAGATTGGTGAGTGTGAGAAGACTTTGATGGAATTAGTGCTGTTAAAATGTAGATTATCCAGAATTTACCAAGAAGTAAATGTATAAATAATAAGTAAACGGTAAACTGATTGGAAAAAGATTAGAAAACAGGGACGTGTTTTACTTACATATGTTCCCATATACTTTAATATAAATCAGGGAACATCATGTCTGATATAACCTTGTTCTGTTTGCATCTGCTATAAATAAAGGCCTTGGCTCTTATTTAGCCCACATCCTGTAAAATATATACCCTATGACTAATACATTTGGATGTTTTCATCTCAAATCAGCATATTATGTATCCAGTTGGATTGAAATATGGTTAAATCATATTCATTCCATTGACAAAGTGCAGGTAATTACATCCTCTGAAGTAAACCCGCCGTATTTTGCGAGCGAAGACGTATAACACTTCAGTAAGACTCGATTATAAACCAGACTTTTACGCGGCAGCTTCCCGCTGAAATGGTGAAAAATTTCACTGTAGACTTAAGAGTTGATTTATTCCCTCTAACAGGATCAGAAGGACAGGATCTACTCCACAGTGAGATCCAAGTCCACTTCGGCGACCGTGAGCAACTTGAAGCCCAGCACGGCCTACGTGTTCCAGATCAGGGCCTTCACGGAGGCGGGATACGGCACCTACGGCCCCAGATTGGAGATTACCACCAAGGAAGAGGCCACAGGTAGGCTACTGCAGCGACACGCCCCTCTCAAGTGCCGCTACTTTAGTTACACACACGTTAAGTGTTTATGGACGGTATATTTTACTGATAACATCATGTTTGAAACGATGCGTGGTTTAGATTTACTTGGAAAAATGCGTTTTCTAGTCTCATATTCATCACTTGCAAACAGCTTTATGTCTTCAAAATCAGTGTTTTTCATTAATTTCATATCAAGCAATTTGTGCATTTAGCTTATTTTGCATATGTAGAAAAAATAGAACTTATTTAAATAAAAAAAATAATGAAATCCGTGCCAAAAAAATGTAAAAGCTCTCACGCAGTGGATATACACTTATCAGTTTATCCGTTGACCATGGTATTGAAATGGACCCTGGATGAGAGGAAAATATGAGAATTATTCTAAGCTCATTTAAGGGAAAGAATCACCAGTGTTAGCTACTGCAGCAGCAAAGAAGGATTTACATCTGGTGTCTCTCCTTATGCTTTTCATTTAGGGTCAAAGTAGCTTGAAAGTCCGCTTATTTATTTTCTTGCATCTGTCCGATCATCTTTTGAATCAAAAAGCCCACAAAAGGCTATTAGTTCGAGTTCGACCACAGCAGTGCATCAGCAACATCGTTTTTGGAACACTTTCAACTCCAAATGTATGCACAACCTGTTAATGTATCCAGCTACTGTAGTAATAGCCCAGGGAAATTATTTGCTTTTCAAGCAAAGCAAACACAAATTGCTTTGACTTTTACGCTGACAAAACGTCATGGGAAAAAATCACTAAGCGCCAGGACAAGCTACTGTAGCGTCGTGAGGATAAACTCATTTAAATCTAATCACTTGCGTTAGCTTCGCCCCGAGTGTCACGGCGTGTTACTGTGAGTTCAGGTGAGGGACGGCGCCGCGAGGTGTTTGTGTTATGGATCATAATGTTAGCATTATAAAAAGGTATTGTAAATGTGGAAACACATGAGGATAGAGCAAAAATGGTCCATGAACTAGCGACTAGCAACCGATTCTTTAGTGCTATTCTTTTTTTTTGATGCAACATTCTAGTTAAACATTCTAAAATGTTTCAGTAATAACATGACATCTGTTCCATAAAAGGAGTACTTCATTTGGAGCACTCTATACTAAATCCATATGGGATCTATAAAGCATTAAAAAATTAGTCTTAATAAAGTCATTATTAACCTTCCATATAGGGTGCATGGCTTGTTCATTCTATATCTGTTTGAAAGCCAAATTTAAAAGCCTCATTCCGATTTGTTTCCATTCATTCAGAGTTTAGAGCCCCACTGTTCCCTCTCGCCCACCCGACCACGACCCCCACCCACCTTACATCTAACATCTCTGCATAAAAGGACACTCTAATTACTCATACCACACACACACACACACACACAGCGCGTCCTGTACCAAGGTTAGAAGTTTGCAGTTTCCAGTCGGCGTGTCCTTGATCCTACCAGCTTCCTCTGTGACAGCCTCGAGAGGAAAACCTGCAAATGTGTACGTAACATGACGGTCGGGCGTTTCTTAGATCCTCCCAAAATAGACAATTTGGTTACATAATTCAAGCACCCGATGAGGAACAGCTGATCGAATGTCATCCCTGATAAAGGCTTGTGTTCTCCCTCCCTCCACCTCAGACAGGCCTCCCCCAAAAAAAAAAAAAAATAATCATTCCCTTTCCAAGTATTTATACAGCACAGATCCACTCGATTTAAAATGCATGAATCCCCCCCCTCCCCGGTCCTCCCCTCCCTCCCCATACACCACTCGCTTGACTTTATAGGATGCTACGGCAAGCCATTCTTCGGAGCAATCGGCAGTTTGTCAACGCAAACAGTCTGAGCACTGTGAGAACTCTCCGAATGGGAAACAATCCAACCTGAATGTGTCTTTGTTTGAGATGAAGGGCATCGCCGTCGCCGTCTGGGACTATTAAGCCCACTTTCTGAAACAGTAGAGCCGTGTGTATAAGGACGGCTCAAAAATAGAACCGTCCCTCCTCCGCTCTCTCAGAGGAAAGGAGAGGAAGGGGAGGGGGGGGGGGGGGGTTATCAATCTCCACACCGCTCATTGGGCTCAATTATGTCCTGTAGATTGTGGTCTTTTGATGTGCTGAAGTTCACACTGAGCATTTTCTGTTTTTCTGCATGTCTGTGTGTGTGTTCGTGTTCGTGTGTGTCCCTCTCATCAGCTGCGATTGTCTCCAGCGAGCAGAACCCCGTCATCATCATAGCGGTGGTGGCCGTAGCGGGGACCATCATCCTGGTGTTCATGGTGTTCGGCTTCATCATTGGGAGAAGGTACGCTCTCGCGGGCCCCATTGACTCTCCGCTCCTGTGAGTCTGCGCTTGTCAATTAGCCTTTCTGTCACTCACAGGTCTCCACGTCTGTGGAGTCGTCACACACACGCACGCACGCACGCACACACACGTGCACCCATCATCTCGTGGCATGCTGTGCTAATGGGTTGTGATGTGATCATTTTTTTTTTTTTTTTTTTTTTCTACTTTCCTTGCCCCCCTCCCGCCGCACCCTCGCAACAAAAATTTTTAAGCTATTTCTGCAGAGCCTTCTTCTTTTTTTTTTTTTTTCACCATCGTAAAGCACCCTGACCACTGTCATTATTACCATTCCCTCACATACTTCATCTGCACGGATAGCACTTCACGAGAGCTCGCCGCTCACGGCGGTTTCATTCGGAATTAGCCTCCCATGATACACGTGATTGGCGGGTTCGGCGTTAAAAATATCATCCCCTCTTGAGTCATAACTCAGACTAGAATGAACAGACATCTCACACACACGCACACACACATTCTGCCAGGATAATGGAAGATAAGCATACCATACTTTGTTTGAAAGCCATGTAAAATCTATATCTTTATCTTAGATCTCGCTTTACGATCATCAGATTTCCTTTAAGTGTCAAAAGTAATCCGGTTGATTGTCTTGTACATCCGTGGTTGCGCTGAAAACTAGAACAGCCAGCAGCGGATGCACGATGACCTCTCATGGTGCAGTTTCACCTCAATGTAATGTTTGAATAAGTATGATACAAAAACAGGATATAGGAGCAGCCCACGAATGGCAACATTGTTGACATCACTCCAAACACAACGGGCGCCAAAACACCAACATCCCAAACTTTGGTTAGGTGATCTTAAGGTTCTGCTTCATGTTACTGACACATGCTAAAGACTTTTGAACCTCAGTTAACGGAGGCTTCAAACCGAAACGCTCCTTCGGGAGTTCTGGTCGACTCATATTTTGATGCGTTCAGACGTCTCATCAGAGGACTGGAGATACAGTATGTTCTAACGCGGTTGCTTATTTTTTCGTACTAATGACTCAACTGGGAGAGTTTCATGTTCATCTAAGTCTTAATGAGCTATAACATCGTCTGTGCGGAAAATAAATATTTTTACTTTTGGGAACCCTGGGCGCAGTGGAAAAAAAAGTAGAATTAAATCTTTAAAAATGTGCTTTTTCAATATTTTTTTAAGGCTCAAAATGTTCCTTCAATATGGTTCTTACATTTTCTAGAACATCGACACTCTCCTGAGTTGCTCCACGTACAGATATCTGCCAGGAGATCAACACCAGTGGACAGCAAAAATACAAATAAATCTGTCCGAGAACAAATGATTGCAATATCTGAGTTATATCCTCTTATATTAGATGATGTAGTACTGCATGTGAGGACCAAACCAGCAGCCTGGGCTTAAAGGGGTTAAAGTACATGCGTGGAGACACATCACACATATGTAATGTTATGTACAGGAAGTGCATGTCCGTCACTTCTAGAATTCCGCCTTCTCACATCATCGCTTTGTTTCATTTTCACACTCAAAGACCAACCTCGTGCAGCAAGTCACCTGCTTGAGGGAACCTTCAACACGTTAATATTACAAATGAATATTACAAGACATGTTGAACAGTCCTTTTTACAGTTGCATGTATTATTTGATATGTTACATGATTAGATACTCCAGCTTTTTTTTTTTTTTCCCCCCTCCCAGGCTAGGCTGTTGGGTTCACAGCTCGTGCTGCTCAGCTGGGTTTCTTAAGAGATTTGTCATGCACGGCATTAGTTTGCCGCATTAAAATTCTTGTAATTTAGGGCATTTATTTTCCTCCACACAATCAGTTGATTCTGCCACTCTCTTCCTCTCTCCCCTTCCCTCCCCCCTCCCCTCCCCCGTTTCAGGCACTGCGGGTACAGCAAAGCGGATCAGGAGGGAGACGAGGAGCTCTACTTCCAGTGTGAGTGCCTGCCTGCCCTGCATCAGCCCAAACCCACACACATATATGTATAAATATATACGTGCGCACATTTACACAGACATCTCAATTACTGCATACTGAACAGGAAGGGTGCCTTAAAACCCATTATCACCCACAGGCATGACTGTTTTTTTTGGGTTTTTTTTTTTTTTATCCACCCAGTTCATTTGATTTTGAGTCAAAGCCGGGAACAATCAGGCAACATCTGCTACTGATTGGTTAGACCGAGGCTGTCGAGATGAAGAAGTCAGGAAACTACAAACGCATGAATGTGACAGCTGTCAGGGAGGGGAGTATAGAGGTTGACCCATGAGGAGGGAGCGCTCTTTCAAAAAAAAAAAAAAAAAGAAAAAAAAAAAAATGTGGAAGCCAGACAGTTTTAGCGAAGCGACGCCGAGCAAGTTCCTGGTGTACAAACAGTTTGCTTTGTCGTAGGTGTTTGCTTCTAGACGCCTTTCTATCAGTACGCTACCCCCCCTAATGATGCCCCTGGAGATACAGCTGCAGACAGCTTCCCGGAGTGGAGCGCTGTAATGATCCGCACTGTAGGCAAACCGCTGATTTGGAAACAAAGGGGTCAGGGGGGTGTCATAAAAGCGTGTAGCTAAAGCAGAGGCAGTGCCGGTAAGCCCAGGTTGGCTACGGCTAAGTATCTGACAGATCCACCTCAGCAGCTCACAGGTCCCACCTGCTGAAGGAAAAATTAAAAAAAAAAAAAAATAGATAAATAACTGGGAGAAAACACAAACAAGGCCGGTGTCAAGCTTAATGGAGTGATCCGCTGTGCAATATCAAATGACGAGAGGATGCCAGGGCGACAGAAAAAAAAAAGACAGATAGCGAAGAAAATTCAACAAGTGGACCCAATTTGTCCGGCGTGTAGCAGCGGAGGAAGTCGTGATAAGACATCTCGTATCAGATCCGCTGACATCTCGGACGGACGAAGCAATTACGGGAGCAAGTGGAGGGAAATCTCCAGCTGCCGGCGTCCCCTCGCCGGAGCACAATGCATTTGTTGTATTTACGTTGCCGTCGGATTGGCTAACATGCCTTTGACTCCATACGGAGAATAAGTGTCTCTCCAGCTGTGGACTCGCTTGCGTTGTTTTTGGTATTCATCCAATCTCATTACGTTTTTTAAAAAGGTGACAAGTTATATTGTTATCACTGGGATTTTAAAATGCGTCATGTGATAGCCCCTTATGAGTGGTCTGTTAACTTCACAGTGCATAATACAGTCATTTGCTGTTAATTCGGTGCGAACTAATAACTCCCTACACTATCCCTTTTTTTTTTAAAACCTTATTTGTTTTCCTTATTTTCTACAAACTGCTTCCCCCCTCCTCTCACTTCATGGATATTCATGAACTGTTCCCGTATCATTGTTATTTGAAATTGCACAGACTCCAATTTTAAGAAAAAAAATCCCCAAACTCTTGCCTAAGGTGGTGATATTTGTAATCAAGTCTGTAGGTTTTGCTCTCAGAAGAGAGAGCGGGACAGAGAAGTCATAAGGTTGTTTTGGTTCTTCACCCAAAAGAAACTAAGGATGGAAATTATGTGAATGCAATATAAAATATATATAATGCTATTGATATACTATTCATACCATGTATATATATATATATATAAAAAAAAAAAATCATATAACCCTACCAAATAATACATTATACCATAGTGCTGACAGTGCTTTCCACAATTACAGTCGTCTGACAAAACCATTTCAGATTCATGCTGTAGAAATATCACTATACTTAACTGTCTTTATCTTTGACTGATGACAAAGAAACGTGACAGACATGTAGAGGCAGTACAGTCGTTTTCTTTAAGCCCTGATAGTGTCTGCAGGGTAACCTGTCAGCCCCAAAATCCTCCAACAATGGAGTGGAATGGAATGGCAGTCCGCATGTATCTAGAGAGGCAAAATCCAGAGTGTTTAAAGTATGGAAGCAGATGGAGGCCAAAAGAATTTGAATCTGAGTGCTGAAAGTAAGATTTTTTTTTTTTTAATTCTACTGAATTTGCATCCAGTCAAAAAAATCAAGTTGCTGAAATTGAACTGATTAAAAAGTAAAAAAGTGCAAAACTACCCTATGTAACTTTTCTGGATAGTGGAGTTCAAAACACATGAACACATGTCAGCACACAGTAGTAATCTAGTCACTGTTTAGATTTAAGAGAGCATACCAAACTGAAAATGTAAAAGTATGAGATAAGAAAAAGAAAAAGATTTCTATCTCTAGAACGATGAGTGTGATAAGTGTATGAACCAACACGTCTTGTGACGCATATTATTCCTTTCAATGAGGTAGTCTCAGCTTCAGGGAGGTGAAAGGTAACCCGACAGCCTCGTGAAAGCACCGCGCATGGGTTACTCAAACCTTAGTTTCCCTTTTGTGATGAATTTTCCTGTGTGAAAACCCTTTTGACACCGGCCCGCTGACTGTTCAGCAATTCCCTCTGAATTACTGGCCTTTAGTAATCGTTTGCCTGTCAAGCAGCCCGCTGGTGTGCAGTGTGCATATTTAATCGTAACAGTAATCCTCTTACCTTTCTACAGTTAAATTTCCAGGCACCAAAACGTACATTGACCCTGAAACCTACGAGGACCCAAACAGGGCTGTCCATCAATTTGCCAAGGAGCTGGATGCCTCCTGCATTAAAATCGAGCGGGTTATTGGAGCAGGTGAGCCCATCCTCTGTCTCTCAGCTCTTTCTGTTTAGTCACTCTGCGCTCTCATATATCACACTGACAGGCAAATATTTACACCTTGAATAGGGACACAGCTTTATGCATTGTATATTGATAGTGCAATTGCGAAGAGGGGAAAAAGTTCATTGCAATTAATGTGTGGGCTGCATCTCGTAGAGGCAAGGCGCAAAGATTCCCACAGCTGAAAAATTGCTGCCACATGGGTTTTACAGAGGCGGTCAATGACAGTATCTATGCATCTCTAGCATGTCTTATTATAGGTCTCGGTTACACTCCCCTGAGTATAACAAGATGTTGCACTCCAATTTGTAATCCACCACAGCACAGCTGCTTTGTCTCAAAATACACTAATAAATTTGTCATTGTGAAGTGCTTGATTTTTTTTTTTTTTAACCCTCACTCATGAATGGTTTCACACCACACAGGAGAGTTCGGGGAGGTGTGCAGCGGCCGGCTGAAGCTGCCCGGAAAGCGGGACGTGTCGGTCGCCATTAAGACGTTAAAAGTGGGCTACACGGAGAAGCAGAGGAGGGACTTCCTGTGCGAGGCCAGCATCATGGGACAGTTCGACCATCCCAATGTTGTGCATCTGGAGGGAGTGGTGACAAGAGGTAATCACACTTGAAGGTGACACAGAAGCATGAACTCTACATCGGTGCTGTGAGACCGTTTAAGAATTCCTGTAAGATCTGTTTCCTCACAGTTCGCTTTTTTTCGCTTTGGCCGGTGAAAGCGCCGCAGTTAGAGTGACATTATATCTGATTAAATTAACCACACTCTCTGTTTAACATTTTCTAATTTAGACACCGTAATAAAAGGAGCAGATGGTAACTTTTAATTAAAAGCCAATGAAACACAAAGCTAAAAATAACTTGGAAGCAGTTTCGACATTGTTGTTTATTATGGGGAGTTTTGGAAGCAAACAAAATTTAGGTATCAATTAATCATCTACTTTTGTCTATCTTTTTCTTTTTTTTTTTCTTCTACAGGAAAGCCAGTGATGATTGTCATCGAGTACATGGAGAACGGCTCATTAGATGCTTTCCTCAGGGTGAGTATCACCTTCGCAGCGCAGGAAGCTTTAAAAGCATCTTTGCCTTTTTCTAGAAAGTCCCAGAGAGGCAGGCAGTCTGCAGTAGGATCTGTGCATCGCATAAATATCATAAATCTTGTGCTAGAGCTGCTGCAGTGCTGTGACCTACATTTCCCTCATGGTCAGTGAAGATGGCTGACCCGCCTGTATTTTCCTCTGTGCCACGCAGAAACACGATGGTCAGTTCACAGTCATCCAGTTGGTCGGGATGCTGCGGGGCATAGCGGCGGGAATGAGATATCTCTCCGATATGGGATACGTCCATCGAGATCTGGCTGCGCGCAACATCCTTGTCAACAGCAATCTCGTATGTAAAGTGTCTGACTTCGGCCTGTCAAGGGTGATAGACGACGATCCCGAGGCTGTCTACACAACAACTGTGAGTCAATTAAAGCGCTCGCCTTCTCTACCCTGAGCCCCTGTCTGAATTCTCTAATCAAGTCACAGCAGCTGCATGAAAATAGAGCAGAAGTACAAGTGCACGCCCATGCAGTCTGTACCACTTTCAATATGCAAAACAAGCCAAACAATAGTTCACTACCACTCTCTCATAAAGCACACTTTCAAGTTGCAACTAATACTTTTTTACTAATGCTTTATAGATCAGTTAGAAGCCACTTTAGGGTTGCCAGCTTGTGAAATCTCTTTGGCTATATAATAGGTAGATATTAGCAGGAAAAGGCTGAATTCCTGCACACTGTCAACACTGAGCTTATTAGAATTGTTAATTTTTCTGACCTTTGTCAAGTATCAAATTCACAATATGAAACAACAACTTCTTTATACAAGAAGACAGACTGCAACATTCAGATTAAGATCTGCAATGCCAAAAGGAGAATCAATTACTATCAAGGGAATATGGAAAAAAATAGTCTAATATTATAGGTGATATCAAGCCAATATTTCAGGTAAAAATGTAGTCTTTTCAATGAGTTATAACTGATCTATAAAGCATTAATTAACAGCTTATAAAGCCTTTATATATATAAAGCCTTGAAGTTGTTTTTTTTGTGTGTGTGTTCTGACCCTGTGTGTAATTGTAAAACTCTCACTCAATTGATTTTTTTAGGGGAAGATGCAGGATGTAATGAATTTGATCTTTACTCCAGCCACTGACCTGCATTTCACTGAACAGGGCGGCAAAATACCCGTCCGATGGACCGCGCCGGAAGCCATCCAGTATCGTAAATTCACCTCCGCAAGTGATGTGTGGAGTTATGGCATTGTCATGTGGGAGGTCATGTCCTATGGGGAAAGGCCTTACTGGGACATGTCCAATCAAGATGTGAGTTACCGCCTCATTTAAAGTCATTCGGTTACTTAATACGGAATGTTTCTCTTTCAGTTTAGGGACTGACCTCGTTTTAAAGCCTCTAGTTGAAAAGACATTATTTTAACATATTTACACATTGAGTTTGTTATTTGGTATCATGACACATATTGCTATTTTCACTTAAACCCATATTCTCTTTGGTGTATTTGCAACAGAACATATGACAATTCATAGGAAATTAATTGTTAAGGTAATTTATAATTATATTTTGCTGCTTTTCTGTGTTTTATATTGTTCTAAATTCAATATCTTTGAGTTTTAGTTGAACAAAACAACAGAAAAAGTCATGTGAATGCATTGCATTGGGCTCAGGGTGCTGCTAATGGGTATTTTCCAACTTTTTACTGACATTTTTTTAGATTAGTTCCAAAACTATAAATGATTCATTGCTCACAAATAACAAACAAGAATTAAGAGTATTAGCCCAGCGTAGGCTATGCATTACTTGCAATCCGGGAGAATTATTGTCTGAGTAACTACCATGTGAAAGGCGCTATGAATTATGAGAATGCAAGATTTTCCCCAGCTTCATCCCTATAGTAATTATCCCTAATGAAGTCATCCCACTAAAACAGAGAAAATCAAAGACAAAAATCCCAGTTTGTGGTTCTTCTTTGAGAAGCTTCATGAGAACAGCTCGGTTGGGACGGTAACCTTGGCCTTAATTAGTTCAAGACGTCTTTTTTTGCTGTATAACCATGTAGTTTGAATCCATTTGAAGGAGAAACAGTCTTGAAATGGGATATGCATAAAAATGAAGTCCTGAGAACATGGATTTGATGTTTTTTTAATAATATAAACAACAGGAGTGGAAAACACTTGTCATGCAGAAAGCTTTTGATTCAGATGTCTTTAAAACTTTATGACTTTATAGTCGGACCAATTACACAGTAAATTACTGTTGTGCGGTTTGCATTGCACTTATTGTTTTGTTTTACACGCAGTCAAGTCCAGGATGTTAAGGGTCACTCCACTTCACCGTTTTACACATCAAGATCAGTTTACTCATCATTGTTGGTACTGCTCGACCTGTGATAACAGCTGAATAACACTCACTGGAGGAGCGTTGTAAAATGAGAAAGTAACTGATGATGTCAGAGCGATGTCACTGGGGTTATGTCAGCTTGGCTTGGAGACGGAAAAACCTGCGAGGTAGAAGTTGAGAGAGATGAGAATTTACCAAGCGGGGAAGGTCTAATGAAGGGACGCTATCAAGTTGCAATATGGGATATAGGATCCAGCATTTTTGGAGCTTGACCCAGTTATCAAAACACAAATGTGCCAAAATTTCCAACTGTCAGGATATCTCAGCCTCTGATTGTTCCATTTTCACCATTCCTTTTTTTTTTTTTTTTTAAATCTGTCTTTTGTGATGCCCCCAACTTTATGGAAGTCCATTACTAAATCTCTGGAGTACCCATTTACATGAAACATAAGAAGACTTCTTCAAGACTACTACTTTGTTTCTAAAGCTAGTGTCCCAAGAAGCTGTATCCCAAAGTAATAAATAACAATAATTAAAACAGTCACACATCAGTCAACTAGAAAACAGTTTTGTAGCTCCAGAGACCTTTCTCACATTAGCCACTTGTAAAAATACAGCTCTGAATAACTGAAACCAAGTAAAAACTACACACACACACACACAGTATAAACAGTCGCTGTGCATTGAATTTCCAGAAATTACTCTCACATTTCTGGTCATGTTTTGAAACTCAACACACTTGAGCTGGAAGGGAAATTTGGAGACTTCAGGGGCTCTATTTGGTGCTAAAATCCAATCAGAGAATGGATAGGACAAATTAGATGTCTAAAACTCAACTGGGTAGTCATGATTCATAATCAGGATTATCATTTTTGCCTTACTGTCAAATAAATTACAAGAGCTGACTCCTGATATTACCCACACATTTCTTCCTCGAAGAACATATTTGTTTTTTTTTTAAGTCCCGTACCTCTTTTTTTTTTTTACAAATGTCACAAATTACTATAATGACTGACTCACCCGCGGTTCTCTGAGTGCTGTTGTCTGCTTTCTTGCCAACTCCAACCGAGGGAGTCCAACTGCGCCAGACCACTTGAAGCTGTTCCTTATTGTCAGACACTTGACACGGTTTGATTGATGATGGAAGGCAAGTGAGTTCTGGCCTTAAAATTCCTATATGCCCCCCCCCCCCAGTTTGGCACCCACAGTATCAGGGCCAAACACGATTAAGATTCTTTGGCGTTCTTAAGCAGAGGCCAGCTGATTGAACAATCAGATGTTCGAAATGCTTAACTAGACGGCTGGGCGTTTAAGTGGCGTGCGTGGTGTTCTGACATTCCACTACTTGACAGACATCAATGTCAGAAATTTTTTTTTGCGCTTTGTCAAGACTTCAGCAAACATCCTCCGGGGATGCGGGAAGAACATTATTTGCATTTTTTCCCAACAGTTTCAGTGTTTTGACACCTTTTTCCCCTCCGTGACTCATTCTTGTCTGAGCGGTCCTGACAGGAATAGCTGATGAATATATGCAGAAACATACATAACTCCTTATCCGCACAATAAAGGAAGAGGAGTTAAGGGCTCAAACCAAAGTGCCCACTGCACCTACTGTTCTCACGGCATTGACTTTTAATGAACTCTGTGCTAAACAGCATGCATGATGCAGAGTGACAATAGATTAGATTTAAAGGCTCTGTGGAAAGACCTATTCTATTATTTATCAGAGCTGTATAAATATAGCCCTTTTGTTTAGACATATGGACACTGTTGGAAATGAATCTCAAGGAAACAAGTCCACACCGTGGCACATAAGAAACAACATATCTACAATGTAACCAGAAGCGTGGCCCTGTAGCGCGTAAAAGGTTATCAGTGATATCTCGAAATCAATTGTAAAACTCACAGTCAGCCAGTAAAGAGGGATAAGGATGGGTGTAATATGATCCCATCTCCTCAGAAGTTGGTTAAAAGCATAGCTGCAGCGTGTAGCACTTACCGAAGGAAGGAGCCCAGAGAAAGAAGAGCTGCGATAATCAAGCCAAGACAAAATAAAAGCATGTGTAACCTTTTTTAGGATCAGTAAATGAAGGTCTGATTTTGGTGATGTGCCTGAGCTGAATAAATTATTCAACCTTTTTTAACATGACCATCCAAGGAAGGTTTATTCATTCATTATATGCGGAATCTCATTAATTTTGATTTGTGATAACACTTGATGTAGGGAAGTGGTGACTATGTGAGACATAGTTTTACAAGAGTACGAGTCATTATTCTCCCTTTTTCTTTTGAAGTGAGTCAATTTACATTAATACTGACTTTTATATAAGTGGTTTCAATAAATAGGATAAAGTGGGGATTTGTTTAAAACTGAAGTCTGAATGTTTGACTGTTGCTTTTCCTTTTGGACCCTTTTTGGACTGTTAAGCCACCATGTGTCATTGTGTCTCTAGGTCTTAGCAATCACACTGGCGAGTTAAAATGTTGGTATAGCATAACTCAAACAATATTGCGTTTTCATAACATTGGAGGAATGGTCAACATTTATGCCGCAGAGGCTATAGCCATATACACATATCCCATATGATGCAACTTGATGAAACTCTTTGCTTGGAGCCTCCCAATTTAAAATGCAATTTCTTTAATTGATTTATAGTTTTTTTAGCCCAAGCTGAGATAACCCTTCTTCAGACAAAGCGCTTCCAGAGCTGATTTCACAGGCTGAGTAGTACCGCCCAGGATGAGTAAATTGACTTGGACAAGGAAAATCAGCAGAGTGCCCCTTTAAAACTGTTGTGCAGAAAGGCTTCCCAGATAGAACTGGAGATTATCACTGCTCTAGCAAGGGCAACAAGAAGCCTCATTTCTATAGAAAAAGTTGTTAGACATGAAATACTGAATATCTGAGTGGCATATCGGTGTGATGGAATAGGGTATAATGAGAAACCTGTCGCTCCACAATTAGTGCTCAAAGCTCATCGGCTGCTTTGAATCACTCGGCTTTGAGTTCCTCGTGTTCTCATTTACTATAACAAAACTGGCACACAACTATCAAATATGGTTAGGCCTGAGAGTCCTTGATGCACGGCATCTGCTGCAGGTAACCATGAAATGATTAAGCTCCGACACTGTTTACAGAGTTGGTGATTAAAGGATGAGAGGGTCGTGAAGAGTAGAACATTATTCACTTTGTCAGTAAGAATTAGAGTTATTGTGACACTTACGGTTGAGGAAGAAACTTTTCTTCCTCAAAGTTACCCTAACCGTGACAATAGCGTAGCCAGAGATATTAATTTAGGTGAGAAACAAAGTGATCTGTAGATCAACAGTTTTTTTTTACCATTTTAAAATCTCATTAAAACATTATCCTGAGTATTTGCTTATTGTATCAATAGCAGGCTGCTGGTTTTGTTTATTGTTGCTTAGAAACATGTGATAGTTTCAAGAAATAAGGTGGTGGAGGTGAGCCGCAATATTATTCCTTCATTTAATGCTGCAGTGATTTCTCCAATAACATTATAGCACATCTGTTGCATTAAAACAATGTCAAACCTGAAGTTGTAGCGACTGCAGCGGTCGAACTTACTCGCTGAACATCTGCAGTGTGCCTCTTTGCAGAAGCTTTATATGTCAAACAATACAGCAAAGTGTGACATTAACATAAGTTCAGCCTCACTTATACAGTAAGCTGTCATTACATTCACAATCCCTCAGCTGACAACACAATGGGCTGCACCAGCAAAAAACGACTGCTGCCATCAAAAAGCACAATTTATACAAAAAGCACATTAATATGACTCATATGTGTTAGCAAAGTGTAGGAGCTATGTAAGCTACGCATACACAGCTTGACAGTGTAAGAAGGCGGGGCTTGGTCTTGAAACAATGAAATAAATTCATCATAATCCCAAGTGTCTGTCAGATCCTTTCCCAATGAGAGACTTAGATGAACTGTTCAGTCAGCCTGTGAGTGTAGTCGCCCTGTCGCTTGTTCTGATAGCAGTTTGTTAACAGCGGAAAATGAGCTCAGCTGTGCAGTTTGTTATCAGAAGAGTAATGTGTGCCTGAAGTTAACGGTTCATGTTTGGAAAAAATGTGACCGGAGTCGAGAACCATGAAGAAATTTGTCCTAGCGAGTTCTCCCCCTGTTGTACTGTTATTCATTAAAACAACCAAGATGGCGCCAACCGCCTTCACCCGCTCTCACTCCTGCTCCTGTGCTGGTATTTATTTTTCTTTTTGAAAAACCCAATGCCTGAAGTCCATTTTGGCTACTGCCAAGAAAAAAAAAAAAAAAAACTCATCAAGTGCAGCGCTGTGACACCGCAGCGTCAGCTGTGTCACATCACAGTAATCACTTGAGCATCACAGCCTGTCACAGCCTGTGGCGTGAGATGCTATGATTATGCTGGGTGTGCCAGTTTTGAGATGTAGTTGCTACAGGCACATCCAGACACACCCGTGGCTATGCGAGTGAACCGTTATATACTAAATGGTTTGGAGTGATAATAAAGGATACTACTAAAGACTTAGGAGTTATAGTTTAGGGTTAAGGCGACTCTGAAGGCTGATACTGAAAGGTTAAGGGTTGGAGTTAGGATTAGGTTTATGCTAAAGGATTACACTAAAAGGTTATGGTTATAGTTGGGGTTAAGGTTAGGTCGATACTCAAGTTTGAAACTAACGACTCAACGTGTTTTATATTCTCCAGGTCATTAAGGCCATAGAGGAGGGCTACCGTCTTCCAGCCCCCATGGATTGTCCTCCAGGCTTGCATCAGCTAATGTTGGACTGCTGGCAGAAAGACAGGGCCGAACGTCCCAAATTCGACCAGATAGTCGGCATCCTCGACAAGATGATCCGCAACCCCAACACATTGAAAACGCCAGTGGGAACATGTACGAGGTGAGGAATATAAAACCCCTAATTAATCATTTTTAAAATGTGGTGTCATACAATAAAGAAGTTTGACTTTTATTTTAGCACATTAGTGGATGATCCAAAGTGTCCAGAGGATGATTTAGCCTCTGTAGTTCACAGATGAAAGATAAATCCCCCGGGGGGATCGATACCCCAAAGCAGCTTCCATGGCTTTATGGTCAATAGCGCGGCTTTTAAATCAATCTCTATAATGAGTTCCTGGTACTTTAAAGTGCAGTGGGAACTCCAGACCTCGCTCTGACGTTTATCAAATGAATTCTATTTGCAGTCGGAACATACTATCCCAGGGTGAGATTGAGACCCAGAGGTTACAACTGGTTAAAAAGCACTTTATTATATGGGGACTATATGGAGGCAAATGCATTCAGATTGGAAAGATATTGACAAAAATATTTTTCAGAAGCAGAAAGCTGACATGCCGCATCTGTTTGTGAATTTCATATTGATTGAAGCCTCCAATCAGCTAGTTTTTTTCCCCCCCTCCTCATGCAATTTACTGCACCGCTGGATGCCTTTGGTCGTCGCTTTGTCTCGTCTCCTGCTTGATTGTGTTTTCAGCAGCAACATTTCCTTTTCGCATAAGACATAAACATCTTTCTGTGCTCATCCTGCAGACCAATTAGTCCACTGTTAGATCAGAGCACACCAGACTTCACTGCTTTCCGCTCAGTGGGAGAGTGGCTGGAAGCCATCAAGATGGAGCGATACAGAGACAACTTCACAGCAGCTGGCTACAGTTCCTTGGAATCTGTGGCCAGAATGTCAATCGAGTAAGTAAATATGAAGCCCTCAAGGGGTTAAACATCAATAAAGGACACGAATGCCGGCCATGTTTGGACTATGATCTCACCTATACTTCCCTTTCTTCCTTCCAAACCTGAGTAAAGCAATCAACTTTGTTGCATTTGACATTCAGAGTTTTGATATACTGCCATCCCATGAGGTTTACAAGGCTCTCTGACTTTACCCTTCAATTTTCAAACAGTGGTCTGGGCCTTTATTTACCTCAACTGCAAGGAGAATGAGACCTTTATTTGAAACAGTCTTATATTCTAGAATTTTATTACTATACTTACATGATATACATCAGATTGTTAATTTGCTGTTGATGCACTTTGCTGTTAATGCAAATATCCTCCATGTTCACCTGTTTGTCTTGATGAATTCAGTATAATGCACGTTTCCACAGCACTACTTCCAACAGCATTGCAACATAGTCATGGCTCTGCTGGTCTGAATCCATCATTATAATAGAAACACTCTTTTACATTCACCTATTTCCAATCGCTTTTACTTTGCTTTTACACAGTCCTGACATATAGTAGGCGTTGACCTAGTCTTGTTTTATTTCGGTGTTAAGTTACTGTTAATGAAGCTCAGCATTTTCCTACACAAAAAAGCTCTCCAGCAGATCAAAGGGCACAATATCTCCCTTTCCTGTTTGGCTCTCTATGTGAAACATCCACAGGAATATTGAGTTTAATTATTGCACATTTTAAAAAAAAAAACGACACATACAAGTAGAAAGGTAGAAAAGATTGGAGTTAACTGGGGACAATGTGTCTGTTGAAAGGTAAAACTCACCAGCAGAGAGAATTTCAATATGTTGAGCCATTTTAAGCATAGAAAACTCCAACTTCAACCAAAATCTTGTAGGATAAACGCTGTGAGGTTAACTGGGACTCATGTTTTCATGTGTGTAGGTTTGTAAAAACAGAATCCATGAAAAAAACTCATGACTCCGATAATTCCGTATCAAACATTAGCACGTTTTGAGTTTCCATCTGAACGTTCATGAACTTGTGTGCACTCTTCGCTGTTTATTGCATTCTTACTAGTTGAGAGCAGCTCGAACACGAGCATCGGCCCAGACTGTGGTTTGCCCTAAAGTTGTTACGCTAAACTTCCAGTGACCGTCAGATGTCAACATCCATCTTCACATCCCCATAAAAATGCTCAGAGTTCAAATAAACTTTCCAAACATACTTACCAATAAAAAGGAAACTTTAGATCATACTTTTTTTTTGCTACATCATCCTTGAAATTGACCATATGAAATTTATTATCGAGATTCATAAACAAGATCGCTGTGTTTGGATGCCTTTTTTTTCTAGCCCTCACTCACGATAATGAAAAACCTGAGGCTGTAAATCTCACTTGTTTTGCCCCATACTGTGGTCCAGTGCGTTGATTGATGTGTTGTCCTGTCTTGCAGGGACGTGATGAGCTTGGGGATCACGCTGGTGGGACATCAGAAAAAGATCATGAGCAGCATACAGACTATGAGAGCCCAGATGCTGCATCTTCATGGCACGGGTGTTCAGGTGTGATGGACTGCGACCGGTTGGGGGTTGCGCCGCCGCGGACGGGGGGCGAAAAACAAAAAAAAAAAGACAGAAACTTATCTGGAGCAACGCCTGGGACGGAACCCGGGATATTCGTCAAAGTAAAACGGACATCTGTTATGTCTGACTCTTCCGGCTGTGTCTGGAGTGAAATCATTCCTTTGTTCCTCAGTGAAGGATTGTGGTCTGCCTCTTCAAAAGGGCACTAAAGAGAGGAAAAGGGCAAAAAAACAACAAAAAAAAAAAGAAACTACCTGGACGAGACGACTTACTTGTTTTGTTTTTTTTTTTATTTTTCTTCTCCTTTTTTTTTTTAGAAGCGCTTACGAACTCAACCACATATCAAACGGCGCACGAGAGGAGTTTATGTTCTTAATGAATGATTTAAGTGCACAGGATAGCTATGGATTTTCTTTAAAAAGAACAAAAAAACTAAATTGTCTACTTGCAGTGTTTTTTCAGTCACTTCTCTTGTTTCTTTTATAAATTTGTCAATTTTTTATGTATGTCTGCCACAGTGACATGTTGTGGCACATACAAGAGTTCTTTTTTTTTCCTCCTTCTCTTTGGACTCAACAACAGGGTAAAACGCTCCTTTATCCAAACGCAGAGGGGAACTCAGCGCAGATTCAAAAAAGGTACTTTTTTGTGCTGAGACATGCTGGACTGTTTTGAAACTGTTTGCAGTGACTCGTATTTTCCTTCATGTGCTGTTGAAGTGAAAATGGTATTCTCACATGCTTACCAGAGTGGGGTTTTTTTTTCTTTCCTACTTTTTATTAAGAATTTTTTTTTTTTTTTTTTTTGAAAGAGTGCAACACTGAGGAGACGCAGGGGGGAATCACCAGTCTTTTGTATCAGAGTAGCAATATCCTTTGTCTTAGTGTTCAACTACGGGAAAAACGCTTTGAGTTTCAGAACAGTTCTTTGGTTACTGGGTGGAATGTTTTTCGGCACTGCTGAAAGATTGTACTGAAGCCGCCGCAAATTGTTTTGCCATCACTTTGCCTAAAATGTTGCACAAAGTGTTTTTTTTGTTTTTGTTTTGTTTTTACGGTGCATTGTTCAGCTGCAAATACAATTTTTTAAAAAGGTGAAAAGGTGGAAGCTCTAGATGTATTACTGCCTTAAAATGTGTTATAATAAGTATTGCCACTATTTTAGGCACTTGAATGGCAATACTCTCTGCGGTTCATTTTGAGGGTTGGCGACTGGGACAAGCTCCCTAATGTTTTTTTTGTTTTTTTTTCTTTTCCTTTTAGTGTGATGTCTTTTTAATCTAGAACTTGAACAGAACAGGTGAAATCAAGTGCAAGGCCACGGTTTAATGCCACGAGTGACACAGTCAGAGAAGAAGAGATGGACTAAAAACAGAGCAATAATAACCAGGTAGAAATGGTCCTCACCTGAGATTTTTTTTTTTTTTTTTTTTTTTTTTTTTAAAAAGGTGCTAGGTGTTTGTTGTGTGCCGTGCTGAGACCGAACCCTTTGGCAAGATTCAGTCACTGCCAGAAAGTAACGGAATGTACCTGTATGACGCTTTTTGCTCAGAAAACTGCCGTGCCGAGTCATCAAATGAAATCATCATTTGAGTGAGTGGCTGCAGAGATAAAAAAAAAAAAAAAAGAAGCACCGTTCGCAAAAAAAACCCTAGGAAGGTGCCAATTAGCCATGCTGACATCATCTTCTGACAGCACCCAGAAATCAAAGAATCTCTTCAGGGTTTTGGGTATGAAAAACGCAGGACCAAACAATCGGGCCAGAGTCTTGATGGGGGAAGCGTGTTGTTCAAAATCCCACCTCCCCGGCTCTGTAGGCATGCGAATGCAGCTCCCTTGTTTATTCATGCTTCTCCGCCGCTCATCCTTCACAGGCGAAGATGTGACAGAACATGCATTAAAGTGTCTCTTAAGATTGCTCCTCTTTTCTTCCGTACGGCTTTGTATGGAGAACAGAGATGAGGAGGGAGAAGGGAGAAGGGGGGGGCGCTTTGCAGAAGATGTGCTAAAAGCCAATCAACCTATTTGGTGCCATCTGTCTCCACTTCCAATGCAAAAAAAAAGAGAAAAGGTTTCCATGTTGAGTATGTTTTCAGCGCAGTACGCTTTGATAAGAAAGTGTAGTCATTCAGGTGTCAGGTAGAGAGGAGTGGTGTTTACAGGGGGAAACCATTAGAACTTCTTTTTCACTGCTGCTGTAAACTGGGAGATAAATCGACAGCATCTCGTCAAAGCGACATTCATTTACTTCAGCGTCTCAAATTCATAGACGAAGCATTACCAGCTTTATAAAATGAACTCACTGACAAGCAGTTAAACCATTAGCAGCTTTCTTCCAGTCTGCCCATTGTGTCTTACATTGTGTCCACATTAAGCCAGATAACATTTGAAAACACGTCTTTTCTCTCCGCCGCGGCCCTCCTGTCCACCATGTGCTCGGTGTGAAAGCCTTTTGAAAACCGGTCTCCAGGGTGGAGAAACCTGAAAGGCGAGGAACACAAGGAAGATTTAAGCCTGTCTAGACACTGTCAGTGACGTCTGTCACCTCTAATGTGGGTAGATGTCCACGAACGGATGTGAACAGCAGATATGCACAGCCGCGTAGACGGACATGTTCGTACACGTTTGTCAATAACATGCATGTATTTCATTATTGATTAACCGGGTTATTTTTTTTTAGCTCAATCCATTGTTTGTCCTAGGAAATGGCAGGATATTCAGAAAGATGCTGGTCACAGTTTTCCAAATTTTACATTTTAAAATTGTGTTTTTTTTTTGTCTAAACAACCTTCCACAACCT
Source organism: Euthynnus affinis (assembly GCA_029490765.1). NCBI lineage: Eukaryota > Metazoa > Chordata > Actinopteri > Scombriformes > Scombridae > Euthynnus > Euthynnus affinis. The sequence continues at coordinate 3,992,426 of CM055853.1, read as the reverse complement.
AAATATATTTGGTTTTGTGTTGACATTTGAGAGGTCAGAATTAATTTAGCTAAAAAAAAAAAATCTATTCATTTCATTCATCAGTTTAGTTATGTAGGAATGTCTATTTGGATTGTAAAAAAGTCATAGTTTTGGGATTATTTAAATGAATAGTGTGAAAATGTCTCAGTGAACAACAGTCTATCCGTACACCCAGCACTTCGGTGCAGCGTCTTTGCTAAAAACCTCCTGCTGAAGTCACTACTCCTGGCTGTCATTTCCAAAGAAACAGTTCCAGCAGCTAACTCTCCCCACAACAGTGAGCAGTGTTTTGATGAGATAAAACCTGTTATAAGTGAGCTTTTGAGTGAGCTTCAGAGGTGTTGGTTGATGTGTTTTTTGAACTTCTGACAGAGCCGGGCTTTTTCAGCTTTCAGTCTTTATGCTAAGCTAGGCTAACCACATCCATTCCATGAGTCCAGCTCATGAGAGCAGATATGTGTGGATACATCTTGTTTTTTTTTTTTACACATAAACTGCATTTTCAAAATCTGCTGGCTTAGTGTGGATGTATCTTTAGATCCATTTTCACTGTGGGACTCACCTTTGTAAGGAGACACCAGGAATTAGCCCTGACCAGCTCTGAGCCCCTGTGTCCACCCCCCCCCTTCACTCCACTCCACCACCCCCCCCCCCTTTATCCATACAGCAAAGCTCAGCAATTGGACCTTCGCCAGACCTTTGAATTGAATACAGGCATAAAGTCATTCAGTCAGCACAAAACTCCCCAGTTCACAGGCAGCACTCTCTCTCTCTCCTCCTCCCAACACCCTGCTCTGATTTTAAAAAGGTGGGCCCCTGGAGGCCCCTCAGACCCTGAGGTAGAATGCCTATGTCTTTTTTTTTTTTTTTTTTTTTTTCCTGTGCTGGGGGAAACAGCAGTTTGAGCCAAATTGAGATTAAGGCCAGGATACAATCGATTCAGCGTCCAAATCACCTGTAACCTTCACCAACAGAAGTCACTTTACCGTCTGTTTCAGCTTATTTCACACCCATTTTGAACTTCAGGTTGCTCAGCTCTGGACAAAAGAAAAAAGAAAAGAAAAAAAAAAGTTTTGTTGTGGCTCTATTTCAGCAAAAACACAAAAAACGGATTTAGAAAAAAAAAAAAAAAAAAAACGTAAAAAAGACAAATAAACAAAAATCTGCACGATGTAGAAGGTTGGAATCAGGACTAGCAGATAGAGTATGAAGTTATTTTTCAAATCTTGTGGTTCAGCAGTTGGAAATTTGTTTCACCGCTTTGGCGAGGCGGTGGATAATTCCAAAGAGTGCAGCAGTGTTGATTGTGTCAGAAAGAGCCGAGATTTGAGGGAATCTTTGTATATGTTCTAATTGTAAAACTTGTACATTTTATTTATATTGTTTTTTACACATATTACTCAGTAGAGAGCTCTGAATACATTGAAAATGCACTATATTTTTCTATCTCGCAGATGAATTATTGTCACCCACAAGATTTCAGTTGTACATAATTTTTCATTTAGGACCAAAGACGGCTGATAGGATTTCCATCTTTACTTTGACTTTGTTTTTTTTGTTTTTTTTTTGCCTTTTAGTTTGTTGTACAGTTATACAAATTGTCAATTTATTATTTATTTTTCTGTGCTGAAAGTATTGAGAATATTCACTGGTCAAAAGTATTTTCCCCAACAGCAGAACTGTAAGATCATTTAATTAGACAATTTCTTGTTACATAGACAATTCTTTTTGCTTTGTAATCTTTGTAATAGACTGTACATATATTTTTGGAAATATAATACAATCTCTATAGAAGTTTTGAGTGTCCTTTGCATTGTTTTTTTTATCATTTCTCATGTCTTGTCTCAGCTTTTTTTGAATTTGGAGTTAGTCCTGAGATTCGATGTCCGCACGACTCATCCTTCCTGTTTTTAATCCTTTTTTGGTCAACAAAAACTCTATTACACTAGATCAGTCTCTTTATAGTCAGTTATAACTTTGCTGAGAAATACATTATGAACATTTTTGTCTGTTAGTCAAGACCGAGTATGAGCATTCCATTCTAAATCATGCAAACTGTTTGCAAGTGTTTTAGGGTGCAACCATTTCTTTATCAATAGTTAATAAATATAGGCCTTCAAGTAACGATTATTTTCATAATCTATTTATCTGAAGATTATTTTCTTGATCTGCAAAACATTGGTAGACTGTGAAAAATGCAGTTTCCTTGAGCCAAAAGTGATGTCATCAGATAAACTAACTAAACTAAACTAAACCAAAGAAAGAACGAAAGATATTCAGTTTATTATGATGTTAAGAAAAAGAGACAGAGAAGATAATCATATTTTGAAACTAGAAGCATCACATCTTTGGAATTTCTGCTTGAAAAATAACTAAAATGATTATTTGTTTAGCAGATGAGTTCAATTGATTGAGTAATTATTGAAAATTTAAATAAATAATTAATAATGTTTTACATTAGTTATCACCCATTAATACAAAGTTAGTGTTGCCAGCAGTGGCATCACTGTATGCATCCAATGTTCTAGTTTTTTTTTTTAAAAAGTAGACATCTACATTTGATCTGGGTACTGGAGGTCTCACATTATATATTGGTTTTTTTTTCCTAAGCTGTGACTATGATATGGAGATGTATACAGAGGCAGGTAGAACAAATATCATAGAGTTGATCTGTAATGGGCTTGTCTCCGTTCTGCGACTGATACCTTAATGCTCACATGCCTCATACATTTCAGAAAACTAAGAGCGGGGTCATTATTGCAAAAATCAACCCCTGACCGGGTGATACAAGACTTGAATCACTCTGAAGAGGTTCATTTCGCAATAATGACCCCGCTCATTATACATTACCCCACTTATTACACAGCTATTTACTAAAGAAAACAGTCATTTGACATAAAATGTTAGAGTGTTAAGATTCTACACTTGGAACTGTGTCCATAGCAACATACACTCCCGTAGCCTTCTTAAGATGAGCCTACTTAGCATTATAATTCACTTTTCAGCTGAACATTTCCATTGATGGTGAAGTGACACAAGGTGAACGGCACTTCTTTGGGAATATTGATGTTGACATTTCTGTCCTCATTCATCTCTGTTTCCTTCTTGCCAGGGCTTTGCAAGCTTTAGTAAACGCTTTATTAACCAATAATGAAATCATTGGTTTTAAACCAGTTATAAAGTAAGCCTCATCATAATGTGGTGCCAATTTAAGGACGACATTCAGACGTGAAACATGTTCTGATTTGCCAACAAATGAAATACTGTCAGGAACATTAAATTTACTGATTTGAAGAAAAAAAAAAAAAACTGTCACACTTGAACCAACACTTTCAAAAGAGAGAAGCCCTCATATGAATGAAACCACGCAACAACAACAAGATGTAAGGACACGGAAAACCACAGTAAAAAACATTTATCAAGTGTTATCAATTTATTTCCCAACAAATCTTATTTAGCCTCACGGAATGGAGCACAGCATATGATGAGACTTCCAATCCTGCTTTCAATTTACAGATACAAAGAATACCAAGGTCCAAAATAAGATGTGATGCGAAAATGAATGAATTTTTTAAAGCTATTTTCGAGCTGCAGGAGTTAGTGTAGACACTAAGCAGCGACTAAGGCCAATGTGGAAGTACTGTAAAGTGCAATACCACTGACAACTGACTCCCAGTTTTAAAAAAAATGCTTCAACCTATCTCTAGAAATGCTAAGTCAATAATTATTTTCTACGACTGATTATGGTCTCAATCTCTGAATCCAGGCCCTCTAATTAGTTTGGTGGTGGTCATTTTGGAAATAATTGCTCCATTAATAAGATTTGAACACTTATGTCTCTTATGGACTTGCACTGAGTTGGACCATCGTTGTTATATTTTAAGTTTAATGTTACTTGATTACAGCGCGTTTCAGAATGTGAAAGGCAAGACCCCACACTGCTTATTTGGAAAGTCCTGCCTCCAGACGGAAAAGACGGTGCCGACCATTAGCTTCAACTGTGGGCTTCAAACTGGCTCCTATGCAAACCAACAGGTGACATCACACCTCGCTACGTCCATCTTTATATACAGTCTATTTCCGCAGTCCCAGTGGGTATGAATATTCATCTTTTTTTTTCTTGCTAAGCCCTACTTCTGCTATGAGTTTTTTTCCCTTTACCTGCTCACTTGGCTAAGCTCTCGAGGCTATACGGTGCAGCTAGCTCCAGATTCCATCACTACCGGCACTGCACTGCAGGTGTGATACACAGAAGACCCATGCACATATGGAAGAGGGGGGAAAAAGTCTTCATCTCATTAAAAATAATAAAAAAAATATATACAGAAAATTAGTCACAGTTTTTGTTTCACAAAGTTTGTGTCTTGTCTTCTTCATGGGAAAAAAAATGCACATTTTGTCACAGTTTTTGTTAACAAATGAACAAACCAGGCCAATAGAGTGCATTTTCTATTAATCATCTTCTTCTGGATTACAATTACTGCTACTACTGAGGATTGTGTGTGTGTGTGTGTGTGTGTGTGTGTATGTGTGTGGGTTTATGGGACCACATCAACATGGCTGCAAACTTGTTTGTACATGCATACATAATAAGACAGACAGAACTGTCCAAACAGTCTTCCAAACTTCCCTGTTTCATCATTTAATCCCCCAGAAAATTCCAACTGAGTGAGAAAGCTTCAACGGCTTTCTCTCCATCACATCTTTCAGCAGTTCTTATGTTTATTTTGGTAAGTCCGGCAGTGGCTCACCATGATGTCTGTGAGCCCGCTCGACTCGCTCTGCAAAGTATTTGAGTTTGGTTTTCCCATGAATTTGGCTTCCGCCTATGTGTTTCTCTGTGGCTACTCCTTACTTCCCATTAGCTTATGCTGCACAGTCTGATCCATGGTTGGATCATCTGTGAAGTATGGCGGTACATTTATCAGTGCGGAGGAGGAAATAGTGCTTTGGTTCTTTGTTTTAAGAGCCTTGCTTTAAAATGAAAATTTAAAAAGATCAATACTTATTTTAATACCTCATTTAACCACTGACTGCAACCACATATGACTCACTTTAGAACATCTGTGCCTTTCTTTTTAGTTGTTACTGTCAAAGAAATCTTAGGATTAGAGTGCTCAGATGGCTTAGCCAAGCTGCAGCTTGAGAGCCAAAAAATTTAAAAAGGGGTTGGTTCACCGGAATTAGCAATGACATTTAAAAATAATGTCACAAAAATAACCCTTCTTCCAGGGTCTTCTGGAAGTTACACAGTTTAAAACCACTTTTCAATGGGACTATTTCTTTGGCAGACAGTAGTTCCAATGAAAGCCAAATAAGCAACTAACACACACACAAAGGAAAATCAAAGATAATTGTTCAATGCACAAACATCTTCTGATGAAGATGATGTGATATGGTTAAATCAAAAAAGCTCCAGAACAATTGGACCCTATGTATAAAATTGTTTACTCAATCCTGAGTCGATGTTTCCTAGAGGCGCCGTTATCTTCATGATGAGGTCATAGGCTAGCCAAATATCAACGCTGGAAATATTCTACATTCACATACTGTAATAATCCATTCCACGTGAGTTGGCTGACTGAGCTGTGTTGAAGGCACTTGTAAAGGGAACCTGTTCAAACCCATCAAAAGAGACAAAAAGCACTTTTGTTCCACCAAGGCCATGTGCCTTAAATGTTATCTCTGAGATATGAACACCTGCACATTTTGGCATGCTGTGGTGGGAAAGTTACATGAAGATATGCTGATCATAAATATTTTTAGCGATATTCCAAGCAAGCACAAAACAAGGAGGGCTTTGTTTGTTTTTTCTACTCTTCTGTTTTCAGTGTCAGAATCTGATCAAGGCAGAAGTGTGTCTAACCTAAACTGTACTACTTGAAAGCGGTGGCCCCTTCCTTCATTGCTTCAGGATGAACATGTCATAACATGCAGCTTAGTCACAATAGGTCTCACTCAACCTCACTGGTAAAACCCAATATTATTCTTTTCACAGTGATAAGAAATTTTAAGAAAAAAAAGTTTGACAGCATCTGATCACTAAATATATAATGAGTCCATTGTCAATACGGTCATCGATTCATTTCCTGCAATTCCTAAATCCATTCATTTCATCCATATTTATAATGGAGTAAAGAATACTTATAATGTTGTATTGTTTGTCAAGCTGTCATCAGAATAGTATGGCATGATAACCAGAGATGCACTTTATCTTCCCTCAAAGTGTCTCATTCTTCAGTAGAATTTCCTTATATGCATTTCAACAACCCCCCCCCAGTCATTTTTGGAGCACTTAATAATGCCTTACTGATAAGTCATCTAGGCTCATATCAGACGATATCAAGCTGTTAGAGGGAGTCCCACCACAGACACATAGTATTTCAGCACTGAATTTCACCCATTGATAGCACCATTGCGACTTAACAGATGAATCATACTTGATTGGACAGTAATACGTTGTAATTATGTTCCCCCAAAGTAACTGTGTTTATGTTCCGTAATTTGTTGTGGATTTTCTGAGCAGTTTTGGTCGAAAGAGAGGAACAGACGAGTTTGTTGAATTTAAGCCGGTAACACTTTAATGAACTTGATCAAGGAGAAATAGCGAGGCCGCGTTTTGGTTCAGTCTGAAGCAGCTGCCGTCTGTTCTGAGCTCTGAAAACCAGACCTTAAGCAAATCAGAGATATTACTCTAATTGGTTCAGCAGTTTCGAATCATAAATCTGTGGTCACTATCAGCTATTTCTACCAGCAACACAAACTTGTTAATTAAAACAGCCCATGCAAACCGCTTTAGCAGTCCCCCCACATGGTATCTCCATAGCCAAAAATGTGTAGCTGGATTTTTGAGGAGGTGCATGTCAACTATGTAGTCATTGTAGGTATGGAATAACCCCTTAACTTAGAAGTGAGTTGATGAGTAAGAAATTGCAGCACAGAGAAGCCAAGAGCATCACTGTCTCCATCATACAGATACAGATTTAAACTCGAATATGCTTTATTGCCGTACAGTATTAGTCAGGGTTTACTCACACAAGTCACACTACACCATAAATACAGTGTTTTTCATGGTAGAATTAGGGCTCTGCTGTGTCTTTTATCTAGATCTATACATGTTAAATTGATACAGTGTGAAAGCTTTGGAATTGTTGGGAGTCATTTTAGCTATAGCAGTATCACCACACATCTCCAGCCCACCTCTGTATTGAAGGCACAGAAATGAACAAGGCTAAAATATCAAACAGATTCCCAAAAATACTTTTTAGAAGTCAAAATGCCATTTCAAAGCATGCTCTTTTCCAAATTTAAATGGCAAAGGAGGTAAAAATGGTGTAGGTAAAATGTATGTAGTTAGTTTCCAGTTGATTACATTACAGCACCCGCTAATGAACATATAAGATCTTTATATATCACAGTACAAAACGAGGACATCTACATCTCTCTATATAACACACCGATGAGAAACCTGGCAGACCGCCAGAGAGAGATAACAGAGAAAGAAATCATTTGTATTTGGCGATTCTGCAATAATCCCAAGCCCTGCTTCAACATTATTACAGTATCTGACATTTTGCATCTAATATAGAAGTCAAACAGGGATATGGAGATGAATGGTTTTAAACTGTGTAAATTGATTAGGAGGTAAATGCGAGCCTGACTAATGGTTTACCTGTTGGAATGCACAGAGAAAACACATCATGACCCATTTAGAAAACAAAGGCTTTGCTTTTCTCAGTTCAGGTGTATCCCTCGGGGGAAAATAATGTGATATTTACAGATGCAACAAAGTAGACTTTTCACGCTTAACCTGTTGCTCTTGTCTTGAAGAAAAATAGAGGTGATTTCTGGGGGGAAAAGGGCCCCATATCCTAAAAAGAGAGTCGGTGCTTCATCAAAAGTTTAGCCAATGACTCGCCTGTAGGAAGGGAGCAGCGATCCATTCTCATTTTGTTGTGGATATTGTAGAAAGTTTCGCTCGGGAAGAGATTATGAGCTCTTTGTTTGAAATGTATGCTTATGATTGTTGCCGAATTGAAGAACAGATGGACAATGCAGCCTGTAGGATAACCAGAGCCATGCAGGGTGGGTTCAAGGCCCTGTACCAACTTGATGGGTGAGGTCCTGATCATTGACATGCGTGCACATGACCCCGCTTTAGCACTTCACACATCCAGCAGCTAGTTTAGTTTCAAATTGCAGGGCACAATTTCATATAACTGCAGTTTTAAATACTAAATATACGATAATAAGACATTAAAGCTGATGACTGTGGGTCAGACTTAACCCTCATCCTACCAATATATTTAACATACAAGACTACCAACTACTGTAAGAAACAACCAATATATCTAAATTCCTTTCAAAAAAAATATTTCCTCTAAAAATATTAGTTGTTATGTAATTAATGCCATCTGGAAAAATGAGTGCCAGAGTGCCCCTACCACCCTGATAGTGTGTGATACTTTAAAAACCATGGCAAACATGAACTTGATAATTAGGTGGAATTGGGTGCTTTTGACTGGGGTCCCCCAGGACTCCAATATATTGGTATTTTTTGGAAGCAGAAAACAATGATATTAAGTCCATTAGGACAAATTGATTGACAAAGTCAAAAAAAAAGATGGGATGATAGGATAAGGCACCTCTGAGATTTGACAAAAAGTATACCTCTGGGGTTTTCAGGTACCCCATTTCATAAGATTAGGTTTAAAGGAGAAATCCACCGATCTTACACATCAAAGTCTGTTTTCAGCTTTTGGGGAGCACTACTGCATATGTGGAAAAAAAAGTAGTATAAAGCCTTTTGTGTCTCCAGAGAGAGCTGTGTGACATCTGATAAACTGATTCAAGTGACATCACTTCAGTCACTGTCGGTTGGAGATGAAGACCACAAGTTTGAAAATAAAAAAAAAAAAAAAAAGTCTGGGGTTGTGGAGTTAAAAGAAGTGAGGTTAGCAGATCTCTGTAGCTGCTCCTCATCTCTGCTGGAGGCTAGCAGCTCCAGGCTACAGTATAATACATTCAAATCTGTACAGCCAAGTGAATTGGGTTCAGTTGAATTGTGGGTAATGTAGGTGCTAGGGTTTGAAAAGGAAGAAGAATGTATTGAATAAAAAGCTGATATTTCTGGTGCTTCTGCATCAATTTGATTCTTTAAAAAAAATGTTATAGGCGTGCAACACTAAATCACTGGAATACTCTTTTAGCTACATGACTTTTTTTTTTTTAACTCATCCAAAACATTTTGGTTCCCTAAGACTGTGGGGCTACGTATAAAAAGTCTAATGTATATGTAAAAATAATGGATACATACAACTACAATTCCCAAACTGTCCAACTGATGGTGACATATAGTAAACATGTCACTTTTAAGGTTAGAGTCAGCACTCTAATCTCATACTTTCTATGAGTTCATTTCAAATCCAAATAGAGAGCTACAACAACAAGGTATGTGTCACTATGATAACACTCTCTAGCTACACTGCATTTATCTCAGTAAGGGCCTTTAAAACCCAAATATCACTGCCTTCCACTTAGGTTGCCCAGCTACCATTAGAATAGTTCAAATGCACTGTGTGCTGTACTGAATCTGATGAGGTACTTTCTGAATCAGTAAGCAACATAACTTTGCCTTCATTTTCCCTTTAATGTTGTGTGTAATCCTGAGTAAAAAAAAAAAAAAAAAAAACTACTCAAGCTCCACGTGTCAGATGTCAACAAAATAATCTGAAAATCAAACACTGTCTCTCGGCTTAATCTTCTCTCTGGTTTCATCATTAGCAGAGTAAACATCATATTTTTTCAGCACAAAGTAGCTGAAGCTGCTCTTGATCGACAAACCAGGATAAACGATTATGGTAGAGGTAATTAAGAAGCGTGAGTGACAGTTACAAGGGCATCTGAACCGCGACTGTTTTAAAAGAAAGGATTGAATAATGAGTGGTAACATTACATCATCAAATACAATCTTCAAAGAGGGGGGTTTGTGATCACCATGATGATCCAGCTCATGTGAATTCAGAATAAACAGCATTATTCAAGATTAATCCCTCTTTTCATTCTCATCTTCTATGAAAACTTTAACAATAACTGGAGAACCTGTATCTAACTGAGGAACTGATATTGTAGATAATGGCCTTTTGTTGTAGAAATAAACAACCAGTGGTTTCAGTGAAGCCACCATCAGTTGTGTTCAGTCTTACTGGTACAGTAGATATCATTCATGATTTAAAGTTGCTCTAATCAATATTTGAACAATTGAATGATTATGGCTATTGTGACAGAGAATTATCCACAACTCTTGTATTCTTTTCAACTCTATGGAGCATTTTTTTTTGTGTCTTTCAGCTCATTGTCTTGGTTTTATAGTCTCAGTCCTCTCATCAATCTGTCTCAGCAGCAGGCAGCTGTTGTCAGTGGAAAAAACCCACTGTACACTACCCGCCCAAGAGAAAACAGCAGACAAAGTTAGCAACTAGCAGGTGAACATAGTGGAGCATTTAGCAGCTAAAGAGACATATTTTTCTCATGAGTTGGTGGATCGAAATGGAGCTGAAAGGAGAGTGAATATTAGATTTACATTTATCAGGATGTGCAAACAGGCAATAAAAAAATATGCCATGTCAGCTCAGTAAGGTGATGATGTGTCAGTGTTGTGTATAGCTTGTTCTGCTGCCCCCAAGTGTCACATAGAGATACAATAAAAACATAGAATATGATCAGTGTCAAGCTCCAGAATATTTCTATGTGGCTGTTTTTCTCAAAATAATCACAGGTCTGTGATAGAACAGGAACTCCGACGTCCTGCATGCAAGTCAAATGTCCTAAGCACCAGCTTCCACATCATTACTTTTTCCTCACTACATGGAGGGCACAATAGTACCCATACTAGAACTGAACACTGGCAGCAATTGTGAGTTGTGGAATCAAATATGGATGTAATTCCTAGATACTGAGGTGAAATTCTTGCTGGGAACTTAGTTTGATCCTATTTAGATTTTGTTGCTTCGGTTCTTAACAATTGTGCTGCTTGTCACCACCGTACAAGATCTGTGTAGTTTTCTACTTGCTTCTTTGTTCTTCTTGTCATCATAAACACTTTACTTCTGACATTACTACTCTGATTGTCAGTGTTTTTTGGAAGGAGGTAGTAGGGAGAGGAAGTGGTTGGGTTGGAGGCCCCACTGACCAACAAACCAGTGATCAAAAGAAGAGTACAACTGCCCTAAGCAGTCAGCAAGAATATGTGGGAACTCCTTCAATACTGTGGAAAAGCATGTCAGGTGACGATGTCGTGATATTGACAAGAGTGTGCAAAGCTGTCATCAAGGCAAAAGGTGGATACTTTGAGGATTCTAAAATTCTAAAATATTAAATATATTTTGCTTTGCACTTTTTTGTTTACTGATTTAATCAGTAAATCAGTTTTGATATCTTCAGTATCGGTCTACAATGTAGGAAATAGTAAAAAAAAACAAACAGAAAAACCCTTTAATGCATGGTATGTCCAAACTTTCAACTGGTACTGTCCATACACATTAGCTTAATAAAGTTATATCCAAATTACCAGCTGGCAAGTTCTGAAAATCTCAACTTTCTTACAGTGCAATTAAATGTAGGCTTCCCTTAAAACAATACTTAGCCAACTATTTCCATTTTATCAGAAATTGCCAAAATAATGCAAGGAGCAGCAGCTAAACTAATGTATTCCTCTTAGATTTACGATCTCTATTATTAAAAATACAAGTCAAGTCAAGTCAATTTTATTTATATAGCCTTTTATCACAACATTGCCTTTAAGGGGCATTAAAACTTGCACATAATTCAATATAAAATTTGTGAAGCTGTAGTTCTCTAGAATGGTGTGCAAGGAGATTGAAAGAGGTTTTAAAGTTTGTTAAATAGTCTCATCTTATCATAGTCTAATCTTATCATAAAGAATTATCACTATTGTCTGTGCACTCCCCGTTAGGATAACGGAGACAGATTCTTTTCCTAGTGGGAGCATGTAGCTATTGCTATTTGTACTAATAAAAAGTATAGATACATCATAAATTGTTTATAATCACTTGTTGGCAAATCAAAGGATAATGTGTTTCTAATGCACACCTGGCAGCCTTACCTTGAAGAATACTATGCTTACCATTCTGGTTTTCTTCCTGAAACTAAATTTCATCTTGATTAAGTGTCACAGCTAAAGTCAGATTCATCAAATGTCTCGGGATGCTTTCGGCTGATTGAGTGGCCTGGCCGCCTTGGATTCATGGGGTCCTTTTTATGGCCTGGGCCCGTGGCACCTTCCTGCATTAAGTATTTAAGGAGGCAGTAAAATATGGCTCCCCCCGCTATGGTCCGCAATCCCCAAGGTAGATGATCAGTTTCACAGGCTGGCAAATGCCTCTGTGGGAAAGGTTGATGGATTTGGCAGATACAATGGTTTCTTCAAAGACACAGTGGAGCAGAATGAGTGATGGTGCTGTTGCCATCAGCTCGCTTCTTGCTGAGAGTAGATCAGCTCTGTTTCCAGCTCTGGAAGCTCCTTCAAAAAAAAAAAATCTACCACATAAGCTAAAGCACCACATGGAAATCGTGTTACAGTATAGATTCATTTGTAATTACAACCAGAAACACTATGGAAATAAGCGAAGTGTTTGTACCTTGTAATATTTCAAATGTCATACCTTATTCAGTTTGTTTTGGTTTCATCTTTGCACATATATATATATATATATACACAACTCTATGAAGTTATGTTCTATATTTTGAGTGTGCCTTTTAGGGTAAATGGACTGTACTTGTATAGCGCCTTTCAAGTCTTCCGACTACTCAAAGCACTTTTAAACTGCAAATCACATTCACCCATATTCATACGCTGAATGGTTACAGGGGCTACCATGCAAGGTCCCAAACTGCCCATCAGAGGAAATCTAATCATTCACACATAATTTTGTGGTGAGGGGGTTAAGTATCTTGCCCAAGGATACACTGACATGCAGACTGGAAGAGCTGGGAATCGAACTGCCGATCTTCTGATTATTGGACCCCCCCGCTCTACCTCCTGAGTCACAGCCGGTATGTACAGTATATGTTGTTTGACAGAATAAAACATCACTACACTACTACACATACTATTAAAGTATGCTTTACAAACCATAAATATAATGCAGTTCCCTATAAATTGATAATTGGTAATTGTTTTATTATACTGGATTGTCCAAGACACTTTTCCATCGTCTATTTTGTCCTCTCTCTCTTTTTTTTTAGGAAATGTACTTCAATCTATTCATTTTTCTATGTTTTTAATATTTAAGTTTGGCTGGTAAAATAATCTCTTATAGTTCTAAAAATGAGAAAAAATATTAACTTAATAAGCCCAACTCAGGGAAATTGAAGCATCACAGCAACAAAATGAAGTACAAGATAGATACAGTATAGTATATAATGTAGTGTAGATATATAACCTTAAAAAAAAACTAGAGTACTGTACACATCATGGATATCTGCCATATAAAATATGAAGGATAGAGGTATTCATGCATGATACATTACTACCAAGTGTACTCAGGCACCAATAATCATCAATAAAGTGAGGAGATAAGGAAGTTATAATTAATAATTAAATATAAAGTTGCACTTGAACAAAAACTGCACTTGAAGGAATGGAATTTGGGGGATGGATAAGGTGTCTGGTGGATTACCAAATGGACAAAGGTTTGTGCAATTTTGTACTTTTATGATTCAAATTCCCACTTTAATGTGCTTAACCAAACTGCTACACAGGAAACCTGAAGCCAGGCAGTATTCATTCATAGAAAAACTGTGTTTTAGGGGCCCAACAGTTCATTTCTGCCTTGGGGCCCCATGCAGATAGCACTATTACTATACTTACTGCAGCAAAATAAAAGACTGTTAAAGCCTGTTTATGCAAAGACAGCAGAAAAGAAGGTTAACAGTTGGACAGTGTTTGATAATTCCTGTTTAAAATTATGATAGTCTTGCTGTATTATCAGTAGGTACCCATGGGGCAATGGTGGCCTGTACTGTGGGTTAGAGAAGCAAGTTTGTGACTGGAAGGTCATCAGCCAGACCAGCAGGATAAATCTGGATGGGTAAAGTGAAAAAGAAGTGCTTGCCCCTCCCTCATTACCACCACTGACGTGCCCTTAAGCAAGATCCTTAACCCTAACTGCTCCAGTGGAGCTGCTCAATGGCTGACTGAAAAGACTGAGGTTGTACTCAGCAGTTTCGAGGTGTGTAACTGTGTGAATGTGATCAGGTCATTCCTCCAAAAGAGGGGATTCCTCTCATCAAAAATTCCCTGAATAAATAAAGGTTAAAAAAAAACAACTGCTGTCATCTCTACCAACTTCAGCTTGAAAAGCAGCTTCTGTCTGTGATCAAACTGAGTGATTTTTGTAATACCACAGTGACTTTTGGAAAAGTTCAACAGATTCACTTGGTTGGCAGTAATGTACTGGCATTTGGAAAAACTGGATGGTTTATGTTTTGCTATTCACTCTAATTACAAGTGCTGTGTGTTTGATTCTAATCTAAAGTGGACTGAATTAGTTTTGGAAAAACTCTCTTCAGCTGCAGCAGTGTCAGATCTCTATGGCACAGGCTACAACTGACTGAAACACTTAGAAACAGAAGAGGAGAAAGTCACATTCTTCACCACGCATGAGTAGTTCAGAGGTGATAATGAGTACCAAATATCAATATATGTTAAAAATTTCTGAGATCAGGTCGAGGGATATTTTATTTACTGGCACAGAACAAACAGTCTCAATAAACTCTTGGAGATACATTAGCACTTATGTTGTACAGCAAAATCTTTCTGTATGTCTCTGTACATGGTGAGTGAAAAGAAGACTGTGATATTAACAGCTTTAACTCTCAGACTTCACCCTTCACTGTTTCAGACCACACAGTCCATTGTACCTGTTCAGAGCCACCAGATCCCCAAAACCTCCAGCAATATTCTTAGTCATGTCAAAGTTGTCCATAAACTTAGGTTTACAAATACCAGCAAAAATAATAACATTCCCATCAGCCTCAGATGTACTTTGTATGATGATTAGCAAGTAAGCATGCTAACACGCTACTACTAAACTACACAACTAAGACTTTATTTGTAGTTGACCTGTGAAGAATTGTTTCAACTTGGACTTGTCTTTCTGGTAGCACCTCTGCTTAATGTCGCACTAAAGTAACGGTCTGTGATTAATTGTTTTGAACTTCAAACATTATGGAACTACTTTGACTTATGATATAATAACAGGTGGTTGTATGTAAGGGGGTGGGGGGGGGTAACTATTCAAAGAGTCTCTAGTCTTGTATGTGAATGACCTTTGATGTTTCTCCAGTCGTCCTCTGACTCCTGGTTGAGGACCTCTGACCACTTCCAGCTGATGTCTGTTTCCAGTGTTCATTCAGGCTCCTATCCAGCATCTGTCCACCACTTCATCAATGTAGTGTTTCCCACAGCTCACATGATGTCATACACCACTTCAGTCGTCCTCTTGGGGGAGGTTCTGGTCTTCAAGATGTACCAGTAGAGATCTTAAGGTGTTAAATATGGTAAGTGTAACTTGAAGGGTCTGGCTAGATGGTCTGACAGTCCAACACATAGGGTCTTACTGGTCATGGGTGTTCTGAGGTAACAAAGTCTGGACAGGATTTTCATCATCCAGTCCTCTTGCCATTGGCCCGAGTGCCCCTTGGACCCTGCCTTTCTCTCTCTATAATTCTCCTCAATGGCATGGCCACTTGTAAATGGACCTTGAGTTGAGATAATTTGCCACACATACGGATCCAAAGGTCAAGAATAAAATTCCATGCTCAAGGCTTAACATGTAACAATGGCTGGGAGGTTGCTTTCAAAATGTACGAAGGACTCCAAAAGATAATGAGGTCCAAAAGCCAAGTTCAGGATGATTCATGCAGTATTGATTCATGCAGTATTAATGTATGTCTTAAACCTCATGTATCTATCCTTTTTTTCTATATCTTGATGGTCAATGCTGTGTTGATCAAGAGTAGAGTTCATTGACATTACATGTACAAAACAGCTAGTGAATCTCCCTTAAGGCAAAACTGTATCTAGTTTCTTGTCAGCAGAGCTGCAGGAAGCGAACAAACCAGTCCAATCAGGGCTGATCAGTAGCATCCCAGCAGTCAGGGGTCAACAAGAGTGATTTGTGTGGGTGTATGCCTGTGTAAGGTCAGGATATGCTTCTCTGCAAATCACCCTCTCACTGGGCAGCAATGTGAGGCATGAAGTGCTGGGGAAATCAAAGAATGGCCTATTGTAAATTGTGCTGAGCGGGAGATGTGGGGCCAGCATTGTGACACCATTATCTTTCCATCTGACATGAGATGTGCCACATTATTCATGGCAAATGAATAGATGGAAGATCCCAAAGGCTTGGGTGAGTGGAGACGGGCAAACAAAACAATAGATGAGTATTTATGCAGTTGCTGTAGTGGAAGCACTGCCTGGAGATTACTTACAAACTGATATATAACGTGCATGATATGCCATCCCTTTAGGATTGATTAGACTGTGTAGATTTGCAGATTTTCATAAAATGAACAGCGATTGTTAACATCTGTCCCATCCCTGCTTTATTTTGCACAAACACATTTGCAGATAACATTCAAACAGCTCTGAAATCAGCCACAATTCATTGCAACTGTTACACTGAATGTATAATAGTCCAGTCCTACTGGCAAACAGCTGCTTGGCTGTCCTCATACAGGAAGCTTGATTTTGATAAACACAGCTGATAATCCTGTTTTGCACCCTATCCAGTAATCACTGTAATAATAACAGTGCTCAGCTAGAATGCATGAGGGTTTAGTAATGCATATGATGCACCTTTAGGACCCGCAGCTCGACATAAAGGGATGCTGCAGCAGTCAGCAGGGCCTGTAGGGTCTCTTCACCGACCAAGGTGGGCAGGTCGATGCTCAGAAGCCAGACCCAATAGGGGTCCCTAATGGGGCCTGTATTGATCCTAGCATGGTGTTCACCCTATGGGTCTAATGGAAAAGACTGCAGTGAAAAAAAAGAGAAAAGTGCTCTTCACTTTCTGAATGTTGAACACACATTGGGGCAGAAGTGTTCACTTTGTCGTGCCCTTCAGATAGAGAGAAATGTTATGGAAGATGTTTATTTGAGCAACTCAGTGTAGATTTGCTGCTCCGAGGTGAGTTGATGTAGTAAAACAGCAGCTGAGGAGGCTCACGCTGGAAAACCAGGCTGCCCTTGAGTGCTTTGCTCTCCCTTTGAATAAGTGCTCACAGCCACCAGCTATGATGTATAGCCTACATGTCCCCTAATGACCTTGGTGTGGTATATTGAATGTAAACTAGGTTTCAGTATGTTTGCACATAAAGTGTTGGTACATGGTACAAAAGGGTCATCAGCAGTCTTAAGGCTATATAAACAGGCAGTCCTGGTTTGATTTTCATCAGGCCTGGGTGGTGAAGATGCAGGTAAGTGAGGTTTTTCTGGCACATATCAGTCCAGGGTCCCTAGGAATCATGTTCCCATTGGATGATTCTGCAGTGCATAATAAATGTGTAGAGGTTCAGGTGGGGGGATGGGCAGGAAATGCATTTGACTACATGTGAAACCACAGTTTCTTCTCCAAACCAAGTGTTTAATGTTCCTACTCTAACCTTAACCGCACATTCATTCATTTACCATAACCATAAATCTTCCCTAACTTTACCCATACTGTAGTTTCCCATGTACAAATATTGTAGAGAGAAATCATTTCCAAATGGTTGGTAATGGACATTCAAAAAGGGTGAAATGTAAACCCCAGAATGAATTTGGGGTTTGGCTGGATTGTCCACTGGCAACATTGTGTCTGGTGACTGTATTGCTTATACACTCACCGAACACTCATTTAGGAACATCTTTACAATATAATGCAATCCAAGAGAATTATCACCTTTCTGACAATGTCAAGAGAAACCAAAAATGTATAAACTTCGTAAAAGTAGAATTTATAGCAGAGCTGTTGACTTGGATTGCATTAGAGTGCACAGGTGTTCCTAGTAAAGTGCTTGGTTAATTTATGTGTGAGACTTGCTATTTCCAACAGAAGCTGTATGAAGTAGTGTCCTTATGTGGCTCTAAGTTATGAATATGGTGTTGTAAACTCCTAAAATCTTCATCGTTTAAGCAAGCATAGTTTGAAGGGTACAGTTTGATGCTAAACCAGTGTCTTTGTAAACCTGGTCTCCAGGCTGTCCCTTGTTACCATCTGCTGGAAGTTACTGAACATTCATAAAATACTGTATATTAAACCTTTACATCAGATCATTTAAATATTTTCTGCATATTTACTCATCTTATTTGCTAATTTTCAAGTCACATGTATATCCTGTCAGGTTTCAGCTGGGAAACATCCTTTTGTTTGATTCAATGATAAATGTTTCCTGTTGTCATAATTTATCGCAGCTATCATTACTG
Source organism: Euthynnus affinis (assembly GCA_029490765.1). Taxonomy (NCBI): domain Eukaryota; kingdom Metazoa; phylum Chordata; class Actinopteri; order Scombriformes; family Scombridae; genus Euthynnus; species Euthynnus affinis. Next base: position 3,973,915 of record CM055853.1, on the reverse strand, counting down.
CAGATTCGCTGATTACCAAATTAACCTTCAGATCACTATTCAACTGTAATTGTTAACAAGAAATGTTTGCCTGCAATTGCTCATTCTATTTTAGCCACTGATGCAGCTGTCAGCTGTTGTGCACATCTGCAGGGGAAACTGAGTATATGAGAGAAAGAACATGCAGCAGCCACCACAGAAATGCTTTCCAAACACAGATACTATGCATTATATACTGCAAACTTTTCCATATCCTGCAGAGTTCGATCAGATCACTCAGCTGTGATTTATGGAAAAGGTCAACTAAATTCATGATTGCCCGAAGATTAAAGTGCTGTTCTACTGATGTTTAAGAAGAGGGTTAACTCAGAAAGCAAAAGTTTTGCTCTCTTTTTTTCCTATACCAATAAAAACTCATTTCAATTTTATAACTTAGAATATCCATGTGAAGTGACTTTAAAGCATGAAATAACTGGATAACTGGCAGCCAAACTCATCCTAGTTTGACACAAATACATTGGTGTTGAAGTGTTAAGTCTTTCCAAAGTTCTGGAATATATTCTTTTAGAAGAAGGCTTTGATGCCTGCAAAAACCTCATAAATCCCATTCCTTGGCTTTTACAAGTTGAAAAAGGAGAATTTGTTTCACAGTAAAAAATAGATCTAAATATTTTATTGAGTGAACTTTATTTAAGTAATTTTAATTTACCGTGATTTAAGAACTAATCTGTTGTAAAAATGCTTTGCTTTAAATCGTACCAATTTAAAGATTAAGTCTTTTTGATTTTCAGAAACAGATGTGGACATGCACCTTCTGAGAAATATTTTCAACTAACAAAAAGAATAGTGTTTTTGGAAATGTGCTGCTAGATTCCCTTATAACAGTATACTGTATAGCCTCTGTCACACATAGTTCCCAGTAAATTACCAGGATTACCTTTCAGGCACTGCTAATGATTTTCATTATTCACACACAGTTACAATCAGGAACATTTCTGTCTTGTGCCTTTTCACATAGATGGGGCAAGGGACAGTCCAACAGACAGTGATAAAGCAACTTTTATGGAACCAAACTATCGTAAAACTCAACAGAAGAAGAAGAAACTTGAGCACAAGCAGGTAGTTCTGGGTTCTGAAAAGTGAAGCCAATGTGAAATGTCTGCATTCTCTCTAATGGTCATCAGGGGGCGACTCCACTGGCTCCAAAAAGAGGTCTGTTTCTGTAGAAGTCTATGATAAAATGACTCTACTTCTCACTTGATTTATTACCTCATTTCCTAATCAGTTTATGGTCTAATTTGCTAGTTTCAAGTCTTCTTCAATACAGCATGATTTTCATTTTGTAAATTATGGTCCAATCTAATTTCCATTTGGTGATAAATATGGGTATGCTTTATGTCGTAGCTACGCTGTGATTGACAAGTTTCTACCACAGTGACAGGGTTGGTTAGGTAACGTAACCATGGCATAGCCCAGATTCACTACATGTGTTCAGTAAACGTGTAGCCTTAGTTGTCGCTATTTCAGTGTGTTTCCAATTGATGACAAATGTAACATTTTGATCAACTAAAAAAAGTCTTGTTCAGCATTTGGTTGTACTAAAAGACCCTCCAAGGAGTGAGATGTTCAGCAACAGTCAAAATTCCAAACCTGAGGCTTCAAAATGCAATTCCACAAACCAGTGCGTGACGTCACCCTGGTTATGTCCATTATTTTTCAGTCTATGATGGGGCAAGCCTGGTTGTAGATGTACACTCATACTATTTTCAAGAACATGGAGGGCAAGGAGCTGTTTTTGTCCGGTGCAAATGTTCTTGTAATGTATTTAATATTCAACAGGTTTGTGAGACAAGTCACCTGTGAAAGCATCGGCATGGCTACCGTAAACAAGTTGCGGATTCAAATATATTATCAGCACAGTCTTGTTATTGGTTTGTCTTTTGTCAGACGGATACGTGCTTGTCCCTGCAATATTACTGTTTTAATTCACTTCACAGCTGTACAGGCATTTTCCCTGAAAGTCTTGAGGTGGGAAAATGGCAATACAGATTTCCCTGAATATCGATCCCTGCTCCCCATTCACATGACCTCATTCAGGAAATACAAACATGGTCGATTTCTTCCTGTGGAGCCAACATGAAAACTATTTTACTTAAGTAAATTTCTGCTGTCAGTCAGCCTGGTGGAGACTGTTTGGACAGCCACTATCCCCAGCTGCTGTCAGCTGGTTAGCTGAAGGGAGGTTGGAGTCAGTATATGTATGTTTGCATTGTAATTTTCGGAATGTTAGCATTTTCACATTAGCATTAAGCTCAAATCAACATCCTATCTATGTTGACAGAGCCACTAATGTGGCTGTAGACTCTTAGTCTTGTTATTTTGTGTGGTAGATACAGTATATCCTCCCTAAGAGAGAATTCCTGAAGTTTTGTTGGATTCATAAAGTTAGCAGTTAAGTTAAGATCCTATTTATTTACAGTGTATTGTTTAAAAATGACTACATCCCCTCATACTCATATTTCCAACAAAGAATCTGCCTGGGTTATGTTCCTGGAAAGAGAAACAAGGCATAGAGACAGGTTTTGTTAATGACAATTGTCTTTTATATATAAAATCTTTCTGATGTATGTTATTGAACCTTTATATAGTATAGTTAACTGTTACTTTGAGTCATTTAAATAATCTAAAAACCTTGTTTGCTATCTTTCTCCGTTTCAACCCTCTGTTTCAAAGAATTAGCATTTTTATTGCTATAATGTCATTATCACAACTTATAGTATAAATGTAGGTTCCGGTTCACGTCTCAAACTAGTCAGTATAATGTTTGTTGTCATATGTGACCACTAATTGCTTTTACTACACAAATTACACCCAAACCGTAACATGACTTTACCATGCAGGGACATTCAAAGGAAAATACTGGAAACAAATGAGTACATAGAATATGGACACAATCCATGCAGCATAGCATTTACCCCAAAACAAATTTAGCTGATGCAGACTGGTTGCACATATAGACAACAGTTGCTGTTTGTATTTGTTTGCCAAAAAGAAGTCTAATTTCACATGAACAGCTGAACTGGAATGGTGTGGGGATACAAACAACTGGAATAATGCCCCATAAATGTAACATTCATCACACACAAAAGGATAGAAGATGATGGATTGAGTGTGAGCAGCAGTGAGAGGAAACTGGCTTCTTCCTGATCTGTGTGTCAGACCATCAGAAGAGTTGAGAAATGGATGCAATTAACGCTGTGTCATTGGTTGCATTATCATAAATATTGCAAGGTGAGGGGTAATTTGTATGATTGATAGAAGGAGTCTGACCAAAGACTCCTCCAAATATTACCTTCCGCATGGCTTTGCAATTCATGACTGATGGGAGACAAACAACACAATAATCAGGTAAAAAAAAAAAAAAAAAAAAAAAGATCTCAAATATCATCTTTCTCATATATTGACCAGGAAATCTTAATCTACCTGAATCATTCATTTGATTATAACAGCTTCATTGATTATCTTAATAACTAGCTTGGTATCCATCACTCAGATTAATAATATTGTAAGAGTTGTTAAAGAGTAACTTATCACTATGCACTCTTTTGAGTTAGTACGAATTAGTTGAGTGCTTTTTTGAATCTGTGGAATTCCAATTTAATTTTCTATTTATATGCTGCATTTGGGACATCTATAAATATCATTATATCAACTTCCATATATTTTTACTGTATTTGTGGATACAACGTCTAACACTCATCACATTGTTTGATTGATAACCAAGAGCTGGTGATGCTGTCAACTTCTGTGGTGAATGTCATACATTATATCCTATAAATGTTAATACAAGACAAGTACTTTGTATTTTTTTGAACAGGTCCATATCAGATTTGTCTCTTTACAACATTACCATGTGGGGCAACCCATCATGCTGCTAACTTTGTATTCTAGTCAGGAAAGGAAGCTTAGTTAGGTTTGCTATCATTAGCACAGATTCCCACCAGACGTTACTTTACAGTCAACACCAGCTGAGTTATTGGCAGCTTCTGCCATGTATTATAAGAACTGGAGACAGAACTCAAAGATGGCGCCCATTCATTCAAATGAAAATTGCTTTCCAAGCACATAAGCCAAAAAAAAAGCTTCCGGATATACTTCCACGTTGTACAGCCCCACTGCACATGTGCAGTTGTGTTTCTTCTGCTGGCCTTGCCTGCCAGTTTCCGCTAGACTTTACATTGGGGTGATGTCACAATTTAAAATTGCTTTTGCAAATTGCAAATTGCAAATTAGCTGGATAGCTAGTCTGTTAGGCTGTTGGAATTAAAGTGATATATAAAAAACTATTTTACTGTCCGTTCTCACAGATATTGCACAAATGATTTATTAAATATTAAATCATTAAATCTTTGGTATTTCTTTTCAGTGTGCAGACTAAAATAACAAATAAATAATGAATAAAAATCAATATTATATATTGATTTCTTAGCAAACATCTCTAACAGCTCTGATGAGCTTTTGCAGCTAGTTATAGTACTGAGCTGTTAACCCCTACAACCCCTGCAATATGCATATGCTTAAATCTTAGTCATTCCAAGGTGAGGATTTAGCCACAAAGGTGATCAGGCATTTGCAGTCAAGGCTGCTAGACTCTGGAATGACCTACTATACCTGTTGATACCAGGGTTTCTTTAAATAACTATTAAAAACACACTTTTACAGAGATGCCTTAGATGATTGGCTATGTTGGCATCCTTTTATTAGCTTAGATTTTGTAAAGCACCAAAATGTATTATTATTATTATTATTATATTAATGTCAGTTCTGTTCACATACAGCTGAATTGTGATGTATGTAAAGCCAGCAAGCTTTGAAAAGGGGACAGTGAACGTGTAAAATCAGAGACAGGCATGCTTGACAAAAATATCTTCCTGATCTCCATCTGTACATGAGAAAATCGTGACATCTCTTGCAGCACGTGCTCAGCCTGCAATTAATCCTCCAAATTTTATTTTGTGCATTTGCATAAGTGATTAGTTTAGTCTGCAGTGCCCATATGTTCCACCTGTGTTAATTGCTTAATGACAGCACAAGGGGATTTGGGATTTTCTATCTTCAGGGAAGCTGTCATCTCCTATCAAATGTGGCACTTCCTTTCTTTGTAACGTCTGCAGCTGAAAGCAGAAAACGCCCCTCACTGACCCTTTTGTCAGACTTTATATACAAGGTCGCTCCAACGGCAGAGCCAAGATCAATTGTATTCATGTCATTTCCGCTGACGCTGCTGTCTTGTAGTGGGTCAGTTCACTCACTCAAGCTGTCACCACACACCAACTCAGCAGTGCGGATGATCCTCTTGATCTTGCACACATTCACCCATTCACCATGCTCTTTGTTGCTTCTGATTTGTCTAACATAGCCTCTATAATTTATCCCCTACTACACATAAAAAAATTGTAGCATATGTCCCTTTTGAGATATGGATAGAGTATAAAGGCAGTTTTGAGCTTTTGTGCAGGTGGAGTCCCTTAAAACCACAAACTACAAGGGAGTAGAAGAGGAATCTGTTTTTGTCGTTGCTGCATTTTTTGTTGGATTTGATCCCAAAAAGTGAGATTGCAACATAAAAGTCATCAGTTAAAGCTGTCTCTTTGGTGTCCTTTGGTAAAAATGAGTGTGCAGTTTGCACTTTAGTCGTGGAACCAGCCTTGTGTTTTATGAGTAGGGTCGGAAATAGACATTACTTGCATGGTTTAGTGATGGTTCCTTTCACCGCTAAAAGCTGTTTATGATGATTTGCATATTCAACATTACAGATAATAACGTGTCCAGGGATGCTGCCATAAGTCTTTTTAAAGCTGATACTGACTCTAGAAAAACTGCATCAATTGCATCAAAATTGGAAGATCTATAACTGTCATTTATTGGCTTCTTCCTCTGAACACTTTTATCCATATGTATGGATGGATGGATTATTAAATGGAACTACTGGGCATATCCTTAGGGCTGTTCAAAATGACTGTTATAAATATTTCTTTCAGGAACCTCAAAGGGCCTTTGACTTTCTAAAGTGATCAGATATTTCTACGTCTGATCATGACCCAAGATCACCTTGCGAGGCAGATGGATTCTCGAGATTACAACATCACGAGATTATGTGAAAATCCATCTCGTCAGGCTTCAAGTTATGTGCTTGTGGTTCAGACCAATCAGTGTCACGAATCCAGCTGCCTTGCAAGGTAAGATGGTGATAGACAGTGATCAACAGTGATAGACAGATAGTGCCTGCCCTTTTCCAAACATCCAATTTGAAACTTATTAGAGTTGCACTAAAGTCCTTTTTCAGCCAAGTCAGTTGAGAGCATGTGGTTTTAAAAACTTCCGCTTACCAAACAGGCTTACTTCTTGTTTCCTCCCTGCACACATAAATAAATAATAATAATAAAAAAATTAATCATATGGCTTCTAGACCTTCCAAATGGCCTGAATGGATCAAATTGCGATTATGCAAAGTCATTTCGGGAGGTAACACTCAGAAGATTGTATCCACTATTTTATATCTGCTCCATTTCCAGTGACTGTGTATGAGAAAAAATAATTTTGTGGGGGCAGTGTGCATCTCGTGATGCTACCTGAAGTTGTGATCTGGCAGCAGAAATTCTAGTCAAATATGTAAAATTCATTAGCAGGAAATGGCAGAAAGTGTCTATGTAATTTGGCAAATTGACTGTTTAACCAGGAAAGACTGGCTGGGCATAAATGTTCATTTCCAGCAACATTCACACCTTAAAGATGTCTTGTACAACCACAGTTTAATCTTTTGCGCATTGAGCATCACTGGAGGAGTAAAGGTTGGGATCAAATCATTGACTCTTTAGCAGCTACTATACAAGTTATCAAGCCACTAAATGAGAACGGACAGACAGACTTATATACATGAGACTGTATCGCATGTGGAGCATCCTGTCACGGACTTGACACGCTTCACTGGATATGTCCTAACACCATTGGATTAGCTGCAGAGGCTCCCAAACCAGCCTTCCCTAATGAAACTTCTTATTGGCCCTACACCGATGCCAGACCAAAAGCATCTACTCCAGCCAGGACTTGGACTGACATCATCTACAGCGGAGGAAAATCCAGCTAAAAATCAAATAAGAGAGCACCAACACTCACTCCACCACTTGAACTCTCATTACAAAATGGGTACAATCCACTGACTCCGAATGAAATGTGTGATAATACTATGTGTAACCCAGGGAAGCGAATCTTACCACTATTATTAAGGCTAACCAAAACCCAAGAAATAGCCCCCCTGCCCCTCCAAGAAAAAAACCTGCTAGGGCCAGAAGAAACACTGATAACTCTACACCTGAGCCAGACAATGTTCTCACTTGGGACTCTATAACCAAGCATGTAAGAATGGCAAAAACTGAAAATCTAACCGTGGCTGACACATCTGTCAGGGAGCTAACAGAGCCGCTGCCAGTTATCCTCTCTACACATCCAAGTAATATGAGGATTTTACTATCCACACTGGCTCTTAGATCCTGAAAAAAAAGACTTTTCCCTGCTACTGGAAAAACTGAGCAACTGTCAGTTGCAACATGTATTCATTTCTGGCCTAATTCCAACGTTGGGGAAAGGAATCAAAACTTTTAGTAGGCTCTTTGGCCTGAATACATGGCTGACATCGACATATCTTACCCATGGGATAAAGTTTATTGACAATTTCAATATCTTTTGGAACTGTAAAGGCTGCTTTAAACTTGATGTGGTTCACCCAAACATAACTAGATCCAGACTACTCAGTGCCAACCTACATCATGCCCTTGGGATGCCAAACCCAAGCAAGAATGTGTAGATAAGTGTGAAAGACAGTGCACAGAGGGAGACAGCCTGCCCCCCCCTCACCTGACCCTCCGCTCCACATCACCCAAAGCATTCAGAGGATGTCTCTGTCCCAATCAGGGACCCAACGACCCCTCTTCACCCTCCACCGCACTCACCAATCAAGGAGTTAGTTAAAGCTGCCACGCTGAAGGTCAGTCAAATTGATGAACTATTAAACAGCAGTAATCACAGACATCACCGCTCAGGTGTCCGCCAGAGATGAGACAGACCTCATGCCACTTCCTTAAACATACCAGTACATACATACTTAAGCAGCCAATGCCATGGTCAAACACATGGTAGCAATAACACACCAGCAGGTACCTGTCTCATTAATCTTGAGTGTCAATGTTCAGCCACCTCTAGTCTCTTTTCCTGTCACAGAATCCCTACAGCTGAAATGAGCTCTTTTGAATGTCAGATCATTGACTAACAGATCATTTTTGGTTAATCATCTGATAATTGAAAAGAATTTGCATTGTATATTTTTAGTTGAGACATGGTTAAACAGCACTACTGGTGTATCAACACTGATAGAGCCTTGTCCTTCAAAATGTAATTACTATCGGTCAGTCATACAAAACAGGAAAGGATGAGGGATCGCAGCCATTTTCTCTACAAAGTTGTTTGTGTGTAAGGACATTGACTTGCGTGAATTTACATCATTTGAAAATCTTGCTCGAACTCAAAGCAGAATTATCAGTGCTCATCATTACATTATATCGGCCACCAAGATATTCATCATCACTATTTCTACAGGAATTCTCAGCGCTGATCTCACTTGGTGTCACTAGATATGATAAAATCCTGAATGGAGACCTGAATATTCATACTAATTAAAGGAATGACTCCAACGCTATGGAGCTTGTGAATTTACTGGACAGGTTTGAACTCATCCAACATGTAAATGAAGCCACTCATCAGCATGGCAATACTCTAGACTTAGTAATAACAACAGGGGTTAAACGTTGATATTGTTTCAGTATTCAAAAGACATTTTTTCTGACCATCACTACATGTTTTTGATGCCAATTTAACCTTTACAAAGACTTTTTAGTTCAAAAGAGATTCCTAGATGGTGAGGCTGAGATAATTTGAACCATACAGTTACAACTGCTCTTTAAATGACACGGTTAAAAATTTCAACAACAACTTGTCATCTGCTTTAAATACTGCTGCTCAGCTAGGTTAAAGAGAGGTCAACTGACAGAAATCTCCCCATGGTTAAACAATAACAGTGTTAATGAGATCAAGGCAATCTGTTGGGCAGCTGAAAGAAAATTAAGGAAAACTAGGCTCACAGGTCACTGTTATGTGCACATAGAAGCCATGAATGTCTATAACTATCTATAAGCAAAATATGTCCTACAAGAAAGGATTAGTTTTTCAAGATTATTACAGAGAATACTGGGAACTCTGACATATTATTCTCCACCATTGACCAGCTACTCAAAACTGCCTGCAGCCCCCTGCAGTTTTCTGCATCAAAATGTGAAGAACATTATTCTTCAATAACAAAATAACTTCAATTAGAGCCAGCATTGCTGCTGGTGTAAACACAGATGATCTCAGCAAATCCTGTAAAAATGATGTAACCATGGGAAAAATTCACCTGTATTACATTAACTGAGCTTTGCAAGACAATCACTGAATTTAACCCTTCTACCTCATGTATTGACCCTGTACCTACAGCATTTTTTTAAGCGGGTGTTCAGCAGTGTTTCAGGTCATGTCCTGAAGATTGTAAATACATCTCTTTGAACAGACATCCTCTCAGACGCCTTCATAACAGCTGTTGTAAAACCCTTATTAAAGAAACCCAATGGAGAAGATATTTGTAAAGACGGTCAGTTGTCTTGAAAGGTGGCTTGGTCTTTCTGACTGTATGTTAAACTGGTTAAAAACATACATCAAGGGAGAACGGTTTAAGTCAAAGGTTAACTTCAAGATTGCACAAGTTAGCTGCCTTGGTCCATTATTATTCTCACTATACATAATGTCACTTGGTGACATCATCAGAGAGCACAGTGTTTCCATAGCTATGCAGATGACTGAACATCTATTTAGATCTAAGCTTCCGGTCCAACATTAACAAGGTGACAAAAATAACCATTTTTCTACATTATGTAGCCCACCTATCCCTAGTCTAAACAGGGAATGGCCCTGAGTTCTTTAAATCAACTAACTTGTATAATAAATAATACTTAGATGCTATCCTGTTTCTCTTTTTGTTTATATATACACACTTTTATTTGTCTTGGGTCCATTTGTTCACTGTTAATGAACTGTAACACACTCGTTAGACTCTGTTTTACTTAACCCTTGTATTAAATCTATGCACAGTAATCTACCTGCAATGAAATAGGTGTATCACTCCTTTAAACACACTATCACTAATATCCACTGCTAAATACCTCTAGTGAAAGAAATAACCAAACATCACACTGGAATTAGTTTTAGAAATAATGAACTTCTGTTATTTACTTTACTAAATTTCCCAGATAAACAATGAAATATTATTCAGTCTCTTTCAATAACTGAGTTATGGCAATAACTATCTTTAAATGTAAAACGATACAGATTAGTGAAATTCAGATTAGCTCTGCTTTAAATTTATACCAAAGTTTGTGGGCCCACATTCACCAAGCACCAGTATTAAAATAAAATAATCACCAAAAGTCACCAAAAGAAACACCTGACATTTACAAACAAAGGTAACCAGTTAACAGGAAAACCAGTTGATTTGTAACACTGGCCCCTGTAGTGAAAAGTCTCTCCGAGCGATGACTTAGTAGCTCATAGCACTGACATAGAACTAAAACCTTTAACATGAACTAGGTTAGCTACACAGTGGCTATAAGTCCATTCACTGTGCTAATGAATGCTAACAAACACACATTCACATTATTATTATTATTATTATTATTATTATTATTATTATTATTATTATTATTATTATTATTATTATTATTATTATTATTATTATTATTATTATTATTATTATTATGCCAGTATGTCCAGTGTGGCCTTCAGCACACACAATTTACTTTAAACTTGAGTAAAGGTCATGAGCTCAGTCACAACTTTAGTGCTATTTTGCAAGAGTCATTTCTTTTCTAATGGAGAATTTCTCATTTAGGAACGATACGCTTCATTTTTATGAAATGATGTGTTCACCTGATATTGATATGACCACATGTGCTCTGCGCGGTTCAGAGGGGCAGAACAAATCGATGAAGACATTTGGTAAATTTAGTCTCCGCACAGCCGATAAATGAGGGGGTCAAACATTGCCACACAGGCTTTCTGTATGATCTAGACATACAGATAGAATCACTGGTTTGTATGCTCTCAATTATAGATTGTGTAAACAAGATCTTTCTTTGACAAATTATTTTTTTATTTTTCAAAAAGCTGACTTTTTTTTTATTACAGAGCACAGTTCTAATAGGGGGTGAAAATGTTTCTTTCACCATGTCAGGCTATGAAATGCTGTTCAGTGCTATGATATTAGACAAGTGATATTTTACACAGATAAAAATAACCAACTGATCTCAACAGGAGGTTTATATCTAAAAGGCCTTTGCTATGGCTTGTAGCCTGTAAGCCTGTAGTAGATTCAAAGAGACCATGGATCAGAATGTCTTGATCATCCAATTTTACCTTTCACCATCACTCCTCCAGTAGAGCAAACAGTCGATGTTAATAAGATATGGTGTCACTCCTTGTTTCCTCAGCTATTCTCCTTCACCAAAGTTTCGTCCATGCAAAGTTTCAAAATGACCTCTCGACAAAAAGTCTAAATCTCCTGTTCAAAAAAAAGGAGTATGTATCTGGTAACATTAGCAAACCGTGACAATAACTGTCAACCAGCACTGTAGGCAGAAATCACAGTGTGGGTGGGCACAGAGAAAATCAGGTGGGTCTAACCGGTCCAAGACAATCATACTTAATAGGTTCTGAAATGCATATCTTAACCAAAATAGGCCATTACAACTATACTTAAATTGAACGCACCACAGTTTAAACATACAAGCCTTTTACATCATAAGAGATAATGTTACAGGCACCGAGATGAACGTTAACAGCATTGCATAAGCCTGGCAGCCACATACTCACACACACACACACAGCTGACAGATGCAACCGCATCATTAAAGTGTAACTTCACCCCCAGGTCGGAGGAGGTCTAACTCCACCCACTGCATGATTTGGAAAAACGCTAAAAAGTGGGTAAGGGGCTGAGAAGGGGGGGGGCGGAGGGGCATGGATGTGTAAGGCAGGTAAGCAGGAGTTACTCAGTGACATCCCTTGGCTAGAGAATAATGATGAAGATAATAATAATAATAATAATAATGATAATGAGAGGAAGACAAACAGTGAAACAACATTTAAACAAGCCAGAAGCCGTTTTTTAAATAAACCTGTCAAGTGTTTAACTTGGTTTCGTTAGTTTTAGCTTCAGCAGCTAACAGCACAACTGAGCCGCTAGAGGAAATCTCTCCTCTATCTCTCCTCATTATCTGTGACTGTCTGCTGTAGTGCAGAGTCCTGTGCTCCAACAGGTTCAGTAACAGTGGAGCTCTGGTTACACCAAGATTTAATGTTTTTACCAACTGATAACAGCAAGAACAGACAGCCGGAGAGTTAAAGACCTACAGGACAAAACGCGGAAAGACGATTTCTGTTGTTTTTGTGGCTGCCAGTGGCGTTTCCTCCCGCGTACAGTCACAGAAAGAGACATTTTACTCCAGCAGGTCAGTGCTGCTGTTAGCCCCTGAAGCTAAAACTGTCTGGATTGGCATATATTTGATAACTGTGCGGTTTCTCATACTCACACTCAAGGATGGGGGGCTGAGGGAGGTGGGCGTTAACATTCTGCCATTTATATAAATTACATGATGTAGAGAACTCCCAAACAGACCGCTCTATGTCAGTATCGGCCCCGCCTTCTCAGGGCTGACTTAAACAGAAGATAACAGGTTGAGCCCTTTTCAACCCATGCAATGCAGATTCTTATAAATTTGGTGTCAATGTCAGTATTAACACCAGTATTGGTGTGTTTCATCACAGTGCAGTCATCTCATTTAGCTTAAAGCTAAAGTGTGCAGTACCTCTTTAATCAAGCAAATGGCTAAAAAGGTACACTGGCACATGCTCAGTAAAGTTCAAATTGACACCTAAACAGAGTCTAGCACACCAGCCACATAAACCACACATATATACACACACACACACACACACACGCACACAGATGGCAGATGCAGCAACATTAGCATAAAATCCAATTGTACACCCGACAAAAGCTGTACCCAATAAACAATAATATTGAAATAGGCAAAGCTACTATAGTCCGAAATTGTAAATGAGCTTACTTTTGATGATTACAGCAGGAGATGGCAGGGCTTGGTTTTGAACGCTGAAATTATTTCATTATAGTCCAACGCTTCAGTCAGTTCTCTTTCAAAGGAGAGCAGGGAGAGAATGTTTAGTTTAGATGTCATCAATGATGCCCTGATGCCAGTTTTTTTTATCTGACGGACAGGTGAAAAGAATCTCTCAACAGTACAGCTTGTCGCTGCTGCTGACAGGGAAAGGGTTGAATTAGCAGCCATAGGTGTTGGCACTTGTTGAGGAAAAACTGGAGGAGAAGGAGTAGTGTCTGGGTTGAGAATAACGGCTGAACTTGAGCTGAATTCTCTTCCTCCTGCTTCTCTTGACGTCTTTCTGTGACTGCTTTGTTTCTCCATGGTTTTTTATCTTAACCTACATTAAAAGCAGCTAGCTAGCAGAAAGTAGGCTTCTGTTCCTCTGTGCAGGGGCCTTCCAACATCATCACCATGTGGTAGACAAAAAGCAAGAAATTAGATTTTTTTTTTTTTTGTTGTTTTTGGTCATTATAACAATATTCATTGACTGCTATTCACTGGATGATCCAGATTCTGGTTGGGTGGGCATGAGAGCCAAGTTTGTGGGCCAAGGCCCAACTAGCCCAACCTTACAGCTACACATCTGTTGTCAACACTTAGGGTCCTACCACTGCTTTCACATTAAAATGCATTTATTGTGAAGTCGATGCAGGAAGTGACAAAGTATGTAGTTTTACACATGCTTCCTTACTGCTACAAATGAAAAAAGGGGAACACGGAATTATATTTAACGTGACTCGGTGATGTTTGGCAGACACCGAAGGCCTCTGTACAATTTTATTTCTCATCAGCTAGATGTAAACACTGTTCTCACTGTCTCCCCGATTTCACCCACTGACTTGATGCGTGTATATAGTTGATTTTTTTACCATAATTGGCCATTACAATAAACTCAATCTATGCCAAAATCAGTGTTATATAAAGCTACTAATAAAGCTTTGAATGTGTCAACTTAACTCTCTTGGTTGAATTTCATTCAGCAGGAAAGAAAAAGTAGCCCGCTGCATATTTCTACATTGGTGTAATGTGTCTTGGCATGGTTTAATCCAGATGATGGTGTTGGCAGTTGTTTTTAACGACATGTGCAAGTTGTCCAAAGATTGATTTAACATTTGGCCTGAATGACGGTGGCTTGCAGTCATTTAGGGCAGTTTTAACATGTTTTACAGGCCTGGTTGTATCTTTTTGGGTAGGCTAAACCTAACAGCACATCCTGATCGAGTATTGTTACCACATCTGCAGCCACTGTTTGATTAAGAGCCGATAAGTTTGTAGTTGCTGGCGATCCTTGTGCTTCCTAAAAGGCAGCATGTTCGCAAGACCAGGTGTACCTCCCCCCCACAAGGATGCAACAGAGTAAATCCTAGTGAGGGGTCTGGGGGATGCTATGTGGTTTGCACTGCCCCTGGACAGGATCATTTCTTGTCGCAACTATCTAATAAAGAAAAGAATGTGAACAAAATGGTTTTTCAAAAAGAGGTGCCGTCTTCAAAAAGACATGTGCAGTCTTAATATTGGTCACACTAGAACATGGCAAAGTGAATTTCCTCTGCACATTCTCATAAAAAAAGATGGTGGCATAGTGACTACTCAAAAGGCTTGTGCTAGCGCAAATAAGTTACAAATGCTTGCTGAGCTTTCTGTTTTCTCTGTACTGCTGTTGCTGCTACCTGTCAATGGGATGCTGTTGTACATAATTTTATACACTAAAGAATTACTGAAGAGGAAAGCTCTCTGACCTAGCTATCTAGCTCATTAGCTCTGGATAGTAAGATCACAGTCTACTCAAGAGAGATATTTGTAACTGTCTCTTTTGTGGTGCCATTTACTCTGACAGAGCATTGGAAATAAAACTGGATGGTGCAACATAGCTACGACCACTCCCTCCATTTTGGAGATGTCTAGCTCTCTGTTCTCTCAGAGGTCAGCACTTGTACTGGTGGTCAAAGTTGCAAATTTGTGTGTTAAAGTTTACTAAAAGGGTGAAGTTTGTTTGAAAGATTCTTGTGCATTTACTTCAGCGCAGCTATGTACACCTGTGTGGATCATGCACTGTGGCTAGGGCACCAAGTGCTGGAGGGCCACCAAACAGCACCTCTGTGAAGTTGGAATAATATTCACAGATTCAAACCTGGATCAATAACTCATAAGACAAACATTGTTAAAACGTCCCTTTCCTACCATAGTAAGGTAGACAATGAACTACAACCTTATGAACACCCAAACGAGCCGTCCTCCAAGCTGGACCAATAACACTGGCCTCTATGGACAACTGAGTGTACACTGAAAAGACTGAAAAGAGATACTACAAAATATTCAATAACTTTACACTCTTATACAGTGTAGTGTCCCCAGAATCACTTCCCACATCATTGGCCTCCTGTCGGTTATACTACAAGACCTAGTTTGAAAAAAATGTGCTTTTGCATAATTCTGGGGAATTTAAATATTCAATAACCTCACTCTTATACAGCTTAGTGTGCCCAAAATCATTGCCTCAAAAATTACATTGATAAATAAAAAATATATTTCTTTTTTTTTTATTTTATTGAAGATGACTGCATTTCCATTTTGTATTTATATTTATTTCTTTATATTAACAATAATGGTAACACTGATAATGAAAATATAATTATTTTAAGATTGCACTTCCACATATGTGTGTGGAGGGGGGGGGGGGGGGTTTGTTGCCTGTTCTATAGTTATTTCTATAGTGTAATATATACTGTTATTGTATTGTATTGTAACCCACTGACTATGGTGATTCCAGTGGAATTAACTGATTTTACAGCTGCATTTGCAGACTTAAAGAGCTAAAACCAAGCTAGTAGTTCCTGGTCTGAAAAGTGAAGCCAATGCAGCAGTGCCAGAAGGGGGCGACTCCATTGGATCCAAAAAGAGGTCTGTTTCTGTAGAAGTCTGGTAAAACGACCCTACTTCTCACTTGATTTATTACCTCAGTAAACACTTTCCTAATGACTTTATGGTCTCAATCGCTAGTTTCAAGTCCTCTTCAATACAGCATGATGTTCAATTTGTAAATTACCATCTCATTCAAATTAAAATAGAGGATAAAGCAGCGTATGCCTTAGGGTCATGGCTACTTTGTGATTGAAAAATCCCTACCACAGCCACAACATTGATTACATAATGTAACCGTGGTGTAACACCAGATTCACAGATTACAAGCATAGCTGTCACTATTTCAGTGTGTTTTCAATTCATGGAAGTTGCTTTTGGCCATCTAGAAAAGTCTTGTCCAGCGTTTGGTTGTATTAAAAGACCCTCTAAGGAATTGGATGTTCAGCTTTTCTGGTAATTACATTTCGTTTTAATAGTTTTAAGTGTGTTTTTTGCATCAGCATTATCATAGTTAACCATAGATGGTTAATGCACCATGCTAACCAAGCTAACTGCTAGTTCTATGTTCAGCACCATCCTCTCATGTGGTCACTTCTGGCTCCAAAAATCAAAGATGGCAACGGTCAAATCCAAGATGGCAACAGTCAAATCCAAGATGGCAACAGTCAAATGGTTAAATTCAAGGCTTAAAAACTACAGTCCACAAACCAATGGGTGACGTAACAGTGACTACATCCATATATATATATATATATATATTTTTTTTTACAATCTGTGGCTAAGACAGAGTTAGCTATGGCTCAAGTTGGCTCCTGGAAGCTGCTAAGGAGTTAAGGTATCTGTGGTTAACTTGCCAGAATATCAAAGCAGTACCAGCAGGCAGATTGCCCTTAAACCAGAGAGGGGAAGATTATCAAACATATTTTGTCTGCTGGCCTGTGTAAAGCCAATCCATATTTTATACAATACTGGCAGTTCAATCAGCATGCAGCACAGCATGCAGTAATGCAAGCCGCTGATCTCGCTGCTATTTCTGCCTTTTGCCGTGTCTAAAGCTGACTTTATGAGGCACACTATCTTCTGCTGTGCCGCGCAGGTCAGTAGCAGTATTGACTGCGAGTGTTTTCAGGCATATTAAATCCAGTGACAGTTCCTGAGGTCAGTAATCGGAGATGTTGCTGCATCCATGTCGGAGTGGATGATAATGCTTTTGAAAAATCAATGAGTTTTCATTTACTAACGCAATTCCACTACAGCGACATAAAAACTGCACACAGTGTGTGGCTACATGTGAGTGTGCGGTTGATTTTCTATCTACATGTTTTGGGTCCGGGTGTGTCAATGAAAAATACAAAGCAAGAGGAAAACAAATAAATGGAGGAATGTTGGCCAAGTAAATCAGACTGGATTTCTTTCTTTCTGACAACTTTCCTACTCTGTTGTACTGTTAAAGAAGTCAATAATAGGCTTTAATAGTCTCCCATTAAAGGCAGTGCTGTTTCATCTAAAGTAAGTGCCAAAACACTGTGAGGCCAGTGTGCCAAAGAGACGATGTAGTGAAAGAGAATCCATGTCATTTTTTTCCCCTCAAAGTCCTTCATTGGATGCACACAGTTTGTTCTGGATACAGATGCTAATTGCATTTTAATGTGTCATTAAAAATAAACCCATAAATCAAATGGTAGCACAGTAATTGGGGTTTAGAGACTTAGCAGCCCCTTAGGAGACATAATCCCACTTTCAGAGGAGAGAGGGTGGGGGGGTGGGGGGTTCTGAACAGTGCTGTATTTCAGGGCAAACACAGATAAATGGCCAGCTTTTATGTCTGACCACAGTATGTTCAATGAGGTGCTATTCAGCACTGAGGCCCCAGCTTGTGAAGGCAGTGCATGGTGGAAACAGCATGGACAGGATCCAGGATCCTCTGTGACTGAAAACAGACAATGAAAATGCTTCCACCAGAAGAGATGAGCCAGGAGAGTCAGGAGCTTTGAATCAAACTATAAATACAATCTGTTCAACCAACAGAGCACATGAAGATTAAGGTTGAGTTGAGTTCATAGCTGTGAAACAGGCAGGTGTGAGTGTGTTAGGGGTGTGCCGGAATACAAATACGTTATTCAGCAAAGGACAAATAGTGGGTTTTTTATGAATATTTATTTCATACAATTTTTTTTTTCCAGGAAGACATGTCTAATACCAGCACACAGGTCAGTTACATCGTTATCTCAGTCTCTCTCTCCTCTGCTCAGGTCTTAACGAGGGGAGTTACATCCACCTGCTACATGCTCACATTTCCTTATTTAGACATCAGTCCTGGCGTTGGGGGTGTTCCCCAGAGATAAAGCAGAGCTACTGACGCACACAAAGTGCTCCCGAGGGATTCTCCATAACCTGTTGTTCCCCTTCTCCTTTCCACAAAGTTAGGTTGTGAAAACTAGGAAATAAATGAAAAGTGCAGAGCAATAATCACCTTTGAAGTACATTCTAAACGTTACATGCTGTGCTGTCTCTGTGTTATGGGTGTATAAATAGGAAGAGGTCTGTCTGCAACGAGGTGTTGAGTTAGGTTTTAGCTCAGTAGTCAGCACAGTCGTCTATGATATGGGGGACTCCAGTTTGAGACCTGGGGGCCTCCTTCATAAGGTAGTTTATTCATGAACACTTATTGTAACACTTTCATTGTCTAAAATGAAAAGTGTAATAAAAACAAAAACAGAATTTTAAAGTCTCTTTCCACTTTTAATCAAATGCAAATACAAATAAATTTGCTGCCTCAATAAATATAGATACAAATACAAATACTGGGCTCTCTGCACATATGTAGAGTGTGTGTGTGTGTGTGTGTGTGTAATGGGAAGTTGAGGTGTTCTGCTGCAATTCATGATCTGGTAAGAAAAAATAAGCTTTACCTCCGTTTACCTCCAGTACTAAATGTATGGAATCCAAACACCAGCCATGACCTTTGACTTTTAATAATCTGCTTTGTTTTTATTGAAACCAAAATTATATAACTCAGTTGTTCATAACAGCGTTTAGAAATTTCTGTTCTAAGCATGTCACCAAAATGACAAAACACACATTTTTTCTAGCCATGCAGAGAGTTTTCATTTGCTCAGGTCTGACATTTCTGTTGCCAACTCATAATGGACTTGAAAGGAATTTCATTTGTGGTGCTCATAATCACAGAGAACTGAACATTTGGAGTAAAAAAAAGAACTCGGCAGCACTACGTCTGTCCCATATCATTAGCCAGGTTATTCTGGGTAATCCACATACCTCAGTGTGAACAGTATTCATTGTAAATGCTACGTAACTACAGTCCTTTTTTTAAAAAATAACAATATTTAAGCTGCACTAATCAAAATGTTCATATTAATAACGGATCAAATTACTATGCGTAATGTGAAAGGTGTCATTCATAGTGATGAACCCTCTGATTAACTATATGGAGCTTTTTTTTTTTTTTTTAGATAGTTTTAGGCCATCGTTTTGGTTTTAGCTTTTACAGCTTCAGTCTCACCGCTCTCATCAGCCTGGTCTCCAGCAGCAGCAGCAGCAGCAGGCAACCATTTGCAGTGAAAAGGCTCTAATAAACTGACTGTACACTACCTGCCCAGCATTAAATGGCAGTCAAGACATTGGTGACCAGCTGATGCACATAAATTTAGCATCAAAATACTCCAATTATTTTCTCAGGGGTTGGTGGAGACTAAATAGCCTACAGAGGCAAGTGAATATCTGACTCAGATTCATTAGGTGGCAGATCCATGCTAATCCATGAATGCTAATGTTGGTAGATGTGTATAAAGACAACTGTTGCTAACACATAAGTTATAAAAGTTGGTGATAATCTGGTAGATGGACTGCACTTGTATAGCATCTTTTTAGTCTTGCCCATGGACACATTGACAGGAGTCGGAAATCCAACCTCCCATCTTTAGTGAACGACACACTCTACTTCCTGAGCTACAGCCGCCCCAATATGCCAGTGTTATGTTAGCTCAAAAGAAGAAAAAAAAGTCAAGTGAGTTAGCTTTTGTTGTGTCAGGACACTGCTGCTGACCTTATTTTGGTGATACTACCCTGGTTAAAAGCAAGTATATCAATGGCTTTAAATGACACTCTACTTGAAGACACGCAAAGAAAATCAGGAAATTCATTTATCATCCCTGTGAAATGTGCACAGTCCTTGTGGACTATACATGAATCCTCACACACACACACACACACACACACAAAATCATCAAACAATCCAGAATAGAGAACAATATATTGCAATCTATCGCTGGAAAGGTGGAAGATAAGCTGTTGAAATCTTCCCCGTCAGACTTGGCTACCCTGATCTGTTGTTTTAACAGAATTAGAGGGATCTGAGGTGGATTATTGTTGGGGCTGAACCAACACTGTGTAGGACTGCTGGGCTGTGCTTAGATGTTCCATGCATTTTACACTGTTGTCAGAGTGATGTGACGGGGAATGAAAGGCTTTTCTGTGCACACAGGCTGAGACGTCGGAAGGAGGAATGTAGCATGCTATTGAACTCCGCAGGAGACACAATGATTAAGGAAAAGACATATTACTATTCGCCCTATGAATCAGGGATTAAATAAATTCCAAACTGATTACATTTTGGCAAGAGAAACTTTTTTTTTTCGCCCCCCCCCCCCCCCGAAAACTCACGTTGCTTCGGTGCCGTGTCGAACTAACCCTGTCATGCAACTGTTGAGTGATTTGTCATACAGTGATTATTTGGCAGGGCTCAAAACTAATCTGACAACTAACTTCTATTTTACACAGGCACCTGCACACTGCTAGAGTTAAAGGAAGCTTCCAGTCTAAAACATTGTGCCGCTCTTACAAACAGCTAATGGTGATTTACTCTGCCAATACAACACCCTGTCTGATGATGTTGGGTTTTTCTTTTTCTTTTTTGGTGCTCTCCTTTCTCTGACTTTGTTGAACTGCTAAAACTTACTATGCCTGTTTCTAGCCCAATTGTCTCCACTACATCAAAGAAAAAACCCCTGTGGGCATACAATATTCTAGGCAACCCAGAAGAATAGAGGCTGTTATAGCAACATGTTGATATCAGTTGGTTTTGGAATTAGATGTTCAACAACTGCCAATGGCTGTTATGTCGTCCGTAAGTCCGTATACTTTGTTATGGGTGTTCGCATACTTTTGGAAATGCAGTGCAATTACAGTAATGAGCTGCAACCCTATCTCCAGAAAACACTGATTTTCTTATTCTTATTGATGTATTCTGCAAACCCTGAGTTATGTTCCATGACAGTGTTGGAAATGAATTTGTTATTTCTACAATATACAACAATGGCATGTTTTAGGCAGGGGAAAGATCCTGCTTATGGATGTAGGCATAACTCCTCAGGATACTGGGTTGATATAATGACGTGCACGCCCACTAATTTAACCACATCGTGTCCTCTTGTCCTCATAGAATGACCCACATCTGTGAAACCACTCGTAAGTACAGCTGTTAGTATCTACTGGTAGGTTGATCTCTTACAGATCTGACATGAAGTCATTTTAGTGAAACTTCTAGGTTGGGCGGAAAATATGAAACGTAGCTTAAATCTCAAAACCCTCCAATCCAAGGAGCCCATAACACGATGATGTAATGCTCTAGACTTGTTTTGTTGTATGAAAAATGTATCGTGTTGTCTCAAAGTGTTAAGCTACATTTTTAGAGTTCGCAGACGGGCAGAGGGTCTGAAGAGATAAAACACATACACATGACATGAAGGAAAAGAAACAGCGGTAGACACAAGTTATGTGGGGACATTGGATATATGTTGTCATGAAATATAAAATATAGTCCAGATTTCCGCAGTTTTTGTTGAAGCATGAAATTGTTTGCTCACTGTTGTTTCACAGTCACCGTGGAGACGCGGGCCTGCATGTTTTCTATGGTTTGTTTTGGGATCGTCTCTGATGACCATCATCATTGTTCACTGTGGGTGTGCAATCCTCTCACATGCTTTCTTCACTGATTATCATTACATAAAATAAGGATTAACATGAGGCTTGTATTCATAATTTTTTTTATGTACAGTATATATATGAAAAGAGATAATGCTTGATGGAAATGATAAAAAGGAAGATTTTCAGCTCTTGGAGCCAAATATGTTCGTATGAGTGCTGGATTTGGTCCATATGGCTGCTATTTCCTGATCTTTGATATAGCATACTGACATTTATTAAATTATTTACAGTACATGTCTAACCATGAAAAGTAGCCTGTAGAACTCTAAACATGTTGGTTTATTCTATGTCTTGAGAAAAGAGTAAATGCAATGAAAAGTCACTGAAAAGCCATGTGCTAGTTTGGATCTTGACGCCTTATATATACACAGTTTTGTTTTGTTTTTTTCCTGATTCATTGTGTTTCTTTGACTGTCTGAGCCCAAAGTGTGTAAGTGGTCATACAGAATACTGATTGTTTTTTACAAAAAGATAATATAAATATTCTCCCATGGAGCTTTTACCATAAATACATGTGGTTGAAATGTGTTCAGATGCTAACAAATGCTCAAGATTTTTTTCTTTTTCATAGTTTATTAAAGGTTCTGCGTCACAATTGAAATCGTTTATTCACATCCAGTCAGCCACATTGAGACATACAGTACCACTATTATATATTTAGATCGACATACGAAAAGAAAGGAATGATTTAATGAATGCAGTAGGGTTTCATTTACATTGTAACATCACTAACCCAGCATGTGTGGAAGGACAATGATCCAACCAGGTCTTTAAGTAAATAGTTTAAGTTTTAGTAAAAGTAAGAGGAAATTAAAAGTCCTGCTTATTCAAGTAAAGATACAAAAGTGAAATATTATAACATGTAAACAGCATTTAGGTCTTTTTAGATGATTGATGTGAAGTTAATTTCAACTACTTTGTATATTGCTGGACAGTTTAATCTTTCAAAACTCAACACAGTGCTACAGTCCAGCACTACTATTGAGGATCTCCAAATAGTGCTGTCTTTAGATTACACAGGTGTCAGGAATATGAGTGTATTTTAAGTTACAACATGTATTTTTGTGTCTTTCAGGTGTTTGGGTACATGTAGTTTGGTGCTGCCATGTACAGTCCAAATCTGTGCAGGCCAGCCGCGGTACAGCGACACGACTCTGACCAGAGACGCCCCTGTACTCAGCCATCAGTGAAGCCCAATCACTGAAGGAGCAAAACATCACTCTGAAGGAGCAGCTTGGCCTCCTGCAGCAGAGCAAGAGTGAAAGTGAGCCAGCACCAAAAAGGAGGGTAAAACAAAAAGGATGAGCTCATCAGAAGGATCACCACAAAAGAGATGGTTCTCCTAACACAGCCCATGTGGAGACCCTGGACCTGCTGGCACAGAAGGAAAAAGGAAGTGAACTCCAGCAACCTGCAGTGGAAGAAAGCTGGTGATATTCTTGAAGTGAGCCTCAGACATGAGCTGTCTCACAAGGAAGGAGAAGAGCCGGAGGAGGAAACTCCAGGAGATGGAGAGAGAGAAGAGCCTGTTCTCTTACATGTGGTTCAAGTAGGAGGAGAATTGGAAGAAGAGGATTGGAAGAAGACAGACATATAAAGGATATAAAACTCCTCATCTGTAACATCTACCAGCTTCAGCTGATCCTTTCACTTCACAATAATGGTCTTTTGTGGCCTAGAATTTGCCACAAACCATAATCAGGATCTGTGCAGGTCTGTTTCAACCTCACCAACAAAAAATGCAAAAAAAGAACATTGATAAATCTGGAAAAAGTTCTTAATTTGATCAAATCTATGCCATGGACTCTAAATAAAACATCTACACTCAAGAATCACTTGATGCTAGTTTAGTTCAGAGTTGGAGGGTGGGTGAATCGCTGATGTCGAGACTTCTGGAGTCTGCTGTGTGCAGTCACTGAACCTACGCTAACGCTAGCTGTCGGACGGTCAGTAAAATCCTTCCAAACTGTTTCCTGCCTGCTTGTTAAACCACAAACGTCTCATTTTCACATTTGGTGGTGGAGGACTCTGGAGTTGTTTAAAGGCAACTTTGAAGGAGCTGATGGCTGAGTAACAAAAGTGAAGAGTAATATAATGCATCACTTTTGCTGATGTGTAATAAGTAAAGTAATGCAATTACTTTTACAATAAAGAAATATGTAAATCAGTCATTTTCAAGAAACTTGCCGAACACTGGTCACCAAGCCTCCAGTAGCTTATTACCTATTGTGCATGTGTATGTATGTGTGAACACTTTATTCACACACATTATACAATATAGTTTATTTTCTTGTTATTATCCTTGTTTAAAAAAAAAAGTGGTTACACATAATAATATAATCCATGTGTGAAAAGCTGTGCCGTGTTGCGTATATTTTAATCTATTATTGTAATAAAAGGTATGTTCACAACATTTCATTTATTTTTTGGGGCAGGGACTGGGGGAGCATCCTGCTCTCTGGGTAGACAGCTAGCTCTCTTGTCCTGTATTAGCAGTATTAGCAGTACAAGCACACTTGGTAAACCAATTGAAAAAAAATGGTAAGTGTGCCATTTTGAAATAAGCTAATAGCTGATAGTGGTATTAGACTGTGTTAATATGCTACACAATAAGGCCTGTGAATTAGAATTGAATGTTTCTTTAATGGCATATCTGTGGATTTCGGAAAAAGGAATTTACCCAAAAGAAACAGAAAGTAATAAAATTACAATGGAATTTCAGTTTTCCAGCCCGTTCCATTACCAAGTATCATTTAGAGCAGGTGTTCAGCGTTGTGTAGTAGATGACACTGTTAAAGTAGCTTGGGACTGTCTGGAATAGAATGAAGTCATGTAGGTAATGCGAGTCTTTTAATTTGTAGTATTACTTTGTTGCCAGTGGTGTTAAGATTGTTTTAAACAATAGGATATAACCTTAATGAAGAGCATTCTAGGGTAATTTAATGATCAATAATAGGAGAATTTATGGAGGGTGGATGAGTGAAAAGTAGTCATCTGTGGAAGAAAATCAACCAAATTATGCCTGTGAGAGGAAATAAGGATGGAATAATTCACACAGACCGACCTTTAATGTCTGTGTCTCTATGTGATTCCCTCTTTTATCCGCTTATTCATGTGAAATTCAAGCAGGAACAGAAACGACCGGAAGAAACTAGCAAAGAGGTGAGAGAGAGAAGGGAGAGTATAGCGGGGAAGAGACAAAGTGTGTTTTAAAATTCAAGGCATTTTTGTTGTCATCCCATAGCAATGTGTCACTGTCAAATGCTTTATCTGTCAGCTGCACTCTTGCCCATAGACAGCCCTTGGCCCTGTGGGAGACTTAAAGGTGGCTTTTTTTTTTTCTCCTTTCCCACCCCCCCATGTCTGCCTGTGGCAGGTGTGGAGTCATCACAACTCTATTAGCTTCACCACAGCAATAAAAAAAATGAGACTGTCCTCCTAAGAAAAAAAACGACATTACAGGTCGTAATGTCAGTCGCCAAAAACGACCAATAGCTATGTTTATTATGACCCGGAGAAGTAACACAGGTCAGATGACCGCAGTGTAAGGTGACAAATTTCCATATTTAGAGGTGGCAGGTTGGGTAACTTGCAAAAAAGTGGATCTTGGACTTAGCTGCTGTTTGTATCCCTTTTCCAACTGCAAGTCAGGACAGTTTTATTTTAAAACTGTAACTATGATTGTTGTGGTGTTTACTGTGTTACTTTAAAGGGATAGTTCCGATTTTTTGTACTGGGGTTGTATGAGGTAGTTATCCATAGTCAAGTGTTATACCTGCAGTAGATTTGGGTCAACAAGCTCCCAGTTTGGAGAAGCAAACAGGAGTACTGGCATGGAAGCTCAGCACTGTACCACTGTGAACGGAGCCAGCAGAAAAACATATTTTAGCCACCTGAAAACCTCAATATCAGTTTAAGTGTACGGCTATATTTAGAATATTTTCACTGTTTCACCCTGCTGTCAAGGCAGCAGTTTCCTTTGACACTACGTTTTCTCGAATTTGGTGCAATTTGGACACGCAATGTGTTTAATATTAATGAACTTTGAATAAATCAACGATCGGCGAGCCACTCCAGCCGTGCGCAGGGGCGAGGTGGAGCTTTTCGGGGCTATGCCGACTGATTCCACCATGTCAGGAAGAGACCGGAGGTGAACCACAAGTCAGAGAAAAGAGCTCTAAAAAGGTGGTAAAAAAAACAGAGCTTTTAATCATGAATACACTCTTAGCGTTGGCAGCATGGTTAGCAGATCAACAGCAGCAGCAGCAAGTGACTACACACAGGAGGTGTTCAGGTACATTGTTGAGTGTAGGTCACCTGCAAGTGCTCAGAGCCCAACACACAATGACTGTAGTTGCACACATAAAAACAGAGCAAATACTTCCACGGGCAGTTCAAAGCAGTTTGTCTCATTTGCTCCGCCACTACAGACGAAGCACAAAGTCTTTGGAGCAAACATACCCACTCAAATCTGCATACACATTATTTTATTTTGAAATGAAGCCTTTATTTTACTTGAAATGAGAAAAAAGAACATTTACTATTAGAATACTTATTGTTTCTAACACCTGTATATAAGAGGATGTTAGTTTATTTCATGTTGTGGGTATATATACTCATTCACACCTTATATCGACTGTACCTATTCATTTTTCTATGTGTTGAAAGTAACAGCCAGTGGCCAAGAACACGTTTTAAACTGCGCTGGGTAAAAAAATAATAATTGCTAGGTTCCTCCTGACCCCCTTCCAGCTCAAAACTGTACACACCGACAGCAGATGTGTGAAGACGCCTATCGCAGCATCTTATGTGTAACAGCACACATAACGGCGTCAGCTTCTGTATCCATTAGGAGTATATCAGGGCCTTTCATCATTCAAGTGAAGAAATCTGAGGCAGCAATGAAAAGCATAAATTTATAAGTTGTCTTTATTTTATGCATGGTGAGAAACCCAACATGTCTTCTTCAAGTTTTAATAAACACTTGGAGGAATTTTTTTTTTTTTTTTTTTTTGGCTGTGGGAAGACTCAGATTTCTCTCTTTTAAAAAAAAGGTTCAAATTGGGGCTGTGAAATGCACCGTGGAGAGTTTTTCTACTGGATGTCTTTTCCTTTGGGTCCTTTTCAAGCTCAGCTCCAGTCGCTGCCAGGTCCATTCAGACTCAAAACCTGGATGGGGCCCTGTTTTAGATACTGTAAGTCACAGGTACTATTTTGGACCTTTGAAGGCCTCTGGTATCAAACACTCAGCGGGAGTGAGAGCTAGATCACACACTCTCAGGCTTGCAAGCCTGCCTTAGAAAAAAAGATGAAATCCCCCTTCACTCTCTCCCACCAGTGCTATCTTTCAACAAAAGACAAGCATAATAGGTAGCCACATACCGCACTCTGCAGCCATTTCCATCTGCACCCTGATAAAGAGGCCTATTGGTACGCTTGCTGGGTGGGGTAGAGGTCCGACTGGCTCGCCACGGGGGTTTTGTCCACCACCCTCGCCGTCCTCCCTAATCCCAGTCTCGACTACTGGTGAGAGGACCAATCAGAAGATTCCTGACAGGTCCTCCAAATCCACCCAGGTCAGGGATAATTAGCCTGCAGGTTTCTCTTTCTCCCCACTGTCTGAACACGTCTGAGAACAGGCCGGCTGTGAGAGACACGTTTGCTAGGTTTCAATGGAATTATGGAGGGTGCAGAATGGTGTGGGTCAACTCCTTGTGTCCCAGCAGCCAGGCCTCTTCAGGAGATCAAAATGAGCCCCCCCCCTATTCTTTTTTTTTTTTTTCATGTTAGAATTTTGTGTGTGTGTGTGTGCCTGGAGATTTGGCGATGATTAAAAGCTCTGCAGCAAAACCACATTCTATTAAAATTCTGTTTAACCACCGTCCATGCTCAGTTGTCTTCTCTTAACATGTTGTTTCATCATTCATTGTTTTGGAAAAGCTGATTTCAACAATATTTGGCTTGGAATGGTTCCTAAAAAAAGTGCAAGTTTGTTTCCTGTTGGTTAATTTTTGGGTGAACTAAGGGAGAACAGAATCAAAGACAGTCATCTCTAATATTTTTTTTTGTCTCATGTTCCCCTCCCAAAGCCCCAAGGAACTGATAAAATACATGCAGAAAAAAAATTCTATCTCTATAAAACTATAAAACAATTTAAACTCACAGCTTCATTTTTTTTTTTTTTTTGTTGAGCTGAATAACATGATCTTCATCAGCAGATGACCATTACTCAGTTGTCATGGGGATGGCTCTATTAAAGGGTAACTACACACTCAAATTCTGCTAGCTCCCTCATCCCAGCATATTTAAAGAGGTGCTACACAATTAAATATGAACTATAATCTAAATTACATGACAGTACTGTGATGAAACACATCACTGCTGGTGTTAATATTGACATGGACCAAATTTATTAAAAAGAAATCAGCATTTCATGGTTGAAAATGACTCAACTCTGAAAAGGTGGAGCCAATGCTGATGTAGAGTTGACTGTTTGGGAGTTCTCTATGTCATGAAATGTATATAAATGGTGGAATGTTAACACCCACCTCCCCCCAGCCCCCACTCCTTGAGTGTGAGTCCGTGAATCCATGCAGGCCACCCGCACTAATTTTCAATTATATATCTAGTAGCTTCAGGAGCTAACAGCAGCTAACAGCATCCACGATCTGCTGAAGGAAATCTCTCCTTCTGTGACTGTTCGCGGGAGGAAACGCTGCCCGCGGCCACAAAAACTAACATAAATCCTCTTCGCATTTCATCCTGTAGCTCCTGTAACTCTCCGGCTGTCTTTTCCTGCAGTTGTCAGCTGCTAAAATCTTCTTTTAAAAATGTGAAATCATGGTGTAAACCATGGTGAACTTGTCCGCTGTAGAGCTGCAGAGCTGCTGCTCAGATTTCTTCCAAGCAGGACAGTTGTGCTGTTAGCTGCTGTTAGCTGCTGTTAGCTCCCGAAGCTAAATCTAACCTGTGAAAATAAACCAAGTTGAACACAGACAGCTGTATTTAATAATGACTTCTGGCTTGTTTAAATATTGTCTCACTATTTGTCTTCCTCTCATTTTAACTTGTTACCTGAGCTGAAATGATTCTTCAGCTTCACTACATGTTTACACTTACATTGACATTCCAACTTCATTCAGATATTCAGTTATTTTAAGCTAATTCATTTTAACTCCTGATATTTCCACTTATATTTCAACCTGCCACTTCAATTTCTTGCACTATTTCCACTATTTAAAAATTTTCAACTGCAGATTTTTGGCAATAAGACCAAATCACCCTTATTAGGACACTGATAATTATTAATATACCACCAGATGATGCGCCTTCATTTTGCTCTCTGACAATGTGTCCACAGACGGCGATTCAAGAGCTCTGTGTGGACGAGCAGCACTAAGAGGAAGGTTATTGAAGCTACATTACCACCATTGATATTTCCCCCAACTCCAAGCCCCTTACTTCATTCCCCACCCCATTCAAGAATCACATTAAGGTTGCGGAGAGCTGTTTTATTGCTTTTAGCTTTTCAATTAGGCTGGATAATTTGTGTCCACCTCCTTTAGATTAGATTTTAAATGAGAAACATGTTGTGCCATTAATTATCACAATTCTTATTTTGTGGACAAAGCTCTTTAACGCCCAGCTGAAAGGAGAGGAAAAAAAAAAAAAAGAGGGAGAGGAGAAGAAAAATGCAAATGTGATGAACAGCACAGGGGACTGCTGGGTAGTGGACAGGCTAAGTGATTAGCTCAGTAATAGCGAGGAGGCACTGTGACAGTGAAGGCCTCTCAGAGAGAGTGCTGCTTCGGCTTTGGCAGCGCACCCGTCAGGCTTCCTGACAGCCTGACGTTTTCCATGCTGAGATGTGTGCCAATGTGTGTGTGTGTGTGTAGTTCTAAACCTGAGGTGATGATGGTGAGCTACAGAAGATGTTGCATCGTCCAGCCTCCCCACCAACCCTCCTTTTCCGCCCCGGCTGAGGAGCGAACACTTCACTCCTAGTCAGCTCGAAAAAGTGGGTCAGGCCTCTTCTGTAGCTTGTGCCGTTTGTCTACATCGCATGCTGTTGCCTCTGGATTCTCTGTGCAGCAGGACGTGCTTCCACAGTGAGATAGTTGTGAGGTACTGCAGGCAGATACAGCAGCAGGCTCAACGCTGTTTATATGGAATAACAGTCGAGATGACAAGTTTTAGAGTACTGAATGAAACTCTAATATGGCATTAAAGGGTGAGAACATGTGAATCAAACTATTTCTGACGGCCAGACAAACAGCTGATCAGAGTTTTGAATTAATGATGTTATCTTTCTACATAGGTAATTAGCCGCTGAGCTATATCCATCAAAAAATGGCCACGGAAATGGCAACAAGCGTTGATGAGCAGCTGTACTGGTAGTTATAAGTCACCTTGCAGAAAAGAAACAACTCTCAAATTGGCATATTTTTGGATTTTCAGGAAATCGTTAAACATCCTATAAATCTCTAATGGAGCTTTCACTGTGATTGCAGTAAGTTGGCAGAACAGATGTGTCACTCACTGCCGCTGACATGCTTTATTTTGCTCCAGTTTTGGTTGAAAATATGTTAGAGATGTGTGTGTGTGAGAGAGAGAGAGAGAGAGAGAGAGAGAGAGAGAGAGAGAGAGAGAGAGAGAGAGAGAGAGAGAGAGAGAGAGAGAGAGAGAGAGAGCAACACCATACTACCTTATTTTTTCTTCTTTTTGGCTTTCTTATTTTTCACCATAAATTTTTAAAATAATTTAAGAATGCTATGAGTACACCACCATAGCAAATCAACATAAAATGCACTCTTGCATTTAGGTATAAAAAATAAAAATGAAATATATATATATATATATATATATATATATATATATATATATATATATATATATATATATATATATATATATATATTATAGGAGGTGTTGATTGAACTTAACGGTTAAATTGTGATGATCCGTTTTGTTAGGTGTCTCTAACATTTTGTCCACCCCATGTATAACAACGAGTGTAAACTAGATATTAAAAAGTTTCTTCTCAGTTCAACCGCACCACAAACTACAGCCTCTTAAAAACACCGGAACATTGAATCCAGGGCCTGGTTAACCCACCGGGGGGCTCCTGGGGCAAAAATGAGCTACGGGCCCCCGTTGAGCCTCCATCCTTCCCGTTGTGTCCTGTCTAGGCACAGTCCACATGGCGGCCTTGTTATATTTCACCCAGAACTCCAGGAGCCAACCGGCACTATGCTACAGTATGAACACTGGACATCAAACACACTGACACTCGCTAACATTGTTAGATAATAACCTGTACTTTTTGTTGTAATACTATTATTTAAAGATGTATTTTTGACAATGTATAATTGATGATGATGATTGCGATGTTCATGATTGTGTTCTTTACTTATGTGTGTAAATTTTCCCAGTGCAAAAACTTAAGAAATTATATTTTTAAAGCATAAAATACCACACAGCTCCAAGTTTTCTTTATATGTCATTTAGTTTGTATTTTAATATTTAAGAATATGTACCATGTGAGCGTAACATCGATTGTTAATAATTAGGAGTGGGTATTGCCAAAAATGAATAAATGCTAATTGCAATACCTGAGTTTCAGTGCAGATACTGAAATGATATTATTTCAGTGTCTTACTTGAAGACGTATGAATGCAGGGTTTGCTTTCAACAGTTTGTTTTTCTTTTATTATAGTATGCAGTAATGTGCAAACCATCTGCCGTCTATTCTTCATTGTTATACTGCCATTATAAAACTTTCAATACCGCACTTAATTATGGACATACCAGTAAAGCAAATCGGAACACCATGTGCTATACAGTCTGTTTATACCTACATGCATACATATGTGTATGCTGTCATACTGTATATCTATATGCTTCATGTATGCACGGGGTTCCTCTAGAGTCCTGGGCTGCTTAACATGTGATAATGACCCCGCCGGCTGAATTTAAATCAGATTTGCTCTGCTCTCTTGGGACTGCCTGCATGTGTCTCTCACATTAAAAAAAAAGAACATTCTTATAGAAGAGGCTTCCTGCTGCAGAAGGGGGGAGCTGGTGGTGAAGTAGTGAAGTAAGAGCTTGTATTAAAAAAAAAAAAAGGCAGAGGTCTGTTAGCTCTGAGGTGTTTTTTTCCCTCTCCACGCCTCTGAGGAAGTGACTCACACATGTTTTGGTTTGATGGGCAGATGTAATGATAAACCTCACAAGCCAGAGTTGGCTGACAGTATATGGTAACTAACACACCGACCACCTCAGAAATGAATGGGGTTTTTGTAATGTGACTAAAATACACTCCCGGGCACACTTACAGCAGCACTTCTTTGTTTCTGTTTGATTGGCCGTTTGACTGAAAGTGCATTTTAATAAATCTTTTGTAGCATGTTCAGTTATTTTTTTTTTTTAATGAATTTAAACTTTGTTCACAAACCAATAAGGCTATTAGAAGAGCTAAACCGCCCCCTTTGTTTTAGACTATAAATCATTATTACACTGTATTATTATATTAGCTATTCCAATTTCCTAACAGAGCAGGCTATTTTAGAAGTGGTGCGCTGCAGCAGTCTCAAAAGAAAACACACCCTCAGGGTTTTTTTTTTTTTTTTTTTTTCAGATCTCTGCAATTCCAGCACACTGACCTAATTGTAACCTGTTTTTCCACCCAAAGCTTTTTGAACATTTCTTCTATCGTCTTTTGAAGTTTTTTTAGAAATAAAAAAGGACTGTTAAACTGATATATTCAGATAAGTAAATACTTCTGCAGGAACGTGAAATGCAGTATGTAAAGAGTCCTGATTCATAGCTTACATGTGCGTATACGCTCACACTTTTCCTTCATTAGTCCAATTTTTCCATCTGTTTGGAGATTTAAAGGTGAAGTC
Organism: Euthynnus affinis; assembly: GCA_029490765.1. NCBI lineage: Eukaryota > Metazoa > Chordata > Actinopteri > Scombriformes > Scombridae > Euthynnus > Euthynnus affinis. The sequence continues at coordinate 3,940,842 of CM055853.1, read as the reverse complement.
CGTCCTTTCAAACGAGACTGTGTAATATTTTAGTTTCTGATTATCCAGCTGCCCGAGAAGAAGATAATCATTGCTTTGGCATTTCGTCTTGAATTATTTTATTACTTTAACTTGATGAAGACTCACCAGCCCACACACACACACACACACACACACACACACACAATGATTGGTGATGCTGTTTTTCTTATTATCTTAAGATCCAACCGTTTCTGTAACTTTCTAAAAAAACGGATGATCCGACATTCACAGCTACTTTTACACTGTGACTGGCCTCTGCTGTGTGCTAGTGAGAAAAGAGCCAGATACATTATACCTACACTGACCACACCAATTAACCTGTCACAGTCTCATGCAATTATGAGAGCCAGGATACAAAGTCAGTCCCTTCACTAATAACCAGTTTCTATAGTACCGCCATGGATATAAAAGAAAGGGTAGATACAATCATAACAATTACAAGGCGAGCAGCTGCAACACTGACATCCAAATAAAAAAAAAAAACTTATTTTCAGGCAAACATATAATAACCGCTGTGTAAATAACCAATGGGGAACATTCACACCCAAGAGAGATATAGATAGTGTAGAAGGAAAGAGTGAAGGCCGACAGTGCAGACGGTGAAATCATCACTTGTAAAAAAAAAAGGGGAGTCTTCACACAATTAGCATATGTTATGTTACACTAGCGTAACATGCGGCAAACACATGCAGATTCAAACCGCTATTCAGTGTGATGAGACCTGGCTTTACAGCCCGGTGATTCCCGTGGAAACAAGTACGGAGTTGTTTACTAGCACACACCACCGTGTGAAGCAACTGTAAAATAAAAACGGAGGAGAAGCCGATTGTCACCGTCTCTCTGGTTTCTCCTCGACGCGCGCCTAACGAGCTGCCGAGACTGTTAAAAGAACGACGACGTGTGGAAAACAAATAGGTGACATTGGTTGGTTCATTAGGAACGCAACACACACACACACACACACACACACACACACAGAACTGCAGATTCATGAGAGGCCAGAGACTGTCTACTACTTGTGGGCTTAAAAGGATAGGTTCACAATTTTTCAAGTGCTTTTCATTTTTTCATCAAGTGGATATCTGACACATTTACAGTCTTTTTAGCATCAGATTCCCTTTTTGTGTTTCCCTGTTGAGCTGCAGGTGGAAGTATAGAAACAAAAAGAGGAACTTTGGCACTAAAAAAAAACTGTAACGCTGAAAGATATCTACTAGATTTGACTCATTTGGATGCTGAAGCTTCATATTAACTGCAGATAAACTACATTTTTGCACAGGAGGACTGTGGATTTTGTCCCCATGACTTACACTGTAAGGTCATTATGAAGTGATCTTCTAATGGTCAGTGAACAGGAGGAATGTTTACAGCAAGAAACACATGTTTCAATGTTCATTTGGGCACCTGACTGTTGTTTTAAGACAAACTTGAAGAATTGTGAACCTGTCCTTTAACAAGCCATTTCATGGGTATTCCACAAGAGCATAACAATGTCCAAATCCAGAGTTGATCAAGTCTGCAAGGGCGTCTCAAGTGCACTGTCTGTGGATTTCTAGAGAGTCCCCAGACTTTGCTCAAAAGATGTCTTCTACATAATGACGTATGACTGAGGTTTGCCAGGGCTCTGTCCACAAGACCCAGAAGGTGGGGCATTTGGATGTCTGAGTGCCTCTCCGTGAAGCAGAGGGCAAACACCGGCTTTTCTTGTGCCCTCTGGGTGAGAAGGTGAAGAGATACTTGTTTAAATTGACCACTAAGACACTTCCAATAAACCCACAGACTACTGGCCACACCACCAGCTTCAGAGACATTAGGCCAATTGAATGTGAGAGACAGTTTAACAGCCCCCTTTCCTCCCATCAAGAGCTCGAGCAATTTAATCCATGTTTTGCAGCTTTTGTAATTCAGCCTCCACTCAAACACCCCAAGATACTTGTAATTACTGACAATAATTGAGTTTGTGTCGATGTGAAACACAGCTTGCGCTGGACGGGACTGGGGAGGAGAGTGCATTTGTTGTGCTCGTTTGGCAGAATGACAGTGATCCATAGTTGCAAAGACAACAAGCGCGGCACCTATTTAAATGTTTGGTGAAATGAAATTAAATGTGACACAATGAGAGGAAAGGGGAGTGGACCCCACAGTCTCATCCAGGGGTGATTGTAATTAACTTGTGTGTGTGTGTGATGGAAACGCAGTTAATACGCAAGGGTGTTTATGACAGTGCCACTAACGTCACAATGCCATGATTCCATCAGTCGGGGAGGGGTGGAATTTCCTAATTGGAAAAGTTTACCGTAGACAATTCTCTGATGGCAGGCTGTGCACCCCAAGCGTCATTTGTGACGGGCTAGAGTAATATTTGTAGCTTGTAAGAAAAAAAGTATAATGTGTCAATTTTAATTTCCTAAAGCAACAGAGGCTTGGAGATTAGATGTGATCAAATGATTGCAGGTTTGATTCCTCTGGTTCACAGTGTGGTAAGTGAGAGTTCTCTCTTATAACAAGACAATAAGCCGCCAACCGCTCTGTTGAAAACTGCAAAATGGGCAAAACCATACAACTGTGGCTATAGCAGGCAGCTCCCTGGTGTAATTGTGTACTACAAAGTGAGTGTGTAAGACAAAATAAATCTGAAGTTTGTGCTCAGCAGACCTAACTCGTGTAAATACAGGTAAAAAAAAAAGCCGCTGCATCTGACCTTATCATTGTTTACACCTGCATTTACAGTATGTTTGAGAGGCTCCGCTCCGCTGCAACGCCGACATCTCTTGGAACGCTGCCTAGACTGCAAGTGTGGACAGCGACGGTGCACAGGGAGCGCAGTGCAGCTGAGTCTGCCGTGGAGGGGTGGGGGTGGGGGGGGTACAGGCAGGGCCGCGGGTCGATGCTTTGGCTGACCATCGCGCCGGTCCTGGTGCCCTCTAGAGCCGTCCAGCTGTGCAAATGAGCACCAGAGCAAGACTGCCAACAGTCAGGCCAAATCACACAAGTGTAACCAAAGCAATGTCCTTCCACCGGTTGTGGTCGGGGATATTTATTTTCAGGCTTTGTCACGGCCAGTTTCTCTTTTCCATGTGACTGCATGGTGTTGTGTTGTGAACAGCCTCCTCTCTGAAGCCATCTGTTTGGCTTTAGCCAGCTGGAGGCTTGAGTTCACAAACCTCTGCTTCATTCCACGGACCTCTGCATGCTTTTTGGGAGGCCAGGAGAAAAAAAAAATCATGAGGGAAACTTGGAAGTTCATCCCACTAGGAATGGATTCAGTGGATGGGCTCCAGGATACATTTCCTAGCTTTCGTGCATGTTTGTTCCCAGGCTCAACCAGAAGATCCAGCAAGATAAAAATCTACAAAGCAGTACCCCTGTTTAGCTTTTGTGCAATATGCTGTCAGGACAGCCAAGACCTGGAACAGCAGCCCTGTTGAAAACCACCTTCCTATAAACTTTTTTTTGCAGGAAGTGACATGACTGTTTTTAATTTGTCTGATTATTTTGGAAGAACTAAATGAATTAAACAACTCTGTACTTTCCAAATTATTATTACCGTTATGTTATTTGTGAACCAGCTTGTTACTTGTTAATAAAAATGCTATATAAATAAAAGGTCCCAATAATGATCATATTCATAAATAACAGTGTTAATAATAATATGCATATCATGCTGATGATTACCAACCCTAGCCCACAATATTAGCACACACATATACATAAACACACATAAATTACAGACAGAAAAAAAGCAGGAAACCATTATAGATTTCTAAAAATAAGTACAGGATCAGGCCTGATATCAGCAGATTCTCAGTATGAAAGTGTTTGATCAGGATCAGAAGCAAAACACTCTTGTCCCCTGTTGTAGGTCTGTACACAGAATTAATTAATAATAATGAACTGTTATTAATCATAACACAGTATCTCATAATTTAAAATAAAATCAAGAGGTATAAGGCTCGATGAAGGAATCTTAACTCAAGCTCCATCTAGCCCTTTTCTTGAAGCTTTCAACCACACATTATGGTGCAATTTGCTCCGTTGTCAAGGCAAGAGATTTGACCTTTGAACTTGAGTTTAGATTTTTCTGTTAGTTTTAAAAAGGTCAAGAATGAGCACACTCAGAACGTCCAAAGTCATATTTATGAAGTCAGCATAACAAGATTTCAGCTCTTAATTTTGTTTTTTCAAATCGTAATTCTCAAACATGAACTCATAGTTTTTCCCTGAAGTCAAAATAACATAATGTGATTATCTGGATTTTTCTTTGTACACATACTGCATGAGATTTCTTTATTGATTCTCTCCTAATCTTTCACCTACGTATGTATAGTCCTTGTGGGAATGAGCTCGCCTAGATAACATTCTCACTATTATCTCCTACAGCACAAAATGAACCTTTCAGATCTCTCTGTGTGATCCTTGAGGGGCCGAGTCGTCTTCGGGCCTGTCATATTTAGTCCATATCCCACAGGGCCTGATATTTTTTGCCATGTGCTTCCTCTGTGTAAGGTATTAATCCTCATTAGGCTGTAGTGAGGCTCTCATTGACTGATCCTGAGTCTTTGAACCTAGGGGATGCCTTCTGTTTTCAGAGTTGTGAAAAAGCAGCCCACTTCTGTCCAGGGAGAGTCGCCCCGAGGAGACGAGGAGGAGGAGACTGGAAACATGCTGTTTCCACTGAGAGTTTGTAATATGTTACAGCTCAATCTGTTCAAACAGGGAATTTAGTGTACTTATTCTAATAGCAATATCAAATGTTACATAATTTAAACGTAATATACGCACAATCGATATCGTGCCTGTTTTTAGCTTCAGGCGCTACATTTAAGTATCTGTTCCTGTTTCAGCCTTATCTAACAGGAAATCTATAAATATTTGTATGAACATAAATGTCTTGTTTTTCCATGTGAAAAATCATGAAGTATGTGAAATCAACCATGTTTGCTTTTTCAAGGAAAGAGTATGAACCATGGCCAAAACATTAACCTCGCCTTAATTCAAATATTTTAATGTGACTGGAACCACAAAAATTAATCAAAAAGTTTAACAAAATAAATGAATGCACTAAATAAAATACTAGATAGACTAAAAATCTAAAAAGACTAAATAAATAAATGCACTAAATAAAATACTAAAAGTCTAAAAAGACTAAACAAGACAAAATGTTTCCAAAAGCTAAAAAAAAAAAAGTCCTATTGTAGGCCAAACTGAACAGGAGGTGGCATCAACCAACCAAATGCATCAAATGGAAATACTCAAGTAAAATGAAAATACCTAAAAACTGTACAGTATTTCAGTAAATATACTTAGTTACTTTCCACCACTGCTTCTATATACTGGGACAAGAAAAGAGTCTGGTGTACAAAATGCTGGATTTTAAAAGCAACGGTCGATGTTGGATTTTTCCTGTAAACGGGATCACAATCTTTCCCCCAACCTTAACCCACTCAGACAGACCAATATCTCTCTTGCAACTTTAATCACCACTTACGACGAAAAAAGAACATCATTAGTGAGGACCGTCCTACTCAGAGCAGAACAGATTATCAGTGAGGAGGAGGATGGAGAGATGGTAGGTGCAGCAGGTCCAGTAGGCACTCAGGCCAGTGGTACGAGAAAGTTTGGAGCTGATGATAGGAGCTCAGTTTCCAAAAAGTGAAATCGTATGTTTCAAAGCTGGTTGATGCAAAGGAAAGAGAGGTTTACAGGTTTACAGATGCATTTGTTGATGTTCATGTTGTTACTGTAGGCAGAGCTTAGAAGCTAGGAACATCAAGGGTTCAACAACTAAATGCACGAGGCGATGTATTTTAATATGATCTATTCTTTTTGAAGAACAGTGTAATAATTAGTTGGCTGCCTCTTTCATTCTACTGGGTAGTTTTTCTTTGTCACTGTTAACATGATGATAGTTCAGGGGGGAAAAAAGCAAATAAGTGGACAGAAAAAGAGTTTTTATATAAAAGATCGAACAACACTTTGGAATACAAATGCCATAACAGACCACCCTGTCCATACTCATCATCTAGTTATAAAGTGAAATAGAATTTGGAGATTTTTAGAAATGAAAGGTGACACCAGTATATAATGAGTTAGAGGTGATGAGTAATAAATAACTGCCACAGTGTCCAATTTCCCAAACAAGGTTATATTGGTGCATTATGTGAGAAGTGATGGCTGGGCTTTATTTCAAGGCAGCGCATGACTGATATGCATGGCTTACTTTTGTAATTGTCTTGGTGCATTGGACCCAAAGACGGACATAGCAATCTTTTCAGTCTAGTAATGTAGTATGTGCTAAAATGGCTTCAGAAGTGAATTATCACTTTGCGCCCTGGCACAGGGATTTCAGCCGCCTCTAGAGATGAACATCACAGTCACTTCACTTCTGACGCTTCACGTAAGACAAAAAAATACTACAGACTTATCGTACACTTGCAGGCCTGGACTCCAGCAGTATGTAGGGTAGAAGGTATCAGGGTGCCCTGGTGGGCGGACTGACCGTCCTGTAACTAGAAGGTCGCTCTGACCCCTCTAGGGAAATGGGCACAGGTACATGTGTCTCAGAGGGACCTGTGAATGAACAAATTCCTAATTATATAGCGCGGTAATGGCATTGAAAGCCCTCTAAAGTACAGCGTGGGTGTCATTGCTAATGCAGTAGTTCTTTTCATTCAGATAAACAGTAACTTTACAGCAACACCTTTATCACCCTTTACCACACCTGACCATGTCAAAAGGCTGAAGTTGATACCTGTTCTGAAAGGCCACAATCCAATGTGGGATGAAGAGTGTTGAATCATAGAAATGGGGATAACGGTCACAAACTTTCAACTAGTCACTCTGTGAAGGCACCTTCACTGAAGGTGTTACACTCTGATGTACACAGCAAAACAAGTCATTGTAAATGGCTTCATTGGGTGTATATAGCACTTTTATCCAAAATGCTTTACAATGTCTACGCTGCTCAATCACCTATTCCTATTCCTATGAACTTCCATTCACGCACACAATCTCACACTAATGGTGTGACAAGCTACGACGAAAGGCACACCCATCAGGAGAAATTTAGGGTTCAATATCTTGTCCAAGGACACTATGACATGCAACTGTCGGAGTCAGGGATCCAACCATCAAACTTCTGATTAGTGGACGACCTGCTCTACATTCTGAGCCACAGCCACTCCACAAATGTGTGAAAAAAAAAAGACTTTACAATTCTGCTTACTCTCAACCTTCTGCCCAACTGCTGTATGAAGTGGGCAGTGACTGTCAGATTATGTGTTTTGGAAAGTCACATAAATTATCAAAAACCTTACCTATGCCCTCAAAAGGTGTGGACGACTGGCCGAACCGCAGAGCAAAGATGCATTATTGGCTTTAGTGTGGACGTAGTCTTTGTCTGTCTCTAGAACAGTCAAGAGCAGCACTGTAGGCCCATCTCATGTAGAATGACTAGCCCATAATGGACAAGTAAATTGGAGTGGTGACATTTTTGTGAAGTGATTGATATTGATAAACTATACAATTTTGATGCACCTTCCAGTTGTTTTTATGCATTTTTCATGGTTCACTTCAGCATTCAACAGGGGGCACTGAACGGTTTTGAAAATGTGTCAAGCTAAATTTTTCTATATTGTACAATACAGTCATTTTTTTTTTCTAAAAGTATGGTCTGACCTTTTAGCATGCACAATTTGACTGAGATACTTTCCACTGTTGGTTGCCTGTGAACATGTCAAGCATGGCATGTTTTATGATCAGTAATCCTGTTATTGGTGCATCTTTTTCAGGCCAGTGAATTTTTGAACTTTTAATAGCTGCTTATTGGTTTCATGGATTAGCACTGAACAGAAGCTAATAGGATTTAGCACAATGCTTCCAGTTTTAGCTCAGTTGAATGTCAGGGATGATTTTGGGGGATGTGGCCATTATGCCTTAATTGAGTAATACTTTTATTCAAGTACAATTTTCATGGGTCACTCCTGGTGTGCTACTATCGTTTTGCGCTCTGGGATCCTGCTTCAGTTGAATTAATACTGTCAAGCTGTTTTGTTGATTGTTTTTTTTCTTTTTCAGATGAACAGTGGGTCTCCAGTGTGCAGGATTTAGTGGCATCTAGTGGTGAGGTTGCTAACCCCTGCTCTCTCTCACCCTCCCCTTCCAAGTGTATAGGGGAACCTACGGTGGCCGCGAAATTCCCGAAAAACGAGAAAGGCCCTCTCTGGAATCAGTATTTGGTTTGTCCGTTTTGGGCAACTGTAGAAACATGGTGATGCAATATGGCGTGCTCCGAGGAAGAGGACCCACTCTTTCTGTAGATATAAAGGGCTCATTCCAAGGTAATGAAAACAGCATTCTTAGTTTCAGGTGATTGTACACTAATTAAAAAAAATTGTATGAATATTAAATTCCATTTCTGTCAATAGATCCCCCTAAATCTTACACACTGGTACTTTAAAACTGTGAGAGGTTGGGATTAGAGCATACAGTCATGAAGAACACTCAGACAAGCTCATTAGTACAGTCAGTCACTGTTACAGTGCCAGTATTGTGTTTGGAGGACTCATTAGAAGAGAATGTTCAAGGACAGTTGGGCTGAAAAAAAAAAGAGCCTAGAATGTTATACAAGTATTTGTATTGATCTGGGATTGGTAGCATATGAATTAGAAGACCTACAGTAAAATTAATTTAACCCACTTTAGATTCATTAGAAGCAATCAACACAAGAATGAAATGCCAAGAGTGATTAAAGGTCTTCATCTTCTAGGGTGTGTATTATAATGCGAGGTATTTCACAGAAAATAAAAACACAAGGAAAACTTGCACATTGGAAACTGCTGACCGTGGATATAGTGATCACTCATTTATATGAATCAAAAAGCTCAGGACAGAATCATTCCTATACCAATGCTGTTTAAATAATTCATTTATAGTAATCAAGTAGTCCATGTACAATGTTCATTTTTGGTCTTTTCATACAAAAATCCATTTTAAACTACTATGTAATTCTATTTTCTTTTTACTTTACTCCCCAAATACACGTATAATGTATATTTAGTGGATGCAGCATCATTATCAGGCGTTGCACTGATAATGATGCAGGGTTGTGTGGAGGTGCAGGGTGGGCGTGTTTATTTGTAACGGCTGTGAAACAATCAGAAAATAATGTTTTCTTCCTCTCCGACTTTCTCACTACCACCACTCACTCTCCTCATCCACTCTCTAGCTTGTTTGACCACTGCGTCTCTCTCTCTCTCTCTTTTGTCTCTCTCTCTCTCTCTCTCAGTTCAATTCAATTCAATAAGCTTTATTGTCATGAATGTCAGATGAACAATACTGCCAAAGTGTCAAGACAATTCATTTAATAAAATAAAACCAATGAATAAATAAAACAAGAAAACATTTGTGTGTGTTTGTGGTCTCTCTCTCTCTCTCTCTCCTCTTTTTTAAAATGAGTCAGGACATCGTCAGCAAAACCTAACTTTACTCATACATTATCAAATAAAGAAAACGTCCACCCCTCTTCCTCGAAATGTTTTTGTCTTCCCTTATGGCAGGGTTGTACAGCGTTACAGGTCACGTTTCTCCTGGTTCAACTTTCTCACTGAGGCTGATGCTGTGTGCACAATGAAATCATGACGGGGGAAAAAGAAAGTCATTTTCTGTCAGTGAAAAACATAGTCTCCTTGAAGCTTATGACAAACTGCCAAAAACGAGCCAATGAGATGCAGCGGTGAAACAACAAGCATTTAAACAGCTGCTCTGTATTTTGAGGCAGTCAATAAAATTCAGTAAATAGCAAAGCAGCCTGTTTCATTACTTTCTATTTGTGTAATAAATATACAAATGTCAATTAGATGGTAATCTGCATGAGAAATTGAAGAAAAAGAAAGAAAGAAAAAAAATGGGTTGTAATGATCACCTGCTTATAGTGATCAATTTGACCCGGACAGACGTGATCACTATCAGTGGTTTTCAATGTGCGATTACGATGTGTTATTTGATAAAGCACATTATATAGCCTATTTAGAAGGTTTTCATCACATACTATTTCTGTGTATGCAAACCATACATCCACATAAATTAAACTCAGTAAGAGTGAGTTAGGCATTGAAGTTTAAAACGTGAACAGGCAAGATTAAGATTTTTTTTTATTTTAAAGATCTTGGTTGATGTGACTAATCTGCTATCACCTTTAGCCACTGTCATGAAGAACATGATAGATTGAATTAAATAAATAGATAAATAAAAATAGAATTAAGAAACGAAATGAAATAAAGCAAACCATTGGAAATACCCAACCTCTCTTTTTTTTTTCTATATAATAATACTTTGAGTCTATGATTTCATTGTGCTCATTGGATTTTCTTGCCTGATCTGTCACATGCTGACAATTAGTGACAATTACAGAGCCCTGGTCTAATTAGGCTGTCAGACAGCATGTATTCAAATGAGGCGGCATCCGTCGTTTGCCAAATGACAGGCTGTTGTGTGATTTTCCAGTGGTTTGACACAGTATGTGCAGCACAGACCTCCTGGGAGGCAGCAGACTGGACGCTGGCTCTGACTTTTCACTTTTTGTATGTGTGTGTGTGTGTGTTTGTGTATGTAACCCTGTCTCACATCAAAATGTGTGAACTCTATGCTGGTCCACAGCACAAAACGTATTCGTTTTACAATGATGCTTCTAAAATTGTGAGATGTCTTTTTTTTTTTTTCTTTTTTTGGCCTGCATCCACGTCACATTACTGTCAAGTTTCTGTCTGAAAAAACAGAAAAATAGCGGCCATTCATTTTATTCTCTGTAGAAAATACAATATTTTAAGATAGCTTCGGCGTTAAAATGTGTGTTTGATCACATTTATAGTGAGAAATGTGCATTTTATTTTCATAATCGTTGTTCAGTAAATGTATATGGTGTTTAATTTGTTTTATTATGGAGACTGTTGCTATGGTGGTTGCTACGGACGCTGCTCTCGCTGAAACCACATAACTGCATGTTTGTTTTTTGTCTTTTGTGTAGTTATCTGAACTGTTATGTGATTTTTTTTATTTTATGTAACTGTACATTTCTCAACACAAAAACAAAGTAAAGTGTCCTTGATGACTCAACAATATGATATTGAGCCATGTTATCCAACAAAGCATTCCAATGTGTGTGTGTGCGCATTAAATCTTGTACCATGGCCATATAAATAGCATTTAATCCCTGCACTTGTCACTTTCATGTAATTGGACTTTAGACTGTGCAATGTGTTACATAATTGAATTATTTAATGCACATGTCACATTTAATATCTGCTACCTTCATATATTTCTTGCACTTCATTTCTCTGTCCATAGCACAGTCCATATTTCATTTGTACAGTCAATTTTTCATTTCAAGTTTTACTATTCTATTCTTTAAATAGATTTGAATTGTCAACTTAATTTTAATATTACTTTGTTTATTTCATTATTGTTATTATTACCTTACTTTTGTCTATTTTTATTCTTCTGTGTTGTCTTTTATGGGGGAAAAAAAGGCTATGACATATTCTTCTTATGCTTGTATTGGTTGATAAAAATAGATTCTGATTGAATGGGCTGCTGTATGTCATACTGACATAAAATCCCCAAACCAAGAATCATAAAGATATAAAAAAAAAAATCTCCAGGGTTGTGTAAATAGTAGTCTTTTCAGCCCAAGCACTTCAGGCCTTCCTCTAAGTAATAAACTGTAGCAATGCCCTAGATTCTCAGCGCTGGAGGTGACTCATTTTGGTCACAATTTCCATTAAAAAAAGAAAAAACAAACAAATAAAAAAGCTTCATTTTATATATTGGGCCTTCAAAGTGCTCTTTGAAACTAGGACTGGGATGTTTGTGTCCATGAGATGAGAGAATTAAAACTCTGTCACTGAGCTAAACCAAATGCATTGTTGGAAAGGTCTCAACCTGAAGAGTAACATTTGTCAGTATGCCGATTCTACATGGCTCCTGCTATGAAATACTGACCTTTGAACCTTGAGGTTGGTGCAAGTTTGAAGGCTTATAATTCAACAACAAAAGGAGCTGCAGACATGGGACGTTTTTAATTTTTTAATAATTTAATATCCGTGTTTACCATCCCCTTAAACTCCTCAGTGTGCTCTCAATTCAATGTTATCTACCGTATATATCAAATGGGGGTGAAGTGAAATATAATTCAAATTTGCTTTGTTGGCATGAATGCCACAAAAAACAATATGGTCGAAGCATCAAGAGTCAATTAAACACAATAACATTAATATATATCAATCTTAATGTTATGTTAATTATATTTAGTATATCTATGTGTCTATTTAATATATAGGTCATTCACTGTCCCTCAGGTTGTGGCATGTTGATACATAATGAGCAGCTGAGATATGCCCTATATTCCTGTCCTAGGCATATTTTTTAATTTTGAGAGATCATTTGGCTCTTTGAAAGTTTCACAAGTTACAACAACTCCACTTGTTACTGTAGTGCAACAAAACCACTGTGAATAAAAAAAAAAGCCAGTAAGTACTTTATCAAAGCACTTGTTCAACAAGCATAAACATGTAGGAAAGCGATGTTTTCAACTGCTTCGCCCCCGGTGTCCCACCTATCGCTGGTATGTTTGACACAACCACAAGTTAAGCTAATAACACGAAAGCTGTCTGTACGGAGCCTAACTGTTTATCTGAGTTTGCCATGTATCTTAAAAAAGACAAATATAAGTCCAGTTGCCTTGGAATCATTGTTGCCTAGAGACATGTATCTTAACATTTGGTAAATTCTTGTAAACTTAGCTGCTGGCTGAGACAAATAAAATAATAAAAGGTTGAGGGCCATGCAAATTATGGGAAAGTAATAACAAAATGGGAGCACGGCAGTAGAGGGGGTGAAAATAAAGAAAAGGGAGTGTTGGCAGGTCTGGCTTTAGACACAGCTAACAGTAAAAGATACTATAAGGACTAGATTCTCATTACCGCTGCTACTAACTTCAACATTTTTTGGATTCAGTCATTTTAATTTTACCGTTGCATAACTTTACCACCACTTAAAAAGGTAATTCTCTATTTCAGGGAACAGCAAGTTCAGCACTGAATTATCCATGTAAATATGTTTTCTTTAAAATTACTTTGAATGGCTACTGTTTATGGTTATAATGCATTATGATATAATATATTTAACCCTTAACATAAAGGTCTCTCCTTTTGTTTAACCTTGAATAACTTTAAAGTGATCTAAAGGGGTCTCATGCACATTTCCAGGTCTATATTTTTAATCTTGGGCTCGGCTGAAATATTTTTGCATTATTTACAGTTCAAAAAACTCCTTACTTATCTTACACTGCCTCTTTGTGCAGCCCCTCATTTCAGCATCTGTCTGATACAGGCTGTTTTAGCTCCTGTCTCTCCCTTTCCGACGTGTCCACTCTGTTCTGACTGGCCAGCTTCCAGAACCTTCTCCTGGCAGACTTCACCAACTTAGCCCAATAATGTGGCTATGTTAACAAACAGTAGTAGTTGGATGTTTCACTTCTTGTTATCATTCTTTACTTGAAATGGCAACTTCATGTTAGAGCTCGAATCAGATTTGGATAATGCGAGTGGACAATGCAAACAACCCATGAGACAATCGCGAAAGTAAAGAAACCAGGTGTTCAGAGCAGGCTGAAGCCCTGGCTTTTGACTTGCAAGGAGCATTTTTACATACATTCACCTTAAGTTCTACAACTTTGACCATGCTTAATGTGGAAATCCTACATCATGACGGTATATAAATAACAGACAATCACAAAAAGCATAACATGTCACCTTTAAAGCTGCACCGATCAATACTTTTTCATTAACAATAGGTCAAAATACTATGAGTGTTGTGAAAGGGTGTTGCTCATAGTGACAGATCCACATGTCATTATCATCCATCTCTGCAGTTCTACACAGCATTTTAGCGTCTTTCAGCTCATCATTTTGGTTTTATGGTCCAAAACTGAACATTTGTGTTTCAGTCATCAGCCCCATTTCCAGTAGAATGAGGGAGTCCGTTTCCAATGAAAAAACCATAGTACACTGCCTGCCTTAACAACTAGTTAGTTAACATAGTGGAGCATTTAGCAGCTCAAGAGCCAGATACATTTTTTCTCAGAGGAAACGATAGACAACTACAACAAAACAGGGCTAAAGGGAAACTGAATATTGGATTGACTGTCACATGAATGTGAACACTACTCTGTGTCTGCTAGATGTAGCCACTCCCTATTGGGTATGAGTATTTATACTCAAAGCAGAGTATCACATTAAATAAAAAAAATGATGTGTTATTAATTTATTTACTAATACATGCCCAACCCAATCTCACCTATTGCCTACTGATTGATTGATGGCGAGAACTGTGCAGACACAACCTATGTTTTAAAACACTGATTTATCTTTTTAAATGCCTCTAGGCTTTTAATTTATTTTACCTACACCTACAGTAATTATCATTACAGCAAATTATTTGTGTAAGTGAATAATTATGTAATTGAACAGTATCATATGCGCTCCTCCCTTGGGCCTCCGTACATTCTATTTCTCTGAGTGATATGCAGCCATTAAACGCCAATTTGTTTGGAAATAATTAACAGTCCATCCTTCTTTTGTATTCCTTGGAACAGCGTGCTCCATTTAGTTCTCAACATGAGAGAGAGTCATCTAAACTTTGTTTGTATGAAATCATTTCAGGGACATTACTGCTTGGTTTCTTTCATTACTTTCCACCAGTCTGATGGTGTCCTCAGGGGTAAAAGCTGGCAGTGAGAGCACATTCTAGATTCTGTTTGTGCTTTAAAATTGGTAAGTGAATCAGAAGAGTATCACATATTAATTATTAATTTCACAATGTGAGGCAGAAGCAAAAAAAAAAAAAAAAAAAAAAAAATCACTGGATCAAAGTTGCTTAAATGAAGCAGAATGACTCTGTGTTCAGCAAAGGTGCAGCGGCTCCTGCATGCCAATAGGCTGTTTTTAAGACCTCAGTAGCTTCTAATGGAATGATGCTCCCTGCACTCCACCCTGCTGACGCCTCTCCTAATGGCCCACTACATCAGTTTGAAATGATGATCAGGATTGCTCAGGGGACCACGTATTCTCTAGCCAGGCCTACACTGTTAACTCTGATTTCATTTTTTTAAAAGATAAAAACACCTACACTCCCCATACACTGAAAGATTAGTTACCAAACAAGAAATGTCATAAAATGAAGCACTGCCAAAGTGCATCATTTCCATGTAAGCAATGTCAGCTCGGTCTCACTGCTGTAGTACTACTTTTAAAAAGAGTAAAAATCACTACTAAAAGGTGGTTTGCTCTCTGTGAAATCTGACTTTCAATCTTCATGCAGTAAGGTGAATCTTTTAAAAGGATACGGCTGGTCATCTTTTCTTATTGTCAGCAAATCCCATAAAAAGATTAGCCTGATTCAAAGCCATGTGTTTCACTCCATTTACTCTGCCTGACATTGTGTTCATGTTAGCCAATTTCTGTTTGGGGTGGAGGGGCTATTTTGCTATTTTCCAATAGTTTTTCAATTTGAAAGCTGTAGTAACAGTTGTCTGGGGCAATTAGGCTAAACTTAATTTTTTTGCCCATCTTTTTAGCTGTTTTTGGGGGTAGTAAAAAAAAAAAGAGCCCTTCACTTTTTGCACACTTCATTGTGTTGTAAATCTAATTTGAAATTGATGAAACTGTCATTTTTGCTCATCAGTCTACACTCAATGACATATAATGACAAAGCGAAAACCTGTTTTTAGAAGTTTTCTTTAAAAAAAAAAAAAAAAAATTTCTGATTCATATAAGAAGTCAGACCCCTAAATCACTTTGTAGGAGCCCCTTTGGCAGCGGTTACATTTTCAAGTCTTCCTGGGGTTAAGTCATTTCAAGCTCAGGCAGATTGGATGGGAAGCATCTGTGAACTGCCATCTTCACATATCTCCACTGATGTTCTATGGGGTTTGAGTCTGGGACTCAAGAGCAGTCCAATATCGTTTTGGGTCATGTCGTGCTGAAAGGTGAGCGGTCCCATCTCTGCAGAGGACTTCTGAAGCCCTGTCATAATGACAATGACTTAGAAAATGCTATGTATGGCCATTCCTGTGTAGTGTCTTGTTCAGCCCAAAGCCTGGTCTATGAGCTGAACAAGACACTAATGCGCATGTGCAGAGGGCTGCACAATGGAAGCAAATCAGGAAGAGAGAAAACTTTTTTTGGCTCATGCACTGGGCAAGTCCAGAATACAGTTCTTATCATAATTCTATGCTATGAACACAGTCATGGTAATGTATTTTGCCACAGTCCTGCTGCTGGAAATACTCACTAAAGCACCAAATGTGAATTAATCCACCACTGAAAATAGTCCTCAACAAATGCACTATTTCCTTCTGTAATGTCTGATAAGAACCACAGTGGCCAGCTGTTTTAGGAAATTATTGAGCTTTTTTTGAAAAATGAAACTATATACTATTTGTGGCCTATTTTTAAAAGACTGGGCCACAGACACACGGGGATGAAAAGCTGAGAGACCAGAGCCATATAGGATAGCAACAGAACACATTTCATATTTCATCAGGCCCCTTAATACAGTCCTTTATGTGAGAAGCACACAGTAAGAGGAGGTGAGACATATTTGGCACATTGTCGAAATGCATGCAATTTGATATTGGCCCTTGTCCAGATAAGCCATTAGTATTTGATCCCTGGGTGTTTTACCTGTCCCGCTGAAATCCTTCAGAGAGAAATATCTCAAAAAAAAAAACACACACACAAAAAAAACAAAGCAAGAAAAAAGCCTCACAGGCTTTGTTTGATTAGAAATGGCTCTCACTGATAAAAAGAACTGTCCAAATTTCCAACTGATAAATACAATCTCTAATGTCATAACAAGGACAACCTTTACTTCCTCAGTAATAGCCAAGTACAATCAATGGATACTAACAGTGAGAGGCAAAACAAGTAATTATGCTCAGTAAACATGAACTGTTCCATATCATGCCCAAACTATTCATATTCAAATTGCAGATTCATGAACTTGATTTTTGCCTACTTTGTATTACAGACAGAAAAAAAAACCCCACTACAAACTGTGCTTGTATTGTATCCCAAAAATGCAAAGCTAAGTTCTTATATTCATTACATTTATTTCTAATATATTTACATTGACAGACAAGTGTAATATGAATTCTTTTTTTTTTTTTAAAGCGGAACTGATGTCTGTCAAGAGAAATCTAATTAAATACAGTAGGTGATTTCCTTGCCAGGGTTTCTGTTTCTCTCTCTCCCATTCCACCCACATAAGTAAAGGTGGATCTCTTTCCACTTGTGTGGAGCCTGAACACTTTTTGGCAGGAAAATGATCCATCATCCTTGAATCATTCTGAGAGATTGGGATGCAAGCAGTCAGAGTATATAGTCTGATGGAAGAGTAGGTGGGGAGAGAGCAGGGTCGACAGGAGGTTACGGGCTGCAGCTGAATGAGACTCGCAGCACAGTGGGTGAGACTGTACTGCAGAGCAGCATGAGGCACAAGTGGTTTTTATAGTTTTCTTTACTATTCCTTCAGGGCTGTTGATGCCTAATGTAGCAGCACCTGAGGTAGGAGATAGTGACGCTTACACTGAACTGTAGTTCAGTGATCACAGGATTTTCCTTGCGACTCTGACCATTGTTTACTGCAGATCAGCTTAACAATATTAGCCTTGTTGTATTGTGCATTAAAGGGGACCTATTATACTCATTTCCATCTCTATATTTTTTTATTCGGGGACTCCACTAGAGTAGATCTGAGTATGAGTCACAGTTCAAAAAACTCCTTATTTATCTTACATTGGCTCTTTATGCTGCCCCTCAGTTCAGCCTCTGTCTCTAATAGGCAGTCTTAGCTCCTGTCTTTTTAAGGCACTGCTCCTAATCAGCGCACTCTGCTCTGATTGGCCAGCTTTCCAGAAGCCTGCTGAGAGGCACATGTATCATACTCTTCTTAAGGTCCTGCCGATGCAAACCCAACATTTCCTGCTTTACTGCTTCATATTAAAAGCTTTTAAATGAAGGTAGACTTTTATCGTGAAGAATTTACAGGAAATGAAACATGATGCTCGCTGCATTAGCAGAGCTTCGTTAGCAGTGCTAAAAACTGGGTGACACAACATATGGAGATATTTGGAACATTTTTTCCAGCGGATCAGTTTGAAATGATGCAGGGAGGAATAGTACAAGCAGAAACAGCAAAAGTGATGATGATGTTTGATGAAGAGCTGCAGATGACCAGCAAACTTCCAACAGGTAAACTACTTAATTTACTTATGGCTCGGTGTGACTATCCCCAAAACAATGGATAAATGCCATAATATTAGTGGTGCAGAGTAGTGAACGGACACACTGTGTGTGGAATAGATGACCATATAAAGAAATCTGTCACGAGCCGACATCGGCTTGGGCTGAAAAAAGAAAAAAACGTTGGAAACCGAGCGTTCAGATCAGTCTGTAGCTGGTGCTTTTTGCTCCCAGGGATTAATTCTACATATAGTCACCTCATTGTCTGACATTTTGGCCATGTTTTATATATATATATGACTGAAGAAAAGGAAAAGCATAATAAGTCCCTTTTAGGGATTCACTGCAACAAGCTTGTAAAGCATAACTTTTAACAGTCTTTATTGCCAAGCACCAATGTAACAAAACCCAACTGTGAACTGTAAACCAAAGACAGTAGATCCAACTACTTCCTGTGTGAACTCTATTAACTCTGACGTCACCACAGCACTTTTAATGCCAATGTTTAGAATATACACACTAATTGTAAAAGTATATAAAAGTATGATTATCTATCACCAGACTGATCATTGACAATGGATGATTCTAAAAAAATAAATAAATAAAAGCTATGGACCACATTCAGTGCCAATGTTTTTTGCTTATTCATGCAGTATCTCAATAGGCAACTGCAGAATGGAAAGTTACAGTTAAGTAGTTGCCTTAAACAATTAGGGTTATGAAAAGATTGCTCTTACCATATTAAAAAAAAAAAAAACATAATTGCAGGTCTGTGATTGGACACAAACTCCTGCCCATCCACCACCCTTACTTCCCCTCCTTCCCCTGCATGAAGGGTCCTTCATTTGCACTAAACGTTGGTTCTGGAGGTAAACTGTGGGCTGAAGAATCATCCAATGTAAACATAATTCCTTGGGATACTGGGCTAAAATTAGGTATAGATTTCTGGTCATGATTTCTTTTAAAAAAGACAACATAATTGATGGTCTGTGACTCAAATTCCAAGCTCAGGTATCCACCACCCTGGCCCCCAAACCCAGTGGGCAGAACTCCCGCTCAGATCACAATGGGAGATGTACCGCAGAGGTTTAACATTCAAATAAATGAACAGTGACCTGAAAGAGGGTGAAAATCACATTCTATAACCAATGAGAGCTGGTTTCTATCATATATGTATTGCAAAGAATTGTCAGCTTATTATTATACTCCCAAAACATCCCAATCAGATGCAGCTCTGGCAGTGATTTATATAATTGTGACACAAAACAAAAAACAACATTGGAAGCAGCAGTAAGCTGCATTTGCTGTGACAGCTTGATAGGTCTGCCCACAGATGGCTGAGTGTGAAAGGTGTTGGTGGTTTGTGCAAGCTTTGCTGTATTTTGTGTCGTTTTACTCTCTTTTCACAAGGGCACACTGCTCCTTGATGGTATTAAATGCTGGTATTGGATGTAAATCATGCTACAGAATCGTTCAATATGAATGTAATTCCTAGGGATACTTGGTATCACTGAGACTTATAGAATAGCTTATAGAAAAGCAGGGCTTTTGTCCCTATGTTTAAAGTGCCTAGGACAGAAAGGGAGTCACAGATTCTCCACAACCCTCAACAACTTGGCCAACAGAACTTCCCCCTGCCTATTGATGTGTGTTGATGTAGTTAATCTTTGCATGGTTCTTGGCCTGGCTGCTAAGGAACGATATAAAGTGGTGAAGGACACAAAGAACCACTTCCTTTTCCAGGTTGATGTGGCCTCCTCTAGAGCACACATTCCTTCTCCTGCTTTAGCCATGCACAGACACACCTTCAGAAACTGCTGACTCTCAGCGTCTGTGACCACAAATACATGAGGGAGGATCTCCTGACATTTCATGTCCTAGCCGAAGTGTGTAAACCACCTCTGTGTGTCTTTCACATGTAAGAGTCTCAGAAGTGCTGTCATTAGACCAACAAGAAACATTACAGCTCTTACTGTATACACAGACGATGGTCCACCTGCTTTCCTAGCTAGCCCTTGTTCCACCAGCATCTGTAACTCAATGGGGTTTCGTCTCTTTCTTAAAAGCTAAAACATATTTTTGAGGTTTTCAAGCAATTTTTCAAGCAAAATGAGTATCCTCTGTTAGCCTGGGAACCGGACGAATCTGCCGAGCTCATGTTTTATTTGCTCTGGCAGATACGTGGAAATCTGTCTGAGTGAGAGGGGGTCCCACTTACCGATTTCCACCTATCCTGGCCCACGACAAGCCAATCACAACTGTTTATTTACATGCATGGGGGTGCCCACGTGGGGATATCACACTGTGATTGGTTGACACCACTACATCAGTGCACCCAATTGGTTATTACAGGTCTCATGACTGACAATCTGCAGAGTTCTGTCCAGCACAATGCACCATGCTCATGAAACTCATGAGATCTGATCAGATTGTCAAACAAGGCAGTGCTGATCAACTATGAATCAAGATTATTATATAAGGTTATTGCATTGCCTATTTCTGCTTCAAATGTTTTCAGAAACATGTTTTACTGTACTGTTTAGCTGTAATATGAGAATGTTTGTGAGCAGGCTGACATTTTTCCCCATCTTGAAAATGGATGAAATACCGCCCAACTTGCATGTGTCGCTCAGTTCTATGTCACACGTTTCATTGCCCTGATTGGTTGTAGGTAGGGGTGTGAACCTTTTACTCACAAACGGTCCGATTCGATCTCGATTCACAGCCTATGATCCGATTCAGGGACGATTAATAAAAAATACTAAATGATTCAGTACGATTCGATTCGGTTCAGTTCGATACAAATTGACAACTTATCTCCCAAGCTTTGTTACTGAGAAGAAAGAGAAAAACAGAAATGACATTTCAAAATAGATAAAGTGTTTACAACAGAGAAAATATAACTTCAGGCAACATAACCTTTACAATTTGCTCACCTGGAGGAATAGTAAATGCAAAAATCAGAATTATTGCTGCTTAGGGTAAAACAGCTTTAATTAATATTTTAACGATTTTAAGTGTTAGTGTTAGCAGCAGCTCAGCTAACAGCCTGTATCTGACGTGCGGCCATCACCAACCTTTGTAGGAGAAACACTGATGTTTTAGGTAAAACCGTTTTAATTAGTATTTTAATGATTTTAAACTGCGTGTACGTTTGTTTTAGGAGAAGAGGAGACTTCTGCGGATAATTCGGCTCCCGGGAGAAACCAACTCAGCTAACAGCCCGTATCTGACGTCCGTGGGTCGCTATACATCGTCGGAAGAAACACTGATCTTTTAGGTGAAACTGCTTCATTCAGTGTTTTTACCTGTAATCACCGGCTCAGTTTGTTCTGGAGGAGGAGACCCCTGCGGAAAATTCGGCTCCTGCTAATCTTTACACCCCTAGTTGTAGGTGTGGTCCAGATTTGAAAAGTCACATATTACACATTTCGTTGCTCTGATTAGTTGTAAGTCTGTCCAGTTACATCCAGAGGCATTTTGGTCCAGTTATAACGCCCCCTGGAAATCGAAAAAATTAACTGAGGGGATCCAGACTAATACGTATTTGTGAATTAGTCTGGTGATGCCAGGCTATTCCACTGTTGGAATGGGTACTGACATGCGAATACCTCTGCAATGGTTCGAACGTTTGTGGCCACTTGTTATTTCAAGCCAAAAGGTCAACATGTAAAACAACAGCTTGTGGAAAGAACAATGTATGAAAGATAAGAAACTAAAATAATAAATCCGGCAAAGTTATAAGATACCCTTTGTTCCCAAAGTTAGTCCGTATTGCATTGGGGCCCTTTTCCAATTAAGTGTCAGTGTATCACCTACCATACAGTCCGTGGGAAAGGAGAAACCAGGGAATCCTGCACGCGTCTCAGGTTCAATACCAGTGGTTTGGATCGGTTCGCCTTCTCACTGGGAGTCTCTGGGTTCAGGGATCTGAAGCCTTGCAGAAGTCCGGCAGGAAGTACTGGCTGTGTCCCTTTTTCTTTTCTTTATGGTATCACCAAAAACCTGACAGAGACAGACCAGATGAGATCCAAATATCTCATAACATGCATACTGTCTGCATAAATCATTGTTCATTTTTTAATCTCTCATGAATTATTACCCATTAATATTATTTTGTATTAATTAGCTCAAATGATGTTCTCAAAAGGTTTCGTTGTGCAACAAATATATCTCTTTAGTTTCAAGAGTTCATTTGTAGTGGCAGAACCATGAATACATTCAAAGTGCTTCTTATGATCATCTTCAAATACGCATTAATCATTTACAAATACTCAAAATTATGCGTTTACATAAGTAACTGACAAAAGTACATTTTACAAAAATAAAAAATACCATGGAGTAGCCCTTCAATTTGGTCAAAATTGCATAAACAATAACATGAGGCATTAAGGTTTGGTGCTTGCACCGGTAACAGTGAGAGGTTGCACTAAATATTAACCTCTTTAATAGCCAGCTAAGTGGCTAGGCTAAGCTAAACAATAACATGAGGCATTAAGGTTTGGTGCTTGCACCGGTAACAGTGAGAGGTTGCACTAAATATTAACCTCTTTAATAGCCAGCTAAGTGGCTAGGCTAAGCTAAACAATAACATGAGGCATTAAGGTTTGGTGCTTGCACCGGTAACAGTGAGAGGCTGCACTAAATATTAACCTCTTTAATAGCCAGCTAAGTGGCTAGGCTAAGCTAAACAATAACATGAGGCATTAAGGTTTGGTGCTTACACCGGTAACAGTGAGAGGTTGCACTAAATATTAACCTCTTTAATAGCCAGCTAAGTGGCTAGGCTAAGCTAACACGCTATTAGCATCACAAAACACAGTCTCAAATAAAACACTATTAACACCTTTTAATGGATATTAGCGCCAATTAACATATATATCAGCTGCCTTACAGTTACCTTAACAGGTTTTGTATTGTTTTCACTCACCGCTGAGTCAAAGTATGAAGAAGCTTTACAGCATTTCAACTCCGCAGACCGGCGATAATCATTTGTCCTCTCAAGCTGGTTCACACGCTTAAATGTAACAGTCTAGCGGTCAGCAACTGTTTACCATCATTGAGAATTATTATTACTTCGTTCAGAAGATTATTTTTAGTTCTTACCCAACGTATGACAAAGGATTTATTTTCTTCTATGCCCTAACAGCGCTCAAGGTAGCCAGCGGAGGTTTCGTAAACAGGAAGTTATAACCGGAAGTAGAACGAAGGCTGATCACCTGGGGCTAGTGGGGTTCACTGATTGGCTATTTGGGTAACTTGTCATACTGAGCCCTTCACTGCTGCTTGGAAAACACAACGCTGTCTATGTTTCTCCCTTTATGTACATAGTTTCATGATTCTAAAACAGCTTTTAAACAGATGTAGTCATTTAATGAGTTAATCGAATGACATTCACCCCAAATGTTATTTATATAACATTTTTTAATACATATTGTTATTATTTTTAGTGTATATATTTAGTGTTATTTGTTTCAAAATATAATCAATTGCTTTTAAGGATTTTAATGACTTCCCAATGAATTATCTATTTCTCATTGAACATGAATTATGATAATTCTGATATTAAAGGGTGTCGTTTCAGAGCCTAGGCTACAATAGCTGTCTAGTCAGCCACTCAATTTGGACAGTATATGTCCATTGAAAATGAAATATGCAAATTCATTTTCAATTTTCAAAATTAATTCTATTTTTTATTTTATTGCTTATT
The DNA here is from genome assembly GCA_029490765.1 of Euthynnus affinis. Lineage (NCBI taxonomy): Eukaryota > Metazoa > Chordata > Actinopteri > Scombriformes > Scombridae > Euthynnus > Euthynnus affinis. The sequence goes on along the minus strand of CM055853.1, from coordinate 3,916,812 downwards.
GTTCCTGCAGTGTCAACAAGCTGAAACCAAAGAATTGTACTTTCTTACACTTGTATAATGCTTGCATGATGCTTACAAAGATCAAGCACTTTATCTATATCAAGTTGATTTTTTAGAATTTTGAGCTTGCATTTTGTCAACTCTAGGAATTGTGAACTTGTGAACTCTTGGATTTCACTTATATTACATGCTGTATGTTGTGCTTACATCATGCCTGGTAGATTGCAGTGTTTCTCTGCAGTGCACCTTGATGGAGTTGTGCACTCTGGAGAATTGTCAACATGAGATCAGGGTGAACTACACATGCTGGAGTATTACTGTAGCAGATGTAAAGATCAAAAGGCCACTGTTCTCTGAGGTCCACGAGAGGAAGTCAACATGTCAGTTTGATTTTCTATGAACATGTCTCTTTTACTGCACTAAGTACTGTAGTGTATATCCAACAAAGTAGAAATACATCTGAGCCCCACATGGCTCCAGACACACAGTTAAATTTACTTGATGGTCTGTTTCCGGGTATGTCACTGATGGGAACTTTTAGGGCTTGTAACTTGTGACACTTGACAAATGAACTGCGGTTTTTGCAATTTAATGTTATGCTTGACATGGTATAGTATGTTAGGTGGGAAGTTGAGCATATATAGAAAAAGAAATTGCCTAAAGGTGATATTGTATCATTTTTTTAAAAACTAAATCTAAATATGAAAATAAAAAGTCAGTTTTCTGAATAGGCCTACAAAAAAAAGGGAATAACTGAAACTGAATGACACTAACTCTAAACTTTAAGCCCTCAACCTTTCACAAAATAAACAACTCACAATGTAAAATTCTGCTCGAGAGAAAAACAAATTTGCACACCCAAATCATTTTGGCTGAATCCACATCCATACTTTCCTGTCACACTAAATGACTCAACAGGCACATCCCAATGAAGTTCATACTGCTGTGGACTGTCAAAATCCACAATTCATAAAGTTCACAAGCACCTCAACCCTTCTTTCTGCAGACTGCAGGCACAATACAGAAATATATATAGAGTATGTGAGGCTTGATATTGAATTTTTTTAAAAATCCCCGTGAATTGCATTCAGAACCATTCAGAAAACAGTAGCTCAGCTTGTAGTGTGGGGATGGTTAGCATGTTAGATGTTAGCTGCCATGGTTTTCAGATTTTGGTCCCCTTCTTTAGTTGGCTCTCCTATATTGACACTGAATGTTCCCAATGTCTAAAAAGGAATGAGTGACATTTTGAAAAAGGAAAAAGTTATTACTAGCTGAATGTATACGATATATGAGGGCTTATCTCCTCATGTCAACTCAACTTTTACAGTCCAAACTTATTAACAGTTCTACAGTAACATTTCTGCACATTTATTTATTTAAGAGCCAAAAAAGACCTTATTATATGTGTGCAAGGATTGTCTATTAAAAAAAAACACATATCTAAACGATTATAAATTCACCAGTGAGTACATGTGGACTCATGTACACGTTCCCAGTTCTAATTTGGACAGCCTGTGCTGACGCTTTTTTCATTCCAACTCAGAAAAAACACACACGCTTGTACCTTTTGACAGGATTGGTGTGAGGTAATGTTAGGGTAGTGTCACCAGGTGAGCTGAGCTAACACTGACCTTGTACCACACACACTGGCTATAACTCACTACACTACACCAAAACCAGTCTAACGTTGTTTACTCAAATTTAAATTCTATGACACCATGAAAATGGCACAAATTACAGTTTAGCTTAACTTGTGCTTTATATGTTATGCTCCAAATAGCCTCATGACAGTTTTGACTGAATGGCAATGAAGTTTATGTTGTTAGCTTCAGCTATCTTTTTTTTTCTATTCACAACTTTTGCTTCCCCCTCACATTGATGCCATAGGTGGCTGACTGTGTCACCTATAGGAAGTACCCCCCTTGAACTCAGCCCAGAAGACCAGAACAAATATACTGACATCGATTACAGAGTCAGGATCTCAGCACTGGTCATCTCCATGGTAACGACTGAGGTCTGAAGTCTTGTTTTGTCAAATGAGGCTCTGCCATTCACAGGCTCTGCTGCTAGTGGAGCAACAAAGTCTTTAGAATAATTATTACTTTTGTGAGCAGGCAACCTGCTGTAATCATGCACAGCTTTCATCAGCACTGTGAAGAGAGTTCTATTTTTGTATGAAGCGTGTTCAGGCCACATGCATTCACTGTACTCTGTGTATCTGAGCTTCAAGGGCAGAGACCTTCACTAATAGATTTACTTCTTTTATCCCTTTATATTTGTCATCCAGTGCAGCACTTTTTCATTTGAGACTGCTGTTAAATCAGTGTCATCCTGGGATGAGGCCAGCAGGTCTTTCATCAGCACAGGTCTGCTTGAGGAAGCAGTGACAGATTTTTCTCTAGACTGTATCTGTAAAGTCAGAGTCTGGCTTCATTGCCGTGGGATGTGCTGTTGACCAACTCAAGCACAACAACGTGCTGGGCTGAGGTGTGGCTGGCGGCGCTCATCCAAAAGTCTTTACATAACTGGGGCTTGTTCCAAAAGTCACTCTGCTGTTTTTTGCCCAGTGTCCCAGGAGGTTGATCCTGGTGATGATGAACATAGGATAAAAAACAATCATAGGCTTATATAACGTACCAAACAAGACAGATGCAAATTAATCTAGGCTATTCCAGGAGCACATAACCTCCTTAATCCAAAAATATTTGGCTGGATTTTCTTTGACAGTTAATAATGAGGAGGACTTCATTACCACACTGAGTTATGTTGTGGAAGTGCAAGGTTTCCTGGCTCAGGCTGTCTGCTCATGCTGTTGCATTTGTAACTGTTACTTGCTGTGATACTTGCCATGATGCACAGCTCTCTCTTCCAATCTTTATGCCATACTTCAACTGCAAATCCAGCCACTGCTAACTATTTGCAGAGTGACTTTGGCAAAAAAAAAAAAAAAAAAAAACACTGCAGTGTTTCCCCTAGAATTTTTCTCAGGCCTGGTGGTGCACATTGTAAAAAAAACCCTAAAGAGATGAGACACTCACATCATGTCAAGAGGCAAAGACACAGAGGTTGAGGTTCAGAATAGTGCCACACAGAGGCTCCCAAATGCAAATGATTATTGATTTCTGAATGAATGGATATTTGGCGTCACTTTTTGCATTAAGGAAAAGATTCTTTTGGCCCTGTGGGTCCTCTCACTGGCCCGGTGGCCCACCAGGCCTGTACAATTATAGGGGAAACACTGCATTATTGTGAACCTTTGATGTAAGACATGCTTATATCAAAATACTGAAATACCTGTTTGAGGTTCATATATATATGTTTGACCACATGTCTATCTTAAGTCACTTTTACCATTTTCTTCATCTTCATGTGAAACACTCATCATTCATTGCAGTATTCCAAGAATACAATATATTCGGTATGTTGTATTGTTTGTGTGTTTGTGGCCTGTCTTTAAAGAACATATTTACCACTCCACAAGATTGCACTTTCTAAAGTCCTACGGAAAAAGCTTCCACTGTCATTGCCATCAACTTTTTATTGGTCTCAGCCAATAAAAATGCAAAATGTTGTTGCTGGCCTGCGAATGTATGTTTTGATTCAGTCACACAGCTCTCATCAGTCCTGTTCCAGCAGCAGCTGGCAGTTGCTACCAGCAAGAAAGTACTTGTACAATACTTGCCCTGCATAAAACGGTAGACATACAAACATATTTACTAGCTGGTGAATTTAGTGTTGCATTTCGCAGCTAAAGAACCACATCATTTCCCCAAGGAGCTGGTGGAGACCAAACCTGATCTAAAAGGAGAGTTAATATTGGTGGTCAGAAACACAAATCTAAATAATCATTAAATGTGATTCCTTTCAGCTGTGTAAATAGGTTGTGGTTTTCATGCATGATTTTCAGCCCTGCCTCCAAGTGGCCAAAAGAAGAAAAAAAAAAATCAGTTTAGATGACTTTTAAGTGATTTGTGTGTACAGATCTACATATACAGATTTATATTAAAAAATACATCCAAACATTTTGATGTCATCATCAAACTGAAAAGAGAGATCAAGGGACAAAGCCAATTTAAACAAGGCCACATGTGAAGCACACAAGAGATGCTTGGTATTTACCTGGCAAATGCGTTGGGGAGCTGTGTTTACAGTAATAAACTGATTGACACTGGTGCAGAGCAGCTATTTGGTCAAACATGAGAACAATCAATAGGGACTCTTTGTTTTGCTCAGCAAACTGAGCCCCGGAGTGGTCCTGTAAAATTTGGTACAATATTTGACATGCTAATATTGTTTTGAGTGATCATCATTTCCCAGTAGGACCACATAAGAGGGTAAACAAATATGAATTATGTGAGCGGTACAAACACTTTGGAGAGCCCTCGGGAGATTCCAGTGACACTTTATGCATGTACATGCAGCAGCTCAGCTTCAGTCTTTAGTTGCATTTTAGATCGACTTTTGTGAAACCTGGCATTATTACAATACAAGTTTATTTTACATTTTTGTTTCATATGGGTATTCTAATGCAATGCCAATCATATTCAACGCTTGTTCATTCAGATTCAGCTGCATGGCGACTTCTCTCTGTTGATGTCTTACAAACCTGAAACACCAGTTAAGTATTGTCGGAGTTCCAAAGAGTGTCACAAGGTTCAGCCAAAATGGGTATGTGAAGGCCAGTACCAATATATTTATGGCTTCAAGCTGCTGAGAGTCAACATTTTATGTGAGTAGAGAGTATAGAAAATGTTTGAATTTTAACATATTTATTCCAAGACGTTTGAAAATAAAAGTAATTTATGTTTTTCATGATGAAAAATATTCTGAAAAGACTCTGAAAGTTCAAGTCTTTGCATAAGATCCCAAGAAGCTGCAATGAGTATTACACACCACAATACAAAATCATGATGATTGAATTTTCTACCAATATTGAGTCTAAAATGATAAGATTTGCCCTGAGGTAAAGTTTGCAACCTGTCACTGAACCCACAGTTACCGACAGTATCAGGTATCTCACTGTGACTATGCCAGTCATCTGCAAAAGAGAGTATAGCCACTGCATTGCATTAGCCTGGAGAGCTAATGGTTAGTAATGAGTGTAATATAGCAAAATAAAGATACAGGAACTGGCTGGGTTTGGTCTCAGCTTTCAGTCATCAGAACCTTATTCTGAGCTTGGTTCTTGGGGGATGCCTGTTGGGTCATTTCAGTCCCAAGGGCGTATTCCTTGTAAATGTGTTAAAGTGTAAATGTGTTTAATAAATGTCATGCCAATCTGTCAAAGTTAACATTTTAGCCTGATGAGGAAAGCTCATTGAGAAGAGAGGAATTCATTCTCTGGGGAACTATGAATATCCATACCAAATTCAGCAGCATTCTGGCTAGTGGTTCTTGAAATATCTTACTCCAAACTGAAGTATTTCACCGGAACGAGGGACCAACTGATGACAAACATCACCATGTTTAGTCATCACCACCAGCATGTCAATACGCATTCTGAATACTGTTTATATGTTGCCCATTTTAGGGAGGTACCGCCATCTTATCAAGGGTGGATAGGAAGCTGTGTTTAGAAAAAGGCCAGTATTGGTAAACCGTCATAGCAGTGGTTTATGTATGGAGCAGCATTGGTGCAATGGGAAAATAGTATTTGATGAGTGGACTGCAGAGAGTCAAGTTGCCAGAGGGCTTGAAAGCCCAGGATAGTGGCACACATCAAATTTGATATCCACTTTCTGTGTATCACAGTGACGAAAGATGAAGCAGACTCAGTCACATAGAGCTAATGGGTAGGCCAGGCTGAAAGCGGGAAGCTTCTGCTCCAACCCCCCAAAAACACAACTCATCACATCAACACTGACACCACACACATACTAGACAAACCCCACCCCCAACAAAAGCCCAGAAAAAAAGTAGGAATAAGAGGTGAGCCAGTAATCAGAGAACACTTCAGAAACTTAATCAGCATCGCTTGTCTGATGAGGAAGAACACTTCTGGTTTTTGTGGGCAGGAGCCTTCATTAATCATCCTCAAAAGAAATACCACTCCACTGCAACTTGAGTTGAGGACCCTCTTTTCCGCCACAGACTATGTAGAGCAAAGCTGAAAAAAAATTGGAAGAAGAATGAGGGGAAAAAAGCAATTCATGCTCTTTCCAATCAGTCCAATCAGCTTTGGTCAACTTCAATGTCCAGAGGTTTAATGTTTCAAATGAACACCAGACATCTACATGTGGTGGTTTGATTGTTTTGTGCACATTCCCATGCCATATTTCTGAGGAAAGGACTTTCCATTACAATGTTGACAGTTACAGACACATTACCTTAGATCCTCAGGCTGTACTCTTTCTTGCAGTAAACTTACAAAATAACTCACAACATGCACTGTAGCAGGATATCTGTACCTATCACGCCACTGAGGGTCAAAACTCTGAATGTAATTCATTTTGCTTTTTTTTAGGAATGAGATTTCAAAACAAATTACATCCTCTACAACATGAAGTGGCCTTCAGAAAGTAAACACATTCAGATGACTCAGAAAGGAAGTTTGGCAGTTCATCCATGACCCAGCAGTCTGAAGAGTGTTATATTTCCAGGACACGCACTCATGAAGAGATGCAATAATCTGATTTAACCAGGGAGTAGGGTATAATTAATATCACACTGTTATTTAATTAAAACCTGAGCATGAATAAAATAAAGCCACTGATGATTATTATTTGCAAATTATCACACAGCCCAATTTCAATACAACCTGAACTCAGACTGACTGTCTCGATGAATGAATGGGTATTAACTCTGATTACTATTTACATTGTTGTTTTTTTTCCTCATCTGTACACATGTATGAATTTCTGTTACCTATACCTAAGATTAGAGAAATCATCATCAATCATTTTATATTTTAGTCATTCAGTTGACATACATATTCCTGCAGATAGAGTATTTTAACCTTCTAAATGGATGGCACTGGTAGAGGAGGTGAATCATGTCCGTCCTTCCTTTGTGAGGAACATCAAGATATCCTTGAACAAGTCACCCCTCAGTTCGTACTGTGAAAATTATTTCTGATCTACTGTGAAAAAATTATACTAGTAATAATGACACTCAGCACTGATGGTCTTATTTCTGGAACACAAATAGGAGTATGCACCCACATCCAAACCAAAGAGGTATCTAATGTCCACTTATTTATGTACCAAGGTAATGTTTGAAGCCCCACTGCTCTTCATCAGACTAAAGTGACAAAGCACAATGCCATGTTAAATATACACATCGGTGTTCCTCCATCCAGAAGAGTTCTAGAAATTTGTAGAATCAATGCCAAGGCTGAGGAACACCGTTCTTCATAAAGATATTCCCTCATTTGCTGTTTTGATAATGGTGGTGGACATTGCTGTCTAACATGTCAGTCCAACATCTCCTGTAGGTGTCCAATTGGGATGAGATCTGGTGAGTGTGAAGGCCATAGCATATGATTCACATCATTTTCATATTCATCAAATCATTCAGTATTTGCCAAATACGTGATTTGGCAATGCACAAATAGTATTGTATTTAGTATGTATTCAGTCTAAATAGTGCACAGGTTGATTACATCACTCTCTCAATGTCTCTCCTCTGTCTCAACAAGGGGAGTCACATCCACCTGTTACATGACACACATTTCCTAATTTCAACAACACTCTTGGAGTTTGGGGTGTTCCCCAGAGATAAAGCTGCACTAGTGATACACGTTCCCAAGGGACTCTCCATAACCTGTTGTTCCCTTTCTCCTTTACAGAAAGTTAGGTAGTCAAAATAGGCAAAGCAGTAATCACCTTTGAAATTCTTCCCTACATATTGCATGCTGTGCTGTCTCTGTGTTGTGGGTGTATCAAGAGGTAAAGGTCTGTCTGCAGTGAGGTGATGAGTAAAGTTTTAGCTCAGTAATCAGCACAGTCTATGATCTGGGAGACTCCAGCTTAAGACATGGGGACCACCTTTGTAAAATAGTTTATTCATGAACACTTATTGTAACACTTTTGTTTTCTAAAATTAAAAGCGTAATAATACAAAAACAAGATTTTTAAGCCTCTTTCCACTTTCATTCAAATACAAATATATTCTGCCTCAACAAATACAGATACTAATACAAATACTGGGCTCTCTGCACATCCCTGGGAGTGTATGTATATACTGTATATATATACATGCATATTCTATATATGTATGCGTGTATGCATATAAGGATACGCATATATCCGTTTGTCTTTGCAATGTGTACAATTCCTATGTCAGATTAAAGACTAATGACCAAAATATATTTTCAGTGCATCAGCAGATATAAATATAACATTGAAGTCAATTAAAGGTCAGCCGTCTTGTGTAATCTTTAAAAGGCACCACTTCATTTAATGGCCCATTTAAGATAATTGAGGATCCTGACAGGATAATTGACAGCATGCATCAGTATTGGTATCCTGGTTCCAGACCTCTGAATTACCTCCCACATATTTCATTTAAATAGGTCTGGCATTATGTTCACTAACAGCTGTTCCCCCAGGTTGAAGAAACAATCTACACATTCAGAATTTTGTAGGTAGGATTAAGAATGGGTACATCATTTACATACAGTTAGACATCTACTTAGCTACATCAAAAAAAAAAAAAAAACAGCAGAAAAATGACAATTAGCATGAAGCTGTACAGGTTGCTGAATGTCAATTTATATAAATTTATATCTTTCTTCAGAAAAACTTCCACAGCTTGTGTTTTTACTGAAAATAATAGCAGTGGGACAGATATGAATCACTCCTAAGCCCTGTTAGACTGTTTTCAAAGTGGCCAGTGAAGAAAATCTAGCATCTTCTCTCATTAGGTTGGTGGACCAAATCAAAAAGATGGCAGAAAATTCTCTACTCAAATGAGATGCACGTGTTGCATAGCATAGCAGGCGAACATCAGATTCCTGAGTCATCTCCCCAAATCAGATGTTAAAGGCTTCTTACTAGACTCAACATACTGAACAGTTAGACAAGGAGATGACCATAAATTTATAGGAAGGGGGGGGGGGGGGGGGGGGGGGTACAGCTATAGCTGTCTGTCTGTCACATGACAGACAGACAGCTATAGCTGTTTGCAAATCTTAATCTGTCAGTGCTGATGTTGGTTTCAGAACCACCACTAACACTGGCACTGTTACAGAAATGTTGATTAATGTGGGTTATTAAAAAATTAATTCAATTATACATTTAATAATAGATTAAATGGAAACAAAAAATGAAATGAAAATAAATGAAATGAAGAAGCACATACTCAACTGCTTTTGAAAAATGCAACTCATTCCAGAACATTACAAAAAGAAAAGTGCAGTGTCTCATCCAAACTTCCACATTTCTTTACTCTCACCTCTTTTAAGTGTTCACAAAAGTGTATCTTACCATTGTGATTAGACTGTTATGAATGAAAAAAAAAGCTATAAATATAAAAATGTTCATGATGATCATACTTTAATGCGTGGGTTTTGTCACCTAGTGAGGGAATGTCTGAGAAATAATGAGGAGGACACAGCTCAGTGTCAATGTAGGAAAAAAGATAACAAACATCATTTTCAATAATAATTCAGACTGAAATATGACTTTTTATTTAAACTTCTAAGACAAGTTTGTCAAACCCACAGCCAGTGTGATCTATTGTTGTTGTTGATGGTGACAGCGGGATCAATAGCAGGGCATGATTTGCACGGGGGAGGACTTGTCAAGACTCAGCTTTAGGTAATGGGGGCGACACCGATCTGAAGACAAGACAGACATATCAGACACACATGCATAAAAGATTGAATAATGAGTTTGTCTTTGTGCAGTACATCAGAGGCATGTCAAACACTCTTAATAAGACCTGATATGAGTCTCTTTTATATGTTACTCTGCATCGTATGTCAGTCTGATGTGACATCCCGACATGTTTTTCATACCCGTTATGTAACAAAATCCATATTCTCTCTAAAAGCCATGTCCTTTTCTATTGATTGCACTGTGCTCTATGAGGACTAGTTAAAATGGTAATCACCAGTTAAGCAGAGGCCTGAGGGCCCCTGAATAAAATAGAGCCTTCAGCTACAGTTTCTCAGCCTGTGGACAGCACAGGGGACCAGCAAATATTGATCCACAAAATATCAGTGCGTCCACTAATTCAGCCAAAGTGTTCACTTGAAAGACTTCAGTGTGGATCTACAACGCGGTTTGTTTCTTTATCGTTCTGCAGATGCTTATCTATTTCCCGGTGAGATCTTCAATGAGGCAAAATTTAATTAAAAATCTGATTAAAATTTCACCTCAACACACCTCTGAATCTTATAAAGGGAGAAGCAGCGCAGCCATATCGACCATAACACTTGCTCTCTGATGCCCTATAAAAGAGTTTGCCCTCTCATGTAGGGAAGTCAAGTCTGAGAAGTCTTCGAGGAACCTCTTGTGTCTGAGGTTGAGTCGTTCTGGTACTCTTCACCCTCTGCATTTTTAGTTCTTTTTTTTTTATCAGAGAGGGTGTCTGCAGAATACTGGTGCAATCGCCAAACCACAACTGTCCTTCAGTTCAGCTTTTACCGCTTCCTCCTAGCTCCATATAACCCACATTTATCAGACTATAGCTACTTCATATTCATGACACAGAGCAATCCTCAGCACATAAATAAGGCATTCCTATAAAACACTGCAATAACCGACTTCCATTTTGGCCAAACCTCAACCCATGTGACCCCTCCAAAGGGCTCAACTTGTTTGTCTGTGGTTTTGCATGCATTAACAGGACTAGAAGTCTACCACCAAGCCAGCTCCTCCTCAAGCTTGCAGTTTCCATGAAACCCAACAATACTAATGTTGATGAAATGAACAAAGAACTGATGAATTTGCTATTCTTAGAGCATTACTTATGTGAAAACATGTGCTATGAGGGTGACCCTTGAAGCCATGTGGTCAAAAGGATTCATCCTATTGGGAGCAGCATGAGAGGGTCAAGAGAATCATGGCAAAATATATCTTGTTTTGTACAATTGTCATTTTGGTGTCATGGTGACACCATAGGAAAATAGATATGGAGTGGTTGGTTGTACAATGTCAAGGACTAACCCCATCAGCCTGAAACAACAATAAAATCTGTTGTTTCTTGTTATGGAATTTTCCATCTTTCGGCCTTCCTCAGACAGGTGTTTCAAGGAATTACAGTGTGACCTCAAAGCCAAGCTTGACCCAATGTAACCCACTGTGTAACCTCTAAATATGGAAAATTCCATAACATTTCTCATTGCCTTCAAAAATGGCACATTAGAGTTAAATGATCTAATGCCCAACTCATCAAGATATGCTACTGTCCTACTTTCCCAGTGTTTGACACTCATCAACTCTCATGGTGACTCCCAGGATTAGAACATCCTAGCCACTGTACTTTACTTTGACTACTTCCTCTGTTTGTATGGCACATCCACCTACAGGCAACAGGCATCAGTTCACACATATCAAATGACACAACACTACACAATGCTGCAGAGAAGGGTTACACTTTAAAGGACGGGTTCACAATTTTTCAGTCTGTCAGTGAAACACGTTTTTCTTGCTGTAATCATTCTTCCTGATCATACTGAAGATCCCTTCATAATGCACTTGCAATGGAAGTGATGGGAGACAAAATCCACAGTACTCTTGCTGTGCAAAAATGTATTTAAAAGTTTATCTGAAGCTAATATGAAGTTTGAGTTATTTTCAACATTACAGTCTTTTCAGGGCCAAAGTCCCTCTTTTTGTCAGTATACTTCCACCGCAGCTCAACAGGGAAACAGTGTCTGAGGAAACACAAAGAGGGAATTTGATGCTAAAAAGACTGTAAATGTGTCAGATATCCACTTGATATGATTAACTCAGACTGATGAAGCCTCATAGAAGCTTCAGATCAACTTTTAAACGCATTTTTTTTTTCGCAGATTGACTGTTTGGACACAGTGTGGATTTTGGGCCCCATCAATTACATTGAAAGTGCATTTGAAGGGGATCTTTTGATAGCCAGTATGAACAGGAGGAATGATTACAGTGAGGAAAACCTCTTTAACTGTCCATATGGACACCTGACTGATATTTTAAGACACATTTGAAAAAAAAATGAACCAAGTCTTTAAGATTTGGTCAGTTCAGGCACAAAAATGACTTGGTTAGGGAAAGATCATGGTTTGGTTAAGTAGTTAAGATACTGAACTGCAGCATCAGCAGTTAGAGCCTGGCTCGTGACCTTTGTTGCATCTCTCTCCAGCTCATTTTCTATCATCTCCCATATTGTTCTATGTAAATGCCCAAAAGATATATATTTCAAATTATATTATTATATATTTTAAAGTACCTACATCATTAAGATTATGGAATCTTCACCATCATGGTTAAAAGAAGAACTATAGTACAGTACATGATCTAGGAAAGATGGTTAAAAATAAGAAGAATGTTGGAAGGAACTAGAAAAGACAAAAAGCAACCTCCAATGTCAAATCATACACAGTCTGTAGAAATTATAGGCAGACATACACTGTTTAAACCCAAAGAACCTGTCTTTATACCAAATATGTCAGACTGAAGAGTGGGAGGAATGTGTATGAACACAAGACATGTTGAATATTTAGATTTGACAGAATGATGCAGCCATAAAAAAATGAAGTCTTGGGGATTCTATGCTATAAACAGGCTTCAATGGTGAGTTTGAAAAGCTGATACAGAGTTGTAATATATATCAAACTGTCAGACAAAGAGGAATAACTTTAAAAACCTCAAAGTATTCACTATGTGTTAAGTGTTGTGAAAGGAATTCTTTTTCTGACTGTGACTGTCAGACAAATCCTCAGAAATCATCCTCTGGGGACCGCAAATATCCATATCAAACTGCAATCCAGCCAGTAGCTTTCTCTGGACTAAAGTGTTGGATGGACAGATGGTCCATTATTGCATGAAGACTGAATATGAAGGAATAATTAGAGGTCATGTGAATGCTTACGAAGCAAAAGTAAAAATGCAAACAGAGTCATTCTTTGATGCGAGTAAAAGTAAAAAGTAAAAAGTACCTGAGTAAAAGTTGTGTCTGCTGAAAAACAAGACTGCAGTATAGGCATCATAATGTGGCTGTACTCTCTGAAACGTTAAAAGAATTAAAAGCCTTAAGCTCCTATCATAACACACAGGATGAGAGGAAAGTGCCAAAAGGGATCATTTCAAATTTCACATCAACATGACAATGCATTTGACTAGTATGACATTGATTAAAGTAATGCTCTACCAGAATTTCCTGACTTTGCAGGGTGATAAACTGCACTCTCAGCAGAGCACACCTCTTTCTCAGTAGCAGAAAAAAAAAATTAAGAAGCTTTTATTGAGACATGGTAATATATCTGTCACATTACATACTGTAAAAGTGCTTTGTGTAACTATACACATTTTTATCATCATTATTATTATTCTCTTCACTCTGTTTTTATACTAACTTTTCTCTTTTCTTCTATTCTTTTTTATTTACTTTCTTTTGTTTTCCTCTCTGTTCTGTAAAGCACTTTGGACTTTTGTGTTGAGGGTTATGCTCTCTCTCTCTCTATATATATATATATATGCTCTTTAAATAAAGTTGAGTTGAATTGTGAGAACAGTTCCATAACGAATGTACAATCTAATTAATCTGCTAACAGACTTTCTATATTTATAATGATTTAACAAACGTTTAATGGAATAACAGTTTTCCATGAAGCTTTTATGTTTTCAGTTAATTTATCAGTGAAGAAGTACACTAAAGGTAATCACCAATGCTTTAAATACATGTTTTGCTTGTTGCTATATTGGTTCACTTGTTTTGTTCTAAAGTAACAGAGCAATTTATAAAGTTCACTTGACACATGTTTTTTGAATCAAACTGTTGAAATACAAATATGTACAGACTATGAGTAAAATTCAACCACCGTTCTTTACTACAAGCAAAAACTATCGTCCTAATTGATCATTCTAAATGCGCAAAACTGGACTTTACAATCCAGCTATTATCATAATGGCTACTTAATGGACTCAAATGGTCTGAAAATTAAAAATGCAATGCATGTAGGTGTAATGTATAATTTTAGTCTACATTTTTAGATTATGTTGAGCAACATTTCCAAACAGTACTATCAGAGAAATGTTAAAATGTTCATTTCATGCACTGCATTGTTTGGAGATGACTTTCTGACTCGACCGTTTTCGGTTTAACAGAAACAGCTTTTCCTTTGTCAAACTGAACGCATCAGATATCACATAGTGTTTGGCTGACATGCTGCCTTATTGCAATAAAATTGTAGGTTTCCAGCCCATAAGCAACAGTCCCTGTGTAACCATGTAAACGTGGCTACTATTAATACTTTGAAGTAATTGGTCTTAAAACAAATAAACAAAGTAATTGTAAAATAAATTCTAGTGACCATATTACTAATTGTAATGGTGATATTTTTTACAAGATATTATAATTTGCTTGTTTTAGCACTAAAGATCCTCCTGAACTCTATACAACCTGAGGACAACCAGCAGCCTGCCCTCGCCATCCCCCCTAATGCTTGACCCTCTTGCCTGTACATTAGTGATAATCCATCACTCTCCAAAGTATCTAGCACAACACTAAGTGTGCTATTTCAAACGTACAACTGGACTTTATTAGGAGCTGGCAGAGGAGATAACGTTTACTGGAATTACTGGCAGTACCAAGTATTGCTTTCCAGGAGTGTGATATATTTTATACTTATTTAGTCTTATGACAATTTTTGGTAACACTCAAGAAACTATCCAGCGAGGTTATTTATCATAAAATATTATCATTAAAGGTATCCAAATGTATATTTTAGTTTGGATGTGAGTGGATTTGAGTAATCTCCACCCAAATTTCAACCTTTGAATTCGCAACCAGACCACATTGGTTTCTGAGCCACTGCATTCATCCATGTTCCATAAGGCTTGTACATAGTATGGTCTGCGTGTTTCCTGAGCAGAAGAATGAATAGGGCAGACAGAGGAGAAGACACTGAGGGAAAAAAAGGATTCATGAATAATGATGCATAGTGGGGCCCTGAACACTGGCTATGAGACTTTTATTGGTGTGGGATAAATTCATATGTAAGCCTGCTGGGAGCCTTGCTCTCCAAAGCTGGTGTCATCTCCTTGCCAACAGAGGTGGATCTACAAGGGCCTGGATGTGCACAGGCCCACCTAAACTGATGGCTTGCCCACTCTATCAGATTCATAATAATAATAATAATAATGGCTTTAAATTATTTTTTTGTCTTGAGAAATGTTAGAATATAATATATTTAGCTACTAAAAACTGAATAGCATTCAGACCTTCCTCTCTTATGTGACTGATGTTATGCTACATAGCATTATGCACTGTCAAAAGGTGGTTTTGTGTAGCTAGGAGCTAGATGTGGTGGTTGTGGTTCAGGAAGTAGAGCAGGTCATCCACTAATTGGAAGATTGACAGTTTGATTCCTAGCTCCTTCAGTCCACATGTTGATGTGTCCTTGGGCAAGATATTTAACCCCAAATTACTCCTGATGGCTGTGCCATCAGTGTGTGAATGATTAGATTTCCTCTGATGGGCAGGTTGGGACCTTGCATGGTAGCCACTGTAACCATTCAGCCTGTGAATGTGTGTGAATGGGTGAATGTGATTTGTAGTGTAAAAGCGCTTTGAGTGGTCGGAAGGCTTGAAAGGTGCTATACAAGTACAGTCCATTTACCATTTAGATGGAACTTCGTCTACAGCTATCTTTGAACTGCTTAAAAAAACACACACATCTAGAGGATGGAGCATGTTTGGACTAGGCCATGCCGAAAGAGGACTCGTGGAATTGAATTTGATGATGCTGAACACTGTGTTCATCCAGCACATCAGATGAAAAATGGAATGGGAGAACTTCCCCACACTGATGGAAGTACTGGATATCTGCCCTGCAGACGTTTTTACCAATATGAAGAGTCTATTAAGGGCTATCATAACCCATCATCTAATATCCTGCAGCATTGAGAGACTTTTCTTCACAACAAACCAGATCCAGACACACCCGAGATCATCCATGTTGACTAGACACCTGAACAATTTGGTGCTTTTGTGTTTCGAAAGAGAACTCATTGACACTTTGGATTACAATGACATAATTCACCTTTTCAACTCAAAGCCTCCACCTTGTGTAGGCATACAGCCATGTTTTTTTTAAAAAAATTTTTATTCTGGACCACCATGACATGTTATGATTGCGGTTTATGTGAGGAAGTTCTGAATTGTTCAATTTGTGTGTGTAGCTACACACACAAATTGGTTTATGCAGTGTTGGATTTGTTATTATCATGTTAATTCGTCATGTATGTACAGATAGCCATTCATCTGACTAGCTCATTGATATGTCTCTGGCATCCTGACACATGAGTACTAGGCACACTAAAATTCACTACTGGTCTACCAGTTTTCCCCCCATATCATTTTTATGTATATCTAAGCCTAAAACAAAACCAGGCTCTTCCAGCTTTTTCCAGGTGCAGTCATTAGCCACATTCTGTATCTGTCACTGCTTGCGAATGCTTTGCTTTGAACAATAAGAGTGAAATATGACACGCAGCAACGGAAAACACAAAGAAAAGACTCTGCAGAGAAACAAGACATCTCTCTGCTCTAACTTTTTTATTATTGTTTTTTAAAGTTTCACTCCGATCTCTGATGCAACACTAATGCTCCTTTCCTGGCACTGTTCAAGCTTGGCTACAGTGAAATAAAGATATTTTTTTCACTCTGAAACTGATTGATAAACCTCTGATATAAATGGTTGCCAGAGCATATCAGACAACCATGAGTTTTATATGCATTTTCAGCCTGTCAAGGGCTGGTACATCTTTGCATTTTTTTGTTGACACTGAACAGAACAGACAGTATTTTGACTCATGCCACCCTGTGAATGGACCTAAAAGCATATTTTCCATGCTCAAGTCAAAAGCTTCAAGAACCTTTGAGAACACACTTCAGCGTATCCATGGACAAAATACACATGGAGAAATGAAAACTTGTAGCTTGTGGCTTGAAGAGCATTAGAAGTATCCATGCTTCTAGCAAATAATCAAAATTAGAATTCACCTTCAGACTTAATGTGTTTCACCTTTATTTAGCCATGGACGATGTGCTGAGCACGTCTGCTCTTTTGCAGTAATGTCCTGCTTCACATTCAAACACTTACACACATTCACACTGGGGAGTTGCAAAATGCAATCAGAGTTTCCTGCTGATGACAGTCGAACACGTTCACCAAACCAGGTGGAGGTTAAGTGCCTTGCTCAAGGGCACCTTTGCTAAGGTGCCTTTAAGCAAGGAATGATGCACTCTCAAATACTAAGTAGCAGATATCTTTCATTAAGTGTAGTAATTTCCTTTTCCAGTCCCTCCAGGAAATTGAGATTGTGTGATCTCAATAATTAATGCAAATTCAAGAAAATATCCACAACATTTGTGAGAGCTTGCAATTTTGTTAAATGACAGCGACCTTTCCGCATGAAATGGCCCCATCGACAGACTACTTGTGATTTGGATTTGTTACATTTCGTGTTGTGGTAACTTATGCCATCATAGCACATTTAGCAAGGGTTCAGGTGCATTCAGGTGGAAGACGGACAAATCACACCTGCCAACAAAAATTACTGCCACAGACCGTGCAAAAACAATTAGGAATGATTTTGTGGAGGGAAACTGCACTCCTTGTGACATTGGTGCAAGGAGTACAGTTTGTACAGGAGTACGAGGTGGTAGGCCACAAACAGAAATCTTCACTGGACAGTCACTTTCCTACTGCAAAGCATGAGGAAACCGTCTGCAATGAATAAACAACATAAGCAAATCACCAAAGTTACTGTGTCAAGGCCCATGGCAAGTGCTGCTAGAACCAAGGTGAGTGCAAAATTCAAGCTCTATAATAGAATAATTAGAATAATTTAGCGTGTGTGTGTGCATGAGAGAGAGAGAGAGAGAGAGAGAGAGAGAGAGAGAAAGGGAGAGAATAAAAGACAGCTAAGTAGTTTAAAAATTAAACTACTAAACTGAACAATTTTACTTAATTCCATCTGTCATTTTTTTTTCTTAGAAGTGTGATGACTGGATCCTCACCTACACCGCACTTAACATTCCCCTCCCTAAGAGTGACCATCCTGTAATGAGGACATTTCTGAAATTTTAACTTCGATAGAAATATTTATGAGCAGTATATCAATCTGAGCAATTCATAAAAAACAAACAAACAAAGAAACAGATGAACAGATAGAGGTGAGTTGGTGAACAGAGTAGGTTGGACAGACGTAGTTAAAGCTGCCACTACAGAATATTGTCACAAATTATCATCATCATAAATTATTTAAAAAAGTGAAAATGTGTTGTTTTTTGTGACCAACATTCTTAAACTAATGATTTAGTTTAGCAAGATTTAGTTTACAGTAAACATTTTATCCATTTATGTTTTTTTTCCCCCCTAAAGTGAGAGGAGGTAAGTCTAGGTGTCCTTAGTTGATGCTAATCTGCATAAGAACTGTGCCCCCTAGTTGCCCCCTCTATTTTGTGAGTCATGTTCCAGGTGACCTCAAGAGACTTCAAGTGCAGCTATTGATGTTAATATTAATGAAACGAACATGCATGAAAATGGTTGCAGTTTGTAGCCAGCCAGTGTTAGATGGAGCATCATGGTGGGCAGCAGTGTGACTTCAGGCCTTCATGGGTTGTTGATATGAGAAGAGACTGCCAACTTGAACTTGAGTCTACTAGCAGCGCTTTGCAGGTGATACCAATGGTGTGGGCTGTTGTTGCGGAAACAGGAGTGAAGTCCTCTCTGGCACTTTGAGGACAGACAGATCCAGCAACTGATGCCTTTGTATATTGTGCTTCTATACATAAGCTACACATAAGCTTTTCAGTATACATACAGTAGTTTACTTTCACATAATTACTAATCTCCCACCTTACTCCCTTTGCCATTATTCTCTGCTTTGGTTTGGCAGACATCACAGCCATTTTCTCTAATGGTCCTGATTTTACACTCTGTGAATTTCATTTTTAGATATAGAAATGGTGAGGTGATGAGTGTATGCAACATGATGTCTGTGTAGTGTTTGAATTAGAATGGCATTTTACTCTCAGACTCGCCAAAGTTCTTGGTTTGTACCACTGCTGTTCGCCCTCTGTACAGCTGAGTAGCGGGGGTCCCACTGGGATTCTGAGCTGGGAGTAATGTGCCGACTGGAACAGGAGTGCAACACAGTGGTTGCACAACACTGACTCAGCCACACATCACACACAGCTCAACAGGGGTTGAGTCCTTCAGCCCCACCTGTAGAAAAGAAAGTAAAACAAAATACTTGCTCTTTTCCGTTCAGTTAGCTTTGTAAGATTGTGCTATTTTAAAGAGTAGACCTGTTTTTATTATAGTAGTGAAATTATGCTTAATATTTCATATATGATGGTCCAGGAAAAACTTTAATATGATGGTCCTGGACAAACATGTAAGTCAATCCTGGGCAAATACTGCTAGCTACATAGGTGATTGTTTATTTAAGCCAAATTCCACATCCATGAGCCAGTTATTATATTTACAGTAATTATTTTCATTCACTCATTAAACCCAATGTTCCAATTCTATTTGATTTGTGATTTGATTTGATTCAATTAGGGATATTTCAGTTGCAACAGCAATTTTGCTTGGATATAAAGTAGATTCTTAGATGACTAGTGATGCAAATTGTAAAGGGAACCCACTAACATGGTGCATTATTAAAATATGAATGTTTACATTAAAAAATGGTCCCCAGAGCAGTTACATGAATGTACTTTTTATTTGTTAGCTCCATTAGCTGTTAGTGCCGTTTAGCCGTGTTGTGGTGTCAGTGGCTCAAACTGCCGGAACAAACAGTGTGAAAGCAGAAGGAGCAGCAATGCAGTTAATTACTGTTAAATAAAGATAAATGAGACGGCCTTATTTTTTAATGTTTACATTCTGTTCCCTACAGTATATGGTATTTCTGTGACTGGGCAAGGAGCCACGCTTTTTCTGGTCTTTTTTTCACCGAGTCGCAAAAGCTGTGACATCACAACAATGTTAGCTCGTCAGTTGCAGCGATGGTCATGGAACTACATTCATTATGATGTTGTAGGAACAACACCAACAACACGGCAACATCGTGCTGCGATATTGTGCTGTGCTAAACATCTTCCTCAAGCAGTAACAGAGCAGAAACACTCTTATAGGAATGTTCAACAAGGAATTGCCAATAAAGGCACCAGATCATAAAACCTTCATATGGATGCTTTTGTCAGACAATGACAAATGACCGGTTTTGTTGCAGGTATGGGGGACTTGTTGGATTTTTCCCTTTTAACGAGCAAAAGTCAGATTCATTCATTCCTGCAAGACAGCCCTCGCTCCCATTTGAACTCGTCACCTTCCTCGTTTCTTTAACTGGACACCAGTTTCCTATAAAACCATCCGACGCTGTTACCGTTACGCACACCCTGCAGATGTGGCATGCAACGTCTGATTCAATATCTCTTGCGAGAAAACACGCCTTGGCTGTTGTTTACATTCACAGTTATACCTGCGTTATATTTTATGAAGACAGCCTTATTGCTTTTCTTCACTAGCGGCGGTGCAGGCAGCATGTGTGGGCCTTTACACCAAGAGCCATTCAGGCAGGGGGGGCCTGATGGATGCTGGGGGTGTTAATGATCTTCCCCACATTGTTTGTGACCGGGGCACAGCTGGGAGACTGAGAGGAGTGCTGAGGCTGTTCTGGGGTCTAGCCAAGCACAGGTGACCCAAGCATAGGTGACAGCTCCCGACTGCAGATGCAACACTCCAAGTTAGCCACTACGTCCAGGCACAGATCAGTGCAAGCGGCCTCATTTTTTTAAAAGGCCTCTTTTCAAAGACCTTACCATAAAATAGAATTGGACTTGTAATCATTTAAATTAGCCCCAGTGTATAGAATAACTGCAGCAAATATGAAAAAAAAAAACAGCTGGTCAGTTTTCAAAAATAAAATTAAGATTTTCTGGTATTTATTGACGTTATGTATACGCAAAGAGAGAGAGAAAAAAAAAAGTTGTGGCCCCTCTGCCAGGAAGTTCATGCAAAGGCATGGTGTGAGGTAAAAGGGGAAGAATTCTAATATGACATCTTGCACAGGCCTGCCTTCAAAATCCAGCGTGTGACCCTCTTGACCTCCAGGAGATCACCCATTGGCCCCTGTCAGTGCCAGCCACAATGATTTATGCAGCATCGAAATAATGTGACGTGTGACGCCTCTGAGTGTCAGGGTTGGGCAGTGCTGCTGATGGGTGAAACGGATACCCCCGCTTGGAAATTTCCCCACATCTCAGAAAGGCCATTAGTATTGTTTTGAACTCTTAGCCCAAACATGTTAAATGATACAGGCTTTAAGGGAGATGGGCAGCTACAGTGAAGGTAGTGACAGGACATCCTTTCCTCCGGATTGGCCTGGCTTGCATGTCCGTGCTAGCATAATCTTGACAGATGGTGAAAGGAACAATAGAGTTAGTGTTGAACGGGTACACCAATTTTGTCTGCCTGAGGCTGTTGTTGGCTTGCAGATATGTCAAATTCCCCGAAGCTTTCAGTTTTCATGACCAGTTCACCCTGAATCTTGGGGAAGATGCAGAAAATCATGGCAAAATGTTCTCTGTATGGCTAGAGAGCTGAGATTTAAATGAAAAGGTTTAAAACATAAGATGCGTTAACAAATTTACATTGTTAAGCAATATTATAAGCAAATGCACTGGTTATTTTGTAGCCTAATTTATTCATTTGTGGCCTAGTTATTTATTTATTTTGTCCATGCCACTTTGTGGAAAACTTTGCATGGTACTGGATATGTCACACGATCTTGAAAAAATGCTATCGTACCTCTAATGCTACCAGGAAATGTATAGTTAACTGAAACCAGTGTGCTAAAGTTGCATTAATCCAGTTTTTGGCCATAGAGGCAGACAAACAACAGCCTGAAAAGCACAAACTTTATTGCTTTATAAATGCATGAATTAACTGGTTTGCTCTAATATACCCTGAGAATGAACGAGCAAAGAAGTTGAACCTGAGTAGATTGTGGAGGACTTTATGGTCCTGTATTTACTCAACCATAGACCTTCCTTATTGCTATTCTGACCCAAACAGCTGATCTACGGTGTAATACAGTGTGCTGTATGCGTAGGACTATATAGGAAGTTCTACAGTTGAGAAAAAGGTACTTCAAAAGGAAAGTGCTGTCTGACGGCAAGGTCAAGCGGTGAAAATATAGAGTACGCTAAAACTGATTTTTTTAGGTGGTTAAAATGCATTTCGCTGTCGTCCCCGTCTATTTTTTACGCACCAAGACTGTTTCTGTCTCATTTAATGAAGGGTAATCTGAGCAGGCAGCTGTTTGAATAAATAAAACAAATATCCGGTTCTAAACGTGTTCAACGTATTAACTGTATTAATGAATCAATAACTACAAACACTGTTGACTTCTTCCTGCGGAGCGCACACGCTAACTCTTTTGGTTCAGTAAATCTCTGCTGTCAGTCAGCCTGGTGAAGGCAGTTTGTCCTCTCAGCTCTCCGGGAGCTGCAGCTGACAGGCGGCCGCTT
The DNA here is from genome assembly GCA_029490765.1 of Euthynnus affinis. Taxonomy (NCBI): domain Eukaryota; kingdom Metazoa; phylum Chordata; class Actinopteri; order Scombriformes; family Scombridae; genus Euthynnus; species Euthynnus affinis. The sequence continues at coordinate 3,894,123 of CM055853.1, read as the reverse complement.
CTGCGGTCAGAGACGCTGAACGCAGGTCGAGCGAGGAGCGGGGGAGGCCGCAGCGTGGATGAACTGTTGTGCTCACGTCAGACAAATCTTTTTTTTCCTGCTTATGATAATGTGTGAGAGGCACAGAAGTGACGCAGTGCTCCGGATTCTGCTAGGTTTCTCTTTTTGGAAGCTTCCGGAGGATCAAGAAGGGAGGGGTGTATTTATTTGGGGGGTTTAGTTCAAATATCAACAATCTCTCTCTCTCTACAATGACTGACTCTGCCTTTAATTAGTAAGAGCACACTACTACGCTAAAGTTCCAGTGTAGCAATACTGGCTGTGACTATAGGAAAAATGGGACTAAGAAGGACTAAGTGTGGCAGGCCTCAGTAGGGCCCTGCACCTTATTTTTGCCCCTGCTGCTACTGACGAAAATGGAAATGAAAATCAAAGTGAAGAGAGCAGAAAACAGTGAGCTGAGAGGAAATGCAAAGTTGATTGAGTTTATTTACTTGTAGGTTCCTCACTACAAGTGCCACCTTTCACGTTACATGTAGCCTTTTGACAAATTCTTATCACTAGTGGAGCTTTAGGGTCTTTGTGTCAAAACATCTACAGTACAGTTCCTGTTTACAGAAGACAATAAGTGCTATGGAACACACGCTTTCGAGGACCTCTCCAAACCATGCAAAATTAATGAATAGCCCAGCAGAGATAACAGCGCTACATTTTTAATGCACCTTGTCACCAGTGGGGCTACCACAGCATTCTCCAGAGACATCGATTAGCAGGAGATGGAGTGACAGATGACACCCCCAGGGAGCGGAGGGAAAAAAAAAAAAAGAGAGAGAGAGTGCTGTTGTGGCTGTTGTCCACTGAACACACTCATCGATATGTCATTAAACAATGACAGCACCTCAGGCTGTTTAATGAAGTGTTTGCAATGTGATTTGGTTCTTAATAGCAGAGGCATTAAGGAGTATCAGGTCCCGGCTATGGCTCCTGTATACTAAACAGCAACCCATGCCAAAGCCTTATAATGCACAATTACCAATACTGTCAGATTGGACAGGGAAGATGAAGCTGGGTAAAGCACTGAGTAGGCAAAGCAGAGTGCCACGCAGTCAGAAAAAGAAGAAACTCTGCATAACTGCTTCACCTTCAACTGCTATGATATTAATTATAGCCAGACGGCAGGTATTAGATGCTAACCTGTTGGAAAAAAAAAAGAATAAATAAGCAAAGCAGTCCTCTGGTATTATGCTGGTCACACACGCAGCGGGACTTGACTTTGGGCCAAAATTTCAAGGTCCACAAAAGAGCACCATGAACAATGGTATGTGCATTGTGGAATAGAGGATGTATCAAGATAATGTTTGTGTTCCGGGAGCCTGTAAGATTAGTTTTCTTGCGCAAAAGCCGAACACTACTCTGTGCACCAGGTGAAGTAATGGAAAAGCAAAACAAAAGAGTGGAATAAGGTGTTTCTTTGGAGATAAGGAACTGTTTAGCTGAAGCTGCATGTGTGGATTTCGGTGCTGATGAGTGATGTGTGTGTTTTTCCATGCCGCCTCATTAGTCTTTCTGCATGGGCCACAGCACTTGCATGGTCCAGGAGCACTGCATTAATTAAATGTAAGGAAAACCCACAATGGAAAATACTTAAGAGCCGAAGTGATAACAGGATAAGACCTTTATATTGCATTAGTACTGATTGAATGTTAAATAGCTGTCAGTTTTCAGCATACATAAAAACGGCTATAAAACTGATTGAACGCATCTCTGATTTATTAATATCCTTTGGGGGAAATGCCCCGTGTTATGAATCTAGTTATTTGTGTTGTTTTACAGTATGTTGCCTTTATTTCAAGAAGAGCGCATTGTTATTCAAGGCAACATCGTTTAAGATGAACAGGTCAATCCTGTAAATGCATCTAAATAACAAAACTAGCTGGATGGCAATTAACAGCATTTTAGCCTTGTTTAGTGAAAAAGAAGGTATCATAAGATTGCCATAACACAAACTCACCATGGTAAATGACTAATTATCTGAGAATGCAGCAATTTTTGCAAAACATGTCTAACTGGAACACAAGCAGTTACATAATAAGACAGCTTGTGAAGAAACAACCCAGATTAGTCACCGCTTTCTTTGGAGGTAAAACTGAAACATATTGCTGATCATCAATGATTGAACGGTTGGTTATGTTGATAATAATCCATCCTTTATCTTCTGTTCCAAGTGACTTTGGCTAACCCGAGGCCTGTTTACTTGCAACATGAGATCATTTATTCTCTCAAGAATTTTGACATATGAGACAAATCCTGACATTTGAAGGAAGGAAATGTATCTGCAATTTCAGATTGACAATCATTTGCGAAATGGGAGAGTTGCACCATTTGCAATTTACGTGTCAGCAGTGCTCTCACATTGTTTTGGTGAAACGTCAATCTGTCGGGTTGTCTGACTGCTTGGCCGATCCAAACCGTTTTTGGTCTGATGGCCTATGGATCTCAGGTAACAACAATGAGCTGCAACATCCCTGCTCTGCTCTCCATCCTTCTCTCCCTCTGTTTCCTTCTCAAATATCAGCACTCTGATGAAGGCATTAAGTATCCCCAAATTACAGAATACACACACAAAAAAAATTCTAACTATAAAACTATAATTTTCCTTGAACAACTACTGACATGATTGCCACAAAATGTGTTATATACATGGTTCCAGGCAGATCAATACTAATCATTTTTGGAAAACTAGTGTCACATCACTGTCAGGAAAAAGTATCCTCTCACACAACATTTGTCCAGTTGTTTGTCGACACAATAAATGTGTCAACAGATGACAAACCAGATTGCAATTCAAATTTATAGCGACTGTTCGTGGTCTCCAAAGGATGATTCCAAACATTTTTGGTGACCCCTTGGTCGTTCTCCTAGCACCACCATCAGGCCAAAATCTGAACTTGTGCACTAGAAAAGTCAAATACATTACCATGAAGTGCAGAACACATGCATGCTCCCATGGGTATGATCACCTTTCACCTTTCTAGTACCACTAATGCTATTTTTATCCCCCCCTTTTCTTTGGACAGAGCCAGGCTAGGGGTTCACTCCTGATTCCAGTCCTTATGCTAAGCTAAGCTAACCAGCTCCTGGCTACATATTAACCATACAGATAGAACGGTATCAATCATTTCATTTAACTCTTGACAAGAGGCAATTAATTACGTTTCCCAAAATGTCAAACCATGGATTAACAGTTCGGTATACATTATGCCTCCAATATTTTAAATTAGCAATGAGATTGACGTGTTCTTCTCGTTACAATGATGAAGATTATCTATAGTTTTACCACCATCATAGCTATCTTCATCACAATAAGAAAGAGTAACAGTGCCTATAAACAATGAAAAATATTACCATCAGGTATTATTAACCAGAGAAGAAGCCACCTGAGACCAGACACAGTTCTCTGTCTGGTCACCCTAAATAAAAACCTGTGAAACAGTTAACTGAAAAAAATAGTGTTTTGTACTGTTGCACAAACGCATTCCCAGAGCTCCTCATGATCTACCTTTCTCTTTGCACAGTCTTGCTGAACAATAATTTGCCAGAGATGATAAAATGCACATTCCTCACTCAGATAAAAACACTTGTCATATAATTGTAAATCATAAAAGACGAACGCATGCCCAGACTGGTTACGCAGTCTATAGAGCTTTGTCTACACACAAATAAAATCCAACTGATTATGACTTATATTGCCTATTAAAACATTTAACTGCAGCATAATATAGTGACACACATGATAGGATATATCCAACGTTTACTGCAACTCTTTAACAAGACAAGATGAATATCAGATGATGTTTGGCGTGTGTTCAACATGAACAGACCCTTTGTTGTAGACTTTTATTGTGTTTATATCAGCTCTGACAGTATGAAATCAAAAAAGATGGTGTACAGAGCTTCTACTCTGCTCTCTGGTTTAAAATAGCTCTGGTAACATATGGTATTCATGTTTAAAGAGAGAAAATGCTTATAACTCAACATCTATTGGACGGATTTCCATGAGACTTTGCACAGACATTCCATGGTCTCCAGAGGATGAATCCTACTGACTTTGGTGATATTGACATTGACATTTTTTTGGAATGAAATGTGTCGGCAGCTATTGGTTGCCATGACATTTTGACATTCATGCCCCCCCCCCCCACGCGATGAACGGTCGTAACTTTTGTGTTCTGTTACATTGCTAAAATGTTATCAGTGAAAACATCACATTGCTGATGCAATTTTTATGTTGACATACTATGAATTCTCATGTAAACTGGCAGAGTTTAAAAAAAGAACAAAACAAACAACAACAAAAAAAAGCTGATCACTATAAAGGGTGATAAAAAAAAACAAAAACAAAACACTGAGATGCAGATGACTCACATGGAACATCTGCAGCCCTGAGTTTCTTTTTTTAACGCTTTCACTAATTAATTCCTGTTTTTTTTTCATACACAGTTATTTTTTTTTTTTTTATAAAACTCAACACTCCTTGCACATATTACAAATAAAAGCCTACCAGCAATGGCACGTATTATGCTTTTTGAGCAGCTTATATATATATATATATATATTTAAACAATCCTCTGAGAATTTGTTATGAATTCCATGGTTGTAATGTTTGGTTAAAAGTTTTGCTAAGACAAAGTCAAATGTGACACAGTCAATAACTGTAAGCTGTATATTAGCTTTTATCAGCAGAGACTGTGAGGCTGTAGGCAGGCAGATTGTGAACACGCCACTTGGTGTATGATTAACTGGGGTTTTCTTTCTCAGCACTACATCAGGACACAGACGCAGTTCATCAATTTTCTGTAGGAAGAAGCTGTCAGCATAATTAACCACTTCCTTTTTCCTCCACAAATAAACAATCATTACTCATGTTTGCATCTGGATGTACATGTGGTGTTCTTCAGCCAAAAATAGAAATAAAGAAAAATAACATTTTAAGAAGTTGTACCGAAATCTAACTCGACTGGTTCACATGATATCAGAACTTTTTCAATCTATTTAGTCTGGATGGTGCCTGTGTGGAAAAAAAAACGTCCGTCTTGCTTCCACTCCAGCCACACAATAATTGTGGAACCGTCTCGTATTCTGCCAAGTTACACAAAAGCAAACACTAAGTAAGCAGATTCAGTCTGGGAAGACTGCATTCAATTTGTCCTGCGATAACTGGACATGTTATCATTTACAGTGCAAGCTCACATTTCTTTATAAATCTCCTGTCTCTATTAGCAAACACTGACAAGCTGTGCAACTCTCCAACAGAATCATGTGGTTTGTCCTCATTGTCATAAATTATAATAAACAGGCAGGTGTGAAGAATAAAACACCTGCTGGGGATTTTTAAACATGCGCACATAATGTATGCAGTGACCATACAGTGTAGATGTGCCAGCAGCAAACTCTGTGTGTATGATAGAGACATTAAATTACAAGCTGTCAGCCTGTTGCTTGCATGACATTGTCCAGCAACTGCAACACGTGTACCGTACAGCAGCGGCCCATATATTTAGTAAGACCCCTAATGTGTGGTTTTATCAGATTTCTCCAAAACCAACTCCAAACTCACATTTCCAAACCAACGGCAATCATCTGTATGATGTAATTATAGCAGCTGTTGTTTTAATGTAATATGGCATTTGGTAGATTAGGTACAGGAAATGACCAGCACCACAGAACAAATAGATGGATAAAGGGGGGGTTATTATGAATGTGTACTGTAACTACAACAAATGAAAAAAAAAAATATAGCAGAGGAAATATCAACTAATGTAAATTCTGAAGCCTCAGCAGCAGAGAAGCAGGCCTTTATTTGAAACAAACTTATTAGGGACGGGCTTTTATTCCTATATATCTCCCTGCTTCTGTAAAAGTAGTGTAGCCACTTAATGCAAACTAAAAACTTCCTGTTCACCTCTTATCTTGTGTATAATTTGTATCTCCACTCAACAGAGTCATGCTCACCACTGTGCTTTCTCACTCTTTTTTTAAATTTTTTTTTTTTACAGTAAGTCTCCCTGCCCATTATTGGTATGCACTTAATGTGAAAAATCTCCAGGAAGCGTTTTGTTTAACTGCATGACAACAGGTTAACATTGATTGTGAATGATGGAAATGTGGAAAAACTGGAATTAACAGGTTACTAGGTGGATGAAAACGAGTATACCATGACTGTTGTTGAACTGATGGAATCAGTGCTGTGGTAACGTACCTCATGCTGAATTCATCATATGAGAAGACATTGTTGTAGGCTACAGATAATTCCAGGTAGTATACAGATATCTCCTGTGAATGAAAAGGGATTGGTTCAGGTTTTTTTTTTTCAAGAATACTTTCTGCACGAGGAGAGAGTTACTGATCTCTGTAATTATCCCTACTAAAAAAGACCATAAGTTTGGAAGATGCCTACTGAATTAAGGTATGTAGCTGAAGCCTCATATTAGCTTTGGCTTGACTTTGGATATGCTTTTGCTCAGAACAAGAACTGTAGATTTTGTCCCCTGTCTTAGACATACTGAGAACAAATGTATACTTTAAATGTTTCCATACAGAACATATACTTTTTTTAACAGCCTAAACTGCATTCAGTAAAGTAGATCTGTTGTTGTTTTCCGGTACCACAAATTCCTCCTAAAAACCACATTTTTTCGTTTGTTCTAACAGGGTGCCCTTGCTACCAGTAAAACGTTTTGTAGCGAACTGTTTATTATAGCTAAATTAAAAGAGGCTTGCGCTAAGACATGGAGGAGTTGCACGACTTAAATTGCTTTGCTTTGAGCGTTCCGAGCTATTCAGCCTCTCTTTGAGTTAGATGTGACCAAATGCTCATCAACCACCACATTCATACCCTTCATGTCCTTTGACAAATAGCACTGATCACATTGCGAAAGGTCTCATTTGGCAATCTGGTGCATCTGGATGATTGATTATAATGATAGCTAAATTGCAAAGCATAAGTTGCTCCCTTCCATTGCAATCCTCCATATGCAATGAATGAGATGTGATGTAACCTTTTGTGCCGAATATAACTTCTTTAGAGGTTGCCCACGGGAAAATGAAACACTTTCAGAGATGTGCTTCCAACTCGTGAGCCTTTCAAATAAAGAGAATGGAAGTGAATACAGTGTGGAAGATAGAAACAGCATTTGGTGGATGCATCTCAGCTGTTTTTTTTTTTCTTTCTCTTCTCTTTTTCCATTAACAACTCCTAAGAAAAGAGCAGAAGTTTTGGAGATTCAGTCCAGGTCACTGGCTTTGCGTGCATTGTCTTCAGCATAACACTCCCTGATTGTTCAACTACTGGGCTGTTTTCTCAGCCTGACCGCTAACGCTTGCCTTCATTTTTTATAAGACTAATGGACTCCTACACTGGCTCTTCCTTGTCGATATTACCTTCCGTGCTTTCTGCCTTATTTATAGACATGTGTTGCCTCCGGTAATGTCCATTGTCTTTTCGGGGGAGAAGCACGCAAACAGCATAACGTGAATGTCAGCTGCTGGCCAATTACCCCCTTTTTTCTCCAACCACTGATTCAGCTTTTCCATCCCCTGGTCATAGCCGCATGGCTCTTGGCTTTTCCTGACAAAACACCCACAAGTGACCCAAAAGTCACGGGCCTAGCTTTCCATCATGGTTGACCATATGAAAACACATTTAAGACTTGTAAACTGACCTCAGTGGGGTTTTTAGAACACATGGAGGCTAGATTGGGTGTTGTATTTTTATCCATATATCACTGCTGCTGTTGGTTCAGTGGTTTCACAGTTGTTTTTTTGCACGGTTTTAGAAAGAACATGTATTTCGTCTATTTCAATCCAATTAATCTTTTGCAGAGAATGTTCCTCGCTTTGTTTACTTCCAGTTTTGATTCTTTTTTTTTCTTTACTGTTTTGTTGACTTCAGAGGTATTTCTATGCACCAGCCAAGAAGCCTCACTTCCTCTTTTAAGTATTTTATGAAAGGCCTTGCCTATTTTCCACAACAAGCCCAACAGAAATGTTAATGCCGTTTTCTTTTCATTCTTCCTCCCTCGCCTTCTGTCAGCCTTCTACTTCTTCTCTCACTTTTAAACACATCCTCGAAGATTTCCTTGGACATTATGTCTTTTTTTTTTTTTTTTTTTTTTGCTTGCTGCCATCTTTCTCATGGACTGTTTTGATATGTGTTCCTCTCTTCTCCTCCCAGAACCTGTGAGGGCACAGACTGTCTGCAGCCTTCTGGGGCCCAGCCTTGGGCTTTCTTTATCCTGGCTCCATACCTGCTTCTTCTCCTCCTCATCAAGGATTCTATCCGCATCCAGGCCTGCCCTTGCCCTCCCTCGTTCCTTTAACCCTTCTAGCTCAGGTTCAGCGGCTATAAAGGAGGCGCACTTCAACGGGGCCCGCTATCGATCCGTATCACACAGGACACACCGCTCTCTTTGCTCAGCAGCAAGGGCTTTTTAAACTGTTTGTGTTCGGCAGCAAGGTCGTCAAAGCAGACTTGTCAAGGAGGGAGCCATGATACCTTGACTGGTGTGTGTAATTGTTGTATGCAGCTGTGTAGAACAGTATGTCTGCACATTGTCCTGAGTGCCTGCATGGCTATTTTAATGTATGTGCGTGAAGACGAGAAAAGATGGAGCCATCATCAGCGATGTTATACACCTTGTCTCCTATCATGATATAAATGTATACATGCTTCAAGAACCAATTGGCCACCACCATGACTGGTTGTTGGAACCAATTCTGAAGGCCTTAAACATGAGACACAAACATACATTAAAGTACATTGTGCTGATGTTTTCAGTGGATGACTTTTATTTGTAATGGGGTTTTTTTTTATGCTGCAGTACCTTAGATTTCTATCACTTGCCAACACATACATAAGCACTGTGGTGGCCGCCAGGCATTATCGTCACTATCTTGTATTATGTCCATCTGATCGTCTTGTACTGGAGATGCTTCTCCACCCAGCTTGTAACTTTTGTCAGTGTCATCATTGTCAGACAGTTTTTTTATGTTGAACATTTTTTAAATTGCGTCTCGGTGTGCATGGCAGCTGCATATTTGTAGTTGTGTGTGCCCAATTAGCCTTGAAGCTTACCAGAGTATTTATATTTCCTGGGATGAGGTTCCACCATAAGTCAGGGATCAAAAGTCTCTATACACAGTAAATATGATTGACTGCAGTCTTGCTCTGCAAAATGTGCACTGATACATATAATATGTGTAGATATTTTTAGGTAGGTAAACCCGCCTGCACTGACGTGAGTATACATTGCATTCCCCCCTTATTTCCTGTTGCCTCTCTACTGTCAACTATCTATTAAAAAATGTTGCTTCAGGTTGTTGTTGCGCAATTCATATGTAACACATGGGATTTACTTTACTGTTAGGGCATAGGAGGTTTTGCTCTAACAAACATGGTTGGTTTATGTTTCGCAGTGGGAAGCTGTTGAGGGATCATGCCACTGCACTGGTGAATCATACTGGTTTGTTGTGGCACCTGAGAGGGCACCATCAACCTCCTCACCACCATGTTTTCATAGTGAAGCCCCCTTGCTGTACCATCTGTATCACATGATCGCCCATGCACTCTCCAGGCCATCAGTGGGAGCTATGACGTGTTCATGTAATATTGGAGTTATCATAATTACCAATATCTGCCTTGTAAAAACTGTTCATGTTAACATTCATTCAAAAGTCATAATTAAACTATGAAATTCAGATATATCCAACTTGGCTGGCAATAAGAAAATATCATCAGCTGCATCAATTAATCCAACATTTAATGGCAGCCTGTTTCTCACAAGAAAAACAACAGTATAGGTTGTAAATTCAGTCAGCAAAAAATGTACAGATTACATCTAGCGGCTGTAATAATTATGACCCGGAGAAGTGATGGAGTTCAGATGATGTATAAGGTGACAAATATCCATATTAGGAGGTGGAGGATTGTGTGGATGATAGATAGATGGCAAAAAAAAGTGGATTTCAGCTGCAGGAGACTGCTGTTTGCTTCCCATTTCCAATCATGAGTGTTTTTTAAAAACTATGATTGCCTTGTTTTCTGTTACCATGACAACAAAGGTTGACTAACTTGAAGGAAGTAGAAACTTGAACCCAAACTGCATTTAAAGTGTTCATCTTAATCCAAACTCATGATCTTTCCCTAACCCTAAGCGAGGGTTTTTTTGTGCCTAAACCTAACCAACCCTTAACCCACAGTGTTGTCACGCCATAAAATAATTCTTCTCTAAAAATAACCACTTTCTGTTGTCTTTGCTACAAGTGTGCACAAAGAAAGATAAACTAACCGTGTGTTTTACTTCCTCATTTGCCTTAACTCCACTGAACAAGTCCATTCAATTCCAAAAATCCATGACGGGAAGTTTTCTGCCGTAAGTTAAATTTGCATTTCATGCTTAAGTCAAATTCTCTCCATTGTCACATAATCCTCTCACAGTGGAGCAGTGTAATCTTCACATTGTGTCCACTAAACATAATCTGTTCCTCAGAGTTTGTCTCATTTGAACACAATTTGTGAGACTGCTGTTTTACCAGGCGATGATTGTGATCACCTCAAGAGTGCCATGAACTCTGGTTCACCTTATAATGTTTTGTCAGTGCAACGCTAAGTGCTATAGAAAGACATTGGTAATTTAGAACACAGTGAAAATTATCATTTATAGCAGCTGTTGCAAAAGATTTGTTTGCTTTGTATACAAAGAGATGAATTACCTAAAGGCAACTTTAAAACACAGTAATCATTGCCAAACTCATGTTAACTGAATGTCTCGGATCCTTTTGTTCAGATTTCTCCCTGTAGTTAAGACAAATAACCTGTATGACACCTATAAACCTCACACATTACAGCGCCTGCAGCTTTTGAGGACATACCAATGTTGCACTTCCTGTAACATGTGGTAAATCACATCTTCTCTTGAGTCGGGGTAAAGTAATGACAGGGTTCCACCCAAGGTGAAGGACATACTAATTCACTCTGGCACGGCATTGTTTTGATGTAGAGATAGCTGCAGTCAGAGGTGAGTGATGGAGCTGTCCGGCGGGAATGAGAGGAGGCCGGGCCCTCTGTCACAGCAGGACAGACAGATGGGGCATCATGGGAAACATGCCTGAGATCATAAAGGACTCTACAGGACATAATGAGAGACTTCGGGGTGGGGGGAAAAAAACTCCCAGGAAGGCATCATTTAACGGCTGTTAAAAAACAACTCCTGGTGAGTGAGTGATTTCCACTTTACCCGTGATCTCTCTATCTGCCGCCCCTGTTGCACCATCCCTGACAGACGTGCACTCGCAAAAAGACCTTCTGTCTGCCGGTAAGCAGAGCAGTCTCCTTTTTGTCTTTGATTTGGGTAAATGACATCTTTTACGAGGTTGCATCACAGACGGATGGTCCACCACTGCACATCCATCAGCGCCAGAGCAAAGGGGGGATTGAGTTTCCAGACTCTCCCAGCGTGTCTTGCTCTCTGTCTGTAACACCCCTTTATGAGTCACCTTGTCAAAGCCTCTGAAGCCAGACAACCTTATTTTACTGTATGGACATGTCTTTGTTTCCATAGTCACTGGAGAGGAAGATTTTTCAAGGTCTAAGGTGAAAAAAAGATAACACCTTTGAAGGGAAAAGGTGCACATCTCCGGCATTCTAGGTCAGCAGGAAAGAAGAAAAGGGAAATCAAGAGTGTATATTGTCCGCACGAAGAATCCGAGGCGTAGAATGTGGCTTGCATGGCCTCTTATCTTGAATACACTTTTGCCTTTTTTTATACAGACATCCAGCATTTATCAAGATTAATTCCCACTCTGTGCTGAGTCCCGCGGAGAAGCTTAACTTCTCCCAATTCTGATTTCTCTAAATGATAGACCTTTTCAAAGCCCGGCTGAAGAATTCAGTGGCACGCTGGATTTCAGCGACGGGGACTTGCTGTCACATATTGATGCGATCATTATCAAATTAAGCACATCTCTTGTGATATAGATTCATACCACCCTAACAGGAGCAGCAGCCACAGGGCAGTGCTCACCCCCCTCTGAACCCCTATCACTCTCGCTTCCATCTGCCTTTCGCATTACTGCCGCTCACGCTGAAGACTGGAAAGGTCATCCATGAAATGCTCGGTGTGGGATTATTCAGCTCGCTGTTCCCTGTCATCTGAAATTGGAATTTACATTACTCACTCACCGGCCTTCAGTGCAACAGGCAGAAAATATGGTGCTATGTTGTAAATATGGCACTCGAAAACACACCGTTTTAACCGTTCAAATCCAGCTATAAACACCTTTTTGTGTTTAATACATGAATTAAGTGTCTTTGGACTTATCAGTAAGCTACCTCACCCTACACCTTGTCTGCACTGGCCCTGGAGCAAAACCTGCTAAACAGTATCAACTTCAGGCTTCAGTTAGTGTCTCCACCGGTGTCCATTCCGGAGTACTTTTGTGAACTCAGCTGTGTTTTGACAGCGCTCACAGTCCATTACACGATCAGTCGAGATAGACTAGAAGCCTTAAAAGATGCCTCAGGTCACAGTTACTCATGTACAGCATGAGTGGAGACATTATATGGCATATTGATTCAATCTGAAGTGCATCAGGCATCCCGGTGGCATGAGGGTTTATTGTAATGTTCCTGGTTTGAATCTGACCGGGAGCTTTGTTGCTTGTCATCCTACTTTCCCTCCTTGAATTTTCCATCTGCTCTCTAAGGAAGCTGTTAGCGCAAGTTCAAGCAGGACAGGCTCCACCTCTCAGGTCAAACCTGTCTCCTAGATATAATGTATGTATACACATTAGGCTGTGGTGGCAAACATTATCGCTGCCTTGATTATGTTCACAGGCGATGTTTTTTTCGAATGAATGAATTGCTGCATTTGTTCATAGAGAGGTGGTTGAAGTGGATGGTGGATGTACAAAGTTCTGGGCATCACATCTGTGTTTAGCTTTAGACAACAAAGCACTTTGGTTAAGATGAGTGAAAGATCTCAGTGTTTTGCAGACTTTTTCTGTATTAAACCAAGTCAAGTCTTTGATCTAACCCTAACTTTGACCATAACCATAACCAGGTGCTGCCTAAAAATAACCGTAAAAATGTTTCATAATGCTGTAGTTACTAACAGTGGATGCTGTGTTGCAAGATTGGATATTCTGCTGAAAAAGAGTTAGAGTTAGCTGATTTGTGTCATGTGGCATTTTACTGATGCATTCAGTACCATCATCTTACCAGTTATGATAATCAACAACATTTCCTCATTATCATCCGGCCAGTATTATCTTTCCTTCAAAACATTAGGCTTTTGAAAATTAGTTGTACATAAATCTAATTTCTATTATCCAATCATTTTACCCAGGTTTGTTTGAAGGTGAGGCCTATCATGCAATGATCATCTTTTTATTTAATATATCTATTTATTTTTAATATATTTAAAGCAACTCATCTGCACCATTTCCCTGCTGTCACTGCAGCTGATGCTGCTTTCCAGCTTCACTCCTCCACTGCCCCTTTGCCACCAGCGTCAAGGACTCTACGGACCCTTAAGGGGATCTCTGTTCAGTTGTCATATGCCGAAATCCATCTTATCGACAGGTCAGAAACAAAGTCTAATCAAATAACACTTCTGCTTTCTTATTCGCTTATGTTGTCTTTCCTGATTGGACTGCATGCTGTCCAATAAAAACAATGAACACCCTGCCAAAGAGCTGAAATGCATCTGTTGCATGTGAAAGACGACTAAAAAAAGACAAGCATCTGGCAGAGACATACGATGGAAGTATGAAGGAGCATGTAATACCACAAGGTGCTGTCATATTTATTATTCTTGCATTTATTATTAAGAGTCTAACCACTGGACTGTTCATTCATGACAAACCATCCATGTATTGATGTCATTGATGCTGCTGTGTACTGTGTGTGCATATGTGTGTGTGCAAATTTTTCATTCAAGTTCAAACATCTTCAACTTTCAGATATATGTAGGTGTGTGTCTACTGACTATGTGTAGAGTAATGCCCCCTCTCAAATTTCCATCAAATTCAGTCGTAACATAATGTAAGAATAAATCTTATTTCTTGTTCACAGTGACATCTGAAACAAATGAGCACCTCACAGGTCAATAAAAAAAGATGCATCATCCCTCCAGACTTCATTAGAATCACTTCAGTGATGTGACAGTTATTGCTTTTGAGAGATTGCAATTAAATTAACCTTTAATTGTAATGAACCCGATAGGCCAATCATTGTCATTCTAAAGGGTGTGTTAGTGTGTTTGCATCAGGACATGCAATGCATAGTAATTTCAAATGTTTTCTTGTACATGTTGCAGTGGAGGAATGTATCCGTGTCTGTCAAATGCTCCAGTTAAACACTTTGATTTTTTTTTTTTCTATTTATTCCCGACGACAAAAGCAATCTCAACACCCAACCAGCGGTGTTGATGTCACATTTGACAAACTGACAGATACAGCTTGATCCCCATCCATGCCATTTTGCGAGGGTTACAAGGGTCAGAGCTTTAAGACCCTGTCAGTATTTCTGTTACTCTAGAAAGGAAAGTGCCAGAGAAAGAGATAAGAGAAGTGCGAGCAAAGAAGTGAGGTAAGGATGTTATTTTTTTTTTTTTTTTTTTTTTACATCTAGATAAGCGCATATTGGATTGAGCAGAGGAGGAAGGTATGGGAGACATGATATGATTCAGAGGGGAGAGGACGATAAAAACCACTGGAGCAGTTTAGGGATTCTGGGCCTCGCTCAGGTGCACACTGGGAAGTTGTTGTGCTGACAGCAATGATCAGGAACTGTTATGACATCTCATCTTGGTGATCACAGTGAACTCAGTAGCGCAGAGTTGTCGTTGCATTTTCTCCGCAGAGGATCTAGCAACTCCAAATCCCAAAATCCTGCAACGTTGCCACTAGTACCACTGCTCATCTGTGAAAGTGTGTGTGGAAACTCACCACAGCTACAGTGCACGGGGAAGGAAACAGTTTCTTAAGGAACACCTGTTACCACAATTTCGAGGCGCATAGCGTACACAGGTCTCTACAGTGAAATCATTTTTGAACCGATAAAATAAACGAACATTCATTAATTAATCAGATTTTGTATATGAGGGGGAAAAAACCCTTTAATTTCCAACTGTTCTTGGCTGAAACACCAGGCTGAAAAGCGACGTTTTACTGCCCTCTGTGGTTAAAAGTTTTAAGATCGTTTTTATCCTGACCAGAAGTAGGAATGTCTGTTCAGCAGATACTGATCTGATACTTTTGTTAACACAGCAACAGAAAGATATGACATGTTTTATATGTATCTGTCACTTTGAAATATCAGCTGTAGCCTTCTGGCTATGGCACATTTTTCACAAGCTGCATCACTTTGTGAAAAATGTTGAACTGGAGAATATGATTTGACTTGATGCGATCAGCTCCAGAGATGTATCGCAGATCTCACGGTGGTGTTGCAGAGGGGAGGTTCTTTCTTCACAATTGATCTTTGGTCGAGTACAGACATAAACACACGCCGACGAGTTTAATTTTCTCGCAAATTTCCACTGTCATGTGCAGTAAAAAATGCTGTGCACTGTAGGCTGTCGTAAAGAAGAGCATCTTTGCAATTCCAGCAGGCTGAGTAAAGAAGGGATCAATATTTGATCAGATTTATTTTAGCCAGTACCCATCCTTTAAAATATACCAGGATTGGCCCTGATACTGGTCCTTATGATCAGCCTGGGACATCTCTAGTCAGAAGTGTGCTTTTTTTGCTCCTGTAACCACACCCAATAGTGATATCATTGGGTCCTAGAGTACACCTGTACTGCTGTCACTGCAGCATGGTGAGAAGCTAAACCACTAGAGGTCAGCAAAATCAAGATTTACAGGGAGTGTTAAGTTACTCTTTAAAGCTGCACTAATAGATATGTGTGCCTTTCATTAAATGACATACTGAATAGTAAACAGTTTTGACACAGCCCATGACTTTCCTGTAAGTTATGCTTCACCTTTCAGCACAAGAAAACAGAAGCTTTGAAGAGCTATTGTGAACAATTAGCACTAGCATGTTTAGGCTTGCTAGTATGTTAGCTCCGCAGCTACAGCAGTTCCCCAACTAGTGCTGCAAGTGCATCAGCAAGCTTCAAGTATCACATATTTTGTGAAGCTGTGGATTCATTCTCCTGTACCACCACAGGCCTGAACCTGAGCAGAATATCTGAAAACAGCTATATGGTTGTGCAGGGTCTTTAAGGTTTATGAAGCTAACAATGGTACTATATATATATGATCCACTACTCTCTCTAGTAAGGACACAAGCCACCCCACCCTCTTCCCTATCAGACCGTATCGAAAGACTTAGATTATACACCCTGAATTAGAATAATTACAAAATGAATGCTTTTGAATTAAACTTGAATTGTCTTTTTTTCCCCATTGTAACATCACGCTAGGGCCTAGTTGAGAGTGGCTCATTCTAATGGTGTCATTTTAAGACATCAAAAAGTTGATGAAACAGTATTACTAGGTTTGTGCTTTAAAACTATTAAATAACATGTCTGACACCAAAATCCATCCCAAGACTTGGCTATTTTTTCAATCCCCACTCTCGAACCGTAAAAGCATTCTTGTGCACTAAAACTTTGAAAATATTTATCATTGAACACAGTCAAGCAGAAAGACGGAAAGGGACTTCCCATCTGAAATCCACGCAGGATCTCGTGCCAGAGTGATTACAGTCAAAGTGGGCACTCTTCCTCCAAGTGCAATGCATTAGCTCCCCGATAAATAATTCATAAATATGCAACCCACTCGCCCCTGCGATTACAGTACAATGAAGAAAAAAAAGTAAAAGTAGAGATAGAGAAGCACACCTCTCTAGCTTTTCCCTCTGTGTTTTTTTTGCCAAATGGAGTAAGATGGACATGTTTAGCTCTCTGTCTTGACAGGTGGGATACAGGGCTGAACTAAGGCCTGTAAATGTACAAGGGAAGGCTGTACTGCAGGGATTTCTGCGATGATGGAGTAAGTGGCTTCTCCTGGCGGTAAAGCATACGGATCAGCTGTCCCTTAGACAATACTCCCAGCTCTTGAGCAGAAAAGTTTTTTTTTTTTTCTTCCACCCTCCCACCACCCTCCTCTCCAGATAGAAAGTGATAAAAATAGCTCAATTCATTCTAACAGGAGGGTTTTTTTCCCCCCCCTCTAACAACAAGGCCATTTTCTGGGATAATACATTTCCTCTATGAATTATTCTGGAGTATCTAAATGGACATAAATTACCTTCAGCAAAGCACATTTTTGTTTTAAACTTTGAATCACTTTGAATTCACTTTTCTACACGCTGTACGGCTACAAATTTAATACGGCGACTCTCTCTGCGAGGCTGATGTTCTCTTCTTCTCTGCCTCAATATTCAGTATTTCACTGCACACAATGACAGAATATTTGTTATAACAGCAAGCACTTTTACAAGCAATCCATCTTCATGATAATATCACACAAAGTAAATGATCTGGAAAATCATGATGTTTTTTAGGGAACAAAGGACAGGACTGATACTGTTTATTCTTTCATCTCTTGTGCATTTTACTTGAGGTATGTATCTAATAATGTAATAATGTATTGTATTGCAGCTTCTAGGGGCCACTCAGGTTTTTTTTTTTATTGTACTTTGACACTTAACTTTTGTATCGTATTGTATTGTATTCAGGTATGGACCAAAACACCTGCACCAAGACCCTTTAAATGAAGTCTTTGTGCGGTTCTGAAGCAGTTCATTAGTGGCGAGAATGTGATCCAATCTCAATTTGACCCAAGTAAAAGGCATCTTCTGCAATCTCGAGCTAATTGGCTTCCATAGCCAGGTGCACTTTGCATGCTGGGATGTGGATGAAGAAAATAAACAGTTGCTTGCGGCTAGCCATGGAATGAATCAAGGTCCACGCATCCAAAAGCTAAACTACAATTAAAATGATCTCTTGGTCTGTGTATGTGCTTTGTATAGTTACACAATGCTTTCTGATACGTTTGGTAACCGTGATAATGAGTATGTTTGTCTGACACATTGGAAGGTGAAGAGTAAAAACAATATATTAAAAACATATGCACACAGTTACTATCCCCTCCATAATATTCAGTTTAGACAACACTTTTCCATATATGAGGTCTCATCTACTACTGCTCATAATCAGGTATTTCTTTGAAGACTTTTTTATCACATTGGAATTTGACTTCACACCGCAGGTCTATGCAACACTGACAATGCTGGATGACATCACAAAAACCATCCAATGAATGAGTTACCTGTCAGTCTCTTTGTTTTCTTTGTAATATTTGGACCAGAACTAAAAAGGCAACAATGTTTTTTCCCCCCTTGATCCAGACTAAATGAGACAAGCCACAGGTATTAAAGTGACCTCTGACATGTAGGTGATGTACAGACCAGATTTAGTAAAAGGCCGCCATTTAATTTCTTTCAGTTAAGCCATATTTGTACAGCTGGGGTCCACATGCAAAGAGACTTGTCAACAAAATGCACTGTTACCAAAAAAAAGTTGAAGTGTACATTCCCAATTGTAAAGATTTAGTAGAAAATGTGTTGCTCTGATAACTTGCCAAAGTTAAAAAGCCCCTGATTAAAGCTTTGGCATCTGATAAGACTACAAACCCATTGATGTATTCATTTCAACTGGAATTCCAGGATAATGGTTCATCATCCATCAGTACCTGAATAAACACACCCACTCTTTTTAGTCTTTAGTGTGGCCATAATCTTGTTGTAAGGTTGTTGTAAGAAGAATATTGGTTTTATATCTTCTTGTTTTCTTGTTAGAGGTTTGCATTTCAGTTTGATCAGTTTCTTCAAGACATGATCTTTTTTTTTTGTGTATGTCAAACAGCCACAGATTGATGAGAAAAGAGTGATGCCTTGCGACTGTTCACAGTCACCATTATTATAGAGGATATTATAAATCATCCCTTCCTTAAATTGAGTAATACATTTCAGGACAGAGGTGATATGAGCCTGCTTGGAGGCCACAAGGTTTAAAGCAGAGGCCACTGGATTGGTTTCACGAGTTTGCTCGTTATGTGTCTGCCTCATGTAAACCGCTCCACTGAACACAGCTCTCAGTACTCTTTCCTCTCCCATCATTCTCATAATAAAGGCCCTCACTGCGCTATCAGAGGCCACCAGATCTTTATTGAGCTTTTATTGAACTGCCTAACATAGGGAGCTGCATTTGGGCAGAGCTGTTGCTATGTCGCCCCAAGGAAAAACCAGCACGTCCTTGCTTCCCAGCGCCAAGGCTGACCTTGATACAACTGGGTTAAGGTGAAGAATGAAGACATGCAGGATCTTCCTCGCTGTCCAAGCACTGAGGTTGTGGCTGAATGATTTGATTTTACTTTCATGGTCATTGTCCACCAATGTGTGAAACCTGGCTGCAGCTGCAGAGTCTTCAAGGCAACACAAGCCTCAGACCTCTCATCAAGGCTGCAGTATGCTTTCTGTCAAACCCTGAGGCCTTTTCCTAATGCTTGTCTGGAAATTCTATTAAAACAAGAGGAACTCCTGATTGCTCACTATTGCAGAGAGAGCTATCTGATGAAACACTTGTGGAATGGACTGTTTCTGTATTTTCCTCCTCTCCCAGGTGCACCAGGCACAAATAATCACCACTTTAAAGAGTGACTGAACACAGCCTGAACAGCCAGCTACAGACTTTATTGGTCTGGTATGACCAGTAGTTTATGATGGCTAGCGTTGGTTAATGTTACATAGATAGTGTAACTAACATCACTGAATCAGTTTGCTGATTTGACTCTACTTGTGCTACTGTTACAAAATGTCACAACATGGCACACATCAATATTTCAAGTTTCATGTTTTTCTTTTTCTCCTCACCAGAAGTTTGTTTCCTCATTGTGGTCCCATTTCACTCACTCTCAGTCAAGCTGTTGACTGACTTCATGTCCCGCAAGAATCTTGGTACCACTAGGCTGTATTGTTGTAGTGCAATCGTCACTTGTGGCTACAGTGTCTGCTGTTCGGCGTAAGTTACGTATTCTCAGTTTTGACAAACACAGACGTGTTAGATTCCTTCTGCATGGCACTTTCAGGAACATTTGTACACCAAGTTCACAGACACAATATGTATTCTTATATTTTACACTATCTTGCAAGAAACTTGCCATTGCAGGGAGGATCAACCCAGATTTGATGGGACAGGCAGGGGGACTGAAGCCGAATTGACAGCAGAGACCCCCCTTTTTTAACTCTTGCAAAGAAAGATGTATTGATTGGCAGCGCTGCACATGATAGTACATTTGGAGAAGATTTCCTATCACAGCGCAGATGGGGGGGGGGGGGGGAAGATAATCCTAACAGCAGCCTCACAAGCTGTGCTGAACACATCCTTCTTAAACCTGCAGGAGCTGCCCCCTTTAGTTCCAGTGGCAGCTTTGGGAGAATGGTAAAGTGCACCGCAATGTGACAGCCACTCACAATCGGACACGCTTAGGGACAGTTGCAATGCTGGCGACAAGGTTATCAACATCTTGTGCAGATTGCCGCTGGCACTCTGCCTCCCTAAAAGGCCGCCGCGCTGACCTTGCGCTGACCACAATCCGAGGGGGTTTTTAGGCGATCAGAAAGGAGGAAACAGGCTAATGGGCGCTGCACAGTGGCGAGATGTCTCCCTGTCACACTTCATCTAGACTGATGCATCAGGATTGTTTCACCGCTCAGACCGGGCAATTACTGTCCAATTCCAATCTACTCCTCAGCCCCACTGTAATGAAAAAATAATTAAGAGGCTGAAAATGAGTTTTCTCATGAAATGGTTTCAGTGGTTGAACACAATCGTACTTGGCAGATGGCTACGCGGGTGTGTTTTAATACAGCAAAGATAGTTAATCATGCACAAGGTGCATTTGGCAACAAACTTAATGCCGTTCCTGTCAGCAAGAGAGATAGCAAACAGTAGATATATTGTTATCCTCAATGTTCAGTCAGCAAACATCCATCTGTAATGCTGCGGTTTAAAAAAAGGCTAAGTCACGGTGCTGTCAAGTTGATGTTATTTATACAGAAAATTTTTAACAAGCAAGGGTGTCATTAAGTGCTTTAGAAAAAAAAAAAGGGACACAAACAGAGACAGGAGAGTCAATGCAAGAATCTTAACAAGTACAGCACAAGGTTTAGGAAACAGACCCTGAATTTTGATTCTTTTTATTGTTTTCATTTTCATTTAGTCAGTTTCCATTTGCTTGATAGACCAGGTTAGGGTCAGAGAGGGTCGAGTTACATCAATTATCAGTGCAACACCATTAACACCTTTGAGGAGAGACTGCCTGAAAGTGTGCATCGTCACCGACACTGACATTGGCTTTGTCAAAAAAAAAAAAAGAAAAAAACCCAGCTTTTCTGCGAAGACCACAATTGTGTTGGCAAAGCAGGTATTCAGCTGCAAAGGTTCCTAGTTGAAGCTGGCTGAACTTTTGACACAATGCACTATGTTGGAAAATCAAGTAGAACAGCTTGTGCACTGTAAAAGTTTTACTGTTTACATTGCAAGTGTTGAGATAGGAGAAAATATCACTGGTGTATTAGGAATGTACAGTCTCATTGTAGCCTCATTGGAGTATAGAACTGTTGCGCTATAATCTGGCATCTTCTCGTATACCTCATGTTCTCATCAGTACCCGAAGCAAAAGGCCCACACTAACACAGCCTCTTGTGTTTTCAGTGCTCTTTTTGATCTGAACATGGCCTTAACATATAGCTCAGAGACACTTTGCTGGGCAATAAGAATAGAAAAAGAAATGACCATCTACATCCTAGCAAGGTCATCAGTGGAAGAGAACAGCGATAAGGACCACAGTCCATGTGGAAAGTGGGAGTAAAAAGGAATACTGACAAGAGAAATCCTGAAGGAGCAGAATGTACAAAGCTTCCATTAGCTAGTTACAGATTGATTAATGAAGTTGCAGGTTAAAGTTTGTTTTTTTGATTTTGATTTATGGTTATAATTACATTTGGGCTTGTCTATGGGTTTACGTCAAGCACAAAGCGATGATATCCAGAAGAATTTGACAAAATTATTTACTTCCTTTTTCCCTCATCATCCTTAAAAAAAAAGTTTGGTTTTCTGTTCCTTTTTTGGAGAATAAATTTGATTTTTCATATTTACAATAGTATATGATAGCAATAATGAAACTAATATCCCTGAAAAGTTGAACATATTCTGTAGATTTCTATGATGTTTCATGAAATATGAAAATGCAGTATGAATATTATGAGCGCCACTATATTTCTTGTATTGGACAGTATTCAGCTGTACAGGTGGTCACATATTAGGTCCATCTCACGAACATGCCACAGTAATTTTGAGAGATTGACAGCTAATCTTGGTGTGTTAATCGGGTTATGTACACTCAATTTCAACCTTTATATGACTAACATAACCTTGTTAAGATGTTTACATAGCACTTGCAATAACGGCTGTATTGGCTTAATGCAGATTTAATTAAATTATCAACCTCAGTGTAAATACAGTGTTTGTTGCAGTCCACTCTGCAGGTTGCAGGTACACCTCTGGCCAAATCTGTGATGTCAAATATGCAGGAAGGGTTCAACCTACTGAAAGAAGTGCAGCACTGATTTTCTGCCCCATGTGATTGGATGTTAAATTACTTTTTTTTAAGCTGGGTTAGTCATGCATAGTGTCTGAAAGATCTTCTGCTCAACCAAGAGTAGAATTCCATTGGAAGCACAAAATCTTTGCAGTTCTTTATGAAAACTGTCATGTTTGAAGACGTTACATATCGGCATGAAGTATCAGCTGACAGGATCTTTAAAAGATAAATCAGTGAAAGTATCATTCGTCAAACCTTACTCTGGAATACAGTATTTACAGCATATGTGGTATTCCGTTTCATATTCTCCTGAGTGTTTTAAAATAACCACAGTTCCTCTTCACACCATTTGTTAGAATTGGATTTTACTCTAGTGGCCCTGGATTGTAGAAAAAGCAGTTGTTTTTTTTAAGCAAGGAAGTTCATTCTTGTCCTTGGAAATAGTAGTTACAAAATAATCTTTACTCAAGGTCCATTTCCTCATGTTTTAGGGAGCTTTGAACTACATCTTAAAAACCTTCATCAGTAAATGGAGCTGTTGGCTCAGTTGTCATCACATATGTGGAGTGCAGCATTCATGCTGTTTTTGTCAGGTGTCCTTCCCATTGCACCAATGTGGAGTTCCCCACAGCAGATAATGTCATACAAGGTGTCATTGGACTGGAGTGGTGTGTCACATATGCAAGAGTGGTTAAGGAGGTTAAAATCAGGGAATTGGGGTTTACATGGTGTTATGGAATTTTCCATCTTTAGAGGTTACAAATTGGGTTACGTTGGGTCAAGCTTGGCTTTGAGGTCACACTGTAATTCCCAATCAGTAAGGAAATATCTTCTCGTTGAGACTCCAATTGTCTGTTTTTGTGGGAAGACAGAAACCTCTCTGATAGAGGGTATGTCAGCATTGCCATGGTTTCCAAGGTCAGAGGAGGCTTCCCTAAACAACACAGACAGGTGGATGACACAGACAGACAAGCTCAAACCAAAACTGCTGAAATTCCATGCAACGTGTCCTGTCTGTCACAGGAAAAGTGCAGCTCCTTGTTCATAAACTAGTGAATCAATCAGACTCATTTTTGATATTGTAAGCTGATAAAGACTAGAACTCTGACATTCAGAGGTCAGAATTGGAAAGAGACAGCATCGGAGCAGAACACTCTGGTGTTTTCTGTTTTGGGTTCTCCACTTGGCCAACTGCTTCCAATAAACAGTTTCAGCTTCAAAGTTTCGTGTGCCCCTTTCTCCACTGCTGACCATCACTCAAAATATCCACAACACATGGGTTTTAATTAGCATATTCTAAAACAAATTGCTATTAGAAGTTGAAACTTTGTGACTCTAAAAAAAGTTCAACTCCCATGAAATTTTACCAGCACAGCAACTTGAATACTTGTGTCATCACAACTTGGTTTTGTCCATGTCCATAAAATCCACAAACATTTTTTTTAGCTGTAATCTCTGCAACTCCGTGACTCACCCATGGTCTCGAGCTGTGACATTTAACCTACGATGTTCAAGGGCTTATGGAAAATGCTTTTTGTCAAAGGACATGGGAAAAAAAAACAGAAACATTGAGTAAACAATGATATTAGATGATTTTTGAAGAATTGATGTCCTTGTCTAATTGTATGGAGTGAACAACATGACGCTGTTGAGTAAGATTTTGTTCCAAATCTGGATATTTTTGATTAATGTTCTAAAAACGTCAATGGGATATGGAATGAGGTTTTCTAACTTGTGGAACAGAGTCCACTTTGGCTCTTTACATACACTGACAGTTTGACCTGTATATAGATTGATTGATTGATAATTTATTAATCCCCAAAGGGAAATGTCGTACAATGGAGATGTTGTATAATGGTCCATTATTGTTTATTCAAACATATAGAAATATATTGTCTTTCTACAAATACTTGCCTGTGCAAGATGTTTCTTTTCATTTTGGAAAAAGAAACATCTTGTTTATGCTATCTGCCATTGGACAGATTAAATCCAAATAGGTGGGTATAGGTGTAAGAGCTTAAAATTGAAGTTTTTATTGCAACAGAATACCAGCTGGACAGTGAGCTCTGGAAGCCAGAACCTGACATTTCTGGCACCAGAGCAGATGTTGAGTCACTGGTATTGATCATCAACTTCAAATGAGAAAAAAAAAAGAATAGTCTCGACCTGATGCAGGACTCCTGAACACACAACTCCCCAGAGCGAGAGTGCTGTGTGTGTTATTTACTTTGTATTACTTACCAGCATTCAGCAACCCCTGCTGATATTTATTTGTCATATTATTGGTCAGGAAAACAGAACAAACTGTACAACCTGCTAAGTGCCTTTTACAGCTGCAGACATGGAACACTTGAATTCACTGTCAGATCATTTTGATTTGTACCTGCATGTTTACTTTCTACAAAAAAAAAAAAAAAAATCCAAAGGAGATGATATATGGGTGAGCTTTTGGTATGAGGTAATAGTGTTGTCATAAGGAATGAGGCTTTAAGCCCGCAATTAAAATACGACTCCAGCTACACTGCAGAACTTTCGGTCTGCAGTGAGTTATGGTTGCAGCACCTGTGAACACATCGCCTGGGGAACTTTGTCCTCTCACATATTTCACGTGTGTAATTTTAAGTCAAAGTTTGTTTTTGATTTGTTGTGACCGATTTTTGTCAGTTTTGCTCTCCTGCAGTGGCATTGATTTAGTTTCAGTTCAGAACTTTATAACCCATGAGACATGGATCTTTAACATTTCAGGCCACTGTCTGTCTGTCCATCCATCTCTCCAACACTTTGGTTCAGAGCATGACAACTGTTGGCCAAATTTCCTTGAAATTTTCTGAAGATATTCATTTATTTGATAATGTTTTAGGTGACCTCTTCTGCCACCATTGTATGTATTTCGAGTGCAAGAGCCAGAAAACACAAAGAAAGTGGATATGTATTTATGTATTTTCAATAAAACAGCAGCTTGGCAGCAATTTTTTTGGCTTGCCACTTTACTCTTTTAGTTCAGTTGCAGGCCCTGTTTATACCTGGCATTAACATGCATCTTGGATGATCTGATCACAAGTGGACAGCTCTAAGTACGCCAGTCCACACCTGGCATTAGAATGCATCTCCACATTTGTCTCAAGTGACCACTTGTGATCAGATCTCACTTCCCCGCTCTACATGCAAATAAATATGTACATCAATTCTGTTTGCAACACAGCAGATGAGACTCTCACACTGAGCCGAAATGAAGTGAGTGCACATAAATTAGGTAAATAAGGTAGATAAACATCTCTACTGTGTTTTTCTGTCATTTTATAGGTGTCTCTCCTCTCCTCTGCTCTCTGTGTGTCACCGAGGGCGGGGCTACACACACACACACACACACACACACACACATTGGAGCAGAGGACAGACAGACAGTGACAACTACACGCGGGCCCCACACTCCCATCACTCCTCCTGGTGCTCCCCAACACAGCTCCCTACTGCTCCTCACACACACACACACACACTCATGAGTGTGCACCACAAACTGCTGCATGCTGCTGGCTTCATCTAGATGAGTAAAGAACAGAAACACGAAACAATTTGTAAATTTTGCATATGATATCACAGGTCAACACTACTTTTGTGCTCTTTTAGGAGGTAACAGAAGGGTTGTAAGCTTGCATGAAGTTGCATGCCGCCATCATTAGGAGCACTACTCCTGATCAGTGTGCTAAAAGACCCTGGGAAATGAAACAAAATAAAACAACCACAGCCAACAACACATGTTCTAAAATAATATGTAGGCTAAAATAAATCAATACAATGTACAACTTCTGGAAAAGGGATTATTACCGACAGATATGTATCTTTTTTATGAAAAGGCAATAAAATAACGTTGTGGAAGCATGTTTGCGGGTGCAGGTGGGAGTGGACACAGACATCGTGGGATTGGGGGGGTAATGGTCAGAATCAGGCGGGATCAGGATTAAAAAAACAGTCCCATGTTACTGTGAGTGCAGTAAAAGCTTTGTGAGCAAAAAGCCAATACAAATAATTCATTAATGTAATCCGTGGACTCAGTGATGAATGACTCTCAGCCATGTGCGACGCAACCCTATTCTGCACTTTAATACGACTCCGCTGGCGAGCGAATGAATACGTACTTCCACTTACGTAGACGACGTCAGTTGAGTAGGCCATATGCAGCCCAGACCAACTCAGAATGTGGTCTGAGAGATCAGATTCTCATTGCATTCTAATGCCAGGTGTGAACAGGGCCTCAGTGGTTTCATCAGCCATTATTACTTTATTATGATAATTGTTATGGACTTCTGCCCCCAAGTGGCCAAAAGAAAACTGATAAATGCAGCTTTAATGTTCAGACAGCAGAATGATTCTGCAGCTCGATATACGGAGCCAGAGAAGTGATTTTCTGTCCCATCCGTGGGACAGTTTTATGCAAGTGTTTATCTCTGTTCCCCATTGCTACAACAAGAGACAGGGTTTCTCCAGTAATCTGTTATGTTATATCAGAGGATAGCAGCATAGTAAAAAAAAACATTAGAAAAGACAGTTAACATGACTGGAACATGCAGTGCAAATAAAAAGGTTCCAGGGATATGGGTTGTTTTGCATGTTTTAGAGAAGGATCAGTCTGCTGTTCTTGTCAGTGAAGCACGTCCAAGCTGTGCATTAGTTCTGTATGAAATCACAGATTACATTCTCTGGTTCTCTGGTTTCAGCCTTTTGGACTGAGCTGTTTATGGTTAAATATTTGCTGAGTCATCTTGTACTACAAAAAAAAAACATTTTTTGTTTAATTTTCCAGTGTACATAGGGGACTTTTTGTTGTTTTTCTTGCTGTACTACCCTATGGATTTTTTTTTTATGAATCCAATCAAATATTCCTTTTAGTAGCTGAAGTACATGCTGTTGGAAAAACATTTCAGCTATTATTTTTTCATGTTTGCAGTGTTATTTCTTTTTTGATTCCATATTATTTTGCACATTATAGTCATACTAACATTTATGAAAGGTGGAGCTGCTCTGTGGAAAAATGACATGATGGACAGCCTTAAATCTCTTTGGTTTGGTGTTTTTCCAAGTCAGTAGTCATCACAACATCAAGGGTTACACAGGTTTACTCTAGCATTGTCCTTTCGACTTCAATATTGTCAACATTTTCTCAAGGCATGTAGCTAGTTGTTGCTAAAACAGGTTCTGTAAGCAAAAAATGGTGTCATACATTAATTTACATATGAAGAAGGCTTTTGTGAGAGATATTTGATCAGTTTTTTAGCTTGACAGAAAATAGAGAAAAAAATGCCATCCTAAGTTTCCAGCTCCAAGGTGATGTCTTAAAATGTCTTTTTTCCCAACCAACAGTCCACAACCTGAAGATTTTTTATTTGAAAGGTCAAAACTACCTCATTTTTCCTTTGAAGGCCTTAATTGTTAGCCATGCTAGCTGCATGGCTCTGTGGATGACAATGTTGGTCTGTTGGCAAGCTAAACTAAAATGCCCCTAGCATGGCTGTATACTCTTAGTCATGTTACTGGACTTGAATGATTAATAACGGCCCATCAGAATAATTATTTTCTGCCAATTGATGGATTATCTAGGCTCTAGAGAAGAAAGTTACACCACCTTTAAGTGGATGATGTAGTGGCACCATCATCATCCTATAGTAAGTATCATTTTGAGCCAAAAGCAGGCCAAATTTACTGCTTTTTGGACCATAAAAGCTGATAAATGTCGCACCAATATTGCCAAGTTGGCCAGAAATGCAATTCCTGCTCCAGGCATCAAGTTATAAATCAACTGATGACACTGTTTCTTGTGAGAGAGATTCTCTGTCTCTGAGGCATCACGACGATAATTTTATTTAGTATTAAAGAATGTTTTAATTGTGCTAAATCCAAAGAATTTACAACCATGTTGGAACATTATAATCTGTAACATTATAAAATGTCAAACAGACATTTTAGTTCTATATGAATTAACTCTTACTTGGGGAAAAGCAGGACAACGTAACAACAAAACACCTTCATCAATATAATACTGATATTGTGAATGTGTTAGCAACCTATTGCTACGTTATGGCTATTTACACATCTGGCAGTCATTGAGCAACACTAGCATTCATTCAGAGTAATGTTTGCTCAGTTTTAGTCTCCACTAACTCCTGAGAAATACCTGGTTCTTTAGCTGCTAAACATGCAACTAGCATGTTGACCAGCTAGTTGCTACCTTTGTCTCCGTTGTTAGGTGCTGGCAGGTAGTGCACAGTGGGGTTTTTGCTGAAAACAGCTGCCTGCTGCTGGAAATTGGTTTGATTAGACCAGAGTTAGTCAGCTGTACGACTAAAGCAGAGAGCTAAAAGAGGCAAAAAAAATAAAAAAAAAATCTTGAGCGATGAAAGATAATACTCTGTGGGTTTGTCAGCACAAGCAACCCATTGATTAGTGCAGCTTTATATTTCAAGTGAACACTAGCGAGCCATTTCTCTTGGTTTTTGGTTTTATCATTCTGTGGACAACAGCGAGAAGAAGAAATGCTCATCTACTGATATTTATAAAGATCATTTCATTTAGTTGCATAGGATAAAAGCTGCATTTTCATGCAGTTATCAGACTTGCAGTAATGAAATTGTAATGTGATGTAAATCCCAGTACAGCATTGGGGAATAGTTGCGGCACTCAAGGGTTGATGTTTTTTTTTCGAAATAACTTCGTTTTATTGGTTCTGCAATAAAACTATAAAAGTAATAACAGTTTCATA
The DNA here is from genome assembly GCA_029490765.1 of Euthynnus affinis. Lineage (NCBI taxonomy): Eukaryota > Metazoa > Chordata > Actinopteri > Scombriformes > Scombridae > Euthynnus > Euthynnus affinis. Next base: position 3,864,692 of record CM055853.1, on the reverse strand, counting down.
GTCGGCAGACAGAAACTCACAGCATAATGGAAATATGGGAGGATGTGGACAGAACAGTTAGTGTATGTGGTGGCTGACTGGGCATCGGCTAAAGGAAATATTAGGTCCTTTTCTCAATCTGTCACACCTTTGACATCTCTCCTTGAGATAAATGGACACCTCGACTTGAGAGAGAGTAAATCGTGTGCTGTTCTCAGCGGGCAGTGCGTGTGAGACAAACAGGAAGCAGTCTGCTGACAGACCCGACAGCCACATCACTCCTCATCCCCCGCTCTCCCCGCGGCCCACAGGTGAAGATGTAATAGCCTTTTTCTTAAAATGGCACACAATAACCAGCCATTGAGGCAGCCGGCCTGTTTGCTGTAGCCACTCGCGGGACAGAAGCTGTTTGAAGAATTGTGTCATTTCATTGGCTCCTCAGTGGCTTCGGCATGCCAGACATAAATACTGTATTGGTGGAGAATTCAAGATAATGCTGTCTCCAAAACAGTTAAATGGCAAAGAATGCATGCCTTTATATGATACAAATCCACACCATATGTGTTTACGTTTGAGAGAAAGGTTGGTCTGCTTTGCTTCAGAACGCAGCAATCAGTCAGGAAGCTACAGCTCAGCACCGAGAAGAAAATGCGTCCCAAAGCTGCTGGGTCAATGTTTCCTCCACTTCCAGCAAATCAGTAGAGTGTTGCCTCACTACCCTCATTCTGGACCTAATGCTCAGAGGTCATGGGTCAAACAAACCTGTGTGTGGCCTCCTATCTGCTGTCTGGACAGATGTTAACCCGGCTTGACTCTGAAACACAAAACCTGCTCCTTGTCAAACTCAGAGCAGCTACATGAATATGGTGCTCAGCAACAGGATGTTTGAGAGTCGCAACTCAAACGTGTAACAAATATACAAGAACAATGCAAATCATGGAGAGGTGATATTGATATTGACAGTTACACCATATTTCAGTAAATATGAGGACATATCATTTTGGAATTACAATTTATAGTGAAATTAAATAAATTCAATTTTATTTATAGCGCCAAATCGCAACGAAAAGTCATCTCGTTGGGCACTTTTAGACTTGTCTAGACCATGTTCTTTAAGAGATCCAACAAATATAATTGTAAGAAATAAATAAATGCATACATACATATAAATATAAAAAATAAGACATTGAAAAAAGTTAAATAAAAAAGTGAAGTGAATATATCTATATATCTATATATATCTATATCTATATCTATATATCTATATCTATCTATATATCTATATATATCTATCTATCTATCTATCTATCTATCTATCTATATATATATATATATATATATATATATATATATATATATATATATATATATATATATATATATATCTATCTATCTATCTATCTATCTATCTATCTATCTATATATATATATATATATGGGTTGGAGGTCCCGAGGTCACAATGGAAGACACCTAAGGTGGCTGAGAATGACCAAGCCAAGATCCTGTGGGACTTCCAGATCCAGACTGACAAACTGGTGATGGCTAACCAACCTGGACATTGTGTTGATCGACAAACAACAAACAACAGTAGAAGGCAGTAGTGATAGACATAGCGATCCCAAGCGACAGCAACATCAGGAGGAAGGAACACGAGAAGATCGAAAAATACCAAGGGCTGAAAGAGGAGCTAGAGAAGATGTGGGGAGTAAAAGGCAACAGTGGTGCCAGTGGTAATTGGAGCTCTGGGGGCTGTGATCCACAAACTGGGAGAGAGAGTGGCAGCAGATCCCAGGTGCAACATCTGAGCTCTCTGTCCAGAAGAGTGCAGTTCTAGGAACAGCTAAGATACTGCGCAGAACTCTCAGACTCCCAGCAGGCCTCTGGTAGAGAACCCGAGCTTGAGGGAGGGTGAGAGGGAGATTTTTAATCTAATTCTATTCTACTGTCTTCTTCTGTTTCTAATTATGGGATATAAAACCTTTATTTTACATTTGTATATTACATTACATTCTCTTGAATTTCCGAATTGTAAAACATATTCATCATCAAGCTATAAAATAAATTCACCTCTTTTTCTTGAGATGCGTTTTTATTTATTTATTTTTGTCCTTTAAGATAATACTTTGCGCATGGTTGGTACTTGCATAAGTAAAGAAATTATAGCCTTCTGATTTGTAATTAGTGTCTGTGGCTCTCTTTTGTTGCATGAAAACCGGGTTTGTATGAGTTTTACTGTATATGCGTTTTCTCATATCCCTACACAATAGGCCGTGTACGAAACAATAACTGAGCGGTACAGTATAGACAGGAAAAGCTAAACTGCTTACATTACTGAAAAAAAAAAAAAATCCCACATAATTCTTTTCCATCACTGACAAAATGATGCAGAATAGAAGTATGAGTCAGTGCCATTCTCAGTTTGAATTTGCAGGCACAAATGCTCCACAGTTTTGCACAGTTATTAATTTTTCCGACTTCATTTGATGGATTCATTACATAATGTAATTGAAAGTAAAGCCACTTGGGAAAGTTGACCTAAAGCAGATGCATGTGCGCAGCACATATCAAGCTTCATTTGCATCATTTTAATTGAAAACATACAGTTCACTTTTATCCCTAGCAGTCTAACACAGGTTGAACAGCATGCTGTTTCATGCTGCATATGAATCTAATGGTGGTTTTCTGCTTCCTACTAAGGACAGATGTGGTATTTCCACTTGTGTCACAACAAACTCAGCACTTCAAAGAGCTCACAAGAGGAAATTGCTCTGACATTAGTTGGTTATTTCCTGGTTTTATTGCGGAGTATTTACACAAAAAAAGGACGATTTTCCTCTAATTTCGTAGCAAAATGTGCCACGGTGTATCAGCTCTGTTTTCGCCGCTGTTGTTTTAATTCGTCACAGTGCAGAAATTTCGTAGAAATATACCACTAGTTAAACCACTGAACTTTCCTTTTTCTGTATTGCAAGTGTCCTAGCAGGAGTAATAAAAAAACAGAGCTGTAGTTCAGTTTATTAATGGCACCAGTGGTGGGTTTTAATGGATCGCTGCAGGTGGAGATCTTCCTGCGACATAGGAAGGTTCCCTTTGTCGTATTTCACGCTAACAAAGCATTCAGATTGTTTGAAGGGGAGCTGATCATTTGCAGTGATGGAGGTGTATCTCTCATGTGGCAGATGGAAATATGTCTCCAAACTTCGGCTGTATTTCATCATAAGCGAAGTGCATTTTCGAACAGCTTCTCCCTCCTCTCTGCAGGGAGCAGGTTCTGCTTCATTAATTTTTAAGCCAAATTCCATGCAGCTACGAGTCGAGCCACTATTTCTGCCTGGCTGAAGCCCACCTGCCCTGTAATTATAAAGACCTGCCATTTAGTACAGCACTCCATCTTGATCTTTGATTTCCCTGTCAGAAACTATTAAAGCAGCCCCTGGTCTTTGCCACAGACTCGGCATGAGGCTGCTTCTAAATTGAATCAACCCGATTTCATTGGCATATTAAAAATAACCCCGACACGATGCTCAGAACAATGGATCACACTGATGGAACTGTGAAGGCTTGGACAACTACACGCAGCGCTTTAGTCCTTAAACATCACTGTGGATTTTTTCCCCTCCTGATGAATATACAGTACATCTGCAAGCACACCATCCTGCTAACTTGAACCACTTTGTTTCAATATTTGACTGTCTGCGAGTTACACTGAAAACCAGACAGAGAAACCATGTACAATTACTCCCCATTAATAAAATCTGCTCCTACATTGATTTGCTTTCACAGTGAAATAAAGTGCTGAACATAGAAATTCTGGATCCTTTATTGAAAGTCATTACTTTCCCCAGTAACCATAATTCATTATGTTATGATGAAAGGGGGTAGTCCAGGTTATTGGCATCGTAAGTGCACGTAATTAAAAAGCAACATGTAATAGCGCTCTATATGGTACATCATTTAGGTTATTGATTAAGCTGTGGCATAGAGTATAGCTATATAATCCTCAAGTGATTTGGGGAGAAAACAACACTGAGTCGGTGCAGAGAATATACTGTATAACTCATAAATATTACAGTTAGCATGTGTTAAAGAGTGTTACTTAAAATGCAAAGATGATTGCCCATAAATCTCCCAAGTGTGTATGTGTTAAGCAGTGGTAGGTGTCTATTAAAGGGGAACTTTTTTACTGATTTTACACATCAGCATGTGTTACCAGGTGTTGGTGAGTATGACTGTATACGTGAAAATACGTGTGTGAAATATAATAAATTGACTCAAGTGATGTCACTTGAGTCAGTGTCAGTTGGGGCTGAAGACTACGAGTTTGGAGAGTAAAAATGTGTGAGAAGAGAGGTCCTCCTCATCTCTGCTGGAGGCTGCTAAGGTTGCTAATGGCATAACATACCTGAATCTACCCGAAACCATTAAGTCAAACAAGTTCAGTTGCATTGTGGGTAATGTCGGTGCCAAGAAGAATGCATGTAAAAAAAAAAAAAGGTGTTGCACTGACTTTGATCCTCTTTTTTTTAACTGTCCATCATGAGTCGGATATTGTTATAGTGGAGCACTATTAATGTCTTCTAACGTACAGTGTAACCACACATCTCTAATGCAGGCATTTGGTTGCTGTTGTAAATTAATGCAACTGTCGTGAACTGCAGGTAACAGTAAGACTGAAGAAGAAAATGGACTGATGAATAGATCAATAAACGTTTAATTTCAAAACTGGATTTTAGTGCAAATGATCAGTGAATATTTTTGCGGGATGACACCTGATTTCAAAACCAGAGCCCAGTTGTACCGGTGATATTCTTTCCTATCATCAGAGGTTTGGTGGTTAACCAGACTAAGAGACAGCAGCTATATTTCATGATATTCTGTGTGTATATATAACAAAAAAAGTGAGATAATAATGAAGTATGTTAAGTAACTGAAAGACTGATACTATTAATTTGATGACATATTGTGGTTTGCTGATAAGTAGCCATTGTATAAGAAGGATCAAAAAAATGGGTAGTTAAAATCTCCCATTCTGATTGGTTGATAGACAGGGTATAATGAGCATATACTACAGCTTCTGGTAGATTCTTCCATCCCAGCATATTTAAAAAAAAAAAAAACAAAAAAAAAAAAACACACAGCAGAGCACTGCACAGGACAGCGAGTGTCATGGGTGTGTCCTCATAGCTATGTAGTGTCTGACACAGACCGCTCGGTGTAGCATGGATAGACCTAGAGCTGGTGGTCAGAGATAACCAGCCATGAGCAGCTGCTGTCAGAGTCATACGCAGAAAAACACAGAAAGTCTGCTGGAGCTTTGACATTCACTGGAAGCGAATGCACGGCCCTTTGTAAAGGTTTCTGTGTGGTACGTTTGTTGTAGCTGGGCTAGCAATGTAGTAGGCTTAACGTTATTGCGAACATTTGTAACATGACCCTAGTGATGCTGGACAGTTTTTCCATGGTCGTGCAATTAATGGGAATATTCAAATTAATGTCAATAAATAAACTGGTGGATTACTGACTGGCTGGATTGTCAGTTTAGCAGTTTGCTAACGTTGCATAGCAACCACAGGCAGCCAAGAACTACTTTCTTGTAAAAGACCTTTATAATGTAATTGTTATTTAATAAAGCTGCTTTATTGGACTGTCTATTATATTTTATAATAAAGTAATATGTGGTATAATATTTAAAAATGGCTTCAAAGACTAATAACAGTGATCATGTTTTCAGTCTCTAGAGAGTGGTTCCGTGTAAGGCAGCCACCACTGAGGAATGCAGGTCTGTTAACAGTGCTTTGTTGTGCTACATATCATGATCTTTTGACATTGTACATGTTGTAAATTTCTCAAAGAAATTTAGTACCAGCGAAAAAAGTCCAAAACCCAGCATGAATACTTGCCAGCTTATGATTAAAATCATCAAACTCTATGAGTGATCAGCGGGGTGGCGGCTCACTATTGGCTCTGTGTCCTTTGTCAGCATGCTGCTCAGAATGCAATTGAAACATGAGGATTTAATGGAGATTTATGAAAGTAAAATTGATTTCATGGAGCAGAGGCTTGTGACTTTTACTTTTTTTTTTTTTTTTTTTCCTAAGTTGAGGTTATTGTTAGAACAGCTGCTGACAGCAGAGAACAGAAAAGGCATTTAACCTAGAACATATAACCACTTATACAAGATGTCCCTAAAGTTTTTCTTGGCAAAACTGTTTACAAAGTGAAATCTCTTTTTATACATTGCAGTGTCATTATAGAGGTTTACAAAGTGAGGTGCCAACAGCAATGGTGGCTTGTCTAGTTCTCCCTACAACCTGGATTTGTGTGTAGCCCACTGGCCGGTCAGAGGGCCACTACAATGATGTGAAGTGGGTCGAGTGGGGGAGATTCTACACCCCACTCCAACAACATTTAATTCATGACAGTCTTTCAGCAAACCATGAAAATAATATGAAAAGCATGGTATTTTTTGAAGATAAGAGAGAATGACTGCATTCTTTAGTATTTGCTTAGTATACTTATATTTAAATAGTTCAATGTTGTGTCCCGAGGGGGGTTTAGATCGAGTGTTTACGCATGTAAAATGCAAAAAAAAGTAGACGCAGCTTCGCTATGTGCGAACTGCACGTGAATACAAAACAGCTGACACTCATCCTGTGTAGACAACAGCTAACAACGTGTTAACTGTTGTGCTGGATGTCTGCTATTTTGAACCATTATTTTGTAAAAAGCAAATAACAGAAATAAAAATGAATGATTTAAAAAAAAAAAAGAAGAGGAAGAAGAAAGAAACAACAACAAAACATGTGCAGCAAATCTTCTTCATCAGTAAAATGTCATAATGGGAACAACCATATAACAACCATATAATAAAAATCTACTTATTACCCAGAATCTAGCAGGTATAGAAGTAAATGTGCCAGTTCTGATTAATGACATCTAACACATTTAATCCAGGTCTATAAATGCGAACGTATTCAACAGAAGACAGATGAAGGCTGCTGGTTAGAAACGTTCCAGGTCCTTAGATGAAAGACCACCTGCTCCTCTCCTACCTGTCCATCACAACTACCTGCTGATTTTGCACTAAAAGCTCATTGTGGACTCTTTGTACTTGACTTCAGGGTGTGTTTGAAAGCCCAGCTCCTATGCATCAATATTTTTTGCATCTTATATTTTATTCTCCGGCGAGCGCTCGCTCGCTCAGATGACATCATTGTGGGCGGCCTTCGCTACAGAAGACTCTCCCCGCATGTTTACCTTCACATCTTCACACCGCACCCATCCGAGTGTTCACGCTTGTGATCCAGTAGCCAAGAGCCTTTGCTTTGTTGTTCGTCGACTTCTTTTTTTTTTTTTTCTCCAGAGCAGTTACTGGCTCTTTTGTTGGCCATTTTGATATGTTTATTTACTGTGTGGATGGCTTTGATCCGTGTTGGGGCAGGGAGAGTGCTGTTGGAAATGTGTGTGTGTGTGTATATGTGTGTGTGAGTAGTTAAATGTCCCTGTGGAGGAAAATGCATGTGAGCAGGCTGCCATGTCCACTAAGGCTGAGGAGAGACAGCTGAGGGGGTCTGGGACTGATGCGTAGCAGGTTGTGTGTGTCTCTCCGGGGCTTAACAGTGTGCCGCTGCAACACACTCAGGAAAAACCCTGGTCACCTACCCGCACACACACACACACACACACACACACATACACCGACTGACCACTTCTGAGGCAGCTGTGTGGGGTCCAGCCTGGAATATTTACCATGAATGTACAGGCTTCACACAAAGCCTCAGCCTGCACGCACCAAAAAAACAGTCAAGATGCTGCAGCTTATGTGATTCAGGCTGATATATCGGTTTGTCAATACTGGACTTTTATTAAGATCAGCTATCGACCTGTAAATGTCATCCACACACCTAAATGATGGGAGGTTTCTCCCCGACCACATAAAAGCAGCCTGTAAAACCTGCCATAAAATTTTATTTTCTTTGCGCATTTTATATATTTAACAGCTCAAAATTATTTTTTAAGTCTCAAGGCCATTTCCACCTTTGAGTTTGAAGGGAAGAAATACGCCATCTAATAAAGAGTGTGATGAACGGATAGACTGGTCTCACACCACTTGATCTTAAAGCCTCTCTGATCACTTATTATGTGCCACAATATAACACAGAGCATGATGTAGGTTTGTACCATTAGATTTTTTTTTTCCCTTTTAAATCCGCATATTTAGTCAGCCATCACTTCTGAACACTGTGCGTTGCAATTAAGAGCGCCTGAAAATCAGTTACCAAGCAGGAAGAAGAGTCTTAACAGTTAGAGAAATGGTAATGGATAACTGGGTGTAAGGCTATTAGAAACAGTATCAGTGAATAAAGGTAATACCTGCACACTTGCTGCAAGCCACAAAGTTTAATCTGGACAATGTTTGGATCCTACTTGGATCTTCATCAGGTCAGAATGTCAAAACATTCATCATGCGCACCGATAAGCTCCATAATGACAGGTGTGGCCAAAAGGAGACTGTCCTCCTGAGAAAAAATGACAGTAATAAGTCATAATGTCAGTTGCCAAAAAATAATATGTGGTTACGTTTGAGTGACAGATGCCATCTGGCTGCCGTAGTAATTATGACCAAGAACTGGTGCAGTTCAGATGACATCTATATAAATTGATACATCCTGATTCAGAGGAGGAGGGCTGGATGGAGGCATTAATCCAATAGTGGACCAATGTTTGTTTCCCGTATCAAACCATGAGTCAGGATCATTTAAAAAAAAAAAAAAAAAAAAAATTAACTATGATTGTTCCCATATCTTAATCCCATGGTTATTATCGTTGTCATGACAAAAAAGGTCGCCTAACTTTAAAGAAGTAGCAACTTTAACCCACACCACATGTTTCTCTAAACTTAACAAAGTGAACATTTTTAACTCAAACCATGATCTTTCTCTAATCCAATCAAGTGTGTTTTTGTGCCTAAACCTAACCAGACCTGAACTACAGCACTGTCACATCATAAAACATCATTATTTTTCAACAGTGATGTGTAACGGTTTTGGAAAGCACAGACAAATTATGTTGTGCTGCCGGTTACTGCCGATAATGGCGCCAGATTAGAAAATGCTCCTGTTTGTCGTTGTGGAGTCACATGAGCAAACGTGTATTTGGTCGTTTAATTTGGAGGACTTGCTGGGATAAATGGTTGAAACATCCAGCTTCTGCCACGTCTAGTGGTACCGACGCAACCTTTACCAAACTGACCTAAACAATGATTGTATGAAATAGATTTTTGTAACAATATCCACTTTTATACATATTAATATCCCTTTTAAAAATCAATTAAATGAGCAAATTTAGAACATGACAGTTTCTTGAGTTCGCCTACTGTAACAGGGCTGTGGGTTTACACCAGACAACCACTGCTGTAAACAAAGCATGTTTTATATGGCAGGAAAGCCTGAAGGATACAGACGATTTTCATGTGAAATGTTGAATGTAAATAAAACCATGTTTGCTTACAATGAGAACTCCTCAGGGTGCATGTAAACTGAATTTGGTGTTTCAGTTTAGTCCAGGACTTGGGCTTCAGTTACATCTGAAGCACCTGTGTCTGGTGTTTTAAAAGGGTTTTTTTTTTTTTTTTTTTTTAAAACCGACTGTTAACTATTGTGGATCAATTTGCAGTGAAGTGTGTGAAGCGTAGCATAACGGGCATGTATTGATATCACAAAACTGCAGATTATCACTGTAATTACACTTGATTGATCCAGCAGTACAGATTCACTGCTGTGTTGTTTTTTTTTGCCACTGTGTGTGTTTATGTGTGTGTGTGTGTTATCAGTCTCACTAATGGCCTAATCTGCTTTATTTCAACGAATCAGCTTCTGCAGCGCGCAGCATAACACACATAACTGACACGCGGCCCGTTCTCCCTGTTTACTAAACACACGTGTAGGAGGAGGTGTTCGAATGAATTTTTCATCCCCATCTAATGCTAATCTGTAAAGCTCTGTTGAACTGCTGAGACAAGCTCTGCCTCTATCACTGATCCCAGCACCATTCAAGCCTAGACTGAACAAACCCGCAATGGCGTGTTGACCCGGGGCAAAACATGACACACACACTCTGTTAGTGACTGAGTTCAGCAATCAGCTATGCAACTTCGTAATTGCTATTGATTGAAGAGTTGTGTACCCCCACACGTATACAGACACACACAGCCTGGCCTGTCTGCCATGACCAATTACAGGACATGGGAGGATATAGTACAGCAGTCACTTTTATCAGTCAGCGGACATTCCAGACTTCAGTCCCTCCTCTGATGGGAGGATCCTCATATCAGGCGTTTAGCTAACGTTTGCCAATACCTCATGAATTTCCAGGAGCTGTCTGATGCATGTCTCCAGAGCTAAATACTGATAATATATATATATATATATATATATATATATATATATATATATGGTGAATTGTGCAGATTTCCCTGTGCAAGAGAGTGTGAAAAAAGAGTGTGCTGTTCATTTTAAATTGTCTAAATTGATTGTTTTTGGCATTAATATTGGATTTTGTTTCAGTGTAACTGACAGGCATGGTGTGTAATTCTTTCCTACTCAAAGAGGAGAGATCATAACTGTCAGAATATCTGTTGTAAATGCAGGCTGACCGATATGGTGTGACTATGGCATAATGCTAATTACAACCAATTTAGCAAATTAAAAAAGGAGAGACACTGTTTTTTCCACTTTTTCAGGATCTGCTAAAAATGAAAATAATAAAAAACAGCTTAATTAAGCTAATTAAGACTCAATTTCCATTTGTCTGGTGTGTGACACGCAATGGGCATGAACTCCCAAGTCAGAATAACAGGTTTCTGTGTCTGCTGACTTTGCATGCGGCATCATTATTCAGTACCACCAACAGCTCACTGTCTGTCCTTAGTTCGCTTGTAAGCTACAGTAAAGCGCAGGTTTGTTTATATTGTGTTTCTGCACCCTTATCAGCTCAGCTGTCAATCATATGCGCTCACCAGCCCACCCACTCAGAACCTTGGTGGGCAAGGAAGCATGTTTTCTTCTTCCTTTCAGTATTAAAAACTGTCGATTTGAAAAATCACTTTGACAAAAAGGAATGACTTGTGTGTGGACTTCAGCACAGCAGTTACCAGGAGTAACATGAAAGCTCCATGTCTTGTTAAAGGAGTGGCCTTGGCAACATGAGTGCATGATGTGTTTCTGAGAGAAACTGTTGCAAGAAGGTTAAGCTGGGTTTTGCAGAGCGCCAGAGCCCAGATCAAAAGGCATCTTGTATCATGAATAATAACAGTCAAACACTGGTCCTGCTGCCTGGCTGGGTGATAAGCATGTATACAAACTGAGCCATCTTGTTAAAACAGATTGCTTTTGGATGTTCCACACAGCCCTTGTGTCTCCACCCTAGCAGACACAAAGGACTAAACAGGAAGATAACACACTAACTAACAGCATAGTCTGTGTACAACATCATCCTGGCTCTCCAGACAGTCAAATGCAGGTAGGATTCCTCAGAAGTCTGCTCAAAAAGACCACAAAAGGCTACATTCAAAATGCACATTTCAAAACCCAATTAATAATATCTTCATCACAGTTGGAGCCGGTAAGCTCAGTGCATTTTTCTGCTGAAGACATAGTTGTTTTCCATTTATACCATTCCACAGCCAATCAGCCCGCTCCCTTTCTTGTGAATTGAAATCACAAAGCTCCAGCCGATCACACATCCTTTGACATTTACGCAACAATTTAACGGATTCTTGTTATGCATTTATTCATCAATTCATTCATTTAACTGCTCATGAATACAAATGTGATGGGTGACCTGTCATATCAGACCTTAGTCCTCTATGGGTAATTCTGCCACTGAGGTTGATGCAATGCTTCCTCATGCATATACATCAGTCCAATAAGGAAATAAAAAGAAGGAACACCAGAGGAAAGCAGTGCTATGAAATTAAAGAGACTAACTTCTTCTTGTTAGAATTCACACTCCCCATTGTTTAAATGGGGGAGTTCAGGAGGTGGGCGGACTGCTGAGCAAAGGTGGATGTACTGTTATATGATCTTCCTGTGTAGATCTGTATTAATTAGACTTGAATTATACTGTGAGTGGTCACAGGATCTCACAACTGGTACTTACAACCAAGCAGACAAATTGAGTCTTTCTATGGATGTGGCCGACATCTTTTATGTGCGCTATCTTTTCCCACGTGTCCATTGTATTACATTTTAGGGTCAGGCTGAGGAAACAGTCATTAAACCACTAGAGCGTTTGTGCAAAGGAGTCTTAAACAACCCGAATAAGAAGGCAATTCGACATCATCACTGCAGGGTGCAGGGGCAGAACAGAATCTGTTGGGCTTTGAGAATTTTTGATTGTATTAAAATGTCTGTTTTTCACAAGAGAACAACAAGAAACATGAAAGATTCTTAGAATAGCTACTGGAGTGGTGTTGTACCTTTTGTTACAGTGCATTTGAGCGGTCCGCTTTTTTCCAATAAACTGTCTACCAGATGATCGAGAGTATAAATAATAACTATAATAATACATCAAACAGAAACATTTGTGTTTATTATTGTACTTGGTCCCTTATAAATATGTATATCTATATATATATTTAAAATTTGCAATTAATGTGGTATGGTAAAAAAGCCCAGTATTTACAAGATTATCAATGAAAGCTGATTAGTTTGTAGTGATATTCCCCCCTATCAGGCAAACGTTTGCTCTGCTACCTGTGAGGCCCATAGATAGATTGACCAGACAAAGATCTCTAAACAACTACTAGCTAGATTAGCATTAAATGTGGTAGCGATATTCATGTTGATTGTTAGTTGATATTGAAAATAACATGTGTAGATCAATGTTTTTATGCTTGAATATACAATACTGCTGGACAGAAGTTTGAGTCCTCAACTTTTAAGTCAACCTCCCAGACCAACATAATTTGTGGAGTTCCCCAAGGCTATACCCTTGGACCTCTTGACATTTCATACATTATGCAAATTATATACATCAGAGTAAATTAAACACTTTTATTTGTTTAATGTTTCATACTGTATTATCTTTGTGTACAATATAAAATATGCTATATAAATATACTTCACTTGCCTTATCTATGTATGCAATAGTATGATTAGAGTATGAAATATGTACTCTTTTTAGCTGTGTTTGTTTAACTGTGTGAGGTAAGTTTCCACACATTTGCCAACATTTTCTCCCCAATATTAGGCAACATTTTATCTAAATTCTCACTGTAATCATTCCTCCTGTTCAAACTTCCCATCAAGAAATCCCTTCTTAATGCACTTCCAATGTAAGTGATGGGGAACAAAATCCACAGTCCTTGTTCTGTGCTAAAACCTAATTTTATCTTAAGCTATCATGAGGCTTTAGTTGTCTGATTTAGTCAAATTAAGTAGATATATTTCAAAGTTAGTCTTTTCAGTACCAAATTCCCTCTTTGTGTTACTATCCCTGCACTGACGCTCGATAATGAGACACTGTCTGAGGAAAAACAAAGACTGAATTTTGCACCAAAAAGACTGAAACATTGGAAACTTCATTAATGTAACATTTGCTGCTCTAAATTTCTGATGTCCACTCAATCACACATGGATAGGTATGGATTTTTCAAGTCTATCTTAATGCAACCCCCGCATAGGTATGTTATTGGTGTCTGTAACCATTCCTCATCTCAATACTGGACGTGAAGTGATCCCTCCACTACACCGTAAGAAATGGAGGACAAAATCCAGCTACCATGGGGCTTCAGCAGTCAAGACTTACTGTATTATGATTTAGAGTTTAAGCAAATCCAAACCTACCTTCCTTATTAAAGAAACTGACGTCATAATTCCAGTGCGGTGCACGAACACCACAGCCATGACCACTGAGAAGCAGAGATGTTTTCTAAGTAGATGGATGGATGAGTGAGCGTGGAGGTAATTAGACCCTGTGTGTTTGTTGGATTACGTATATAATGAAGCTATCCCGCCATGAGTCAAGGTGCTGATTGCATCTCTCCTCATCCTCACCCCTGCACTTCTTTTACAACAGTGTTTGCTTATACTGGCAGAGGAAGCTAAACATGACCCATTTGAGGCCTTTATATGGATGCAAAGAATAAACAAATCACTCTGCTTTTTTGCTCAGTGGAGACACATATGTTGGGGATGCAAAAGGTTTTGGGGAACTCATTTCATGCTTATTGTTTACCTAATCAGAAATTCTAATTGCTGAGGGGGACTAATTAACTCATGAAAAAGTAACAAGAGTATTGTGTACCCCGTGTCATGCTGTTTGTATACATCTATGAAATATTCATGCCATGACAAGGCAGTTTGGCAACTACTACTTTGCTGGGTTATGAATTTGTTTGGTCTCAAGTCTCCTGACACTGTCACCATCAATTACTCTGACAGGGAACGTGAAACAACGTCAAAGGCGCGCGTCAACAACTGCATAACGGCACAGAGAGTTTATACAACAGGAGAGAGACAGACGGAACAACCTCCAGCTGGGCTACACTGTTCCTTGTGGCAAATTATGAAAAGCTTGTATATCAAGTAAATTAATGAATTCATTCTCCGCAAAATAGAATGTTGCAGTGAGAATAAAACATTTGAAAAATCATTAAAATTTGTCATGATAAAGCTGGTGTTCTATATTTTTCGTATAATCTCGAGAAAAGGCCATAACCAACAATGCATCTGTCTCTCAGCACTTTCTGCACTTCCCTACTATGTTTGTAGCACTCAGCTCCAAACCCATTGGTTTACACCATCTTTAAAAACAGCCCGCGAATAGTTTCATTTTTTATAAAAAAAATAAAATAAAAAGTCTTAGTAATTTTCTTAGCCATTTTTAGGAAATGTCAATCAAACAGGAGGAAACAGTGAATTTGTTGGAGACTATTTTCAGCAGCGGATTAATCCACTTTTGGTGCTAAGGTGAGTATTTGTGGCAGTAGGACAGCGTGTGTGGGATTGAGTCAAATTAAACTAAAGTGTGTGTGTTCATGGTAATGAAGGAACATGTCACCCAGTGCAAGAGTGTGGCTTTCTTTACCAAATCTACCAATTAAAGGTTCTATTTGTAAGAATCAGAAAATCCTTCTCATCAGTGACACCTGTGGTTGTTAAATGAGCTGCAGTCAACATCCTGTTTCTTGTGCTTGCAGCGCAAGACTATTGTAAGTGATATCTTTTTTTTCTCGCTTACACTTCTCATAATTACGTAACAGATCTCTTACATTGCTTTGCACCATGTTTCAGCAAAGTATCTCCCAGTCAGCTAATATCTGCGGGGTGCTTCTAGTCAGATAGCGCCCGTTTTGTTGTGTTGTTATCCCGGTCATTTGTTGACGTTAGCGGGAGCGAGGCAAGGTACTCAGGAGTGCACAAAACCGTCACATCCTTTGGATTTTCACAGAAAATCCGGCCCAGGTCCTTCACATAGAAATCCTCCCACAGGCTGTTACAGACAAGAAAAGAAAGTTGAGGAAGGTCTCAGCTGCCTGCTGCTGCCGGGAAAAAAAGGTGGATGAGAGCAGTGAGAGTGAACAAACAGAACAAAGTTGCCAGTTGTAAAGCCAGAACAATTAGCTGAAAGACAATGAAATGCTTCATGGTTCATAACTGCACAATCAGTAAATAATTGTAGGTTTGTCCTTTCCAGCGACCCCTTTCACATGCCCAATAGAATCCATCCAATATATTAATAGATAATAATGTAAAGAACATTGCAGTTCATTGTGATAAAATCGAGGATTCAGATCTAACATTTAGATGCATAAATATGGTGTTTACTAAATTACAGTGCAGAATTCACTGTGAAAGTTCACTGACAGCCAGCCCATGCTTACTGAAGTTATAAAAAAAAGGTGGCAACCTGGCTCTTGGGTACCCAAGAGGGGAAAAAATGAGACAAAATGAAAAATAACACTGTCATTAATACTGACATTTCTCTTTTCATCATATCACAGGTGTTTGGAATAAGATGGTCAATGTTGGATGCCATCCTGCTCCAGATGTGACCTCTCCAGACCTCCTGGCATCCCCAGACTACCAGCTTCCTAGCAGGTGTGTGTTTTACTTTGTAGCATCATCACTGCCTCTACTATAAATTACAGGCCTGGACCCTCAGACCAAAGTGCCATAGTAACTGGAGAGTGTCTTTGTATCCTTGTTGTTATTTCCCCTTCCCCTACACTGTTCACCCCTATTCTAGGCTATAAAGCGACACACAGTTGAGGACTCCATGCAAATCTGCGATGACATTGTGTACGACTTTAAATTCAACTCACAGTGCCTAGAGGAAGGACAGTGTTCTGCAGACTCAGGGAGATGAACATTTTAGAAAAAAGAGGTCATATAAATAATGATAGAATCACACAGTGAAATAGGTATTACGCAAAACCGTCATGATTCATAGAACGCATACTGTAGGAGCTGGAACACAGAAGCCTTGCAGCCACTTTTTTTGTTTTCAGCTCCTGAGAAGACAAAACACCCTCTGAGCGAACTTTAAGCACACATGCATTTGCTGATGGGGTGTTTACTTACTTCCCTATTTGAGGCCCATCCCTCATTGTTGGGAGACAAATGTCACCTCCCTCCCTCCTCACCCTCAATGCTGTCTAGTAGCTGACAGATGTCTCGTATTCATGAATATTCTGTGCACCGCCAGGCCCCGACGCTGCCAATGTAGCTTTGATCTTCATTTCAAAAGAAAGTTCTGTCTGTTCCCCTGCCAGAGACTTTGTGTGACTCACAGTGCATTTGCTGTTGTAACCTGTTTGTTTGAGTGCAGTAATAGAGCAGCGACTCGGTGATCGTAAGGGGTGACAGTCCGAGGCGTGAGGGCTGCTCTTCAAATCAGGACAAGGAGAGAGAGCCTGTTTGGTGATTATGATCCACGGAGCATGGCTGGCAGCATCCCCCGGATAAACACTTGGTCTCTGATTTGTAAAGAGGTCACTGTTATATTGAGGATTCTCCTCAGATAACATTACAATTCCATTTGTATATAATATATCTACATTTCATTTTTGGAAGTTGAGACGAAGATACAGTATTTTCAGATTCAGGACACTGAAGAAAGTTTGAACCAGTATGAAAGCTTTTTATATCAACAGCTCTACTGAGCAATTTTCACGTCTTTTAAATTGTTTCATTTTTTCACCCACAACTTATTTAAAACTTATTTTGGTTCACTTGTGTCCCAAAAAACAGATTGAAGCTACTTTAATTAACCTTAAATCTTTCATACAAATTATTGCAAGGATTTGGTGCTTCCACAGAAACACACTACACTTTATAATAGAATAAGCCTGCTTGGGAGTCTAAGGAATAAAATAAAGATTGTATGGGGATCAAAGAAATTCAGCCAATTTTAACAACTGTAGGTTGCTTACTGTACAACCTGTACAAATATGTTGTTCTGATCCATGTTGTCGCAATTTTTGTGGCCTTTTTCCTGTTGCTATTTTATGCTACATAGTAAAATGACATCTTAATGTTTAATCTTGCCTACAAAGTCTAGATAGGTTGATTGTTTCTCCAACCAAGGGAAAAGGCAATCAATGGGCACAACACCAGATTTATTTGAATGACTGAACAAATGAACAAATGTAGGCAGTGATCCGGAAATCTGGAACTAGGCTTGATGACAGTGACCTTTTAGTTGAAAAAAAAAATCCCTAAAATGAACATTCAGTAGTACAAACATCCTTAAAGAGCGTTACAGTACAGTAGTCAAGTCAAGTCACTTTTATTTATATAGCGCCAAATCACAACAGAAGTTATCTAAGGGTACTTTTCAAATAGATCAGGTCTAGACTGTAGTCTTTATTTTACAATGACCCAACATTCCCTCCCATTTCACTTTTGGAGAATCTAGGAACCACCAGTAACCCTATATTCTGGGAGTGCAGAGTTCTAGTGAGGTAAAAGTGTACTATAAGCTCTTTAAGGTATGATGGTGCCTGACCATCAAGGGCTTTGTAGGTGAGAAGAAGGATTTTAAGAGAAGCTAAAATGGGAGAAATATGATTTCTTTTTCTGGTTTTTGTCAGTACATATGCATCTGCAATCTGGACCAGCTGGAGAGTCTTTAGGGACTGATAATAAGGAATTTCAATAATCCAGCCCAGAAGTCACACATGTGTGGACTAGTTTTTCTACATCTTTTTGAGACGGGATGTGCCTGACCTTCTGCAATATTATGTCGGTGAAAAAAAGGCAGTCCTTGAAATTTGTTTTATGTAGGACTTGAAGGATATATCCTGATCAAAGATGACTCCAAGAGTCCTTATAGTGGTGCTGGAGGCCAGGGTAATGCCATCCAGAGTAGCTATATCATTAGATGTGTTTCTGAGGTGTTTAGGGCCAAGCAGGATAACTTCAGTTTTGTCTGAGTTTAGCTGGCGAAAATTGCAGGTCATCCAGGTCTTTATGTCTTTAAGTCATTCTTGGAATTTAGTTAACTGATTAGTTTCATCTGGCTTCATTGATAAATATAATTGGGTATCATCTGCAAAACAACAGTAGTTAATATGCACATTAGATATATCATCTAATTGTATCAAGTTAATTTGAATCTTTGTATTACATTCTACATTTCACAATTTTTTTTAAATAAAGAGATAGGTTTCTGGATGTTATTTTTTATTCTTTTGAAAAAATAATATTAGCTGAATATTTCATGTCATGAACTTGTATATTTTTCTAGATTAACACAAATATATTGTAAAAAAAAAATGTACCACTGATGACTAGCATCCGAAACTGTGATACACTTTATGTGGGAGCATAAGGACTGTAAGTACACTTCTTTCAGCCAGGTATTCATGTAGGTGAACAGCTTTGTGGAAAAGAGAACCTTCATTCACACGCTGTTATGAGAGTCTGGCTAAAACAAAGAGACGCCACCATCTGCAGTCTGCCAGCATAGTTACAGTGCTGCCCCTCTTGACCTCAGTGAAAACCCATCAGGCTCCATTCAGTGGCTGGCCTTTTCAGCACGCATACTCTTGCATTGCCAGTAATGATATTGGTTTCTCTCAACACGCCTTTTGAGTGGTGGCTGGGTCTCAGGACTCTTTTGTTGCATGGCCTGGATGAAGAAGTATCTCTTTCCCAGTCTCTAGCCACATACACAGGAAGAGTACAGAGAGTGCAGAGCCCCCTGTAGACTCCACCATTCTCTTTATAGCCCACTGCTGCTCCACTTCCTCCAGAGACAGGCGCAGTAGACTGGCTCTTTCGAGCAGATGATTAATCTTCTCATTATTTGACATCACACTTAAAGCAGCACTCTACTTCCAAACAGGATGCTGCTCCTGCTGGTGGTGTGTTAAAATTGGGGATGACTGAATATAAAGAGCATCTGGGAATTTGTGAGCATGAAGTTAGTTTACTTAACTAAACCCCAGTTGAGTCAGAGAGCACTAGATTTCATCCATGCACATACAATGTGAAAAGAGTACATGCAGCCTTTAAGCACCAAGAGCAATCTACATTTAAGTAAACATTTGTCTTTGTGACAGTCATTTCAATTTAAGGTCCATTTTCTAGATTTTTCAGAGGTTTCAACCATATCTTATGGTCTTCATCACCAGTAGTTCATCACATGACCTAAGTGTGGAGTATAGGTCATATCAGTGATATCAGGCTACTGAATCAGCCATGTTACTATGTTGTAACAAAAACAATTACCACAGCTTTGTTGCTGTGTAATCAGTAAAGTGAACTGAGTAAGCTCAAAGATGGTTCTGACATTGAATTTGGGTGGCCTATTTGATTCTCTGGCTATTCACTGACTTCTACCCAGTGACTCTGCGGGTTTCAGCAAGCTCAAAATGAACTAGTAATAACAATAATAACAATAATATCCTGTGTTTATACAACACTTTTCAAAACAAAGTTATAAAGTTGAACATGGTTGAACCAGGATTAAAACATTTCAGGACTGAAGCATATAAATTCAGGCAGTTAAAATAATACTAATAATAATAATATAAATAAATAAATCATATTAATATAAAATGGAATAAAATCCCCAAGAATAAAGATAAAAAAGGGGGCGGGGGGAGACAACAGTAATAATAGAACAGGCAAGATGTATATAAAAACAGTGTGCTAGAATTAAAAGATACATTTTAAGAAGTGATTTAAAAGATTTCACTAATCCTGCAAGCCTCAGATTCTCAGGCATGGAGTTCCAGAGCTGAGGGGCCCTGAGTGCAAAAGCTTTGTCACCTTTAGTCTTGAGTGGGGACTTAGGAACAGCCAGCAGAGCCCTGCCCAACAATCTGAGGCTGCACTCTGGCTCATAGGGGAGCAGCAATTCAGCAATGTAGCTGGGAGCTGGACCATCAAGTGCTTTAAATGTGATCAGTAAAATCCAGTAACCAGTGAGGAGAGGATAAAACAGGGGTTATTTGATCTTTTATTCTAGTATTTGTTAAAAACTGTGCAGCTGTGTTTTGTACCTGCTAAAGATGTGAAATCGTTTTTCGGCTCGAACACACTGAACTACAGGATATGATATAAGACCTGATTTTTGAGATGCTCCTTAGTTAATAAAGTGTGATTGAACAACGTTTGTAATTTGTTTTTCAAATGAAAGGCCACCGTTAAATATTACACCTAGGTTTCTGGCTGCAGGTTTGATATTTGTAGACAGGGATCCAAGATGTTTCTGTTTAATTGGGATGGGTTTGGGGGGACTGAACAGAATTATTTCTGATTTGTTTTTGTTTAGCTGGAGAAGGTTTTGGGACATCCAGCACTTTATTTCTGCCAGACGATATAAAAGATGATTAAAATTGCCTTCTTTGCTGTTTTTTAGTGAGGCATACATTTGTGTGTCATCTGCATAACAATGGTACTGGATTTTGTGTTTATGTATGATATGTCCAAGTGAAAGCATATATATATACATAACAACAACAGGCCAAGGATAGAGCCTTGGGGAACACCACAGGTCAGAAAAATCACAAAAGAGGAGGCTTTTCCCGTGACAAGTGAGAAAATTTGCTAAATAGGATTTAAACCAGTCTAGAGCAGTACCCATGATGCCAACCCACTTTTCAAGGTGATCCAATAGGATAGAGTGATCCATAGTGTCAAATGCAGAGCTCAGATCAAGGATAATTAAAATAGAACAATCACCAGCATCAGCTATAAGTAAAAGGTTGTTTGTCACTGTCAGGGATTGTGCAGAAGCAGGACCCAGGCGCAGAGGCGTAGTGACCAAAATCCTTTATTTTGAAGCCAAAAACAAGGCAAGGCAAGGCAAGGCAAGGCAAGGCAAGACTATGACTATGACTATGACTATGACTATGACCGAAACCAAAACCAAAACCAAAACCAAAACCAAAAATGAACCGACAAGGACAGAACTGAAAACCAGGGATTAAATACACAGACAGAACTGACGAGGGAATGGGGAACAGGTGAGGGGAACAGGTGGAAACACTTGGGGTAATCAGACAGACACAGTGAATAGAGAGCTATTTACAAAAAATAAAATAGTAGGTCCAACACCTCTTTGAGAAATCTGGCAGGCATAAGATCTGAAGGCTTTATTTTTGTCATTTTGTCCTTTAACGTGCACAGTAAGAAGACCTATTCCACTTACTTTGTGAAGAAGGATAAAACTTATTCATAGACCATGGGTTTCGCTTCAATTTGTTGGCTAGGAGGTTAATTACGGAATCAATGGTTTTGAAAAAAATTATGGAGTTACGATGGCTTCTTGTAATGATGTTGGAGAAATAGAAGGACCTAGTTTCTTTTACTGATTTTTGACATGCAGACATTAGTTCTTTCATAATTTGATATTACATTGCCAGTAAGTGAGTGGGACCCTCAACTGACTGAGTGAGATTCAATGAATGCACAATGTCTATAAAATCCATAGTAAAAGAGGAACCAGAGGGGCAGCATACATGTATATTAAAATCACCTTAAATAAAGACTCTGTCAAAGCGAGGCATAATAAAAGCCAAAAGATCAGAGAATTCCTGAATAAAACCAGAATAAGATTTTGTGGGGCCTTGCCATTTATCATAAAAAAGTGATTCAAATGAGGAAAAGTTTCCAAGTGAGCAGGGGAAACATTTAAAATTCTCTCTGTGAATCACTGCCAATCCACCTCCATGACCTGAAGTCCTAGGCTGCTTAAAATAATTAAAACCAGAAGGACATGCTTCATTCAGTGTGTCACTTGGACTTAACCAAGTCTCAGTAAGCATAAATAGATTTAACTGCTTTGATACTAATCCTTGCAGAAAAATTATTTATTTGCCAGTGATCTGACATTCCAGAACCCAAACACCACTGAGTTGGGAGATGGAGAACAGGAGGAGGAGGAACAGGATTGGCCAAGGTGGCATGAGATTTTAGTGATGAAGGAGCTGGCTTAGGCGATTTTGAGGCTGAACATTAACAGTGATGAGGTTCCTGGGACATGCACAAGGTTCTTTGACTGCAAATCTCACAGGGCATCTATAAGTGGTTATCACAGATATATTGAAAATGTCTGGTCCGAGTCCAATTGATAAGTTGCCAGTGTCGGATGTGGAACCAAAAGTTCCCCTGTTCCAACAAGATGTTAAAATTATTGATAAAATCCACACTGAGAGCATCACAAGTAGAGGACAACCAGCCAATCAGCCTGCTGAAAAGCCCCATTCCACAGCTATATGTGGGAAATGGTGCTGAAACATAGATTTTACTTCCAAATTATTTTAATTATATGTAACAGGTGTTCATACTGCTGCTTGAGACTGTAATTTGTGCCAACATGTTTGATAGAGTTATCTACGCCAGGTTGGGATTTTATTATGTCTGGAACTTTGTCTGTAATGTCAAGCGCTTTCAGTATGGAAACAGAGAGTATGAGCCTTTCTAACTCACGTTTCTAATAATTGAGTCTCCAATTTTGTGCACATGTCATCCACACAGTTCTAAAGGCAAATTATTTTACATCTCTTCCAAATAGCCGCACTCAATGATGGGACAGAAAACTTCCCATCACAGAGAGGGCTGAGATATGATGAAGCACTGATATCTTACGAGTGCTTTCTTTTTCCTGAATTTAAAATGATGTCCCTCACTGGTTGAAACTTATTACAGTCATTTCATGTAAAGTAACATGATGCCAGGGCTGTGGAGCTGAGTCGGCAATCTGTTGTGACTGACTGAATGCAAGTGACGAGGGATACACTAAATGTATACTGACACTGACAAGAAACTGATTAGTCACATCATGGCTGATACCTAATACATTTTATTAGGTCAATATTAGTGCAGATCGGTGCATCTCCAAAGACTGTCTGTTTTGAAAAGGTACAATTGTCAGACGCAGCTGCCTCCACAACTGTTGGTGGAAACAGAGTTTCAGATGCTGTTTGATGACTTTACAGGCAATTTGTTTGAAGCATATGGAGGCACTGACCCATCCCAGTCAATCCCAGATACATTCACTGATGAAGACTGTGAACTTTAGTTGAAGGCTTCAAAAGCTAGTAAATTGGCCTTGAAATTCTGGGTATCCCCTCAAATACTAAGGAATTTCTACTCCTGCACCATTGAAAGTGTCCTGATGGTTAACATCACTGCCTGGTATGGAAACAGCACCAAGCAGGACTGCAAGACCCTGCAAAGAGTGATTCATTTGGCTGAACATAAAAAAGCAGTGCCCTACTCTGCCTAAAGGATGTTTACACCAGGCACTGCAAGAATAAGGCTTGGAGAATCATTAAGAATCCCAACCAGCAGCCATTTCTCTCTGCTGTGGTCAGGAAGTAGGTACCAGAAACACTATGCAAGCACTAAGATCCCCCCCTCTCCCTACGCCCAACTGAACAGGATAGATTTCAATTTTGATCCAGAAGGAACCTGAGGGCAGTAACAGCTGGTCTGAAATAAACCAGAGGATATAATGTGGTAATATCTCATCAGTCATTTTTCCAGCACTTGACAGTCCACAAATAGTGAGTCCACTTAGAGTCTCCGAAATATTAAGACATAATGGCCCACAGACCTGAGAACTGAATGATGGGACCTTACCAGAACAGAAAATTAGGATCCAGAAAAATATATTTAAAGATACAACATGCTGCGGGCTACAAATTGGGAACTGAAAGCTTGTGAAGACCTCTTCTCAGAAGTGGCAGTTCTGAATACTGGAGGATTTATGGTCTTACTGTATTATGTTTGAAATAATGTGTCATATGTGCAACATCATACACTGACTTTTTATAATGAAATGGAACACAACACAATCTAGGTTCAGTCAGTCAAGTGTTATCACAGAGGATTGAGGTTTTGGTTCACATAAGAATGATTCCAATATGGTGGAAGCCAAGTGAAGGATGTGGGGAAAAAAAAATACATCTAAATTCTGCAGGGGAAATGCTGGACCACATGAGCTATGGCAAGAATTAATGATAAAAAATGAAGCCTGATTGCATATTGATTGATACTGTATCTGTTGCATCAAGGCTGTGTCTTTAAGTTAATCCAAAAAGTTCAGAAGATATTCTGATTCTTTTGATCCGCTTTTGATGCTTCACAGTATTGAAAACTTTAATGCACATCACTTTAAAATAACTTTTTGGTCCACAGCAGGAAAGTTGATCATATCCAGTCATCCACTTATCCAATCAGGGGGCTTCCTGTTTGGGTACATCACCAACTGAGCACCTCTCCACCTCCATTTGCTCACTTTTTGCTGCCTGCCACATCCCTGTTCCCCTCCCAAGTCAAATCAATATCACTCTCACTGTCTTCTTTTGGAATATAAAGTCTGGTGGGAGCACTACAGCACAACCTTGAAACACACTGTGCTGTGTCAGCAATACATTTCACAATACCTTACTGTCAGGGGTGGAAAGAATATCCAACTATCTTACTGAAATAGTGGTACTTTACTGTAGTTTTGTGTACAGTAGAAGTTAGCTAAAGGCAAAAAATATATATCTATATAGTTATAAAAACAGTTTTTACTTGTTTTCAATCCAGAAACTGGCCTCGTTTGATCTTTCATGGTGAATTCTGATCATATGTAAAATGTTTAAACTTTCTCAATGCAGTATAAGTGCAAGCAGAACTTTGATTTGAAAGCACACTTAGAGTTCCATACTTTTCTACAGTTTGATTTGCAGTCACTCATGTAATTACTCATGGTGATGTACTGTACTGCAAGTAGTCACTCTGCCTGTACATTAAGCTAATGCTCTTATTCAGTGTGAGAATTAATGCAGCTGCAAATAAAGCTGAAATACACCAACATACAAGCAACCAAGACTACAGCCTCCACAGGAAGAAATCAATGCACAAGTTTGTTCCTGTCCTTTCATCTCCATATTAGTCCAGTAATAGTTGGATATTCGTTGGGTGTCCTCCCTGAAAGCATGATGAAATTGCTCCCCGAGCAAAGTGCAAAAAAATGACAAGCTCTTTGACATAAGCCTCAAAAATGAAGCTTATATAATTAGGTTTGGCAGAGCCCCAGCCATCAAAGCAAAGGATGGTGCTGACTAATTGAGCAGACAGATTAGTGGTGGTCTGACACGGCCAAAGAGTACTAAAGGAGGAATGAGGAAAGACTGCTGCCTGGCACAGACCTTAAAAGGAAAAATCCATCTTGATGTATTATTGCATGTTATATATCACCAAGTTGTAATGTGTCATACATTCCATGAGTTATTGCCCAGTGACACTTGTGTAGTTTTCTCTCTTGTAACATTGCTTTTCTTGTACATTTATTGCATTCTGTACCATTGGGGCAACTTTTAGTTTAGAAAAAAAGTCTATAAATCAACTCTTATTCAGTGACTCTGAAGGAGTAAGATGGACACCTGATACTAGCAGATACAGTAATATTTAGGGTCACTTGAAAAACATGTATTAAATATGTATTAAAGCCAGAAGTCCCTGCTTTGAAGACCTGAGGTTCCTCCCAGAGACCAGAGGGCACAACTCTTAACTATTTAAGGCCTTGAGCGCTACTTTAACGATCTAAAGTGCAGGATCTGAAGCTCATGGTGCAAGTGCATTTAGGGTGTGTCCAAATCCACTTTTGCTATTTTAACAGTGGAAAAATGGTTGATGCACCAGGCGCATGGCTCCAAGGGGTTATCCATAGTCTCCTAATTAATCATGGGTGTGTTTTCGGTGTAACATGCAATAAACCAATCAGTGTCATCTTCCATTCCCTTTGATAGCCAGGTGCAACTGCACCTTGGCAGATTGCTATTATGATGGTGCATTTGCCAAGTAGTACAGACACTTGTCTGCAGAGGAAACAGATCTGCTCGTGCAAAGCGCATAATCCATAACGAGCACACTGACCCCTGCTGCTACTGAACCCCCCTGTGGCCCTAGACCACCAGCTTATGATCCTCTTCATTAATTTGTTGTGAATATATTTTCGTTTGTTTTTTTAAAAAGGTTTATTTTTTTTAAATTACAGCTTTTGTTTCTTTAAAATTGTTTTGTTCAGTAATGGAGTAACAGGTCAAATCAGCAGGGTTTTATTTGCTGAAAGTATGGAAACCTGATCTCTGTAATCTCAAAAATGTTCAAGAATATTCATCAAATATTGTTCAAAAAAATAAAATCATTAATTTTAATCATGTAAATAATCATCAGCTCTCTTCCTTAGTTTAATAATTGTTTTCACCTTATCTGTTTACTCATGTGTTCCTCATGTCATCATGTATTGATGCAGCAGGAAAGTCGATCTGTGTCTGACCTGTTGTTGTCCGTCTCCATGTATTGACATGATTTGGTCAAATAATTAAACAATTTTATCCGTCATTACTGCGATTAGTTAATTATGACCAAGCATGACATGTATGTTTTGAAATATGTTAACATACACAATAATAATCTTTCACATTGTAATCCTTTTTATTGTAATCTTTTGCACGTCTGTGTGTGTAACAAGCAGTGTATGTTGTGCACCCGCCTATGTAGGCACATATTACTGTCTTGATAATGTGCCCTTAAAATAACAGTGAAACACTGCGCCACTAACTGCAGACCAGGTTTTTTGGCCAATAGAACAATTGCACTATAAGATAGCAATGTGCCAACAGTGCGCCTGACCACACTTCAATTTAAGACCAACATGCCCATGGGCGCTCTGATGGGCGCAAGTGCATTTGCTTTTTAAACAACATGGGCGCTGGACAGGAAAATGACAACTGCTTCGGTCTTAAACTAGCAAAGACACGTGTATTGCGCTTGGTGACTCTTGCACCAGGCATAAGATAGCAGCCCCCCCCCCCAACTTGATTTCTGAGTTGTCTGACTTTTGCAATGCTCCTTTGTTGGAAAACGGAATCTCAAAATTCTTCACACATATTCTGGGCAAGTAGGCCCATTGAAATTAAATATATGAAACAGTATCTGGACCAATAAGGAGATTTTATGTTTTGTCAGTTACATTATAGACATTCTGGGACATCCATTATTTTATTGCAGTAAGGCAGGTTGTGTCCAGCTTCATAGTGGTATTACTCTACAAAAAGAGAGATAGAGGAGTGTGTCATCAGCATACCAATGATAAAGAATATCAAAGCAACTAATTATATGGCCAAAGGGCAACATGTACACAGAGGACCAAGAATTGACTCTTGTAGCACACCACATATTTAATAGGACTGATAAAATGTGATCATCTACTGACCAATAATACTGGTTGTGAATATTGATGTACCCAAGATGATCAACTCTAATGTTTCCTCTTGCACTACCATCAGGTAATAATTTGACCAAAACTGTGGTCCATGACAAGGCATCACAACAATGGAAGGCTAGTTTTACATGAGAGTTGCTGCCTTTTCTTACTCAGGCCAAGAATTTCCACTCATACATAATTCAATATCATATATTTATACCTCCTACATGAGGAACCTCTTTCATCGGGATACTGTGAGATTACCACCTACCTTACACCACCTGCAGGACTAAATGCTCTCAAAGTGTTTCATAATCAAACAGTAAGATTGTAATGACATTTTATCTTTATATGGTCTTTCCTCTAGCGCCACTTTCAGGACAGACTTTATTTTTAGCCCTACAATTGGGAAGGCAGTAAGAAAAGGAAAACGATTAGTATGTTGTTGTTTCCATCCGACTGTTTTGTACCGTAAGGTGTAATAAATGAACCATTTAGCCCCCAGGGGCCGCTAGTGAGGCTGTAACCCTTTACTCTTGTTCTTGTACCTACTCTTTTTCACTTTATACACATACACACTCCCACACATATATGCAAGCATGCTCTCACACAGGCACACTTTCATGTATACGAATGCAAAGTCCATATTCTATAGGGAACCATTGATTCGCACGCTTTCTCCGTATAGGAGGGATTTCCTTCAGCGTAGCCATATTTGAAGACAGGTACTTTACATATCACAAGAACAGATTTGATGCTTTGAGAATACATTCCTTGTTTTCAATCATTTTTTTCCCATGAAAATATCTGTACATGAAACAATGCAATGCAGAACTAGGAAAATATTTTATTCAGTGAGTTCACATACCTGTGCAGGACAGATATCTTCCCTAAAACAATTTAAAAGGGGCAATTTCTGAACCGGAGACTGCATGAATAATAGAGGATATGCTAATATGATGCTTGGAAATGAGGGGTTATCTTGTTTTATCCACACTGTTGAAGTGCCTCTGCCACTGCTCCTGGCTGTTTGTGCTTTGCCAGAGGGGATCGCCTTTGAAACTCTTAATGAAGATCTTCTACTGACAGGAAGGACTGAAAGAGTGACATCTGTTGCACGGCAAACATGACCGCGCTCACAGATGTGTTAAAGGGAATACATTATGCAGCTTGTGTGTCTTGGTTAGGGCCCCCTTACGAAATCCACCATGCCCGCCTCTCGCAGTCTCCTGTTCCTACTCATTAATCTAATGAATAGCAAGCAGCTACAATCAATCGTGTGGTCGTTAGGGATGAGCAGAACAGGCACACTCTGATACATCAGCGCCGAGACCTGATTGACAGCAGCACAGGCATCAATATCATGGCTAATAACGATGATCGGCTCTTAATGAAGATGTCCTGAGCAGGTACAGTGTTTAATGCAGTGCAGCAGGGAGTCTTTTCACGCAGAATTACAACTACTGGAACAACTAGGGGATTTATGATCTTTGTTCCTGGATAAATAATTTGTCATGTAGGCCCATACTGTATGTGCTGGTAAGTCTCGAAATCACATCAGTCACGCTCTGAGCATTTTCCATTTTCACCATCTATTATTAACCGTTTCTCTGAATTGCTTTTCAAGTGCTGATTTACAGGCAGACAGTGTGAAAATAAATATCTGCGGCAATAAATATCTTAAGCATTCTCTTTTTCTTTGCTTTCATTCACCCAAATGCCGCCCATAATGGTTTCAGTACAACACATCAAGGTACTGAAGGCAGATCAACCCACTTAGGTGCCCCCGTGACATTTTGAATCATTTATAGATGAGCTGTTTGTCTCATCGCAGAGAAAATACTGGTTCAGTATGCCGCGAACTGGAAGAAAAGCATCTCTAAAAGCAGAGTAGACCTTACACTGCTGAAATGTCTGAACACTTCTGCTCAAAAAAGGAGAATTGAAAAAAGGATTCCCAAACACTGTGATGACCTCTGACCTTTTCTCCATCACTATCAAGTGAAATTTAAATAAGAAATATAATCTAATGGGTTATGACATTTACTGAGGACATCCGTAGACTGAAATCTCTCTTCTATGGACACTATGAGTTTTCCCTTCTATCACCACAACAGGTCAAAATGTCAACTGTGCATGCAAATAACACCAAATGCACAGATTACTATGAAATGCCATGATCCCAAGGAGATAAACCCATTTTCTTTTAATGATTCTGTGTTTTTTTTTCATCTAGCGCCCACACATGGCAATAATTACATTTTTAACCCATTACTGGTCAGGCTGTTAATGATACAGTGAAATAGAAAAAAAGACCTTGGACTCAAATTTATCCTGAATTTGTGAGTGACAATAATTTGTGAAACGCAAATCGGTTTTATGAAACAGGTGTCAGGCCTTTATGCCTGTTCATTTCTCCCAGAATATATCCTAAATCTTACATGCACGGTTGTTATGAGATAGCAACATTATTCATCTGTGAGTGGTCATATTGTTTTGGCTTGTCAGGGTACACCATTTTAGTCAGAAATATGTTATATTATGGAAACAGAAGAATTGCAGAAATAACAGTTCATGATAATCATATATGAATAGATAGAATTTGAAATTTATAAGAACAAAATAGATAAAAAATAAACTAAAAATATGGGCTTGGTCCACCTATGCCTGTGATTATTATCACCCTTATATATAACAGCTCACATTCAATACACATGCTTTTCAAAGACCAGAAAAAATGGAATATATGTGTAAAATTATGAGCAGATGAAAACTTTTCTTCGTTTTATTAGAGCTGTCTGCATCATTCAAATTCAACATCCTTCCTGCATTACTTCATCAGGAACATGAAACCACTCAAACCTGAGTGAGGAAGAGGAACAGCAGCGGCTAGTAATGAATAGAGCGATTGTGGACGTTTTAATGGCTGCCATGGCTTGTGCAACTCATATTGAGGACAGCGGGTGAGGGAGAGGTCAGATCCACTGAGTTGCCCAGGTAATCCCAAAATCTGTGCAGCTCAGGTACACTGTCACGCAGTAATCATGAAGTTAGATGGAGTAAAAAAAAAAAATTGGAAATTCTTTCTTCTTCTCCTTCTATTTTAAAAATGTTTTTGAGCATTTCTTTCTCGCGGCATGTTCCACCACAACAAGCGCACAGATAGCGCGGTTATCCAGAAGCAGGTTTGCCGGGTTGTCATTGGGACAGGAGGTGGAAAGACAGGAGCTAGCTCTTATCCTGTACTCTGCAGTTTGAGCTACCAGAGAGGCTTAATAATATCCCAGAGGCACAGATGAAACACTTTCTCCACAGTGACTGTTTACTGAGGAGTGTGTTTGAAGTTGAGCTCAAGATGTCTTCATTTCTGTACCAGAGGAATGTTCCAAGGGGAAAAATTGTAATTCAGATAGGGAGCAAGGGAGAAAAAAAAAAAAAAAGAGGAAAGAGGGGGGTGGGGAGCAGACAGACAGAATCCAAGCGGAGCTTTCTGCTCCTGTTATAATTCAAGACAGGATATTGCAAGTGCCAATTTCATATTTTCATGGTGTGATATCTTAAAAATCTACTGAACTGCAATGAACAGGGGCTTAGAAACCCCTTCAAATTAAGAAATGCCTGCTGTTGGCACCAGCAGGACCATTATTTATTCATATCACTCAGCTTGCTCTTGCAGAACTGCATTACAAAAATCCTACAGTTTAGAAGTGAGGCTTTAAATGTCCAGTCCTTTTTTCCACTACCAGTCTCTCTAGATGTGTGCGAGATGTTGATGCCAGAACAACAAAAAAGGACTATTGATCTCTCTTTGCACAGAAAGATAACATTTCAGTTTTCTAGTTTGAAAAAAATTGAACAGAAAGTGACAAGCGTTTGCTAATCCCCCTGATCATCCTCTGAAAATACACACCAAATGATAAAAACACTGATACTTTGAAGGCTTTTTTTTTAATATTAAAAGACTGAACTACAGAGTGATTAATGTCAATTTAGCACGTTTCATTCAACAAAAAAAAAAAAAGTCATGTCACTATTTGAGAAGACCAGAAGAGCCATTTTCTGATTGAATTTGCTCCATTGATATCACTTAGTAATGTACAGAACTGTAGATGACATTCACTTTAGTATGTCAGCACTGTGTAGACCACCTACATGGCTCTCACACCACACACTGACATTTGCTCATTCATAATAGGAGCGTCTGGAAGCTGAGTGACGCAGTGACTCACAGGGCTAGTTGATGAACTATTGAAGCTGTTAGCATACTCATTAGCTTAGCTTGGTCACTACTGGGATAATGACTTGAGCACAATTTACTCCAAATATATATTTGTACCATAGAGTCCTGTCTCTAACTGTTTGCTCTTTTGTGGAATAGTTTTTACTTTGACAGAGTAGGTTTAATAAAAGAGGATGGTGCAACACAGCTAATAAGCCACAATATCTTCCTGCATTTTGGACTCCAGCTGCCCATTAGCCTGACACACCAGATGGTTTGTTACTGTGATAACCCCTGGTGTCATCTTGTGTTTGCTGTGTGGTTCAGCTGTCTGTCTGCTTTCTGCAGGTGATTGTTGGAGCAACTGGGAGTAAGCTGGGAACACCTGAGGGTGTTCCCAGCTTACTTAAGCTTGGATGCAGCACAGCTCACTCTGTCTCTGCCACTCTGCTGTTTCAGCTGGTGCTGCATCCCTGCTCCCATCAGGCACCCCTTGGTTTTGGTTATTGTACTTTAGTTATTTGCTTTGTGTTCATGCACCTTGCAACACCTACGTATATATATACACACACACACAGTCCACTCCACTCAACACTACTGATATCACTGATTTCTACTCCCCATACTTTAAACATTTCATGAAAACCTCTCTTGTTAAATTTTGACATGGTGTGTCCCTCTTGTTGTGGCAACTTCAGCTGGGTCATAACAGTTACACAGAACAATCTGAGAAGTCGTCCTTGGAAATTGTTTGGAAAAGGGCAGGCACTTTAAAAAAAATACTTGGTGTTTGGATGAACCATCTGTCTATCACCTTCTGTCAAGGCCCGACTGCAACCAATCAGATCAACAAACCATATGACGCAGCAGGAGAGCAGATAAGAGGAAACACAACAAGCCACAGTCTGAAGAACTTTAAAAGCCAGCAAGCAAATTAATGCAGCTAGCTCTGTAGTTACATAAACATTCTCTAGTTCTGATATAAGTGATGCTATAACAGCATCTACATTAACCTCTTTAGGAGCTGTCATTGATGTTCTCAGATGAACAGTCACTGCTTGATGTCGTCACACTTAAAACCATGCCCGTAGCTACCAGTAGCTCCACTTAGGATGCTGATTGGTCTGAACCACTGTGGTTCAGCCACAAGAAGAATCCATCTGACAAGATGAATTCTCATGTGATCTCATGTTCTTCCTCAGAACTGTCAACCCAGTGGTTGGTCAATGGTGCAAATTCCCAGGTCAAAGCTCACCAAAGTTGAACTTCATTCGAAAAATCTACACAAATTTACTTTGCTTTGCAAGTGGATCCATTGATTGCCATTATTCATTGGAAATTGTGGAATTTGCAGCTAAATTTTACCATTGAAATTCCTGCTGTGTTCAGGCTACAATGCCTTGAGCGGTCCCACACAGTAAAAAGGAATTTATTTTATTTTATTTTGGCATTTCTCAACTCCTTCTGGCACTAACAACAAAGAGCATTTGTTTCCAACTTACCGCAAGGTTTTTAGATTATAAGTATCTACCAAATGGATCTATTTTTTAACAAAGCATTTTTCATATAACAAACGATCTACAGAACTAGATCTAGACTAGACTTGTTCATCCATGTGCTGGTGCGATGGATCCTCTTTCTGTAGTTGCTCATTTGTATTCAAATACAAGAAAGCTAATTATTTTTTTTTACACTTCAGTCCGGACCCACACTCTGGAGCAGAGTTTGCACTGCCCTCAGTTATCAGTGAGTGAACTTGAATTTAGCTTTGTTAAATCATTAATAGCTGTGGCTTGCTGGATTTATCTAATTAAGTGATTTGTGTATGTATCATAGTGAAGAGCCAAGGGTGTAGGTTTGCTTACAGAGTGAATGCATGAATGCCAAAAAAAGCCAAATAATTTGATTTGAAGACTTGATACAACAATAAACTCAA
Organism: Euthynnus affinis; assembly: GCA_029490765.1. Classification (NCBI taxonomy): domain Eukaryota; kingdom Metazoa; phylum Chordata; class Actinopteri; order Scombriformes; family Scombridae; genus Euthynnus; species Euthynnus affinis. The sequence goes on along the minus strand of CM055853.1, from coordinate 3,830,837 downwards.
TTAATATTTCCATCTCTACAAAGGTCATTGATTTTTACTGTGTTGTGTTTAATTGATGGTCAGTTCTAGCATCTTTTCAGGAGAATTATCTATAAAAAAAAATTAAAAACAATTATTTTGTTAACCTGAAAATGTGTAACAGATGGGAGGACCTTTTCCAGGAGGAGGATAGAGCAGCATGTTTACTTCCTGACAGGCTTGAGTTAAGATAAGAACATATAACTTATCAACATCATATCACATCTCAAAACGTGCTCTGACGAATGGTTGAGAAAACCACGAAAGGCACAAGTCCTGAGGAATGCTCAGGTAAAACATTCACACTGATTCACTGACTGGTTCCAGCTGCAGCACTTGGATAATCACGATGATCATGATAATTATATGACAAGAAGAATTTAAGAGCAAATTAAGCAGTTCAACCACTATTTCAACTTTGATTTCATCAGTTTCGTCTGTTCCTCCATTGTGCATCAAAGCTGCCGCAGTGTTACTACAAGCAGACTGCAAAATGTTATTCTCAATTTTATTTACATTGCACCAAACTACAACAAAAGTCATCTCAGCACTTTTCACATAGTGATAGTGAATAGTGATATCACTCTGTCGCTGACCTTTGAGACTGCGGATAGACACACATACGGCTCTGAATGACAAAAGGAGGCTCTTGCTTGGTTTCAGGAGTGTGAAGTGGCAAATGAAGAGCATGTTAGCCATGAGTTGAAATGGATGCAAACAGAGAATATTCAGTGTCTGGGCGCCTGACAACAAAGCAGAGCACGGAGAGGCCATCGCCCTCCTTGAGCTCACCTCAAGGGGAGACAGACGGAGAGAGCTGTCAGTGAGTGAGTGGTGTCCTTTGCCACCGCGGTGGCTATTTTACGACCCAACTGACAGTTTGACTGCTTCCCTCATCTCCTCCTGTATCCAGCCTTTCTTGTTGTCTTTAATCAGCAGACCCCCCCCCCCCCACCCACCCGTCCTGTCAAAGACACTGCCTGGCAGGGGCGTTGGCTCCACTTTTAACCATCAGGGGGCTGAGCCCAGGCTCTTCTCCATCCAAAAAAACTTTTAAAAACATACTTCTTAATAGATTGTTTCCATGTATTTTTTTTTTTCTCTCATGTGAGGAAAGGTTTGGATTGGATTTACCATATCATCTGCACATGAATATTCCAGTCACTCGAATGTCTCAAAACCAAAATGAGTGTCATATCATGTCATATTCAAAGGGGCCAAGCAAACCTTCGTAATTTGGGTGCAAAATCATTACTCATGGACCTAATTAATATGAAACACACTATAGCATCACACAATATACTGTATATTACACCTGACACCTACACTGCACTAATGATATCAGCTCAGCCAGTAGCCTACGGTTTTGTTTTATGGAAGCTGTGGTAACTTAAAACTTGCCTCGGGTGGTACTGTTTAAAGGACTACCAGACCAATTAAATATAAAACCTTTTGGCTATCTAACACGAAACTAAGCTAGTTTGGTGTTGCTAGCCAAGGGGAAGGCACAACTCAGCATGAGAGGACGGGCCTGGCCTGGGCATTCAGGGCTCTAGACCTTAAATGCCCAGGCCAGGCGACATCCACGCTGCCAGGATGTCTCGCGCTCTGAGCAGCACTACACAGGCCATCGTTGGCACTGACTTCCATCCCCATCCCCTCACTAAAAAAAAAACCACAGCCCTTCACTGGGCTTTGCACTTGTTAGCATCACATGGCTAATGACGCACAACGCAGTGACACAACACCCCTCTCTGCAGCACAATGCTGATCACATTCAATACCTCCAGAGATAGCGAGAGCACCATGCTTTTTTTTTCGCTTTGATGGCCATCTTAATTAGTGCTTATTTGAGCGAAAACGAGGGCTGTTGCTGGAGCAGTCCTGATAACCAGTTAGACAGAGCCGGTGAAGCAAAGTGAATCAGAGGCTTGTTTATGAAAAGAAATGTGATGTTTTGTTGTGAATTGCATTAAAAGTGTGATGGGAAAAAAACATTGTTAATGTTGGAAACGCTCTTAAAATTCTTCATGTTGTAATTATGCTAATATATTTACTCATTTAAATTGACATTTTGCAGTTCACCTAAACAGTCGAGGCAGATGGCCACCCACCCAGAGCCCAGTTCTGCTCGAGGTTTCTTCCCACTAAAAAGGGAGTTTTTCCTTGCCGCTGTCGCCAAGTGCTGTTCATGGGGGAATAGTTGGGTCTCTGTAAATTAAAGAGTACGGTCTAGACCTGCTCTATGTGAAAAGTGCTCTGGATTCACTTCTGTTGTGATTTGGCGCTGTAAGTAAATGAAATTGAATTGAAAAATGTGTTTTTTTTTTGTTTCTTTCTTGTGTTTTTTTTTTTCATCAAAATGTAGCACAGGTGGACAATGATGCCATCTAGGACGTAACAATTGAGTTGTCAGAATCAAAACTATTGTATTGTTGTTGAAGTTTCAGTTGGTGAAGGTTGATTGAGGTACTTAAAAAAGAGGAATGGTATTTGAGTTATATATGATGTATATGGATGTTTATTTATATTCAACATATTTCATTTAAGTTGATCAGATATGAAGATACTGAGGTTGAACTTGTTTGTTGGATGTGTGGGGTAAATGTGTGCTGCTGTGATGTATTATGTTCTGGTTTGTTTTGTTTTGTCTTCCTGTCTTGTTCTGCTATGTCGCTAAGATTGTTGGTCTTTGTTTTGTCGATGTGGGAGGTGTTATTATATTATTATATTATATACTGAGAAATCTAAATAAAATTTTATATAAAAAAAGCAACTAGTTTGGAGTCAATCCCGGTCTTACGGGACAATCCTGGTCTAACTTGCACGAGTGTGATGTGGAAACTTGAAACCTCCAGAGCACAAACACTGAGAATGAACTTTACAGTGAAGTGGGAGACGTCTTGAATCCGGCAGGAAAACTTCTGGGATGAAATATGTTTACATATTTATAGAGTCTAGAATATCTAATGAGGGAGAAGGAGTAGATGCCATTTTAAGGATTTTAACATGGTAATTATACTTTTTTTGGGGGGGTAAAACCATATCAGACACATATTATTGTTCCAAGCAGAGTATTTTTATGTCTTAATACATGTCTGGAGAAGATCTTTAAAAATAGTGGAGGTGTAAATTCACCCAAATTACAATTTTACAATTATTTTCTGACTTCTGGTAGTATCTACTCATGGTGATATTTTTGGTTTTATCTGTCCAGACCCATGTGTCATGAGTTCTGCCTCTACTCCCAACACATTGGAGGAGAATGGAAGTTTGTTTGTGCTGCTAACACCTCAGAAAAAAGTTATATTTAAAAAATGATGAGAGTTTTCAAACTGTGAAGCGTGGAGGGAGATATGTGAGTGTGAGCTGCAATTTGCGTCAAGTCATGTTCCTTCTTTGAGTCATAACTCGGTCAGATCTGAACACAAACGCATGATACATATACAGTATATTCAGATTCAGTGTGACTTACGCTTCCTAACAATATCATAATCTTTGATGTGCATCATGAATAAACATCCTTAAACACTGGATTGTGGGACTTTTGTCTCCCCTTTCTAGCAGTGAGAGTAAAGTGGGGTGCCAGTAAAAAACGTTTGGACAGTCCACCAGCCTAAAAATGTAATTTTTCGATGGACCAACAGGATTTACTGCAAAACAGTATGCCCGTTAGCCAGTACATACTGGCCATAAGCCACTGTTGCAACTGTAAAATGGTGGATAAATTATTTTGAGCGTCACACAACCCCCATGAAATGACTCATTTCACGAAGAATTTGGTCCGTTCAGTCCTATAAAATTTGGAAAGTCTAGAGGAGCTGCGTGATTAACATCCAAACAGCCAGTGCAGGAATTTCGTCCCTGACACGAGATTTAAAAAAGTCCATGTGAAATACAGAGAGATTTATCTGACGGCGATTGGCTTAATCAGCATTGTGTGAACTCATTTGGCAAGGGCTTGGACCTAACAGACGTTCATTTAGGTGTAAAAGTTCCGGTATGCAGGTTTAAATCTACTTAGAAATCAGAAAAAATACGCAGTATCAATGTAATTCAGTGATGGTTGTCTGTAGGGGGTGGGTGGGGTGTGGGGGGTGTGGGGTCTCAGTTTTGTCTAAATAGATGCTCACAGTGTCAGACATTGAAAACATGCTGATCCAGAGTAATGGTGACACTGGTTCTTGAGAGATATGCTGATGTTTACACTTTACTGAATGCATTTTTTATATATATATTGCAAGCTTTACAACCAAAAATCCATTGGGGAGAAAGCAAAAACATCAGAGACTTTGCATTTCAAAATTTGGGCACATTTACAAATGAACGGCATTGCTTGGTACCAATAGAGGTAAGTGAGGAAATGTGTGTTTATGTAATCTGGGTGAATGGGCACAAATTATAATTCTGACAAATATTCAATGAAAAAAAAACGTCCGCTTCTCATTTAACAAGCTTAATCCTCCCTGTGCTGCCACACTAAACTTGTCATTGTGATCCAGCAAAATTACAACACTAGATCAATGTCCCTATTTTAACTATCTGTGCACGGTACATACTGTAATTAGTCAGGCCTGGTGGCAAACTGGCCATCTGGAGTTTGGTGGGCGTTTTCCCGGTGGGCTGGTCGACCTGCCGGCCAGCGATAAGTCCAGCAACACCAATGAGATAAAAACAGTGCGGTTTGCAGTGGTCTGGCCAGTCAGAAGTATGCGTCTGTATGGGGGGGGTCAGAAGTTTATTACATCTCATGAAGCTTTGTTTACTTCATATGCTAATAGCTGTGTAGTGCAGCTGAACTGACCTAACAAACGAGTGCGGAAGCAGGTGAACAAAAAAACAAAAGTGAGCTGATGAACTAATTGAAAATAGGCCTCAGGGCAGAAAAGACAAAATGCTGCTAATTGTGTTAATTTATTTGGTCAGATCAGGACCGACGGTGCACTTTGTGTTAGTTCTGTTAACAACACTGTGCAGCAGCATAATGTTGGCTTCATAATGAGTTGGGATTTTCTTTGATTGTGAAGTTACTGAGTGGTAACACATTGTCAACAACAGATTATTAAAAAAAGTACAAAAACACAATGGATTCATCGAACAAAGAAGAATCAGGAGATATTTCCTTCTAATTATGTCTCTTGTAAGTCATACATAATTATATCTTGGTATCTCGTAATTATGAGAAAACAATTTAGCAGTTATGAAAAGAGGATCTTTCATTGACAATGCTAGTAGCTGAGAGCTGGAACTGGTAGACTGACATCTTTCCATAAAATATTTGCCATTATTTAAATTATTAAAAGAAAAACATTAAACTTAAACCTCCTCCATATACAACAAAGCCTGTTCCAATAAAGGTTTTTATCAAAGGACATTGCCACAGAGCATGAAGGAGAATGTAGAGCACCTTTTAAGAGAATGTCCTACCAAGAAATATGATCAGTCATTTAAGCAAATGCCCCAAAATGACATATGTCTAACAGCTGTAGTAATTACAAGAGCAAAGAGGAAATCAGGTGATGTTATTAGAGAGGGACAAAGTCCATGAGGAGGTTGGCGTAGACAGATGGGTCAACAAATTACTAAATTTTAAACACAGCTTGTTTCCTGTTTCCATGCTGTTAAAAACCATGACCACGATCGTCCCCTAACCTTTAACCATGTACTTTTTAAGAGACTGTCTTCCCAAGAAAAACGACATGCTTATGTAATTAGGACGAGAATAATGGAGGAAATCAGATGACATAAATAAAAAAATGACAAAGTCCTCTTAGGGAGGAGGTTGAGGTAGATCACTGTTCATTCCCTGCTTCCAAACACGACTTTCATATTTCCAGCAGCTTTTTTTTTTTTTTTAAAACCACAATCATCCCCTAATCTTAACCATATGGCTGTTATTGTAACCATGACGACAAAGGTCACCTAACCTTCAGGAAGTAGTCATTTTAACGCCACAATGTTTCCTTAATCGTAACAAAGCACTTATTTAAACTCAAACTATGATCTTTCCCTAAAGCTAACCAAGTGGTTTTAACCACGGGCCTGTTTCAGAAAGCAGGTTTAGTGAAAACTCTGAGTTTGTTCATCCTGAGCTGAGGGAAACTCTGGGTTTCCAGTTTCAGAGAGAGAGAGTTAACTTAAACTTGGGGTCAGTTATCGCAACAACTGACTCTGTGACATCCATTCAGTCCATATCAAAGCGTTCATCCATTCAGTCCATATCAAAGCGTTCATTAGCAGAGGTTTATTATCTAAATCCTGGTTAGACATTCATTTAGTTACTCAGAACTTTCTAAAGTTACCACTTTTATGTGCATCAGTCATTTCTCTGAACAGTGTTTTTTTTTCCTCTTACATTCAGATATTACACAGCGTGAATTCAGTGTCAGCTCAGAATAAAACTGACAGCTGTTAGCTTGTAAGAGCAGCTCCTGCACTGAAATCTCTATTTCACATAATGTGTGATCTCAGTTTAAATTTGAAATATCGGGAAGAAGCTTTTTATCACTCATGATGTGATTGATCGCACTGATGGAGCATCATTCCTATAATAATGTAGATCATTATGTTAATATGCTGAGTTTAGTTTGAATGTGAGGTTTTTAAACAGGGAGCATGATCTTAATGTGTTTTAACAGCATTTCACTGACAATGTTTAAATTTACTACATTTGTTGAAGCAGCAGAAATAAAGTCACTGAATGCTGTTGAGCCGAAGTACAAATAGATGTCTAAAAATGTCAAATATTCTGTATATTAACCGTGAAGGCTTTTCAAGCACAAATCACTGAACACGTTATTACTGATCAGACTGAGAGGTTACAGTCACATCTGTGTTTTTGATCATATATGTTTTAAACCTTTATATTTTTCATCTTCAGTTGCTGCTTCCTGTGTTTCATCTGTCAGATTAAAGCTGAACAAATATATTAATTATATGGATTAATGGACAACACTCAATAAAACATTATTGTGTTAACTTAACACTTTTCCTGCTTTCAGGTCCTTTTTTTTTTTTTTTTTTTTTTAAAGATAAAAGATATGCAACATCCGCACACACATGCATTCATATCATTCACTGGATTAAAAATGGAGGCTCTGCCTTTTATTTACCTGTTGCCATGGTGACTCATTGTATCAGAGATCCATTGATGATGGCTTGTTTTATTCATCACGTGCTTAACTCAGAGTGATTGAACTGACTCTGATCAGCTGTTCTGAAAGCGAAAACTCTGAGTTTCCCATCTTGAGGTTCATCAACTCAGAGTTCAAAGTTAGAACTGAGAGTTTGCTGAACCTGCTCTCTTAACCATAGTGTTGCCACGTCATAAAAAGTCATTATTTTTCAACAGTGATGTGTTTTGGAAGGCACTGACAAGCTATGTTATCTTGCTGATAGAGGCATCAGATCAGGAAAAAAAACGATGCATTTTGTCCTTTATTTTGGAGGACTTGCAGGGCTTTTAACTCTACATTCACCGGCACATGATGGCTATCATCATATCCTGTGTTCCTTTGGAATGTTGGTTGTGTGCATCCTGGAAATTAACACTATACAACCAGACCAAAAGGACAAAAACAATAATGCAAAGTTTTTCAGAGAAACTTTTTTTGTGATCTCAACATTTATTATTAAGCAACCTCCTTTAGTGTTCTGAGTTTAGGTATGTTTACATTGTGATTTTTTTTTTTTTTAAGTCCCTCATGGTCTGGTGTAGTTGCATGCTTTTCCTAGTTGGTCATCCAGGCTTGTGCCTTTTAAAATAATTGAGAAAAAGTAAAGTATATATTGTGACATCTCTCTAATAAAGTTGCTTTTAATTAAACTCATGCAAAAAAAAAAAAAAAAAAATGTATTTCTAGTATGATTTCAGCATGTAAGTGTGAGTGTGGCAGATCGGAGGGCAGTAGGGGACCCAACAACACATTTTCCCCCCAGGGGCCTCTTAACCATACCAGCCATGCTTACAAGAGGGTAAAACATCTTAAAGTTTTTCTGCACTTTGCTTTTTTTATGTTCATATTCACACAATATATTTGCAGGCACACACTGTCATTCTGTAAACTGGGGTATAAAATGATATTCATATATTTCTGAAATGAAAGCTGTACAAAAAAAACTGCGAAAATAAGGGAGGCTACAGATTTTTCTTTTTAAACATGGCTGCTCAGCATGACTCCACTTGAAGCTTCCTAATGGTCCAAACATGTGATATCCCTCCGCAGTAATGAGAGGTTGTCATATTGTTAGAGCACAGACGGATCTTGAAAGCATTCCATGACATTCATCATTCTTCTCACACCCTCCTCCGTACAGCTCCCTCCAGCTAGCGTCTACTGTAAAACCAACACGGCGTGCGTCTTCCGTTACACAAGTGAGTGTTTATTATTAAGAATAGCACACATCTTCACTTTTTAATTCCGTCTAAGTTGAGGCAGAAGTTTTCAAAGTGCCCCTGTTGCCGGATCCATTTTCTTCTAACAGCTTAATGTCATTCAATCTTAGGGGATTTATCGGCACTCCTCGCCTTTTGTTCTAAGACACGTCCCTTCAATACATATAGAGGGACTCCAGAAAGAGAATAGCTCCTTTTGAGCCTCAGCTAGTGTTAGATGAGATGATTGATGGATGCAGGTCTGTGCTGGGAATACGAATAGCAGGTTTTTGATTCTGGCTCCCTTTGGGAAATAGGGGACTTTGGCTTTCATGACAGAGGACTTACAGAGGGAGCTCCAAAGAGAAACAGTAGGAGAGGAGAGGAAAGGGGTGGAGGATGGAGGGTTTCCCTTAGCGCAGCATTGAGATGGACACAGAGGTGTAAATGTCAGAACTGAGACTACACACTACACAATCAAGTTGTTTGCATGTGTATCTCTATAAATCATATTCTTACTGCCAAACGTCGTACAACGCTGATCTCAGTGACCTTATTATCATACAAGGGTATGGGGGGGGAGGGAATGAATGTCATACCAACCTTCATCATGATATTCATTGTTTTTATTGTTATGAGAGGAAACAACCATGAAATCATCTTCACATGTATTAAAAGACGCACAACAACCTTCATCATCAGGTTTTCTAACATGCTGATCATGTTCGTTTAGAACAGAAGTTTTCAAAGTTTTGATGACTGAGGGAGAATTTAGGGACTTCTCCTATTTCAAAGTCCTCAATGACCGTTCAAGTGAAAATAAGAAATGTCTGTACTTTTGTCCAGCGTTTTAAAAAAGAGCTCCCCTTGCCGAGCCCCTCCACACGTAGTCCTGGTTGCTCATTTAGATCGTTGGCCAGATCTTCGATTCATTGGGTCACTGTGTCATTTGACAAATGTATGTCAGGGAGTTTTGTTCGGGGGTATACAATGGCTTTTAAAATGCAGCCTTGCATGGATTTTTCCATCACTGAACAGCCTGCTCCACCTGGCAACTTCTTGAGCTCCCACATAGCTAGCCTGTGTTACAGCTTCACTAGATTTTCCACAGCTGGGCAGTTAAGCCTCGTCGAAATTGTTCAAGCTTGTCGTAAATGTATTGTACATTTTACGACTGGTATCATAAAGGTGTTTAATGTTAATCTCCTTGAGGTACAACAAAGTAAGCATTGCTCCAGTTCTCCTGAAACTCCCTTCTCTTTCTATCTCTCTATCTATCCATCTATCTATATATCTATCTATACATACATGCGTATTTCAATGAAACTTCAGTTCCCACGTCATTTTCCTATACATTGATTCGAGGAGTCTCAAACCCCCAATATGCTCTTCAAGTACTGTGTGTTAGTTTAAAACTGTGTTGAAATGCATGTCCTCAGGTCACCTTAACTCATCATAGCACTCATTGGCTGCACTTTGAGAATTTCTGGTTTAGAAGCTTCATTTAATGAGTTGAATGAACTTGCATCAGCACATTCAGTTAACTCATCATTTTAAGTCAGATGGACTCATGAATATGAAAAGGTATTAAAATAAAAACTAGAAATTTTAGGTTGAATAAACTTGAATTATTGAAAAAAATTATATTTTTAAGTTATGTTATTGACAACATATGAGTTGATTCCAAATTTCCTTTACGATGTTTCAGAGTGTGAACAAGTAATCCATGACAGTAAATGCTGTGTATTTGCTTTTGTGTGCAACTAATTTCTATCCAAGGCTGTGGACTTTTCAGTTGCCCACATGTTTCAGTTTTGAAGTTCTAGCACCCTTGAACTACGTTGGGTTTTTTTTTTCTTATAAACTGTATTTATATTTACAGTCATCAAAAAAATGTTCCACTGACTTTTTATGTAGGCTGAAGAGGTTGGAAGAGATATACTGATGACTTCTTTTGTGGAAAAACAACAAATACAGAAGGCACAATAAGAAGACTACAGATGTAATAACTAATATGAATTTAACAACTCCATGATTGGAATTGTTATATTTAATTATTAAAATACAGCAGGTATTATATAAAAAATATTTTAATGTATTAATATATCAGGAGTAAGAGGGTTGATGACAAGAAATATTTTGAAAAATGTCAATTCAGAATTATCTAAATACAAATTTGACAAAATAAAAAATATATAAATACTCAAAACAAGAAACAACTTACTTTCCTTAGCTTTCAAACACACCACATCTCCACATCTCAAAGCTGTTTCCAAAAATCAATAAATGAACCTTAAAGCTCAAGAGGAATACACAAGATAAAGTTACAGAGATACTGTTTACTGTTATTTTGCTGTTTTTTTTTTATCAATTGCTCTTTAGATTTCATCAATGACACTGAGCATTTTCTGCTGATTTTCAATTTTTCTTTGCTTTCATAGGGAGAGGAAGGATTAATGTCCGTCGCGCCGTCAGAAGACTTTTAATTTGAAACATCTGCACAGGCAGTGTTGAGTTTCTTTGATGGCAGCTTAACAGCTATTGAAAACACAGCAAAGAGGAGGGCAAAAGAAAATAATTAATTACAGTATTTCCCACGGAAGTGTCCATTATCTTCAATTTATCAAGGCAAAAGATAAATAAGGATGTTTTGAGCTTATATCACCTTAAATTAAATGAAGAACTGAGGCATGCATCTTTTCTAAATGAAAGCCTGGTTCTCTCTGCCTTTGAGGTTACTATTTAAAAATGTACGATAGGTTGTTCTGAAAAAAAAAAAAAAGAAACTAGTATTGCTTAAATGCCTTGTAAGTCTTTTGTCCTTGCTGGCTATGGATCGGCTTGCGAGGAGCATTGTGCGTTCTTGAAGAAATATTGAGGTGCGGACAGACATTGTCACGCCGGTTCGATGCCTTGATAATTGACTCGCAGACACACAAGGTGACAGCAGTGTGTGCAAACGTGTACGCTTCACCACTGGCGCCGCATTACGAAGCCCTGTTTTTTTGTTTTTTTTTTTTCCCATCACAACCTCCCCCAGCTTTTGTAATCATCCCTCCATTCACCTGCTGTGTCCGCTCTCCAGCCCGGAAAGTAGGGGGATAAAAAAAAATGTGATAGGCTGCTTCCCACTCTGCCCAGCAGCGTGGCCAGTGGAGAGACTTGTGGGGCCAGTCAATACTGTGTAAAGGCTCCATTTAGCACTGACGTGCCTGTGAGACAGGGCCTCCGGAGTGAGTGGATGGGGAGGTGGGGAGAAGGGGGTTCCTGAGATGCTTGCCTCTGACAGAGATGGATGGTCTGAGGCTCCACAGCCAGCAAGGACAAAGGGACACCTAGCCTAGTTGGCCTCCTCCATCCGCCCGCCCAGAACCAGCACTTTCACTCACGGGATCCTTAGTGGAGGTGAAAATGAAATTACTGCAGAGGGGAGAGCTGGTGGAGAAGAAAGAGAAGGAGGAGGAGGCAGAGGAGGAGGAGGAGGAGGAGGAGGGGCGTGAAAAGAAGCTGGAGCATTTTGCTGATGAAGTCGTGTCTGGTTTTCTGACACCGTGCGTTTTGTCACCACATCGGAGCAGCTGAATAATTCATCACGGGAGATCCAGCAGTGCAAGTCTCGAGCTGTCCGTTACACACACACACAGTTTCTCCCAATGGCTGATGGGAGAGGAACTGCTGAGCGACACTACCCGCTTTCTTTGATCTTTAACCTAGCAGCACAGGCTTCACGGTTAGGAAGGAGCTGCACCAGAAATTACATAGATCCTTCCATTTTCATGTAACACTGCTTAGTCATTTTTCAAAGTTTCTCCCCATTCTGGCGAAGAAAACATTACATAATAATCCCTCAACAAGTAAAGTTTATCTCATTTATCATTTGATGGAACAATGAATTACCCATATCTCCTCAAACAGTGTTGCTATAAGTTCTTTGAAGTGTCCTCCTTTAGCAAAATATACTTTTTTTTTTTAGATGCAAAGTCTCCTGGCACTGTGCTGAACCTTTCTTTTACAGACAGATTCTTTAGAGTATGTAGGTTGGCTCCAGCTAATAATCACCATCACCTCCCACTAAAGTTGTGGCACATTTCAAAGTCTCAAGAAGAAGAAGAAAAAAAAAAAAACCCAACAGCACACAGAATCTTTTGAAAGGATGCAAACAACGGTTTGTTACATTGTATCACAGCATCCTACCAGTGTTAGATGGAACAAATGTCATCAGACTTTTGCAAAGAAATCTCAAAGACAGACTGCCAAGGCACTCCCCCTCTCCTCTTCCAGCGTGAGTCTTTGTTTTTATAGAACAATAAGACTTCTTTAAAAAAAAACACGACATGTATTATGTGTGGTGTTTGGTGTTATGGTTAACACAGTCTTTTGGTGGTTTTTTTAGCTAAAGCACACACAGTAAGTGTGTCTTTGTTTTGAAATATCCGCCTTGAAAAGCCACCTTAATAAAAAGCATTTCAATATGTGATGAATTATGAATAGCGTTTTGGTTTTGTTTCATCATTATTTAAATTCTGACTTCTAATGAGCGCATTTTAATTGGTTTTTACTCGGCTGGTCTCGAGAAGCCATTTTCCTGAATTACTGTAGTCTCCATTCCACCACATTTCTTCAAGGTAATGTTGAGTGCACAAATTATAATACATAGTTAACAGAATATTTCTGAGGATATTAGGCAGAGAACAGTAACTACAGTAACAATAAATTCAAGAATATGAAACAGATTTAAAGGCTGCCTGGGCAAACTGCAAAGCGAATACACAGGGCTGCAATGCCTTCATTTTACGACTTTTGCACTCCCCAGAAATGATTTGTATAAGACATAAAAATACCTAAAAATGCAGATACTCTGCCTTCAGACAGTTTTTAGGGAGTGCACATGAGAACTGCTTTCAGCTGTCTTGTCCTTTTGAACAATACATCAAATTTAAAAAGGTAACGGCCACACCAGCGTTAGGTCAGAAACTAAGATGGTATTTACTGCTACACTGTTAAGCTAGCAGTTTATTTTTAAATTATTTATTTTATTACCGTCATATATTCATTACAGATTGGGACAAAAGAACATAAGTATCCTGTGGAGTTTCACCAGTAGCCTGTGAAAGTTTTTATGAGTGGGTCCCCATTTTGTTTGCATTGTGCACATCATGTATATAAAGATGGACGTCATGACACTCCCCACAAGCGAAGCCAAAATAATTATATCACCCCCTGGTGGATGGCTGCAGTATAGGTCATAAGTTAATTTAGCTATTGCCTCGTTTATGTCGGAGAAACTTCTTATAAAGACATCAGTACATAAAAATTGATATTCTTCCATGACAGATAGGGTATAAAAAAGCAAGTTCATTTGGCTTTACCTATGCTTAACCCAACTGTCTCACCGGCTAGCTTTATCTTGTTAGCAAGTTAGTTATGTTTCTTGTGACAGTTCTAGAGAACAGAGACGATTAAGCTAGAGCGCTGTAACTTTGGTTTGGCATAAGGTTGAAAAAAAGAAATGTATAAAAGTCAGTTTCTTGGCTTAATCTCAATTTTAACCAAATATGTAGTGTCTGCGTCTTGGCTCTATAGGGCATTGTAGGTATGTTTAGACCAAAATGCATTACAGTGTACTACTAGGCTATATTGGTCCAGTCACATCCCCCCTGTGTGTTCTTGCGCTTATCTCCCTTTGAACATAGTCTTTTATTCACCAAACCTGCTACATTGTCAGTGTTAGACCTAAAAAGAATAAAAGGTAATGTCACCCTGAGACCCAGCCTTATTAAAAAATAATGGTAATCACCCAGAGACACAAAGAAACAGGCCTGTGACCCCTCTGGATCCTGACTCATCGTTAAATGCTGCTCGGCAGATGCCTTAATTAGCCACTTGCCTTTAGAAAATATGAAGATGGGTCTCCACATGGGTGTTGCTGTTCTCTTGTGGCTGTCCACATGAAGCCTTAATTTAGCAGAAGATGGCGAGTAAAGTAAGAGCACAAAAAGAACTGAAGTAATCGTCAGACTGCTCTTGATTTAGCGTGTTCGCGTTTGAGGTGTAATTTAAGCAAGCTTACATATCTGCCGTCTCACTTAAGTTGAAATAGAGCTTATATTTTCCCAATGAGCACCACATGATAAATCTAACCATGTCAGACATGTAATGGCTTTGAAAAAGAAAGTGAAGACTCGGATTGGAAAGCGAAGCAGACACGCACTTTTATATCACTTTCCTATAATTTGGGAACGAGCGCACCCATAAAAATTGTGAATAATGTGAGATGTGATTTTCCTCACTATTAGACATTTCACATTGCACGGCCTGTTAAAGCCAATGGCTTGTGGAGGAGTAAATGTACTGTGCTCCACCATGTGTCATCCATCTCCTCCAGGCTTTGCAAGTTTGTATGCCAGCTGTCCACAATATCTCCCCCCATATTAAACTCCATCATTTGTCATTTCTCCCCGGTAAAGGAAGTTGAATGGCACCACGTCGTATGAAGTGTCGCTACATACAACAGGTCACCCACCGGAGGCATCTCATTTCCCAGCAGTGCGTTTCGGAGTCGCGCGTGCGTGGTCCTCTGCCACTGTGGGCCATTTCATAGAGGCCAGACAGAGTGACCTCACGGTGGACGGCCGGGGCGTCTTCATAAAACCTGCAGGGGATGAGAATCTTCCCCCTTCCCTCCACACCTCCGCTATGTGGATGCGGGTTTTTTTTAATCACATGCTTTCCTCTCCCTGAGGCGAGTGCATGTCTGGCTGCAGGTCACATGAGTGATCAAAGACACAGCAGGGCGGCCCCGAGCCACCGGTGTGTCTCCTGACTGCAGGCTGGGTGATGGAAAGCAGAGCCAACAGGTGGGCACCAGACAGAGCAGGGATAAAAAGGAGCTTTGTCTGGAAAAACAAGATGGAGGCACGCAAAGGGGCCTCGAGGGAAAAAAGGAAAGGATAGGAAGGGAGGGGGGAAAAGGAGACACAGCAGCAAATGTTGAAGGTAAAGATAATCCATAAATACACTTTTCTTTACAGAGCAAAGCACTCAAGATGACAAGCATGTATCTTTGTAAATGATACAGTAAACATCTGTACGAGAGGCATATGGCTAGAATAAGCCTGTCCAAACAAAGCCAGGCCAACATGGAGCGTCTACACACAGACAGAAACAAAAGCCAGGTATTTCATGTTGAGAAATTCCATCGCAGGGTAAATTGGATAAATAGGATAACTAGTTTAAATCACTGTATGTCTGCTGGATATCAGGAGGAGGAAGGAGGAGGAGGAGGAGGGGGGAGACGCTACATTCTATCAGCTACATGGAAGAAACCCATCAGAGTGTATGTGAGAATAATTTCGCCATGATACAAAAGGTAAAATTATTTGACCTAATTGATCATATGGAAGTGGTTAGCATTTGCCTTTCATACAGCCGCAGCGCACCCAGTCCCTGACGCGATGCACACGGACAAAACGAAGAAACGCTTCATGCAAATTATTCCAATTTTTCCTCGTTCCCGAGGTGTCGAGGCTGAGACGGAAACGGAGCACACAGAACATAGAGGAAAATATGAAAGACTTCCACTGTGAGCCGACTCTTTAATGTCATGTTTTAAGGGCTGATAAAGCAGTTTCGCCTACTGTTCTTGAGCAGAAAGAGGATATTAGAGCTCAGAGGAGTTAAAAAAAAAAGCCTTAAAATTAGTTTTTCATTTCTTTTATTTCACATTTATTTGAATAAAGATGAACAGTGAAATGAACGTTCACCTTGCTCATGAGAGTGATGATAGTTGGCAGTGTGCAGCCACCACTAAGGACGCTGTGTTCTAAACGATGTCTGAAATACATGATGGAATTTAGGTCATGTTTTATAGAATATTTAGACATGACATATGGTGGATATTATGCAGCCAAATATGTATAAATTGACATGACAAATGGTAAGAAATACTAAACACATGTTGAGATTTGGGTCAACAGAGATTTGTTGTGTCTGTTTATCCTTCTGTCTGTGTGAATTTACATGAGCCAAGATGGAGGGGGAAACAACAAGTGCAACGTGATATCATCTTCCATGACGCTTCCATATTCAGAGCGTTAAACGGACGAATGACGCGGTCAATAAAAAAAATCATTAGGCGTGTTTTGATCAAACGTTTCCTGATGTCAGTCGATATTCCGCTCGATGACGTCTGCCCGGTGGCATTTTCTCACATACTGTAGTGTTGTGTGTGTGTCAGAGAGCAGGCCTGTTAGTGTTACAGTATCATTCTTCTGCTCAGCCTGGGAAATGAAGAGCAGGCTCCAGTTGTTTTCGAGGGGGAAAAAGGTCAGCCTTCCACGTGATTAATGGCTTTTTATCAGAGTAATCAATAAATGTAAATCAAATTTGTAAAACTCCTGCAGGGTGTCAAGATTGCTCACCGTAGCGCTAGTGTACATACACCACCGGCCGGACTCGCACACGCTGCCACTCTGAATATATCCATTCTTATTTAGAGCTGAGCTGGAACTGCTCGTGGGCGGGGAGCAGGTGGAGAGAGGCAGACACTGAAGCAGACAAGACAGCTGAGCTGGGCTCATGTGTTAGAAAGCAAAGCATGGCCTCGCTCGTTGTCGGGCCACAATTGAAAAAAAACAAAAAAACAAAAAAGAAATATTTTCATAACTGTGTAGAAAAATAAATAATTGCATTGTAGGACAGATTGGTTTGAGCAAATCTGTTCCAAATCATTATCTCGCTGAAAGTCGCGAAAATCTTTAAAAATCTGCAAATTGGTTTGCTTTAGCGCCAGCTGGAGAGACGCGGCTCCAGCTGACTGATGCTATCGCTGGAAGTGACAGGGACAATAGCCACTAATGGACCAATGAACATCTCCTCTGCATGAAACTGCTTGAACTATCACTGCTTCGGTTGTAGCTCTAGAAAAAGTGCTTCTAACGCTACAGATGTTCCTTTAAGCATCTTTCTGGGGCCCTACCCTTCTCTCTGTCCCAGTAAAAAAAAAAAATTGAGTACAGTAAGTCACATGAGGGGCTAAGCAAGATTCACTTTCCTTAAACCAGGCTGATTTCTGTAATCCAGGTTTATTTCCAGGATATTTTGTCATAAAGGTGGTTAAATACTGTGTGTCTGACCTGAGTTACCATGGAAACATATCCCTCCAGACTAACCTGGTCTCAGTCGGGCAAGTTTTCATGCATCGTCAGACTGAACCAGTGTTACGGCGATATGTCAGTCTGAAACACAGTGTTTCCTTCAAAGTTCCTCCTCAACAGTTCCTCTTTAATGCTGCTGCTATGAGCGTCAGTCTGTTTGCGGTAAAATTCATGTCATGTATCGAGAAGAGATGCACTTCAATGCACGAGTAAAATCATCATATCATCATATGTTTTTCATTCTAAAATATCTTCACAGTATACCAGTCAACATATACATACACTGCAATTACAATAAAGCTAATGTACGACTTTAACACGTGCTTCAGCCTCATAAAAAAATGATCACCATTTCTTCTCTCTTTAAATGTCACTAAATCAAATTGACAGTCAACAGTCAGGAGCATGAATGAACATGTGAACCTGTTTTTCTTGCTGTAATCATTCATCCTGTTCATAATGACCATCAGTTGGATTAACTCATTATGTCTTTATAAGCAGCATCTTCTGACATAAAGAAAGTGAAAAATGAATAAAAAATCCAGCAAATGTGAAAACTGTCCTTTTTCCGTTATTGTGTTATCACTGTGCAAAATAGTTTATCATGGTAACTAAATGTGATTATATGGTTAGTGCATTGATAATGTAGCGTTTTTTTTTTTATATTACTGTTATTATTGTATGGTATGCTAGTATAACATCATAATTTATTATTTGCTAGATTTAAATAAATGTATATAATGCAGGAAACAGCATCCACTTTCTTTTTTTTTGTTAAATCAGTTGAATAACCTCATCCTTCTGAAAACAAAAACTACACTTATAAGGTCTCAACTTTATAGCAGTGCAATACTAATGTAAGCAGGTGGTAAAATAATAACAGGAAATAAAGTCTATGTGGATGAAATCCTTCATCGCTGTGATCCCGCTAGGGATGCTTACTTTGGACAGCAGGGAGCGTGGGTTCACTATTTCTTGGAGCGGTATTCCTGCTGAGTGGTCAGGGAATGTTGGAAAAATACAGGAAGTACAACGCAACATGCTATTTTTTTTTCTCGGTATGGCCCATGGATGTATTATAAGAGATGGATATGGCACCGCCGCTCAGCCTTACAGCCAATTTTTCCTAGTGGACTCACCCTGTGGCCCAGAAAGTGTTTTCCCCAAAGACCACCATTGTATACGAGACGTCTGTAAAACTGTTGAAAGGGAACCTTGGACGCAAACAGGGTCAATTATGACTTTTTAATATTATGAAATTTTGATCCATGGAGGTTTTATATTTGTAAAACTTTCCTAAAGCTGAGAAAAAGGAGGTGGGGCCAGTGGGAGGAATGGTACTGTGTGTATTCAGTGGTCTTATCTCCTCCTGTAAAACAATTTCAAATGTTTGATGACTCATCCTGCATTCAGTGGCATTTACAAGAGTTCTTCCAATCAAATGTAACTGTGGGCCAGTAGCTAGCCACACCGGTCATATAAAAACCACACTTCACCAGTTTGTGTCGTAGTAGCTAACAAAGCAATATGGAGAGAGATGTGTGTTTGAATATCAGCAGACAAAAACTTTGTTTTCATTTCCAAAACAATGTGGTAACTGAAGTCTAATTCATTCATCTCTTCCTCCTCCTGATTTAACAACAGGTGAGGAAGTGTGTGTGGAGCCAACACTCCTCTGTAGCTCTGTTTCTCTCTGCAGCACTGCGTCATACTTTAAGCCCCGCCCATTTTTGGTGGTCCATTCAGATGCCAAAGATTTGATTTAAATCCCTCTTCTAACTGTATACCACTAAAATATTACGTTGCACCAGGAAATATGTCACAGTACAGAAGCTAAAGATGCTCTAACTTTCTTTTCATGGGGCTTTTAAGGTTCCATTTATTTTGAATATGGCACAGACACTGCTGGGGTTAAGGGGCTGATTCCCTGTAGAGCTACAGATTCTTGGAAAACGGATGCATTCATGCCACTGCAGCAAACCCCATGTATACCAGAAATCCCCCGCTGCTGTAAATTATGTTTTATATATTGAGAAAAAAAAAAACTATCAAAAGCCTTCCAGGAGGAGACTCCCAGACATGATATCTGCAGGCGACAAATGGATCACACGGCTACTGTGAGGTCACGTGCAGGCGGCGGCAGCTGATGGATGGAGAGTCGGGTCTGTATGACACCAGCCCTGCTGGGGACCCTGAGATCAGGGCATCTGCCATGGCAAAAAAGAAGGCTGGCACACAGCATTCCCCTCCTCCGGCTCTCTGGAGGAGAGTGCGAGAGCCAGACACCGGCTCATGATGAATGTGAGCCATGACTGAGAGGCGAAGTCAAACTGCATCTGCCCCCAAGCCGCGCTCTTCTTTCACCATCATAACAATACAACACCCACCTCCTCGCACTGCAGTCCTACAGGGGCTACAGTGAAGAGTACAGTGCTGAATGCTAGTGTCCAAATGTGTGGACAGACCAACGGAAATATCAAAATACACTGACAAACCGAAAATCAGCTCAAATCACTCACGTCGTTATTTGATATAAACTCTATCTGACATATGTGTAATATTTAGTAGAGATTATTGTATTTCACAAAGATAATTCCACTTACTCTCACCGTAAATGTGATTTCATCATTTTAAAATATCACTTTTTCATTATTCTACACATGATTATGAGCAGAGCGTACATTCCGGCACATGGTGTTAGTTTTACTGTCTTGTTTGGGGGGGGGGGGGGGGGGGGGACACCTGCCATCTTTTGCACTTCTTGCCTTCACCTGAATTCACTGACAACTGCGTGTTGATTGGTCGTTGGGACATGCTAGGATATTAATGAAGTCATCTGGACTGTCAAACTGGAAACTATGCTTCTGTAAGGATGCACATCAACATCTATGTGAATTCCCTTTTGCAAAGAAAAGGATAAAAAAAGCTAAAAAAAATATATATATATACACAAAGTGCTCTCCCCAGACACTTTATAATGAGTGCACTGTTTCCCTTCATTTGTTTTATTAAAACAGATGTTACAGTTTTAATAAAAAACTGTAACATCTGGATTTTGATGTTAACCATTGTATTTAATGACACAGATTTTTAAGTTTATGACATATAATACAATTTAATGATAATGAACATGTCCCAAGGCACGCACACACGCAGAAGAAGTCCAGAGCTGCTCACTGATACTGAGATGGGAATATGAGATTGCTGTTGAGAAAAATAAGCTTCCTACTCTGAAAGTAATAAGTGCTTTCAGAGTGATCCTTTAATTGGCCTTTGATCCGCACGATTCTTTGCCTCAGATAACTGTGAGCAGCTTTGAACACATCTGTCCAATCTGATCATTGTTGCATAGGTTTGTGAGTGGAAATTGTGAGGGAGATAATAAAAGGTTATTGTTGAGGAGAGCAGGGAATAGCCTAACCTCACCCTCACAGTCATTTTGTACTGATTACAGCGGATGATAGTATGCAGTTCATGAAAATACACATAACCAAAACAAAAAAGTTATTTAGTCTCTGCCTGAGGCCAATTTCTTTATGTGTTGCTCTCACGACGGCTCATATCTTTTATTGGCTTTTACTGAAACTAGTATGGTATGATGGTAACTATAATGAATCTGATGTAGAACGTCATTGGTCATGAGTGTCACAGGGCTAAGGAGAAGATCAAAGCTAGGAGGTCATAGGTTCCATTCCCACTGTTACTCCATGCGGCCATGGAAATAGCATGCACATACACACTTGTCCTGTGAAAACCATGTATCTTCAAAACATCAACTTTACATGAGTTCATACAAACAGGTCTGTTTTCTGAAAAAAAAGTTACCAAATTTGGAGATACACGTTTTTCATTGCATAGCAATGACATGCACATCCTTTTGCAATGTATTTTAAAACAAAGCATAAGTAGTACATTAGCTGGCTACTTAAGCTAACCTGGTGACCAGAATCATTCATCTGTGGCCATTTAATATGTCCAATCTAATATCTAATATGTCCATAAGGCTACATCCCAAGAATTTTTCCTAAAGACCATAACCATATGCTTATGAAATATGTTCTTATATGCATAGATGCACTTGTGGACATCTGTGTGGTGTGATTGCAATACTGAATCACAAAATAAGTGATCGTAAAACAAAGTGTCAAACACTTCTTAACATTGCTGTGACTTGTAGACACATCGGCCAAAATGATGGACAGAAATACAATTCACCCATGACAAAAGAAAGTAACAAAACATACAGAAACAAGGCGCCCATCAAAACCTGCTCATTCTCCTTTACCTAGCAGCACTGCTGTGTCTGGCTAATGGCTGCATGTACTGTGAAGGCCACATGTGGTCATTTTATTACAATCTGCATGATTCACATAGGTCACATTTTCAAATTGGGAAATCTGGAGGTCTACATTAATCCAGACATCAGGCAAAAGTTTTGTACATTACATAATTACAGCCAAGCCAAAACTCTCCAAACATCCCCTGTACATGAGAAGCATATTTTTTTGCATTCAGTCTTTCAGATGGTCAGCATCTGTCTTTGGAGAATCTCATTTTTACCCTGACAGGTCAATCAGAACCAGTCAACACAATGAAACCAGTCATAAGAACAATATTTATCAAAAGATGTTTTCATTTTATTTCTGTAAAAACCATTTAAGAAGGCATTTGATGTGCAAAATCATCAGCGTCCACAATTTACACATACATTCTAAATGACAAGAAGTCAAAGGATGTCACAGAGGAAGAAGGAGAGAGTACTCTAAAAGGTGTACACGAACTGGACCACTGGACTGTTTGTGTCTATTGACCCCAAACAGCCAGTGTACTGACTGTACAAAGATAAGCTAACTAGCAACGGACACATTGACTGTATGTGGGAGTGTACCCTGAGTGTGTGTGTGTGTGTGTTTATGTTCAGCTCTGCCTCTGACTAATCTCTGGGCTCACTCCACTTCTTTATTTCCTCCATTCATTCATTCACCTTTTCTTTCTAATACGTGTAATACTGGAAAACAGCACTTTTTTTTTTTGCTAAAATTAAAAAGACTTTGAACTTGTGCAGATGCATTTTTGCATCAAGCATCTGCACCTCCCCGGGCGTATTTCTGTCTTTCCATTGACTTTGTTTGCAATCCCTGACTTAAAAAGGGCTATTTTGCAAGCCAGACACAGATGTTATAGCTGGGTACATGAAATGATCACATAATAATAATAATAATATACACAATCAGTCTTTCTTCCATCTTCACAGTTACTCAGTAAAACAGCAGAGCGCTACAATGCTACATGGAACACAAGGTTCTTCTTCCCATGGGCGTCTTCAATCTGATCTCCAGTTTAGATGATCGCCCACCACAGCCTAACATCGGGTTACCATTCGGCAAAAGTCGATTCCAGTTCAACTTCTTGCCGGACGGCTGCTTTTCCGCTGAGCCCTACGCGGTCCCCACTCCCACAGAGTAAACGCACTGCCCCCGTTCAAGTGAATGAAAGGACTGCTGTTTTTCCCCCATATTGCTGGATTTAGTGCGCATGCAGCCTTAGACTATCTGAAATGACTAACTAGAGCCTCTCGAGCTATAATGACAAAATAACATATAATTGATGCTTCAAAGCAAGTAAAGTGTTGAGTTTGCAATAAATTCACACTTCTGCTGAAAGCTTGATGGAGGAGATGCTCTGCAGGCTACTTCCATTTTTCCACTTTTCAAGAGAGAAGTGGTGCAAGGCACGGAGCCCTGAACGAGATTCCACAAGGAACGCGGCGGGTCAGTTGATTTGTTCCCTGCTTCTTCAAAAGCTGCTGCTATAGATTCACCTTGCATGTACCATGTTTTTCCCTGAGCAACAGCTGTGTGTGGGAGTCAACTCGGTCCTATCTACACTGTTTCGCTACTCCTCCAAAACTCCAGGCTGTACAGTGTTGTCTCCTTAGCAACAATGCAAAGCACACAACTAAAATCTATTGAATTTCTTCCAATGTAAGACAGAAGGTGGGTGAGGTAGGGGGGGAGGGAGGGGGGGTTGCGGTGTCCAAAGTGCACGGAACATGAAATCAATATTCTACTTGGCAGAGAACTTCAGACGCTGTGTTGTTTGCCCGTTGGCTCATCAGTCATAGGGTCAAATCTTTGAGCATCCATCATGGGTGTCTGCATCCAGCCGTGAGCCAAGCCGTGCCCAAGACGAGCTCCAGCCGAGAGGGTCGGCCCGCAGAGATGGGCGAAAAGGGGAGGGAGGGAGGGAGGGAGATGGGGGGGGAAGAGAGGCAAATGAGCTCACTGGAGAGATGGGTCGCCCATGTTAAATAATCACTCTCCTTCCGCTGCAGACGGGTGGGTGGAGGAACTGTTTGAATGCCGCGTTCAAAGGCGTGATTTCCATTCCAGTTGAAAAGCCGTGCTTGATTTCTTTATCCTCCCTCCTCGGGCCTCCTCTCTGAGCTCTAATTGCCTGCTCCTAAACATACACCTTTTGTTGTGCACTGATAAAAACTACCACTCTCCATACAAATTGGTTGTAGGGAGCAATAACACAGACGCACTCCAAAACCACCCTATTAATTGCCTCATTCTGTAATGGACGTAATTGTTGTCTCTACACAACAAACCCTTGGACATACATTTGATAATGAGTTGTGTTATGATTCATTAACGGAAGGGAGGATAAGGATGTGGGAAGCGTAATTTCATTAACACTGTACTAAACAGTGCGCTAAATAATTTGCCAAATCGGCTTCATTATGTATAGCTAATTGTGTCTTTCTCATAAACACAGCACCAATCAGGAAGGCAATAGAGGCATAGCAGCACAAGTGGCAGACTCTTCTTAACTATTTACAAATGCAGCTAATTATCATGTCATGTTTGTATCCATATGCTTTTTTCCTTTACAAGCACGCAAGGTATTTTCTTCAAAATGGTATGGCATTGTGCAGCAATGTCAGAAGTGAGTGGCCTGAGACTTAATCATTTGGAGATTGTGTGGCGATTGCTCTGAGGCTAATTTCTTTTTTTTTTTTTTGCAGTTGGTGATTAATGCCTGGTCTGCGAGGTCACTGGAGATAAGGCTCCGGCCGCTCCCAGTGAAGATAATGCAGAGCAGACTTTATCAAGAGCACGGCAGCAAGGGGAGCAGAGAATACTGGGGGGGACTCTCCATGCATATGGCCATAACAAGATATTATCGCCCATCAAGCAGCACAATCAATTACTTCATCCCTGTAGGACTCCTCATAGTTGGAGAGGGAAGACAGAGGGCATGATATTACACAAGGAATCTTTAAGATTTTTCCTCATGCCGGTTACCTGCTTTTCTTGTGAGATGTGTTTGGAGAATGTCTGAATAATGCAGAAAACAAACATTCATATTCTCCTGAAGTAAAGGTCTCAGGATGCTTACAATGAAGTGCCCATTGGATCATGGTTAAAAGAGAACAATGTTGACACCGATTTGTCAAGGTTTGGGCTTAAAAACCATCTGGGTTGAAGTCACTGGAAACCCAAATCCACAATAGCCTACTAGGTGTAATTTAGGGTCTTGTGTACATAAAAGTAAACATCTAAAAATTATTATAAATAGGTTTCAATCCAAATTCAAGCTCAAACATTTATCTTGAAAATTACACTATTAATTCCGCAAACCAATCATGAACAACGTGACATGCTACGGTAAGCGTATTGTCTCATTTTGGGTTGCCAGAGTTTCTGTTTCTGTATTTTGGTCAAGTTAACTTTGCTATATTCTTCATTACTGCGGCTAATTACCTGTCGTACATTTAAACTTTCACTATTTCTGCTTAAACACACTTAGCTCTCTCCTTTTTGTCGATCAAAACACGCCTACACAGTCTTGAGAAATGGTCTAAACAGCCAAACAGCAATTACTATTTCGAGCCAATTTCCAGAGGCTTTAAAATCCAGATGTGACAGCATTTAGACAGTATGTAACTTCTGTATCATGACAGTGAAACAGGATCAACAGGCAGCTGGGAGAGATTGTATTTGACCATTGAAAAGTGGATGTGTCATAATGAATATCTGTCCGCTAAAAGTCGAAGATTGATTGATCGGTGGATGTCAAGCCTATATAACCACACATCATATTTTGTTTTACTGGAAGAAAACATTGATTGGATTTTGATATAAGAATACAAAAGAACTTGATATTTGGGGTATATATATATATATATATAGGCATATATGGTTTTATAGGTGCATAGCATGCCGGGGATGTCTTCTAAAAGGGTTAATAATTAATAATTAATAATTCATTTTTTCAACTTTAATATTAGGGAAAGATTGCAGTCATAGGCACATTAGGGTTGGGATTGCTGCTGACCTGCTTTTCCTGTTGGGTGTATTTTCCCAAAGTGGGTGAAAAAAACACTAAAAGAAACATTTACTCTTCCCCAGTAAAGGCCTTAGTGTACTTAAAACAAAGTGTTTATTGGATTGTCTAACAATGCCTGAAACCACAGTTCCTTTGGGTTTAGCCATAAAATCAGCACAGTTAAGGATTGATCACTGTTAAAAAGAAAACATGATGACTACCAGCAGGGAAACACAACATGAACAGCGGTCTGCCATGTCAAAGTCAAACAATTCGTATTTTGATCTGCAAAGTTTCGGTTAGGTTTTGGCACAAAAGACAAAAGATTGTGGCTATGGGAGGTTTAGGGTCAGTTGCTGATCTGCTTTTTCTATGCAGCGTTTTTGTACAAAGTGGGAAAAACACTGACGAACGTCGGCTTTTCTTGAGTAAAGGCCTCAGTATTGCTTAAAACATCTAACTGTCTCAATCCGTTCTGATTCACATGTGAAAACTGCTCGGTTCTTGAACAAGTCTGGTTATGGTTAAAAGAAGACATTGTTGACTATTGTTAAGAGAGAAACAAGATATTGACAGAAATTTCCCACATCAAAGCCACACATTTGTGTGCCGATCTGCCAAGGTGTCAGTTAAGAGAAAGATCGTGGTCATGGTCAAAAGAAAATGGCAAACGCTATTGGTTGGAGAGGAGGTGCAGGTGCAAGAGCAGTTTCTGGCATCAAGGTATGTACGCCCAAACCACACTTCCTTCCATAAAAAGGTCTAAGAACGCTTCACCATGCTTGTCAGATTGACGAACTGCAGCTGTTTCAAAACAGACAATCCAACAATCACACCCAATTTATGCAGCAGTCAGGTGTGACAGTAGGCAGGGTTTGAAATCCTCTCAGTCTCTCTTTTTTTTCCCATTCACCACACAACTACCTCTGTCACTTTTTGTGTGAAAAAAAGGAAAGGTTTTGTGGAGAGACTTGCCTCTTTTCGCCTGTAGATGTGAGTTGACAGCAGGTCTTAAAAAAAACACCCTACAGCACAATGTACACCTAATTATACAGTTAGATTGTAAAACCAACACAGATATGTGACTTAAAATAGATCAACATGACAAAAACCTATCTCACCTGCACCCGATTTGTCTCACCGTTGAAGAATGACATTTCAGAGCTGCAAAGTGGTTGTGAGTGAAGCACCCTCCAACCCAAACCTTTATCCTCAGCCTTTTCTCTCTGAGCAGCCTGCCAGCTAGTTGCTGACATCTGATGGTTAAATGGGGTAAATTAATTTACCAGGGCTCTCCTTACACAAATGCTGTGGACTGATGCAGGGCCACTCATTGAGTCGAGAAGAGAGCAATCAGTCCCTGTGCTTGGTTCTTTTAGGGTGAGCGATTGCATGCGTGTGCACCCGCCCCAACCCAAATACCACTTGGAGGTTTACTCACTGAGGCTGAGGCTGCTTCAAGCCAGAGTACACTTTGAGATATGGCTTCCAGCAGTGAAAACAAAACAGTCCTCCTCCTCCTCTGCAAATGCTTGAAAAAAGTACAAAGGCTTTCTGGATAGTATTCAGATAATTTCACGACGCCAGCGTTCTTTTATAATCTCCTATCTTTTACTGTATTGCAAACATATATGTCACATCTGAGATGACACATTCAAGGTATGCATGCCTGAGGTAAACAGTTGAGAAGGAAGCAGCTTGACAGGCTTAAAGGATAAGTGTGGTGGTCAGCTTTTCTTTAACGTTTGATTAGCATAATGTTCCATTTGCTCATAACCGTCGTTATGTTGAGACATTTTCTTCAATATTTTCTACAGTGATACAGATGATGGTTGTTTGTGCATCCATGCTTGCAATGCAAACATTCACTGCTTGCAGCTAATGCAGCGTGGCTTTTCATTGTACATATTTAGCAAAATGTAAAGAAGTGTAGACAAAAACAAAAAACACAGGGCTATAGTAAAGCTTACAGCTAATTCAGTCCATCGCAACATTATAGAAACACCCAACACATCCAAAATCCACTAGTATTAGCTTTTTTTAATTTTACACATTTTTATGGAAGAACATAAGCTCAGTGTCCCCAAAACATGGTCCTCATATACCTGGAATGGAGACACTTTTCTCTATCCATTCATATACAAATAGTTTTACAGACATATTGAGGCACACGTGTTATTGAAACAATATATTGATTTTTTTTTTTTTTTTTTTTTTAAATGTACATCTTCAGTAGGAACCACTAGGCTGCCACATACAGGGTAGTGGAAGTCAGAGAGACGGTCCAACACATTACAAATCCCTCTCTCTCTCTTGTATTTCCTTTAATTTAAAAAGATCATTTGTGCTTCTAGAAAAACAGAAATAGAAAAGAATAGATAGAAAGACACACTAGTAAAAGTGAAGTGTCTTCCTCTTAAAAACATAAACAAGAACTCCTGAGTGTTCTTCC
Organism: Euthynnus affinis; assembly: GCA_029490765.1. NCBI lineage: Eukaryota > Metazoa > Chordata > Actinopteri > Scombriformes > Scombridae > Euthynnus > Euthynnus affinis. The sequence continues at coordinate 3,802,504 of CM055853.1, read as the reverse complement.
TCTTCACAGTATGTGCATGATTCCAAACATATTTCTCTAAAGTGATAGAGATGCTCTAGCACATCATGCAAATTAGTTTTGATTGCAGCTGTAAAACTGCCATAGGGACGTCTCTTGCAAGTGGATATGATTGGAATCAAACTGGTGTTTGATATTTGTTAGAAACCGGCAGGAATTAAAGTCGCACCATATGAAGCAATTTTAATTACTTTACCCAAACACGGGGGCAGTGGGACTCCCCGCATCCTCTCTGAATGGCAGCGCAGGATGGAGATTATTTCCAAGCCCACAGCACATCAAATTAATGACAATTATGAAGAAATCTTGTGGTCAGCGCTTACACATCACGTCAGTAGCTCCAGGCACCTCTGAGTGGCCAGCATTCGTGTGTGTGTGTGTGTGTGTGTGTGTGAGCGGTGCGTGTTTGCTTATGTGTATATGGCCGGAATGCGCAGTGAATCCCTTCAAGTGTCTCCTAATTAGACCCAGCACGCCCCTTCCCGCTCTCATGCAGTGTACTGTTTCTCTCCACACCCAATTATTTTAATCCTCTGATTGCTCGGAGAGAGCGCCCGGGCCTGAGTGTCTACAGAGACAGATACTGCTGGGGAGATGAGTGTGTCTGGGAAATGTGGACACATCAGCTGCCACTGGGGCCTCATCACCGGGCCCTCTGCCCCCGGGGCTCTGCAGCTCTGGCCTGCTGTGGGCTCCGCTGGGGTTACTCTGCCTAAAATAAGATGTCAAGGGATTTTTTCTGTGCTCTTATCAGCATTCCTAACCGCCTGCCAGACTCCTCACTCGGAGTCCTCGGTGGAATAAAAGAAGGTATCATCTATTTACCAGGACAGGCCACTTAAAACTTCAACATAAAATTCCCTTTGTTTAAAAATAACCTCCATTACAAATCAGTAAAGTAGATAACAGATTTTATGAATTTAATAGCAAAAGACTTAATCCCATATAAATCATAGTCATCAGGACATGCGTGTGTAATGAAATACAATGGATGATTCCCTCTTGGTCAATTACGATGACCGTGCTGTATAAAGCAACAGAGAGAGTGAGCGTTGGGAATCTGATCCCTCTTTGAAGCTGCATATACGGAGCAATGAAAGACGTCTCGCTTCTTCACTGTCACTCAAACGCCGCCGGAAACCGAGCGCAGTTAAAGTGTCTGTCCGCATTCCTTTGTTATTGTCTCTGTTGTGGACCTCAGCACAATGGCTACCCATTTTATGCCGTCACATCGCGGAGGATACTGTGTCATTTTTTCAGAGTTTCAAGTCGGAGGGTGAGTAATGTGATAAAGCATTTGTGTTTTGTGAACACAGTGGCGTGGGGAGGGGTTGGGGTTTGGCGGGGGGGGGAGGGGCGTGACACACACAATACCCACCTAACATTCCCCATAGAGGTTCATTTAATTGATGTAATAGTATTACACCCTGAGGTTAATAATCCATCTGCAACTGGTGTCATTTTTTATCCCAGTTTACCCCCCCATTCATCCAGACTCACCGGGCCACAGCAGCTTCAGAAATGAAGAAAAGTTTGAAAATTATTTATTTATAACTTATCATGCTGCCACACCGAGATGTATTTTTGAGTAACTGCTAGTTGTGGATTATCTTTTACTTTTATAACTTCCATTACATTTTTGTTTTAAAGTCACTCAGTCAGTTACTCAGTCACAATGTTTTTATGTTAACAATGGGTTAAATGACTATGTGAATGTGAAAGGTGTCACTTACAGCCAATATGGACGGGATCCGACTCTGTTGCAGCTCCCAGTGAAGATCTGCTGCCATTCTGGCCAGTGTGTGTGTGTGTGTGTGTGTGTGTGTGTGTGTCCCCACTGGCTCACACACAGCTTTTTACTGTCTGTTCTTCACAGTCTAATTTTGCCAGAGCGACACGCATCCCTGAAGTGTGAAAATCATTTGTAAATGTATATTAATGCTTGTATCTATTGCTGGCAGTTCAGTTTAAATCTAAGTTTAATTTTTTATTTTTATTTTTTCTTTTTGTTTCTTTATTAATACACAAGAAAACTTTGATCTCAGTTCATAAATACTACTTTTGCCAGTAGTCATAACCAAGCTGTTGAGCTGCAGATAAAATTCATTATTCTATGATCATGAAACAATATCAAACAACATAAACTTAATAACAGGCTGATGACAGCAACTGTACTGTGAGTACTCTCTGAGGGATTTCAGAGAAAGTTGGACACAACGAGCGGTTGTCACATTAAAGCCAAAAAAGCTTATTTAGATGAGCTGAACAAATATCGGCAAAAACAACTCTAAACTATTCTAGAAATGTGGCTAGTGGAGAACAGATGCTCTGTTTCTGACACATTTCCAGTGGACATTGAAACTCCAACTCAGCCATGACTGAGCCGGAGCACAGCCGGAACAGACAGATCCTTTGGACATTCAGCACCAGAGTGATGAAACCGCAGAGAATTATCACCCAGTTCCACTAACATCTACAGAGCTTTTTATCCTTTTTTTTTTTCTCAGCTGGGTTCAGTCTCACTGCTCTCATCAATGTGGTTTCCAGCTGTTAGCAGTGAAAATGCTCTGTTAAACCCACGATACACTACCTGTACAGTTACACTGCTGGTGAATATAATGGAGCATTTAACAGCTACAGTGACAAATATTTTTCTCAAGAACTGGTGGAGACCAAACCAGAGCTAAAAAGAGAGTGAATATTGGATTTATGTTCACCAGGTGGGCAAAAAAGTGAAATAACAAACTGCGAACACATTGCATTATCAACTTTATAAAATGATGTTGTGGTGAAAGTTTGTCCAATGAATACAGCTTGAAGAGTTTTAAGATCAAAACTATATATATGTATGTATTACATAATTAAAAGTGTAAAAAATGACTAAATGAATAATTGTATAAATAAAGTAAATGAAAAAAAAAAAAAATTTAATGCTTTAAGGTCACCATACATAAATAAATCACAAATTAAATGAGATATTAAATATATAAATTTTAATTTTATTTATTTATGTATATATATTTAAATATTTACAAGTTGTATATTTATGTCCTCATTTGTATATTAATTTATTTATTTACTTATTAATTTATTCACACTTTTATTGATCTATTTATAATTTTGTTTATGTATATAAACTTTCATTTATCCAGAGTATAACTTGCTGCAGTGGAATGGAATAAAAGTGTCAACTTCATCCATCAAAATTCAAAGGGGCAGGTTAAAGCCTCTGATTGGTGAATGAACACAGTATCACACATGCGGCAGGATCTGGGATCGTGAACATAACTTCATTAATTTCTATGTCACTCAGGACTGATATCATTCCAATTTGTTCAGAGCAAAGGAATTGGCGTTTGCCTCCGTCTGTTCAGCTACAGCGAACATATCTACCATTGTGGCACGCAAGATTTCATTAAGAGCCGCATCGGGTGCTGCCGTCTTGAATTAGGCAAAAAGCAGTATGTTCATGTTCAACCATCAGACGTAGGACAGAGTCTGCCCCCTGACTCTTGATGGATGAAGTTGACAGATTTATTTATTTCCCAGCAGCAAATTATACTATAGATAAATGAAAGTATGTTCGAATAAATACATAAAATTGTAAATACATACGTAAAGGTGTGAATAAATGAATAAGTAAATAAATAAATTACTATATGAATAAATAAATGAATAAATGTGTGTATACTGCAGATGAAAATTAGCTATAAGCTAACTCCGGTGCAGTACATCAAATGCTAACATTAACGTTACATAATAAATACATTTATACATAACATCTCATGTCGTCCCTGTTAATCTGGATAAGCTACAGAACATACTGTAATCAGCCTTTACCAAGTGTTTCTTTGGTAAAAAAAAAAAAAGTAGTCCCCATAAAGAAAACCAAAACCCTCCTGTATGTTATTAAAGAGGAAAAGATATGAGGGACACCATTCAATAAAATGACCCCAGTACACCACCACCACTTATAATAATAAACATAAAGTAGAATGATCGCCTTTTTGACGTCAACAAAAACTGAGAGAGAGAGAGAGAGACAGAGAGAGAGAGAAAACTATGTCTTTCCCACATTCTTTATATAATCCTCAGCACCTCAAGCCTCATACAACACAGACAGGAACATAAATGGTGGCTTTAAGTGTTATCAATAAGACAGCTGTGAAACATTGATCGCTGGGTTGACTGCAGCGGTTTGAGGAGAAAAGGTGGGATAAATGGAAGACATTCTGAACCTCCCAGACAAGGTGAATAATAAGAGGTAAGGATTTGTGAGAGTGACATGGGGCCACTGCTCTCTGTCTGCACATATGGGGGGGGGGGGGGAATGCAGGCTTTTTCTCTTCCTCAAATGTTATTATCCCTTCTCTGCAGCCAAAGCTATCAGCGACAAATACAATGGAAATTATGCGACCATAAACAGCATTCTTGACAGCAGCGGAGAGCGTTGCCACAGTGTTTCTGTCTCTCGCAGGGATAGTCACATTAATCTTAAAGTTTCCGCACTATGTGTGAATTCATGTGAGATTTCATTTTGCCATGGGAGATTGACTAAGGGGGGGAAAAAAAAGCTCATCTGAGTCACCTGGCCTCCTTTGTCTTACCTTATGTCAGATGAAGGGAAAAACATTATCACACCGTGCTGATTAGATCTGAATTGCTTCGCCCCATCTGATAACATGCTACTATGATTATCAGAGACATCTCGCCATCTTGGCTGAAAAAAAAATAAGGGTGACCTTGAACATCACACATCCTATGAAAGCATCTAGTGGTTGGAACTGTTGTCCTTTCGAAACTATATGACAAAGTAAGTTGTCATTGCCCTCCAAAACAACCAATATGAGCGTTTTCTGACCCGACACCACTGCAGGACAACCTTTGTCAGGTTTGGTAAGGTTCAGTCACATAAGCTACTTGGTCCAAGTAGCTTATGCGACTGAGGAAGGATGTGAATGGAGGCTGTTTGAGATGATGTGTGACAATACAACAAGCACTTCCTCTGAAGCATACTAATGCTCAATGGTTCTTCACTTATTAAAAAGGTGTGTATATACAGAACAGATGACAAATTAAAGGAAAAACTGGTCCAGGTCTGGATGCTCGAACCCTACAGTGAGGGGATCTGGTGGCTCTGTTATGTTGTGGGAGGCATTTTGCTAGTATGGTTTGACCTTTATCCTATGATGAAACAGTCAGTGACACAAGAGGTCACTGAATGGTTTGAAGAGTATGAAAATTATGTAAATCATATGCTATGGCCTTTGCAGTCACCAGATCTCAACCCAATTGAACACCTATGGGAGATTTTTTTGACTGACTGACAGCACTGAATGAACTGTAAGGGAATATCTTTTTGAAGAATGGTGTTCCTCAGCCTTGGCATTGATTCTTCAAGTCTCTAGAACTCTTCTGGAGTGAACACCATTATTAAATATCATATATATATATATATATATATATATATATATATATATATATATATATATATATATATATATATATATATATATATATTCAGAGACACTGAATGGAGGTCAGACTCAGTGTGGACTGAATGGACGTTTTCATATGGAGTCATACTCTTGTTGAATTGTCTAACAGTGTCTGAAATCCCCTTTGTAATTAACTTAATGAAACAGACGACATAAATACAAATTACAAATACAATACTGTGACGGGGCGACGGTAACGCCGCTCCGTCATCTCATAACCGGCGTGCGTTTCTCTCTCTCTCGGCCAGAGAGAGAGTGCGGTGCCGGGAGCGCACAGCGCGCCGCAACTCCACTCATACTGCGGAGCCATGCTCCAAATAAACTGTTGCGTGCAGGCCCGCACCTTGTGTCCCGCGGTCCTGCACTACCATAAACTTTCCCCCACTGCCCGGACTTTTTCTTCCCGCTAGGCGTTTGAGGGTGCACACTGAGCGCTGACGCGACACACACACATACAAATCCATACACACTCACCTGTTGCTGCCTCTCACCGCAAAACTGAGGCACTTCCGGGTCACCTCCTAAATAGTGCTCGGGGGCACATCAAAGAGGAGCATGTGACCATGAATATGTATATTGACTGTTATGTTGTGATTTATTGTTGTTTGGGGGTATTTGGCCATAGCTGTATGGAGGGCGATTAGTGCCAATGACACATTGTGCCAATGACACAATGTGAAGAATGTCATTCATTATCATTTTGGGGGGTTTTCCATCTTAAAATTGATTCTTTGTTACCCTAATGGGGTAATTGGTTTGCCCGGGGGAGGGGCTAAGGGTATAGAGGCAAGCTTTGCTCGTTCAAGGGGGTGGGTTGTTGGAGAGAGTTGTTTAGATGAGAGAGCTGGTTATTGCAAATACATTGAAGGTATTGAGCTGCCGATTTGAGCCTTGTAAATATTTTTCCCTTTTGCTTGTTTTTCACTCTGCACTGTAAATATTTTTTGTCACTTTTGTCACTTGTTTCTGGAACTTAGTGTGAATAAAAAAAACCCACACTTTGTCGTCTGCGTCATCATTTGTCCCGGTTCAAAAGTGAACCCACGACAAATACAAATAGAGAGCATACCCACATTACGCAGACCAGGTATGTGGATGTCAGGAAATAGAACGGATCTCTCTCAGCTTCTCTTTTTACATTTTTTCACCCAGCTACTTGTGTCATGTTTTATAAATTCACCCAAATGCAACACATGAATGATTTCATGGAGAAACTACCCAAAATTGAGCACTGTTATTCCACCATTTGCACAATTCATCGCTTGAGACTTCTTTGAGAAAGACCAGATGATGCATCCAGGAGTAGGTTATGATACCAGACTTTCAAAGTATGGCCATTTGGAACGGATATAAACACATTTAATCATAAACCTACAGTAGGTCGTTTTAGGCATTTCAACAAACTATGTATGCCATCATTTTTCTAGTGAGCAGTCACAGGAATAATTATTTCAGGTTCAGGCTAACAAGTTAGAACTTATGAATAAATAGTTTTCTCTGCAGTTTGAACCCCTATAACCTTCTATAGAGCCATTTTCATTTGCAAATTGAGAACTCAATCCATGCAGCTTCTGTATCTGGTTCCAGCCATTTGTTTTACCAATTAAAACATTCTAATCCCTTAAGCTATTTGCCACTTCTCACAGACTGAATTTGTTTAGAATTATATTAATTTCAAAGGTTTTAAGCCACTCAGCAAATTTATCCCAATGGCCTTGAGTGGAAGGGTAAGAAAGTTGTCAACATGGCATGTCTCTGTTCCCTCTCTTTTCTCTTTCTCAATTTCTCATACCTCTCCAGCCCAAGGTAAAGCTGCCCCCTTCCAAAAAAAAAATTCACATCAAAGCAGTACAATACATGTATGCCTTTGAAGAGAGTGTAATGTTTTTAGGTTTTTTCCACGAGACTGTGAAATGTGCCTATGGGCCCTTGTGGGTAGAATGATGATTGTGGAGCAGGTAGCCACAGCCAGCCCAACTCAATAATTCAATGTCAGTGCAGAGGAGCGGGGGCCCCCTCACTGCTCTCTCCCCCGGTGATGCGACCTCACTTTGACTCAGGGGCCCCTGCCACTGTCGGCTGATAAGCACCCAAGGTGGTGTCTGACCTCATGGCACCGAGGATGTGGGGAGTCAAGTAGCTGGGAACTGTCAGAAATAAGGTCTGAGAGTGCACAACCGACACATAGAAGGGGAAAATATAACACTCACCTATAGCAGTCTGTCTTTACAAGACTAAAAAGGAAGAAGTCGCAGCGGGAGCTAGGCATACTGGTGTGAACAGGCTTGTGTTTGACCTCAGTGTCATGAACATTACCATTACTGCATGGCTTTAACTGAACCTGAAATTATATAGGTGTAATGGAGAAAAGCTGTTTTCATAATGTGAGCTGGTCTATATTTATATGAATACATAAAATATGGTAAAGCCATCAGACTGTGGAAATGATATGTTGAATACTGAACACAAATCTGTACAAATCGAGATTAAGAATGACTGACATCTAAAGATGCTCAATCTCCTAAGTATGGCGATAGGATTTCCTTTCAACTATGTCCTAGAAATCCATTAGCTCACTTATAAAAATAACCAGATTATACATGGAGAGCAATGGAATCTTGAGTTTGAAATTATGATATGACATTCATCTGTGTGTTATTGTGCATCAATACAATATATGCATGCATTCAGGCATGTACATATGTACAAGAATGAACAATCATGTATGCATGGACACCTGAACATTACAACCAATTGGTAATAGTTGAACATACCATCCCATCTGACACCATGTTCATTAACCTGCAGCTATAACAGCCTCCACTCTTCTAGTTACAGATGTTGGAGCCTGGCTGCAGAGATTTGCTGCCATTCAACCATATGTGTAGTGAAAACCAGACCAAACCCTGTCCTCCTCCTACTACATATATATGCTACAAAATTGTTTTCCCAATTACGTTGTGTCTACAAATGTTTTTCCAATGAATAAGGTGCTTAAGCTTTCATTTTGCAGTGGGTTTCCTGAGTCTGAATGAAGCTTCTTGCCTGAAGCAGCATGTTGATGTCCCTACTAACACCAGGGGGCACACACTTGACCTGGTCATCACTAAGCCTACAGGTCTATGACTTAGGTGTGTCTGACCATAAGGTGGTCTTAATGAGTTTGACATTCCTGTCAACCCTTACAAAACCTAAGTGTCAAATGCTTTTTCGGAACTGGAAAAGCATTAGCCCAGCCATCATGACTATGGACCTCCAGCACATTCCCTGCCCAGCTTCTGCATCCGTGGATGAACTAGTGGCACTCTATAATATACCTCAGAGCAGTGTTGTTGATCTTCATACCCCAGTCAACACACCTGAGGTCAGTTTTTCATGCTGTGGTGCCTGGTTAATTCATGTCCTGGGGAAAATAAAAACAGCTGGACACTTGAGATGCTCTGGGCTCTCTGTCCATAAACTGGCCTCCCATGAACCTCAAAGGACTTATTCAAAGTCCCTTAAATATGCTTGGTCACAGTGCTACTCCAACTTAATTAATAGCAATGCTGGCAACCCTAAACATCTTTTGTCCACCATAAATCATCTCCTGAAGCCACAATCATCTTTCCCAATTCAGGCTACAGAACAGCAACGTAATAGCTTCATTGACTTTTTCAGAGCCAAGGTCAACAACATCCACTCTCTGATATCCAGCTCTTTCTCTCTACCTCCTCCTGTCATCGACCCTCTGTCTGGGAACTCATCATCTCTTAGGAAGATGAAACCTTGTACTTGTGCCCTGGACCCTATTCCCAGAACTATGCTCAAATCATACATCCCCATTCTCAGTCCCTTGATCACCCAAACGTCAATCTCTCACTTCAAACTGGTTGTGTTCCATCTGCCTTCAAGGTTGCAGTCATCCACCCACCTCCTCAAGATGCCCACCCTGGACTCAGAAGTTATTGCCAGCTACAGACCAATCTCCAACCTCCTTATCCTGTCCAATGAGTTGGAGGTGGTTACTTCTGAGCTTCAGGACCACCTTAAACACGACATTTGAAAATTTTCAGTCACATTTTTTGTTCAGCACACAGCACTGAAACAGCTCTGCTCAGGGTTGTGAATGACCTGCTGATGGCAGCAGCTCCCCTTCCCTCCTGATTCTCCATGATCTGAGTGCTGCATTTGACATTGTGGATCACGCAATCCTCTTAGAATGCCTCCACACCACCATTGGACTGTCAAACTCTGCACTTAAGTGGTTTCATTCCTACAGGAGGATACAGGTCTAAATCACTCACTGTCACCCGTGGTGTTCTGCAAGGATTGGTTCTTAGTCCCATCCTGTTTACCCTCTACATGTTCTCCCTTAGATGTTTCATCAGCAGACATAGGATGTCTTTCCATTGCTATGCTAATTATACCCAGCTGTACATAAAAACTGCCAAAGGCCTTGTGCAATCATCAACACCTCAGCAGCTGGAGATAAAGGCCTGGATGAGCACTAATGTCTTCCAGTAAAACAGCAGCAAAACTGAAACTCTCTTCATTTGCACTTAACACCAGATTCAGTCTTCCATACCTCATGTCACCTTTGACGGTCAGGACATCCCCTTTTCCTCCTCAGTCACTAATCTGACCCTAGATTCTTTTTTTTTTAAAAGGACTAAGGACCTTTTTGTTCAGGAAGGCTTTTTAGTAATCATACTTTATGTTGTGTGTTTTATGTTATTAATCTAATAATATAAAGCAAGGAATCTCTGTCTGTCTGCATGTATATATGTATGTAGGTATGTATGTTTGTCCTTTACATATCTCAAGAACCGTTCATCCAATCTATTTCATACCTGGCAGGTGGATTGCTAGGGAATCAAAGAAATGCAATGTTGATGTGTGAAGAAGAAATATATAAAAGTATCTCATAAACAACATTGATTTGCTTCTTCTTCTGCCCATGATGTCAATGATCAGAAATACGGACAGCACCGCCCTGCCATTGCAACCCACATTGTGGTCAGAGATGGGATTACATCTGTAGTGGTAAGAACTATCACAGAGAATGAGTTGAGAAAGTTTACAGAGTTAAGCTCTATTCCTGTTCATCCATGTATGTTCATGACATGGTGCACATTTTGAACAGGCACTGCAGTTCATCTGATCAACTTCAGCCCAGCTCAAAATTGTAGTCTCCAGATATTCTGCGTATTTAGAAAGCATCACTAAATTGTAGCGTCTATTGATAGCCTGCATGTGAGGCATTAAGGGAACATGGGTAAATTATAGTGTCTACCGATAGCCTCCATGAGAGTAATTGAGCAGACAGCCATTGTTCTGCCTAGGTATTGAGAAATCAGCCCATTCTGAAAAGGGCACTCCACTAGTACTGTAGAATGCACAGTGCTTTACAAATTAAATGTATATTATTATTTTATTTAGTATTGAATATCATACTACGGTTGCAGGGAGGAGATGGGGGTAGATGGGGCTCCTACAAGATGTATGACTCTGACAGCAGAGACTGAGGTTTGTATCCTGGGTCCTACATGTGGTTAGGTACAGGCAACAAAAGCACTTTGGTTAAGGTTAGTGAGAGATCGTGGTTTCAGTTAAATGTAAATGAACATGTGTTTATTTACTTCCGCTTAGTGATTAAAAATCAATGAATACAGCTTCAAAGTTTAATTTTTCAATAATTCAGCATGCTCACAAACAAATATAAGTCTTTTTGAAAAGGCATAATATTACAGGTTATTGCTCTAATATGTGGAAAATACACACATTTCTAAGAAAAGCCTCAGAGGGATTTGATTTGCTCATTGGTACTGAGTAAGTCAAATTCAAAGTGCACATACATGTATTTCATTCCGATAACTTCATGAGCATATGGCTTGAAGACAATATTAGCATATTTTTTGTGCAGTGTAGTCACTTATAAGAGCTCTGTCTTGACATTATCCCACCATTCTCATGTAACAAGTGTAATTACCTCACAAGATAGCAGTGTGTAAAAGTATGATAGGCAGCTTGGGAGAAATAAACACACTGACCTGAGGATTTAAGGTGACCCACGTCTGGGCAGATGATCCCCACAGCCCCTCAGGCTCGGCTCACTCCCCTTAAGGTCATAAACTATGCATTAGCTGGCAACCATAAGTTCAAACCCCAACAGGGACATTAATGCAGCAATGGTAAAGTTTCCACTCCAAAAATACACGCTGTGTATCAAGCTTTACATGCAGAGATGGTATATGTTGGAGGAATATTGTGTCTGAGCAGGATGCATTGTTTGGTTCCATTTTATTTTCATTTGGATTGGTTTTGATCCAAGCAAGGAAAGCACTCCAGTGGGAAAATGCTGTTTGTTTCTCTGGCCAAAGGGAGACAATACGGCAGCGTGTGAAGAATCAGCCATCGGGCACCAGATGGGGTCTGAATGTACAGTGTGCTCAGCAAGAGGGAGTGGGAGGAGGTGGTTCTGGGGAGTGTTCAGCACACAGATAACCTGCTAGTGAAAGTGAAAGTTGATGGCTTATTTCCTCTCCATCTAGCTCACCCAGCAGGCTTCTGAATACAATGGACTGCGCTCTGTCTTGCCCCTGTAAACATCTGTCTTTAGGGCTCAAAAGAGAACTCATCACCCAGTATTGCAGGTATCAGACTGCTTCCAAGCTTTACATATCTGTGATTTTTCCCCAATATATGTTGGTTTGGGTCAAAGTCAGAAAAATGATGGGATTCAAGAGGACGGGGATGAGTTCATTGTGAAATGAACTGCCTGAGTGCAGCTGGCAGACACATGTAGCCCTCAGCTCTACCTCCATTTTAATGTTTATTCCACATTCCTGTTCAGTTCATTTTAGCAATTTCCCTTCATATAAAAACAGCACACAGTCTGTATTGTACCTGAAATCCTCTGAGGACTGTGTTAACTAGTTTGTTTGTAGTTCTATGAACCTTATAAGACATGCGGGTATCAAGACAATTAGGCCAATTTTCATAATCATTATTCACTGGTCCTCAGGGAGAGCTTAGGTTATAGTAAGCTTATGGCTGCAGTAGTGATTTGTCTGGTGTCCGCTCAGTAATTCTTCTATTTATAGAGGGTCATTAAGTTGTGAAAATCTCTCTTCACTGCTAACCCATCTACGCTATGTCATTTCTTACTGTAAAATTAAAGCAGAGATCCAGCTCAATCTGAATGTCCAGACCACTTAAAAGTCCATTATATTCTCCCGGTGTCATTACTTCTTGTGAGCCAGCACTGAAATAGTCATTTAAAAAGAGATAGGCCTTAATAAGCACTTTGGATATTTCCCTTTCTCAAATCTGAAACTACCTTATTCAAACAAATCTCTTGTTAGGAATTGACATACTGTAGATGATACAGATTGCCTGTATCCTGTATTTCAACAGCATTTGTATTCTCCATGCTTCATATGGATTTCATAGAGGTCTTTCACTTTCAGGAACACATTTCCATATGGGAGGTCACAGCTAGAAAAGGCAGCCAACATCAGCAGGACCTCACATTGCTCACAGGCCTTCAGGTTATCCTTCCTTCTGTTATTAACTCGAAACAGGTCAATCTATATGCATTAAAAAACCAGCATTGTACAGCATTTCTCTCAGATTTAACTCAGCAAAGGTAGCACATTACATAGTGCTTTGAATTAGCATGTAGTTACTACCCTGGAAGTTTGGGGAGGTTCCACCTTCTTAGCTTTTTCTTACTTCACTGCTGCATGCTTAACACTGAACAAACTAGTTTGGTCAAAAACAAGGTGAGTACAGACCAACTTTGACACCATCTGGAACTTGATGAAGCCATAGCAGTATTAAGTATTGCTATCATCATCCATCTCCTGTAAGCTAAATGCTGCTAAAAACAAAATCATCTTCAAATTCAATCTGGCTGGTAATACAATACAATAATATAAATACCTCTCTGTATAAATCATTATGCTTACGTTTTTACATTTAAACAGCATATGATAGTTTTAGTTTGCTAATATCGGCTTTTCTGCAACCAAAAAACTGACTTTAGTTGTATCACTATTAACCTTTAATTTCCAATTCTTTCATCATACATTTGGTCTATTGCTTTCTGTAACCCTTCTTTTTTTTTTGTAGATATGATAATTGTATCATCCAGGTACATCCGCACCATACGCTGGATATTACCATCTATCACAGTGTCATCAAAATTATTAGGCCGACAGCCATTCTGCAGTAGATAGTCCTCTAGGTCATTGATAAATAATGCAAATACACATGCTGTTTTTGTACATATCCATTACTACATCCAGGAATTTTCCTTTAATACCTGATTTTAACAGTTTGTACCAGTGTGCATCCCTCCAAACTGTATCAAATGCCTTACTGTAATCAATGAACAAACAAAAAAAGACTTTTTTTTTTTTTTTAAACAATACAAATCAATGTGTTTCAGTAAAAAGATATGATCAATAGCAGAGTAACTCCTTCTAAAGCCTGCTTGAGTTTCCCCAAGGCTAGGATTATCCTCACAGAATTTACATAACCTCGCATTTAATACATTTGTGAACAGTTTATCCAGACAACTTAAACGTGTGATACCTCTGTGATTGTTGCAATCCACAGCGTAACCTTTCCACTTGCCGATTGGCACAATTAAACCAGGCACCTAGCCTTCAGGGATAACGCCAGAGTCCAGAATCAAAGAGGCATATAAAGACAGGGTCAACTTCAAATAACTCATTTATCAGTACATCCCACTCAGACAATCTTTTAAAATGCTTGTGAGATTGGACAATGTTTATACCTTTACTACAACCATCATTCAGCATCTTTCAACAGAGCTTTGGGTTTTTAGAGTTTATATTCATCAACTAAATTTCTTCCTATAGGCCCTGTGGGTTTTATATAACTGTTTCTCATACTCTTTACTTTTGTCCCTACATATTCAGCACCAACCACATTTCTATGTATATAATGCATTTTCTTTATTTTTAGATTGCCTTTTTTTGTCTACTTTCTTATTAAACCGCACTGCTTTTTGACAGGGTGTCAGGATTTTTCTCTGCTTTATCATTTTTGTAGGAAATATAATCTTAACACAATTAAATCGTAATACCGCAAACCTCCTTTGTTATTTCATCCACTGACATGTTATCTAGGTCACACAACAATTTATCCACCTTGTCAAACTGTATGTTTCCTATAAACATATCTGTTTTTTCTTTGTTCCATTTACCAGATTGTATCTGTTTTCCAGTGTTTGTGACAATGAGGTTGAGCCGCTCCATTGCTGGACAATCTGCCCAATAATAATCCCTTCCAGGATTTACATCCGAAAGCATTTCAAGAATACAGTGCTTATCAGAGAGCATAGAATCAAACCCATATACATAGAAACTTCTTACCTTGTTTAAAGCAAAAGCAGACCCTATCATGTAATCAATCACACTATTGGCAGCTTGGTTGCCTTCCCAGTACTTATATCATCACCACATCTGCCATTCAGTATTCACCATAATTACTGAAGTCTTTAAGTACATCAGTCTTTAATGGTATATCAAACATTTCGAATTTCTCCACAGCACTCTTTTTTTTCCCCATTGTTTTCATCTAGGTTCAGGTTATCATCATCTATTACAACATCATGTCAGAGCTGATCTGGACTACTTTTTCTTTTTTTTTTCTTTCTTTTTTTCTTTCTTTCTGGCTATACTGTTCCAGTTCATCATCCTTGTATCTGCTCTCCAGATTTTTTTTTTGTCAAGTTTGTTTCTATCCACTGATGCCATCATGTTTCTGCACCACTCTGACAATTGTCAGTACCACTGCTTTGATAGTGATCAGCACAATTTTGGTTAGACCTTCAGTACCAAAGTCAGCCACGATTGAGTCCATTTCTGCTGCGACTGTTACCATTATAGCTGTATGCATAGCTTCCTCTTGTCATTTGTCTCATACCTATTGGAGAGAAACACTCCAGACCTTGGAGCCTTGGGCCTTTTCCAATGTCATGGTCCTTGGGCTCTACATTTAGGACCGACACTGGGCCTTGCGCGCCTGGAGTTATCCAATGTGTGGTCATGTGCATCAGACAGGTGTCCTCCATTCATACTTTCTTTGCCCTCGGCCCTGCAGCTCTCTGCCTTGACACTGCTCTCAATCAGTATCCCCAGGATTCTTTTGTACACAAGATGCCACCATCCTTGAGTTGTCTTGCTTTAGGGTGCTGTTTACTAGTTTTGTTAGACACTGATGAGGACGCCATTCCTCAACCTACTTCTTCATTCAGGATACACTACACAATTTAGTCTCCTCTAATGAGGTATTATCTTGAGATTTTTCAGATATTCTGCTGCACTCAATTCACAATTTCAGAGCAGAACATCTTTTTGGGAAAAAAAAAAAAACCTATGCCGTCAGAATCATTTGAAAGATGCTGAAATACACATGTGATGGCTTCAATGATAAATGTAAATATACTTTGGAATTCTGTAGCAGGTTTAAAATGCCAGGTGATTTAACTTTATATCACTGCATGCCTTTTTTGCCTTGCCCTCTGTCCTAACACCTTACTTTGCATTAAATTAGGGATGCAAAATGCAAATGAACACAAACAGTGTAAAAGTCAATGAACCATAAACAATAGCAGGACAGAATCTGCCTGCAAATGCTCATGCCTCTGTCAAGGTAAAGGTGGCTCAGCTCTCTGCTGCACACAGGCCGCAGTTCACTTTGTCTGCCTTCTGAAATGAAACTTCTCGGCATCTGTTCTTTCCATGAAGACATCGCTTAGCTCTGTGATAGATATATATATATATTTGACTACACTTTTACATGCATATGATGGCTAACTAGTGTATCTTTTATTTCTTCAGAGTGTTGTTTTTTTGCATGTCCTCAGAAGTTATAAAGGAAAACTATGGTTTATTTCAACAGATTTTATTTTTGTTGCTCCAACCATTATTTCTATTGATAATGATACCGTTTTACTCAGCAAAGTCATTGCTATGACCTTGAACAGCTGTAAAATCACTACATTTTGGTCCAGTGGGGAACATGAGCTATCAGACAATCCAGGCCCAGCTTTAGACAAGAAGGGGCCCTGGTCAAGATTTTCTTTGGGACCCTCCTTATTTTGCCTGGAGCCGAACTATGAAATAGAACTATAAACTATACATGTAGCTTAACTATATTTTAGGTCTGGGCAATGTATCGATATTATATCAATATCATGATACAAGACTACATATGGTCTTAGATTTTTGATACTGTAATATATATGGCATACGTTTTGACTTTTCCTGGTTTGAAAAGCTGCATTACGTTAAAGTGATGTAATTTTCTGACTTCAGTGAACTTTTCTATTATTTGCCTTTACTCACATATATCACTTTATATCCACATTACCAACTATTATCAAAAATCACATTGTGTAAAAGCTTTGTGAAAGTAGCGATAGTCATCCCTGCAATATTGTTGCAATAATAATATTGAGGTATTTGGTCAAAAAAATCATGATATTTAATTTCGTCCATATCTCCTAGTCCCACAGTATAACTATATAAAACTATTATTTGTTTTATGAGGACAGGGGGACAGGAAAGTCCCCCCTTTACTGTGAGTATATAGCGAGCGGGTGATTGAAATGGAATGCGCTTTCCCTTGCAGTCAGTAGTCTAATGAAGAGCCCCGTCTCTTCATCTGACCTTTAATATTAATAACATAGACAAACACTATTGTATGGCCCAACATTACTTTAATGTGAAAATGGTGCGCAAAACAGCATAATTCAGGAACATGGGTAGGTCTAAATGAAAATAGTGGAGAATTGTAACATTCTAGTGAAGTAACTACTAGATGGTGTTAGTTCCACTTGTAGATTGTTTGCTCAGACATTCTGTCTTTCCAATCATAAACATTTTAAATTTTTTAAAATGTATTTTATTGATTGCAAAAC
Organism: Euthynnus affinis; assembly: GCA_029490765.1. NCBI lineage: Eukaryota > Metazoa > Chordata > Actinopteri > Scombriformes > Scombridae > Euthynnus > Euthynnus affinis. The sequence continues at coordinate 3,785,050 of CM055853.1, read as the reverse complement.
TGAATAATACAGTTAAGGGGTAAATAAATGATATAATGAAAGAAAAAAAGGTTCAGCAGTTCAGACAATTATACAATTTAGACATGAGAGTTTTTAAGGCTTTGGGGTTTGTAGGGTGCTGAATAGTATGTATGTAGGTCTTGTTGCATTTCATTTATAAAAACTTTAAATTAGGTTTAGCTGCCATAAAATAAATTCTGCTGAGATAAAAAACATTTGATACTATGATAATACTATAACAATTTAATACTATTTTTGTTCTGAACTGAAAACATCCTACAAAACAAACAGCACATCCTTGTATGTTATGAGGTTATGTTATGATATTGGGCAAATTATTTCCAAAAACAACAGCATATGGACCGCAAACATCTGTTTTAAATACTGTAAATCATCAGCTTGGAAAGGGAGAGAAGCTGCAATGCACAGTTGTTAATCTGTAGCGCTGAGTGATCATTGTTGATCATTTGCTTCATCAGCCCTCAAGAGGTCGAGCTCATGAAGTTCACTTGAGTTTTCGGAGAAACGGAACAACACTTGCCATGGTGGTGGGGATTCCCCTGAGGGCAAGTGTCAGGGAGGAGTCAATGAAAGCGTGTTGAACGACTAATGAAACACAGCCTTACTGTACTGTTCCTTAGTTGTGCACATCCTTTTTTTTGTTTTCTTGTACAATGAGGGATTGTTAGCAACATGATGAGTGCACTCACTTTCAGTTTTACGTCCAAATAAAATGGTTTAGAAATTCTGCATAAACTAATGCCGTATTTACAACCTTTCTGATTGTTGCTGTTCATATTTCTTGGATCTATTTTAGCTTCTTCTACCTCAACAATTACTTTGGGAGTACCCTGATCAGAACCAGTAAAAGCAATGGTTTTCGCTAAGCAAATAAGTTGTAATAAACTGTAATTTCCCTGTAAACTGATTTAAAACGAGTGTGAAAGATGCAATTAAGCCCATGAATAATGGTGGCAGTGTATCAGGATGTAGGAAACTCTGCAAACAACTGACAGAAATATGAAATTTTGAAGAGAAACTAAAAAGAGCTTGTCACAGCTACTTCTTGTCCTCTGCACACTAATACATTCCCAGTCCCTAATAATGTTAATTAACTGTGGCCAAAATTTCTTATATCACATTTAAAATATAAACCTGCCCCTTCTGAGATGCATTCTAACTTGTCTGATTAGTGTGCCAGCAAATCTGTTGTTGAGACTGTCCAGACAAGCCAGATTCCCTTCATGTTTGTCAGCATGTTCCAAAAAAAAGAGAAAAAATTACACTGAAACAGCTGCTGTAATCATAACCACCCGCCTCAAGTCTGTTTCTTTTATTCTTTTTTTTTCTTCTAGCTTTTATTTTTTTAGTTCAATGAATTAATGCTGTAATTCTCTTTCAAATGTGCATCAAAGATCTTAACAGGAAAAAAAAAAAAACCCCAGATGGGCAGATTTTGGTATCAGATGTGTTCAGATCAGACCTTTGAGATTCTGTTTGACATTGTAATTTGGAACATTTACCACTGTATATTACAAATAGGGGCATTTCTTTGGGTTGGCATGTCAAAATGTATCCTTACACAGTGAGTATTAGAAGTGCATTATCTCAAGTTCTCTGCTCCATCAACTCTCTAGAACAGGATTGATGTGATGCCCTTACGCTAAATGTGTCCGTGCTCTACACTGGCAGCTGATAAAAGACAAAGCAAAAAAGTCACATAAAGAAAAATATTAGGTTGTCACTTTCTCATGAGACACATCGTTTATAAAGGGTTGTAACTGATGGCTTTATTAATGGTTTGCAAATCATGTAGCAATGCTTTTTTAGAACAGATATGAACCATGAATAAGAAGAACTTTGGTATGACACCTGATTAGTAATAGTGAGTATGTATATGAATGAGGGGCATTATTAACATTTAAACTGCATATGTGACATTTATAACTCTTAATTGATGACTCACTAATATTTATAACTGCACACATGACATTAACAACACTTTATTAAAGCGTTATTAACATGCACAGTATAACTAAAGACTAACAGGTTGATTTTTTTTTACAACTTAGCAACCCAAAAGTGACTAATGGCCTAAAGGTGATCGATAAAGCATAAGTAAACCATTTACAAACCATTATTTAAGTCAACTTTACATGCCTTTTACATGGGGCGACTTATCAAATGCTACTGATATTTGTTCTACAGCTGAACTCTTAGAACCAGAGGAATAAAGTAGTTAGAATGTAGATAGAAAACAGCAAAGCATTCTTGAAAAATATGGTAATGCTGCAGCAGCAGAGAAAAGGTCATACAGCGTATGTAGTGTAAACACACACTGTCTTTAGACCCTTTCACACAAGGAGAATGAGATTAAAGTCATGTTGCCTGCGCCTCACAATGGGCAGTATGCTGCAAACTGTTGTTTTGGGCAATGAAGACTGTACAAAATACCCTGTGCTTGTGCAAATTCCCACCCACACACTGTACACACATGTGCTCCCCTATCAGCACATGTTCATGCCAGTACACCACTGCTGAATTAAAAATCTATGTAAGCATTTACAAGGGCAGGTACGCTCTGAGGAAGCCCTCTTGGATGCCAAGCTAGGATTTATTGCTGCGTGTGTTACCTTAAACGGATGGAGCTCTCCGCGCTTTCACCAGCGAGGAGCGAAATGAGAAGAGAAAAGCTGAAAGACCCACAGAGAGGCTGAATAAATTAGTTTCCTGTTCTAAATGAACAGGAGAGGCAAAGAGGGAAGGAAACATGATTTAGTGTCTTTTCTCCCTCACCTCTACGGGGCGGAGAAGCTGGTCGGAGCTATTACGTTCTCTGTCATGCCGGGTCCCTTTGGCTAATGCAGGATGAGCTACACAGAGCTCCACTGCTCCTCTAACTGATCATCAAGGTGTCGCATTAAGGCCGCTCATGTATAAGAACTGGATAGCAACGATACAATCAGTTATCATTATTGTACTACAGGCTTCAATGATCCTCTTCAATTATAGTTTGACGGGTACTGTAGGGAGCAAGAAACGCACACACACACAGCCATGGTTGGCATATTTGTTTACATGCCACTGCAAATTAAAGCTAACTCCTATATAATCACATAATCATGTCATGGAATCCTGAGCATTTGTTAAGGGTTTTTTTTGCAGTGGTAGAATGTGTTCCTGTATTGTTCCCAGCTGTCAAAATAAAGGGCCTTGCTGTTTCTACATGTGGTTTCCTTGTTGTCAAGCTCAGGATTTACTATGTTGTGTAAATGACATGCCAAAACGTGTACACGATCAGAAAATGTATGCAGAGTATGCATCTCTCTCTTTTTTTTTTTTTTTTCTTTTTTTTGTCTCCTTGCTCATGATTTCATGATTCAAACATTCACACTCCTACTTCAAACTATGTGTATCATCCTGGGTGTGATTAAAAGTAATGATGAGGATATACCTTAGTTTTCTCACATATGTCTGCAGCAAAATCAACCTCAGCAACATGAGTAGCCTCACATCTCTCCAAGACAGAGCCCGGGGGACATGTGAATTGATAATAAAGAAGAAAAAAAGGGAGGCTGGGTTTGTTTGCAGCAGACTCAGTGTGAAGTGTAAAAAAAATAATAGCAGACAATAGCACGCATCAGCTTTGATGGTGGTAAAACCCCTCCTGGCAGCCATGACACAGAATTTGAAATTCCTCAATTGCTTATGACTACTGTGACATGGTTATGTGAGAGAGGAAAGGATTTTTTTTTTTTTTGGATGTGAGCTGTAGGTGGATACAGTCCACTCTTTTGCCATACAAACAGAAGAATGCTTTTGTACATCAAAGACCTCAAAAAATGTGGTCGACTTTGACGTCATTAGTGGCCAAGAATAAGTAGACAGATGCTCTGTACATTCCTTAAAAGGACGGGGGTTGAAGGTTTGCTGTATTTTCCTTGTTGTCAACAAATCCAATGGAGAGACTGAAACCAACGATGTGTTAGTCCATCTCCCAATACTTTCTGACTTCATTACTCTGCCTGTGGCACCCAGTTTCAAGTTGGCAATTGGCTCACAAATATATTGTTTAATTTTTCAAAAAAAAAAAAAAAAAGCTTTATAATTTACAACATCTGGGCACTGTAGTTTTTAGCAAATGTTGTGTTATGCAGACTATTTTCAACAGAGGATGAATCCACATTTGGTGCTCAAGTGAATATTTCTGGCAGCGGGACAGTGTGTGTGGGATTGAGTCAAAATAAACTACAGTATGTGGTGTTCACTGTAATAAAGGAACATGTCACCCAGTGCAGCAGTGTGAATGTGTTTTTAATAGTCCTTGGATAAGCTCTATGGCACAGGGGAATAAGATATATCACAATACTTATTAGTAGGATCAATTCATTGTTGGTTTTGGTATTTTCATAGGATTTGTTGGCGGTAAGGAAAATATTGAACACTGCCAAAGTTATACCTCAGATCTGAAAATGCAGCGACATTGCTACAATGAGGCTGTAAACAAACCAGCTGTTTATCCAGATTATCTAAACCACTTTATTTTTAGGTCATCTTGAGGTAAAACTGAAAGTGAGGGCACCTGTAATGTCACTAATAATCACTCATTGCACAGGAGAGGTGTTTGCAGGTTTTGAAACTATTAGTGATGTTTACAACAGACGGTTTGGGAAATGAATTCAACTGTTCATCTTTGTTTTCTATAACTTGTGTGTCTCCTTAAAACATGTCTGAACATCTGACTGCTCATGACTCTACTTATTATTAGTGAAAGTCAGATAGCGGCTCAGAGACATCGGTGTGTGCTTATGCTGTCAAGGTTTGAGGTAAAGTGTGTTGTCAGTTTTCCCTTCCCCAAAGTCTGCCCTCCAGATGTGAGATAGCATGTCAGTCTTCTCTCAGGCTATCCCTCACAGTTGATAAAGAGATCAGTCATAGCCCCAGCTGAAAAGATGTCCATGAGTTCACTTATGGTAAACAGCTGCTTCTGATTGAACTAGAAGCATGGAAGGGTTTTTTTTTTTTTTTTTAGCCCAAACACTGTTTGGCGCTCTCTTGGTGCTGACATTACAGAACCCTATACATGGAATGTAACTGTGGAGGGACACCATAAAGTTGAGTGACTAAGGAGATCTTTTTAAAAGAATGGTGAAAATTGATTCAACATAGGCAAAACTGACTTTTAGTCCATTGCTCGGGTCAAGCTCCAAAAACCCTAGAATCCCAACCTCAAGAACACACGGGTGCTATCTACATTTGACTTTCAAGCTACAACTTTATTGACCAATAGGAAATATCAAACATTCATTACTTTACTTCGATGAGAACTTTGAAGCTCCATAATTCGTCCCTCCAAGGCCAGCGCCCATGTTACTTATTCTGGTTGTGAAATGTTCAAAACCTAATTTATTTAAGAGCACTGGTCAAGGGGTCATCAGTCCCTGGAAGTTGTTCTACATTAAACTTACTCTGTCTCTGAAAGGCTCTCCTCAGACTCTTCACATATCTTCCTGTCAGTCTGTGAGCTCTCAAATCTCCTCATTTTAATTCATGAAGTGGTCTATGTTTCATGCATTTAAATGTTAGGAGCCAACTCACCAAGATGGATCATGTTTTTATCTGCTCTGAGTCCAGATGTTCTGTCTTCATTAGAATATTTAACTAACTCTTCCATGAGTTTACAAGCTGGAACTATTTCTGCAGTCACCTCCCTTGCAGTCCAGGAAAAGAAGCCTTGGGGACATAACTGGTGTATCCTCTGCAGTCTTCAGAGTCCCAAAATCCATTGCATCCAGACA